>CM062820.1:1450617059-1451234250 GCA_031772625.1 Pinus tabuliformis
TCCAAAAAGATTAAAATCTAGAGGAGGGATAGCGTTCTGGTCGTTTAACGAGCTGGAAGGCCAAAACTCGGCAAACTTTTCATATTTTACGAGTCAGTGAAAAGAGCTCAAAGAAGACTCGTCTTTTGAGGAAGGAGTGATAAACAGGGATAGCAGCTGATTCCAGGTACAGGTTGGAATTTTCCAATCACGGCAGTGTCACAAGGATGGCTAGGTGAAATCACTCTTCGCAGATGTTCCTCAAAATGGGTAAACACACAAATGGAAGTGAATGATCGGCCAAATGACGGTGGAGGTGACGGTGCACAAACACGACCAAGGCTTTTATGGCTGATGAATTTACGATCTCAAAAGGGTATTTACCAGTTCATTTTTTCTGAATGAGCTTGAACTCTAAAGGAAAGCCTGCTCATAAACTTATGTTTATTTTTTAACGAGCATGAACTATGCGCTAAAACTGCTCGGATCTTGCGTTTATTTTTTAACGAGCATGAACTATGTGCTAAAACTGCTCGATATACCAGTCATAATAAGAACGCCTCCTGTGAGATAGCTATTTTTTAAGGAGCTTTATCTCACGAAGCTATGCTCCAATTTTGGCAAGTTTTTACCTTTGCCCCACAGGCTTTCTTCATGTAAGGTCGGAAACGGCTAATCCTACGAGTTTAAAGGGTTAGACCTACGGGTTTAAAGGGAGGACCTAAAAATTTAAAAAATAAATAGTCGTCCCTTGCTTACATTCCAAAAGTTTGCATGCCCCCAGGCGTAGGACAGAATTTCGAGGCTGCCCCTCCTCTCCCCTACTTCTGCTTTTCTTTGGGTGTTCACAGCTACTTGTCATCTTGCCAATCTAATGTTAACGATACTAGTCTTCTCGTTATTTTAGGGGGTCTTATGCGGTAATCAGGCTTCCCGTCGGCCCAACTTTTAACGAACAGCTATTTGTGACAAGAGAAGAACACTACTCAAAGACAAAACATTGGTATTATTGAGGGAGGCTTGCCTCTTTCTTATTATCCGAAGAGGGTTCTATTTGCTGCCACAAATCAATCTCTTTCTTCGGCGATGTCTATCATTGGGTTTACTCAAAGATGGTTACCCCTTGTCACAACAATATAGTCTCCTTCTTTGGAGGCTGCCCCTACTTATCCTTCAAAAAATTTGTTTTAATGGGTGAGGCTTGCTTTCCCCAAAGATGGTCACTACTTGTTACAATAAAGGGAATTCCTACTTGGGCAGTGCCCACCTATTTAGACAAAGGTGAATGACTCTTTAGCCAAACACATAACTTTAACAAAAGAATACTATTCCAGAACAACCCCTCTTCCATCCACGGACGGGGTACGGACTAGTCATATTCTTCTGCGGAAATTCTACCTTATACCCGGGGTTTCTTCTGCCCGAAGCAGACCAGGGTGCATGCCCCCTGGGTTCCAGTCTTTCTTTCCGAATCACTCGCACTCATCGGGAAGGAGGACTGGGGGCGGAGGCGAATCTTGTGTGAACAGACCATTTAGGAATGGTATTTGACTATTTGCGATGCGAGATCCTGGAAACGAAAGTTGGTCTACGAGCTTGACCATCCTTCCTTCGTGTGGAAAACACATTACTCTAAAGAGTGAGGAGACTATCGCTCCCATGCAATAAATATAGTCACGTCCAAGGAGTAGGTTATAATCCAAGGGTCCTTGGACGACCATCACGTTCAAATTAACGGTCTTCCCTTTCAATGTAACAGGCACATTGGGGAGGATTCCTAATGGTCGACTGGTTCCTTTATCAAAACCTGAGAGATTTCTTAACTCAGGTAAAAGCGCTGGGGAACCCAGTGCTTTCCAAGCAACAGAGGAAAGGATACTCACAGACGCCCCTTCATCAATGATAGTACCAGCCATGATCATTCTATAGATCTGGACAATGATTCTGAATGGTACACTGGCTGGTAACCGGGGTCTGCCTAGTTGATTCCAATCAAAGGATACAACCAGGTTGCTTGGTGGTGGGACCGAATATACGGCCGGATATGACCCTGATGATGTTCCTTCCTGCGATAAAGGAATGGGCGCATTGCCCTGATGCTCATCAGAGTCGGTGCTGATGAAAAGAACCTGGATGGTGTCATCCTTATTCTCTTCAGTGAGGGTGTCGCATGAAGATGACTCTTCGGTGACGGTGTCATTTGAAGATGAAACTTCTGAAGGTAGAACCGGGTCAACTGCCGTATCGACCTTTGGACTTTCATCCAGTCTGGATTCAGTAGGTTCATTTTCAGTGACTGACGCTTCAGCTGACCACTTGAGCGGGCCAGCTGGATTTTCAACTATCGAGGGATTAGGCACGAGTTTTTGGTATCCAGGAGGAAGTCGTAACGGTGATACCGGACGATCTTCCAAAACTCTCTTCGCCTCATCTAAGAATGGACATCGGTGAATGGCGTGATCGCCTTCACACAACATACAGGGTGATCTTGGTCTCCCTTTTCGTCCTTCACTCTCGCTAGTTGATGGACTGCAATCAACATGACTACCAGAGGTTGATGCTACCGGATTGTGCAACCTGGGGGACCAGTCCCTTAGTATCCAGGGAATACAAGGACAATCACGATGGAAGTGGGTCCCTTTGCAAATGACACATGGCGATTTAGGCCCGGTCGGTGCAGTGTCTGGGTTTTTGTCAGCTGTCTTTTGCTTGCCCCCAGTCGCCTTCGCCATAGGCCCCTTCTGCTTCTTTTCTCTCTTCTTCTTTTCCTTCTTCTCCTTGGGAGGCTGACTTTTGCCGGCTCTACCTTGTGAAGATGAAGGATCAGAGGAAGAATTGTAAGAAGTGGAAGGCTGGTGGGTAGCTCTAGACTGATCTGACTGTTGATTCGACTGCTCAGGATTAGTGGCGATCTGGACTACATTAGTCGAAAAGAGCCATACAGGTAGGCCAATTGTCAATCCTGGAAGTGACAATGTTGCCATATGAGGCGCACCAACATCTCCCCAAGAGGAGAAGGGATTTGGACTTCCGCCAAGGTTACTTCCTTGGTTGGTGGGCTCCATACTTTTCAACTGAACGATCAACATGGGAATAACAGGTGATTTTGTTCCGCTTAAAATAAATTTTATTAACAACGCTTTTTAGACACAAACTTGCTTTTTCATGTTTTAAGAGTCGAGAAAAAGCTAAAGATGACTCTAGTCGCCTTCGATGTATTAACGAGCCCGAAGTGAAAAATGCTCGGTTGGACTTTTTCAGTTATAGAGTTTGAAAAAGGCCAAAAGAAACTGCTCTGGAGATCTAGGCAGAGGGTGTGCCAAACCTTTCGCGAAACCACAGAATACGTTTTACGGTACGGGTGGTCGATCTTCGTGAATGCTGTGTTCACTGCATCGCGATCAGTAGGGCGGCCGACACGGCTTCCTAAGGATAAAGGATAAATGCCTATAGGGGTCTCCCAATATACGCGACGGTACGCGGGAGCACAAGTCCGTATTAGTGCCACCGACTCTCAGGAGGAATCACCCACCTTCGTAGAGATCGACAGTCACTACGTTTAACGACGCCGGAACACGTCTCTACCTAGACCTCTATTGTGAGCGTTATGTTACAAAGCGTTGTTATGTAAATTGGATTTATTTTAATGTTGATCTTGCTTAACAGTTTTCCTTTAAGGATCACCACGAGATGTATATATACAACTTCCTAAATGCAATCTAAGATGAGAAGCAAAACTTTTTAATCTTTCAACTTTGAAAACCTTAATCTACTGAGGGAAAAGAAAGACACAACTTTTCGCACAGATCATAGAACACACACTAAAATGCAAATTTTCCTAAATCGTTAAGCACACAGTCAAATGCAAAATGCACAATGCAGATATTTCTTTTCGTTATCCTTAATGTTGATGTAAGACAAAAAGGAAACTGTTGTATAACTTTGAATCTAATTTCGAGCGAAAGTAAACAAGCTTGTCCAAAATCAAAAGACACCTTAAGATCGACTTGTTTAGACACTGGAAATGTATAGATTCAAACCATAAAATGAAAAACAAACAAACTCAAACAGCCATGAACAGTAATAAAACTAGCTCTTTAGATCACCAAGACACTTTTACAGTTCAGGATCTAAGAGGTCACAGCTATACTGGTTTGCTTTTCACAATGGGAAACTGTAACCGAAACAAGAAATACTGAAAGAACAATCACAGTTTCATCACACAACTGAGGCGGAATAATGTCAAGGAAAGTTGGTTTACAGCAAGTACAATGACAAGCAATCAGCAGCAAAATAACAGTGAAAACAGGGCTCAGACACAATGGGAAACCTCAGGAGGACATAGCCTAACTGGATCAGCGCAGGCTCTGGTCTATCAAATTGACTCTCAGCGCAGTTCCCGAAGGGAGTACCTGCGCTGGAATGCAGACTGCCTGTGGACAGCCTGCACTGAGACACGAGAGTTGCGTTTACAAGGATTTCCGGGTCATAAAAAGCTCAAAAATTCACTGTTTTTGCTGAAATAAAAAGCTATAGGTCAAGTACAAGCTAAGGGATGATCAAGAGGATGAAAAGCTATCACAAAGAGTACAAGAGTCTTTTGTAGATCAGCTCTTCAAATCATGAATCTGCTCAGTAAATGAGCAAGAGTAGCAGCCCCTCTACTTCGCTTTTGATATAGTCAAAAGCTTTTCGATTCGGTACTCTTTGGTTCAGGAAATGAATAGCAAAGATACTACAAACACCAACAAGATACTAGGCTCCCCAGCGGAGTCGCCAGTTTGTTGTGGGGAAAAGTATCCGACTCGGATGACCCTATCCCTACTCTAAGGGTGACAGTCCTTAGCAACAACTGAAAGTAAAGCTTTGATATTTTCCTTTATGAAAGTACAGAGAAGGAAGAAAAGATTGACCAACCGGTGTCTTTCGCTTTTGTCGATCCTGTCCTCTCTCTTTGTCTCTTGTTCCCAGCTCCTTGCTCCCTTTGCCAGCCCAGCTACACACAGATCCTGCACAAACAAGAGAGGGAAACTACAAGAAACATGTACTCATAACTGATGCATGGATTAGAGTAAATCAGATATACAAGTAAATACAATACATCAATGCAATACAAGTATATAGGAGAACATTCAAAGCTTTATTGATAGAAGTAAAAGGGTTCTGAGAAGGTTACAACCATCAATGGCTCCAATCCAGCAGCACCTCCCCAGCAGCAAGAAATCTCCTCTTCACCTCTATAAAAGCAATCACCCAATAGCTCTAACTGTAAACCAACAGCACTTCCTTGCTTTGCACAAAATTCCAGCCTCCTTAGACCTCATAGAAGAGCTCTATATATAGGAGATTTGGAGAAAGGATGAGTCAGCTTGAGGCTGGCATAAAGCTGACTAGTGTCCTCTCCCACTTTAGTTAAACTTCAGTTCTTGAGTCCACTTGGAGATCCTTGCTTACATATGGAGATCAAGTACCTCTTACTCATCACAGGGCGAATCCCTTGAACCAAGTGTCAGTTTGGAAGCTTCCTGGGCAATTGACACCTTGCAGAATGACTGTGCCACTTGGCCAATCTCGCCCAGCGCAGGTAGCCTTCATTGGTTTTGACTTTCAGCGCAGGTACAAGGAGGAGCAGTTGCATTCCAGCGCAGATGCTCAGTGGAGCAGCTGACATGATCCAAAAATAGCCTGTTTCTGAGTGTTTTCAGGTGGAGAACTGATGGGAAGTGCTGTGGTTTGCTGACCTTGTTCTTCTAGGGGTAAGAACAACATGTTTAGGGACTGAGGATCCCTGTAATTATTGACATTTCGTGCTCCATGCTGCGAGGCACAAAAATGTCTATAACAAGGGGCGCTGCCCCCGAAACCCCCCGCCAGGGGGGAGCTCCCAAAGGTCGCAGCCGCCCCCCCTGGACCTCCCCTGCAGCGAATATTTTACGGGCGGCAACGCATTTCGAACTGGGGTCCTATGTGGCGATACCTTTGAATATAGAAGATAATCAGGCTCCACACCCAACACCAAAACAGTAGCGACTAGAGGAAATTGGTGCTCAAGGATAAGATTTGAAGAATCAAGATGGAGAAGGGCGATACTATTTCCACATATGTGAACAAGCTCACCACTTGCAGAGATGAGCTTGGTAGTGTGGGAATAACTACTCCTAATGATGATATGGTGAGCCTCACTCTCCTTGGCCTTCCAAAGAGTTGGAATAGCTACCAGGACTATATGAGTGGAAGGGAGAAATTGTCATATTAGGAACGATTCTAGTCAGATCTTATGCAGGAAGATATCAGGAGGAGAACACGAGATGGTTCTACATCAAGGAATGATGATGAAGAAAATCTAGGCTTAGCAAGTAAGGCAAGGAAAGGGAAGGGGAAGTCTTCCCATTTCAAATCAAATTATTCTCATTGAGGGAAGAAGGGTGACATATCTACAGTAAGATGCTTTAATTGTCACAAGATGGGACATTATGTGACGGATTTCCCATAGAATAACTCCAGTAAAGGATCCTCAGAAGGATTGAAAGGTGAGGCCTTATCCCCTCAGTTCAAAATGGAATTTACCCTCATTGCATGCATGGTCTCATCAATGATGGGTTATGTCTCGTATCTTAACAGTGGAGCCTTATTCCACATGACCAGTGGTAAAACATTATTCAGTGCCTTGGAGGAGAAAGACCTCAAGATGCACATAGAGATGGGTGACGACAAAAGGTATAGTGTTTCAGGAGTGGCCATGGTTGCTTTTCAAAGGGAGCATGGAGCTCCTCTCACCTTGACAGATGTGATCTATGTTCTTGGACAGCAAAAGAACTTGGTATCAGTCGCGATGTTGGAGTACAAAGGCTACGATGTTGTTTTCACTAAGGGAAAGGCCTTCCTAAGACACATAGCCACTTGTCAGACCAAGAGGACAGGGATTCAGGTGATGAATATCTATAAACTAGAGGTATATGATTGTGTAGCGTTGACTGTGAAAGTAGAATTGGTGCAAAGCCAAGACATTGGCGAGTTGTGGCATAGGGAATTGGTCCATTTGGATCATGGGGCTTTGAATATAATGCATCAGATATCTACAAGACTTCCCAAAGGTAAACTTGAGAAATTTTACACATGCAAAGGTTGTACCTTGAAAGTACACCAAGTCTTCCTTTCATGATGAAGACAATCAACTAGAAGCTATCTTAGAGTGAGCTCATACTAATTTGTGTGGAACATTCTCGATGGCATCCATAGTGAAGAAAAGGTATTATGTGATTTTCATTGATCATTATTCTTGTAAATGCTAGATTTATTTAAGGTAGAAGAAGGACCAAACCTTCACAAAGTTTTGTGAGTTCAATGCTTTGGTCAAGAAAGAGTCAGGAATGAATATAAAGGACATGAGAAGTGGCAACGATGGAGAATATGTCTCTTTAAGAGTTTAATTACTTCTATGCAGCAGAAGGAATTAAACAAGAGTTGACGACACCTCATAATCCACAACAAAATGGAATGGATGAGAGGAAGAACAAAACTATTGTTGGGGCAACACGGGCAATGCTGCATGACCAAGGCCTACCACTTCAATTGTGGGCTGAGACATGCAACATAGTGGTCTATTTGTAGAGTAGAAGCTCACATCACATACTTCGGATGAAGACACCAGAGGAAGCTTTCTCTGGTAAGAGACCAAATGTCGGTCACTTCAAGATCTTTGGCTAATCGTTATATTTCCATGTGACAAAAAATGCATGGAAGAAGCTTGAGCTGATAGCAGAGTTGGGGATATTTGTTGGGTACATTGATACACCTCACAATTATCAGGTGTCCTTTCCTACTAGTCGGAGGATAGTGGTTCACAAAGATCTCAAGTTTGATGAGCAGAAGGTGATGTGAGTTTCCCTTGAGAAGAAGCTCCAACTATAGGCTGTGGAGGAACTATTGATTCCTAAGGAGGAGGAGCCTCAGATTAGAGTGGAGTAGTTGCATGCAGAGGTTCCAGGAGTGGAGACATCCAGTCAAGCAGAGTCTTCCAGATATGGACGAAAGTGCACAAGAGAAGCTAACAAATTATTGGAATATGTAGGAGAGAATGTGGGAGCACCATTTTCTCAGCGCAGACAGAGGAGGTCACCTGAGAGGTACACTGGGCACATATCCCTTGCTAGGGAAGGTGTTGAGACTGAGCCATCTTCCTTTGAGGAAGCAGTGCAGCCACTGATTTGGGTTGATGCCATGGTGGAGGAGTATGACTCCATAGTTCATAACAGTGTTTGGGAAGTGGTTGCGAGACCAGAGAACAAGTAAGTTTTGAGTTCCCATTAGATTTACAATGTAAAGCAAGCTGCTGATGGTAGTTTGGATAAGCATAAGAAAATATTTTTTGCCCGTGGCTTTTCACAGGTTGAGGGGATTGACTATGATGAGACTTTTGCTCCTGTCGCAAGGTACTCATCTATCAGATCTATGTTGGCACTATCAGCACAGATGGGTTGGAAGATCCATCAGATGGATGTCAAGACCACATTCCTCAATGGCCAGATTGAGGAAGTGGTGTACATAGAGCAGCTGTAAGGATTTGAGTCACATGTGTGCCAACTGAGAAGAGCCTTGTACAGGCTAAAGCAAGCACGGTGTGCTTGGTACACCAGGATAGACAACTACTTCACCGGTTTGGGCTTCACAAAGAGTGAAGCGGATGCAAACCTATAACACATCGTGGTGAAAGGTAAGTTGTTGATCATTGTACTTTATGTTGATTATCTAATATTAACTATTGATGATCAGTTGATGATGTCTTGCAAGGAGGACCTTGCAAGGCAATTTGAGATGAAAGACATGGGTATCATGCATTACTTCCTTGGCATGAAATTGTGGAAAAAGGATGGGGAGTTGTTTTCGTCTTAGGGAAGGTATGCCAATGAGATACTTAGGAGATTCCGCATGGAGAAGTGCAAGCCATGCAGACTCCTCTAGCAAGTAACTAGAGGAAGGAGGTTTCTACTTCAAGAGAAGTGATAGAGGCTACTATGTAAAGGTAGCTTGTGGGTTCACTGATGTACTTAATAAACACATGACCAGATTTATTCTATGCAGTGAACCAACTAAGTCAAGTGATGGTTCAACCTACCAAGATGTTTTGGATCATGGAAAAGCATGTATTGAGATGTACCTCAGAGGCACATCTTAGTATGGATTATGGTACATACAAACATAGGGAGTGAAGCTATAGGGCTTCGCTGATGCAGATTGGGAAGGGAGTCCATCAGATTAGAAGAGCACATCAGTCTGTATTTTCAACCTTAGGTCAGTGGTTTTTCCTTGCTACAATAGGAAATAGAGGTCAGTTTCACTGAGCTCAGTAGAGGCGGAACACATGGCTGCAAGCTAGGCAGCATGTGACGCCATCTGGATGCAAAAAATCCTAGTTGGTTTCTTTGATCAGAGGATGGATCCAACTGTGATCTATTGTGATAACCAGTGTTGTATCAAACTCTCTGAGAATCAAGTATTTCATGATAGTTCCAAGCACATTGACATTTGCTATCATCATCTCAGAGACTGTGTAGTGAGGAGGATCATGTTGTTGCACTATCTTTTGAAACAGGAGAAAGACACTGACATTTTGACAAAGGAATTGTCAAAGTGTAAATTCAAGGTCCATAGAGATAGGACAGAGGTGGCAGATAATCCCTTTCTTGTTGAGAGCGAGTGTTGAAATATGGAAACAAGAATATTCCAATTTAATATGTCGTTGAATTAAATTGTGAATTAAAATCAAATTTAGTCTTAACAACTACTTAGAAATAATTGATTAATTTATTTTAAATTAATTAGTTGGAGAAATTCAAGTTAGAAGTCTTTCTGAAGTCATGCAAGTTATCCCTTAAATTAAGGATATAAGATTAAGTTATATTTGAGTTGTAATTAGCTAACTCAGTTTACTGAGTTAAGTCTAGTTAAATTAGTTCCAAACTATTTGAGGAACAAATGCATTAATGCACTCAACTAGTGCTACTCCATTTAACTAAAGATTCCCTCATCACAAAATCATGCATGTCTATTATGAGAAAGACCGAGTTGAGGTTAATGTTCAAGGAAAATGTACTATCAGTTGCATGTGTTTTCTGATGGAGAAATCTCATGCATGCAGTCAAGGATTCATCCTTGAGGATTGCGCAGTTTTGAAGGCTAATCATCCACAAGGAACAACGCAAGGAAATAAGAGCTTGTAGGCCAGAGAGTGTTATAGACATTTTTGTGCCTAAGAGCTTTGAGCATGAAATGTCCATAATCCAAGGGATCCAAAGTCCCTAAAAGATGTTGTTACATCTCCTAAAGGACCAAGGTCAACCAATGACAGCTTCTCCCAGAAGTTCCCCACCAAAAACCACTCAGAACTAGTCAAATCAGGATCAATTTAGAAGCTCCATTAGCTGCCTGCATTGCAAAGCACCCAAATACACTGGCTAGGTGAGTTGCAACGCACTTGAATGCACTACCCAGGTGCGTTGAGCGGGAAATGACAAGTGGCAGAGTCATTCAACGAGGTGGAAAGACCATGGAAGCTTCCAGAATCTTCTCCAATGACACTTGCCTCACTGAATTCGACCAAGTGATGAGTAAGAGGCTCTCAGTCTCCAAGTGGAAGTAAGAACTGACAGAGAGAAGCCACAAGTCAAAACATAAGCTGACTCATCCTCTCTGCTTACATCTATATATGGATCCCTCATCCCAGAGATCCAGAGGCTGGAATTTTGTACTTTGCAGAGAATTGTTGTTGGTTTGAGATTGAGATTAGTACATTGGGTGATTTATGCTTTGTTGGAGGAGAGGAAGGGATTCCTTTGCTGGGAGGTAGATGCTGGATCAGGACTCACTTGGTTGTATCTCCTCTTGGACTTTCTTATCATATCAATAAAATTATTTGAGTTTCTCCTACATGGTGTGTATCAATGATGTTTTCTTATATTTGCATGTTTAGCTTAATCTGATCCTGAGCTTTTTATGAATGTATATCTATATCTTCGTGTAGTTTCTCTCTCTGGTGATCTTGCAGCAATTTGGTGAAGTTGGGCCGGTAAAGGAGCAGGGAGCTGGGAGCTATTGAAGAGAGGAACGATTGGATCAACAAACTAGCGAAAGACACAGGTTAGTTACATCCTTTCTCCTCATTTACATCTCATAAAGAAGAATACTCAAGTAGTTTTACTTGTTTGTTGCTAAGGCACTATCACACTTTAGAGTGGGATAGGGGCATTCTGAATAGATACTTTTCCCAACAACAAATTGGCGACTCCGCTGGGGATCGTATCTAGTTAGTTTATTTGTGTTTCTATTGTTGTTCTTCTCATAAACTTAGGAGTGGAGAATCGAACTGCAATTGCCATTTACAAATGCAAAGTAGAGATATGCCACTCTAGTCCACTCACTGGGCCTGTTTATGATATGAACAAGTGGTGGGCTCCAGTATTGTAGCAATAATGCTACAACTCCTGGAGCTTCCTATCTCTAATTTTATCAACCCGGTAGTTCGTAACAAACTTGGAAGCGACGATGCTGTATGCACAAGTACTAGCTCTTGTCGTAGCTGTCACTTGGTTAGTTGGCACAAGTCCGCTAGGGCTCAAGCCAACTTCTATATGTTCTCAAAAGAAGCTTTCTAAATGATGGACGAAGGCTGTCTCAAAGGAAATTAACCTACTTTGCAATAATGAACTGAAAGCCAACAAAACATGGAAACCCTAGTAAACCCTAATCTGACTAGTTTAATCTCTATGATGCAATGGTGGGAGTGCAAACTTCTAGAAATGATGCCATTACTTCTAGTGATATGAGATGCATGAATTTAAACTACTTCTATTGAAAAGAACATTGTTTTTATATTTTTGCTTAAGTGGTTGGAGTTATTATGATTTTGTTTCTTATTAGGGTTTGACTGTGCAGGGGTAGTTCGAAGGGAAAGAAAGCTTGGGAAAGGTCAGGAGGGCTAGGAGAGGTTCCAGGGGATCCCTAACATCATCCCACAGAAGTCCACAACATTCAGGTTCTTGGCAACCGAGGTTACAGGTTTCTACAGGATGTCTGCAGGGGATCCTACAGGAAGCTCGGGATTTCTACAGGAAGTCTGCTAACTTCTACAGGATGTTCTGTGGTTGGAGTTTTGGGTGATGGAGGAGTTGTATGGGTGGATAGGCAGGATGGAAAGGGAGCTTATGATGGCTTAGGGACAAAGATATGAGATGAGGAAAGAGTGGGTACAGTTGGTTGGTGGATAGAAGGGTGGAAGTAATGAAAAGTCCAAAAAGATGGAGCTACGTGAACAGTAGAAGTGTTGGAAGGCAAACGAGCTGAACAGAGGTTGGGTAGGTGACTTGGGTGCATTGAGAAGAAGAAGAAGATAACAGAGTGATGCAACACAATGTAAAGGAAACAAATCTGCACAAAATCGAGAATTCATCAACCTATCCTAACTGTGTTATTAAATCAATGAACAACAATGTAAACTTCAGAGAAAAATCATGCATGGAGTTGGAATGAAGAAGTACTGCTCAAGATCAGAATGCATGGATGGATCTACAATTGAAATGAATGTGTTGCAGCTTGAATGAAAGTATAAGCCTGCATTTTTTGGTGGTTGGTACGGTCTACACCCCCAATCTCTAAACAAAGATGGCAGTGAGTGCACTGTCAACCTTTTCTTGGAGCTCTAATGAATGCTGATCCCCCTACTCTAATCTAAGCAACTAAAATCACTTGAACCGTAAACTAATCCTACTCAATCACATAAAAGAAATCAAATCAACAGACTGTAATTTCCAAATGCATGTCAAAACAGAGGAATAAAGTGCTGTAAGGAAAGACAAGTAACAATACAAGGAAGAGGAGGTCTATTGCTCTCAGGTTGGGCCCTAACCTGAGAGCTATAGCTCCCTTAAAAACTCAGAATTGAATCCAAAGCTGCCTGCCTTTATTGAATAATCATGAGTCTAACATCATGCCAAAACTGGCTGACAAAAAGCAAAAACCGAGCTGTAGCTCGTGCTTAGAAATTGCAACAGTAGTTCAAAGGTTCAAAAAGCTCCTATCAAAGGCCACGACCTTAATATTTATACATGATGAGGATCAAGCTGGCTTCCTCAATTAGTGGAGCTCGGATGTCCAACTAAAAGTAAACTACTATAAACTGTTGTTCCTGTAGAATCCGTTGGCTGCCTTTAAGCTCGGTGGGGAAGCTGTTGGAGCTCGGAGTTAGGGTGGAGATCACGAGGGAGGTAATTTGAGGCTGTAGACAACCTCCCTATAAACCTGCAATGCCACCTTTGTTGTCTCCTTGTCTCCTTCTGCGTGGTCTTTGCTCCCTTTAATGCCAAAAAACCTGAAATCATCATGTATTAGCCACATAGATATAATGCCTGCCCTTCTTCCTACAAATAACACGAATATACTAAGAAATGAATGCATAAGTGATAAAAGATGAAGGGTTGAGCAAGGTAAGTAGGCCAAATGAGCCCAAATTGTTACCAAAAATTGGGGCTCATCAACAAGCTGATCCACAAATGCTCTAACTGCCCTTTGTGATAGCTCTTAGTCCTCCTTTAAATCATCCTTCTAATTGTACCTTATTGATAGCTTTTATCCGGCCAAAAACCTCAGATCAAACTGCAAACCATGACCCAGAACCCAGAGACAATTCTTGTTTCTGCTTCAGCGTAGGCTCTGTGAAGAGACCCTGCATTTCAACGCAGGTCCCGAGAGGGCTACCTGTGCTACAATTCAGTTTCTCTGTGCAACAGGTGCGCTGATTAGCCTTTGCCCTGTACAGCTGTGGTTCTTTGCATCCTTGTGTTTAGTTTTATCTCTATTTTTTGCAGCCTGTTATCAGTGTGTGTACCTATCTGAAAACCCCTTTTCTCTGCCTTAATTCCGCCTCAGTTGTATAAAAGAAATTGTATTTGTTTTTGTGTATTTGTTACATCATTTGCAGTTTCCCATTACAAAAGTAAACTAGTCATACTGTCGCTCCTAGATCTAGACCTGTCGTAAGTGTCGTTTTGATATTAGGAGTAAATTTGTTTGCTGTTGACAGTTGATTGCACTTTTACTTTTGTCTTTTGGTTTGAATTTGTGAATTTCTAGTGTCGAAACAAGTGTTTACTTCAAAATCATAAAGTGTCGTAATCGTCTTTTTGATTTCAAAAAGAAACTTGTTTGTGTTTTCACTTGAAATCGAATTCAGATTTGTACAACAGCTTTCTTTTTAGGCATCAATATTAAGAAAGTGAAAACAAATACATGCATTTGTGCATTTGCATTTTGATAGTTTGTATGGTTTGATTTAGGAAAAGTGCATTTACAGTGTGCTCTATGCTCCTTGAGAAAATATTGTGTCTTTCTTTTCCCCTTGTAGCTAGGATTTTCATTGTTGAAAAGAGATAAAAGCTTGCTTATCATCTTTAGACTGCATTTAGGAATTGTATCTACATCTCGTGGTGATCCAAAAAGGCAAAATTCTAAGAAAGATCAACCTAAAATAAATTGAATGAACTTAACAACGCATTGGAACTTAACACACAACATAGAGGTCTAGGCTAGAGACGTGTTCCGGCGTCGTAAAACCTGGTTACTGTCGGCCTCACTGATGGTTGGGTGATTCCTCCTGAGAGACGATAAGCGCCAGTACGGATTGTGCTCCCACGTACCATCGAGTATATATTGGGAGACCCCTATAGGCATAAATCCTTTATCCATAGGAAGCCATGTCGATCGCCCCACTGATCGGAATGCACTGAACACAGCATTCAGGAAGATTGACCACCCGTACCTTAAAAAGTATTCTGCGGTTTTGCGAAAGGTTTGGCACACCCTCTACCTAGAACTCCAGAGTAGTCCCTTTCATTCCTTTTCAGACTCCTTAATGGAAAAGGTCCATTTGAGCACTTGTCACTTCAGGCTCATTAAAGATCGAAGGAGACTAGAGTCATCTTTTGCTTTTTCTCGACTCTTTAAAATTGAAAAAGCAAGTTGTGTCCAAGCATCGTTAAAATTTATTTTAAACGGAATATTCATACCCTTTTTCCTGCATTGATCTTTAGGTTGAGAAAATGGAGCCTACCAACCAAGGAATTCCCCTTGGTGGAAACCCTAGTCCCTTCTCCTCTTGGGGAGATGTTGGTGCGCCCCATATGGCCACATTGTCGCTTCCAGGACTGACAATTGGATTGCCGGTCTGGCTCTTCTCAACCAATGTCGTCCAGAACACCACTATTCCTGAACAGTCGAATCAGCAGTTAGACCAGTCCAGAGTTACCCACCAACCTTCTACTTCCTCTAATTCTTCCTCTCTCCCTTCCTCTTCGCTTGACGGGACTGGCAAAGCTAAAAACCAAGTTCCTAAGGAGAAGAAGGAAAAGAAGAAGAAAGAGAAGAAGAAGAAGGAGCCAAAGGCGACTGGGGGCAAACGAGTGTCGTCTAACAAAAATCCACACACTGCACTAACCAGGCCTAAATCGCCATGTGTCATTTGCAAGGGCGACCACTTTCACAGATATTGCCCCTGCATCCCTCGGATACTAAGGGACTGGTCTCCGTCCAGTTTCATCGTTACGACTCCCTCCTGGATATAAAAAACTCTTTCCGAGTCCTTCGTTAGTTGAGAATCTAGCTAGCCCGCTCAAGTGGTCAGCTGAAGCGCTGGTCATTGAAGATGAACCAGCTGAATCCATACCCGACGAAAGTCAAAAGGTCGAGGCGGCAGTTGACCCGGTCTTGCCTTCAGAGGATTTATCTTCGAATGAAACAGTCATTGAAGAGAAAAAGCATGACACCATCCAAATTCTCTTCATCAACACAGACTCCGACGAACACGGGGGCAACCTACACATTCCTTTATCGCAGGAAGGAAGTTCGTCAGAGCCGTACCCAGCCGTCTACTCGGTCCCACCTCCAAGCAACCTAGTTGTCTCCCTCGACTGGAATCAACTAGGCAGACTCCGCTTACCAGCAAGCATACCATTCAGAATTATCGTCCAAATATACAGAATGGTCATGGCTGGCACCATCATTGATGAGGGGGCATCTGTGAGTATCCTTTCCTCTATTGCTTGGAAAGCGCTTGGTTCGCCATCGCTTTTGCCTGAAATGAGAAATCTGACAGGCTTTGATAAAGGAACCAGTCGACCTTTAGGGATCCTCCCCAATGTGCCCATAACGTTGAAAGGGAAGACCGTTCAAATGAACGTGATGGTCGTTCAAGGACCCTTGGATTATAACCTACTCCTTGGACAAGACTATATATATTGCATGGGAGCCATCATCTCCTCACTCTTTAGAGTAATGTGTTTTCTGCATGAAGGAAGAGTGGTCAAGCTCATGGACCAACTTTCATTTCCCAGATCACGCATCGCAAATAGTCATATACCATCCCTAAATGGTCTCTTCACGCAAGAAATGTCTCAACCCACGGTCCATCCTCCCGATGAGCGCGAGTAATTCGGAGGGATATGACTGGAACCCAGGGGGCATGCATCCTCGTCTGCTTCGGCAGGAAAACTTTGGGTATAAGGTAGGTTTCCGCGGGAGAATATGACTAGTCCGTACCCCGTCCGTGATTGGAAGAGGGGTTGTTCTAGAACAAGATTATTTCATCAAAGTTATGTGAGTTGGCGGGTGTTGTGGGGAAAAGTATCCAACACAGAATGACCCTATCCCACTCTAAGGGTGATAGTTCCTTAGCAACAACTGAAGCAAAGCTATCTAAAGTTACTTCTTTATGACATGCAAGAAATGAAAGGAAGAGATCCACTTACCGATGTCTTGCGCAAATGGTCGATCCAATCTCCTCTATTTGCCGCTCGCTCCCAGCTCCAAGTCTTCTCACGGGCCCAGCTACACGAGATCCTGCGAACAAGACAAGAAAAGGAAACTACAAGAAGCATGCATTCATAATTGATTCAAGGATTAGCATAAATCAAATACGCAAGTAAGACAACACATCATTGAAACACATGCGAATAGAAGAACCTCAAATGCTTTATTAATATAAGGAAGTAAGGTTCAGGCGGTGATACAACCGTAAGAGGTCCAATCTAGCATCACCTTCCCGACGGAAAGAAATCTCCTCTTCACCTCCCTCAAGCAATCACCCAATACTCTCAACTGTAAACCAACAACAATTCTTTGCACAAAATTCTGGCCTCCAGATCCCATGGGATGAGATCCTTATATAGAGTTTTGGAGTGAAGATAAGTCAGCTTGATGTGTGACTTGTTGTCCTCTTCAACTCCAGTTGTTCTTCAGTCCTTGAGTCCACTCGGAGTTTCTACCTTCCACTTGGAGTTTTAGAACCTCTTTACTCATCATTAGGCGAATCTTCTGATCCAAGTGTCATTTTGGAAGCTTCCTGGGCACTGGCACATTGAGAAAAGATTCCTCCACATGTCAAAGTACGCCCAGCGCAGGAAGCCTTTGTTGCACTTGCTATGCAGCGCAGGTACACCATAGAGCTTTTGACATTCAGCGCAGATGCTTAGTGGAGCAGCTGCTTTGATCCAAAATTGACCTGTTTTTGAGTGTTTTTCAGTGGAGAACTGATTTGCAGTGCTGTGGTTTGCTGACCTTGTTCCTCTAAGGGTAAGAACAACATGTTTAGGGACTTTGGATCCCTCAGATTATTGACATTTCATTCTCCATGCTGTAAGGCACAAAAATGTCTATAACAGTTGCCCCCTAAAGTATGAGGTCGTTTATCGGGTGAAATGCTTTATTAGGAGGATCCGAAGTTCATTCAATCGTCGGGAGGTGACCTGTAACAAAATACAATACAATACATTATCTTTTCATACTTTCTTTTCATGATCTAGCTGATGCGGGCATTTCCCATGCTCAGCTTTATAAATACATTTGCTGTACATAAACAGACAATCGTCTGATAATAGACTGATAATTCTCTGCTTTTAAGTATCATCCTTTTAGTAGGATGATCATCTGCTGCACATGTCTATGTTTTTATCTCCTGAATATATATCGCAGCCCGGATGGACGAAACTAGATCCGGGGTCTTCAAACTTGTCTGATCTTCACTCTAGTACAAGTCGATCCATGTGAGAATTTCTTGAAGTCGAACATGGAAAGACATCGCTTGATTACCAGTCAATAATGTAAACTGTTAACAAGCGCGAGAGGAATCACCGATAATGATGATGACCCTCAAGGTACTGCAGCACAATTCACGTGGCGTGAATATAGGATCTGACGTCGAACACCACGCAAAGTCTCCCGGTCGAAGGTCATTAATGTATACCTATTGCCGGAAGTGAGAAACTTGCCATTGAGGCATGCAAGCTTCAAAGTACTGAGGGGGTGTTCCTAGATCAACTTCTTGGATAGTGAGCTGATGTCGACAAGAAGTGATCTGTCAAAGGAGGGCCTTAATGAATCCCACATCAGTGACACGGAACGGAGCTAGTGATGATGGTGAAAACGATCTGTGAAATATGATTCAGGGTGGCGGTCATGGAAGGACGAAAGATGATGTATGGTAGTGGATGGGACCCAGTTGACACTTTCTGAATGACACCTCTTGAACATATAACGACACTGATGTGATGGATCGGTAGCATTACCCCATGTATGGATGGTATGGCGAGACCATGGTGAAGGGACCGGTGAATGATAATAACCCAACCCAATATTTACGGAGGCAAAAGTGTCATGTTCAAGAGCGACTTGCTACCATTAAGCTTCGAGGTTCTTCCCAATTTTTCCCCAGTCATTTCTGACCAGTACCTCTTTATTTTTTTCAAGCTTGAGGAGAATAACATATGCTTGTTCTATAACCTGCCCTTCGGGCAAGCCCATCGCTATGTTTTAACGAGCTTAATGATAGGGAAACTCGTTCTCGTCTAAAGACAAGTTTGTCGCTATCTAATATTTTTAACGAGCCCAGCGACAAAGACAACTCAGTCCTTTTCATCTTTAGAGAGTCTGAAAAGGGTACATAAAGTGGACTCCAGGGGTCCTTTTTCGTCATCTAATCCCTTAAGTCCGAAAAAGTGTAAAACAATACAGAAGGGATGAATGTTCGATATCTTTATCGAGCCGAACTAGACAAGCGCTCGATCTTTTTGTGCAATAATCCCTCAGGTCCAAAAAGATTAAAATCTAGAGGAAGGATAGCTCTTCCAGTCCTTTTAACGAGCTGGAAGGCCAAAACTCGGCAAACTTTTCATGTTTTACGAGTCAGTGAAAAGAGCTCAAAGAAGACTCGTATTTTGAGGAACGAGTGATAAACAGGGATAGCAGCAGATTCCAGGTACAGGTTGGAATTTTCCAATCACGGCAGTGTCACAAGGATGGCTAGGTGAAATCACTCTTCGCAGCTGTTCCTCAAAATAGGTAAACAATCAAGTGGATGTGAATGATCGGCCAAATGAAAAGTGGAGGTGACGGTGCAGAAACACCACCAAGGCTTTTATGGCTGATGAATTTACGGTCTCAAATGGTTATTTACCGGTTCATTTTTTCTTGATGAGCTTGAACTCTGGGGGAAGCTTGCTCACATGTGCATTTATTTTTTAATGAGCATGAACTCTTGCTAAAACTGCTCGGTTTTGCGTTTATTTTTTAACGAGCATGAACTTTGCCAAAACTGCTCATTTGATAAGGTCAAATTCATATTTTACCATGACTAGTTTTTCTTTTCCAGAGATAGTACTGTTTCATCAATTGCTGCAACAAACTTGTTAGAAACGGATAACATGAAGTAAAAATACTAATATTTCACTTTGAATTACGTAAAAAGCAATCAAAAGATGTTTTTACCTCTCATTTTACCATTTCATGTGCATTTGGTTTGTTGGAGCTTTGGAGGTGCCTCTTCCTCTTGATTTTTCACCAGCTGATTTCGGGAGATTCTGTGGACGATTTTCAGCGCCGTTTCCACCAGGTAGGAGTTAAACCCTAGCTCTATCTTTTCATGGTCTTATTTCTCAGTTTTATGCTTGTTTTCCTGCCCCCATGAGCCCCTGGGGTTTCACTAGGGCTCTCTGCCATCAGCGCAGGTGCCCCATTCAAAATCTGCGTTGGGGTTCTCATTTTTCAAAGGCAGTTTGTCCCCCAACGCAGGTGAGACCCTTCTCTACCTGCGTTGGGCGTAGAAAACTTCTTGGTTGCACTCTTTTTCATGAGAATTTTGCCATTTTCTTTACCGAGTCAGGGACCTTACTCCTCCCCTTGTTTGTTTTACAGAGTTTATTGGAGCAGAATGACTCTTACGTGGCGAGAACGAGAGCATGAAGAGGAGGACATGATTGCGCTCCATGATCCTGTTACCGTGAGCGTGTTGCGGAACTATGGCTTGCTAAAATTCTTCCGCATATCTAGCATGAGGGCACAGATACGTTTACTGCAGTACCTGCTTGATGCTTGGGATCCTGTTAACCAAGTGTTCCAGATGAGGGGCAAGTCCATCCCTTTGACCATAGTGGACATTTACTTCTTGACTGGGTTGTCAAGGCGGGGTGCCCCCATTTCCTTGTCCGGTTCGGCCTGAGGGAGCGATTCCGTGAAAGATTATATCCGTCAGTATTGTAGGGAAGGATCCCAGCCGAGCAGAGACGGCAAGGTTTCTATCCGTGATATCACTGACAGGTCTCTCAGGTCTATTCTGTACACGATTTGTAGGATGGCCGGCAGCGCATCCCCTCATGTTGCCAACAGGTCTTATGTGCAGCACGCCCTGGAGTGTCTTCAGCCGAAAGTTTTTAACTGGTGTGATGCAGTACTGGTTCAGATGAAAAACCAGTTGACCAAAGTAAAGGACGGGAAACTGAAGAACTTTGGCTTCGGTTCAGTTTTGACTGCCTTCGCTTTGGAGAAGATACCCCTGATGCAACCTCAGTATATTGTTCTCGACTTGCCATCTCCTACTGAGCCACACATGCAGAGGTGGGTTGACCACATGTCCAGACACGCAGGTCAATCCCAGATTACTTTTACTGATGCCTTCTTTAGGTGGTTCGAGCGGCAGGATATGGCTTTTTCCGAGTATCCATATATTGGCATGGATTTCCGAGGCGATCCGGATTTGGTGCTACCGGACGGCGAGCAGTGGGGTGATCTTGGTAAATGTTTTGACCTTATCACTGTTTACTGTCTTTTATTTATAATGTCCTTGTGCTTTACTCTTTCAAGACTCTAATCAAACTCATGTGTGCATGCAGATGTGGGCTCCGTTCATCCAACAGTTCGTTCGAGAGTTCCGGCCGCTGCCCCAGTAGGGGAGGCTCCTGGGAGAGCTATTCTCCGTGACCTTGACTTGGCCGAGACTCTTGCAGCTGTGCAGGAACAGGTCGAGGGTGTTACCCTTGGGATTCCGGATGTACGGATCGATGAGTTGCCTCTACGATTGCAGCGACATACTGCTGGTGTTCCTAGACGATGGTCTCGTCTTCTGCGCATGATCATACAGGCCGTGGCATGTTATCATGAGCATCACTAGGCTAGGGTGCCCCCCAGCCATTTTTGAGTTTTGGGGTCGTATGACCGATTTTGTCTTGATTACAAAACATTATATGTCAACCGTAAACAGTTATATATATTTTTGATTTTCATGGTTTATTCCAGTTTTTATGTGATCCATGTATGAAACATCGATGATGCTTCTCTTTTTATCAATTTTGCAAATGTCTATCTAACACATAGTTTGCTAATGAGTCGGTTAATGTGTTTAAGTTTCTGGAAATTTGTTGATATTGGATAAAATCAAACTGTCTTTCCAAGATTTTAACTCTTAGGAACTTGCGATAAATAGCTGGATTTTGGACAGAGTAGGTACCATTGAGCTGTAGTACCACGAGCTGTGAGTCTAGCCTGATGACTAGCCGACGTATGCCATGGGTGATGGCATCAGAGAGGAGCTCTATCAACGCGCTATACTCAACGATATTATTTGTTGATTGACTAATACATACCCCCCTGAAACTCACTAACTCGCCGCTTGGGTCAAAAATGGCCCATGCTGCAGAGGATAGGTTCCTCGAACTACGACTCGCTCCGTCAGCATATCCAACCCACGGTTCCAATGGATTTGACATCTGCAATAAGTGTAAAAAAGGTGGATTACTTAAACCGAAACAAACACTCTAGCGAAAACAAAAATGTAACAAAAGCATACAGGTCACTATTAGGCATAGTAACGTTTAAGGTACAACCCGTTACGGGGTTGCACCATTGGAACTCCGTCATAATCTACCAACTCGTAGGCACCTTTTGCTAACACACTTTTAACAATATAAGGGCCCATCCATAAGGACTTGAATTTCCCAGCTCCCAATTTATCAGATTCTTGGTCATAAAGCAAGACCAAATCACCTTCTGAGAAGACACGAGGTTTGACATTTTTGTCGAACTGCGCCTTGACTTGTTTCTTATGGGCTTCGTTAGCCAAAGCGGCATCACGACGGGTTTCATCCAACTGGATTAATTCCAAGAAACGAGCCTCTTCTTCCGAAGTTCCGGGGAGGAGATCAATTGCGAGTTTAAGGGACGAAATTTCACACTGGATTGGTAGGATCGCCTCTAGGCCATACACCAGTTGAAACGGTGTGAACCCAGTGGCATTCCTTACCGATGTTCGGTAGGCCCACAAAGCCGAGTACAGGATGAAATGCCATCTTCTTTTGTGAACCCCCACCATCCTTTGCAGCATGCGCTTCAGGACTTTGTTGATTGCTTCAACTTGTCCGTTAGCTTGCGGATAGTACGGAGTAGAGCTGTCGTGAGACAATCCTAGTTTGGCAGTTAATTCAACCATCATGTGATTGCGAAAATGCGATCCATGATCTGTTACTATGGCCTGTGGTATGCCGAATCTAGCGACTACATGATTAAAAAAGAATAGGGCTGCTGTTTCACCAGTGTTATCCAATGTAGGCATCGCCTCGGCCCATTTGGTAAAATAGTCAACTGCGACTATAATATACCCATGCCCCCCGGTCGAGGTGGGGTTACATTGCATGAAATCGATGCCCCACTTGGCGAAAGGCCCCACAGCTATTATTGGTTGTAAAGGAGCGGGGGGTCTTCTGGTTTTGCTATCAAAAATCTGACATGCATGGAAACTTCTAACTGCGGTTATGCAATCTTTGAACATGGTTGGCCAGAAGTATCCTGCTCGTAAGATTCTTTGTGCTGTAGCATATCCAGATTGATGCCCCCCACAGGTGCCTGAATGACATTCATTCAGGGCTTTTTCGGCCTCCTCATGTGTTAGACACCTTCTCAGGACCGTATTGACACCACGACAGTAAAGCGTATCACCGACGATCATGTAGTCTTTTGCTTGGTATCGAATGCGTTTTTGTTCTGAGTGAGAGGTGTTTGGCCGAAACTTTTGGGTTTGGAGATAAACTATTATATCTCCATACCACTCATCACTTGTTGATATCAGAAACAAAGTTTCGTCCACGATCGATTCTTTGGACGTTTCATCGTTGGACGATGACGGGTGATCGCATAATAATTCTGCGAAAACTAAAGCTTTCTTTGATTTGGATTTCACAAATTCCAGATCAAACTCTTGAAGGATAACTATCCACTTTGAATATTTGCCCCCAAGCAACTGTCGCGACAGTATATAAGTCATGGGGTTGCAATCTGACAATACGGTGGTCTTCCTGAAGAGGACATAATGCCGAAATCTTTGTATCGCTTGAACAGCAGCAAGTGCTAGCTTTTCAACATGAGAATATCTACTTTCTGTATCATTTAAGTTTTTACTTAAATAATATATAGGGTGTTCAATTCCATCGGCTTCTTGAACTAAAACCATTGCTATGGTCGTATCTGCTGCAGCCAGATACAGGTTAAAGTCCCTTAGATAGTCTGGGGCGTACATTAATGATGCTTTGACTAGCGCTTCTTTCAAAGCATCAAAGGAAGCTTGTGCAACCTGGTCCCAGACGAAAGGTGCATCCTTTTTCAGGAGACGGGTATAACCTTTAGCAAGTTCTGCGTAATTTGGAATGAACCTCCTCAGAAAGTTTGCTTTCCCTTGGAGTTTCTGAATCTGAAGCAAGTTCGAAGGTGGAGGCAAATTAATGATTGCCTGCACCTTGCAAGGGTCGAGACGAATCCCATCCTTGGAGACTATAAAGCCAAGTAAACGACCAGAACCGACGCAAAACACACATTTGTGCGGATTGAGTCTTATCTTGTAGTGTCGACATCGTAGAAATATCGCTCTTAAATGTTGCGGATGATCAGTCCGCTTTTGCGAATGAGCCGGAAGATCATCGAGATAAGGTTGAACGATGTTCTTGATGTCATGGAAAGCATAATTCATTGCTCTCTGAAACGTCGCCCCTGCGTTCTTTAAACCAAAGGGTAATTTTCGATAAGCCAATGTGCCCCACGGACAAATAAATGCAGTCTTTGACTGGTCCTGTGGGCGGATATTAATTTGATTATACCCGGAAAATCCGTCCATAAACGAAAAGATTTCACATCCGACGCATTCATCAATTATCTGGTCGATGAAGGGTGTAGGGTAGTTTTCCTTTGGACAGGCTTGATTTACATCCCTATAATCGACGCACACTCGTATTGTTCCTTGTTTTTTCATAACAGTGACAATATTCGATACCCAATGGGTTAGAGGAACCGGGTAGATGAAACCAGCATGGAGAAGTTTCTCAACTTCCGCTTTAATGGCAGCGGCCTTCTTGGGGTGTACCTGCCGAAGCCACTGTCTTACTGGTTTGACATCAGGATACATCTTAATTTCATGTTCAACGATACTCGAGTCAATGCCTGGAATTTCATCATATGACCAGGCAAAGACATCTCTAAATTCGCGGAAAAGAGCTTTATATATTTCTTGTTCTGAAGGGGAACAACCTTTGCCGACATAAATATTCTCTACAATGTCTGTTTTGGTCGAGATATTTATGGCTATAGTTTCTTCTATATTGGATAGGTTTCTCTCGGAGTCCACCGTATTTACAGTATTCGTTAGGAATTCAAATACTGAGGGGTGATATAGGTCGCCTTGAGTATCTTCCTTAGGAAGGGAACGATGGTGGTTATCATCCCATGGTGCCCCCTCAATCCACATTGATTGCAGGATTCCTTCGTCACTTGCATGCACTCGTGACCAAGGATCCAAAGGGGTACCACATTCTCCTGACCTATCTACCCAAACGCTTGACGAGCATTGATTTGGGCTCGCCTCCCATGCCTGAAACATTGATTGCTACAATATTTCGATTGGGCTCGGGTGCAAGACCATTGCCCGATCCATGATGACTTTGTCTTTTGCGACCTTCGTGGAAGATATCATGTTGCAGGTAGCCACCAATGGTACATTTCCTATGTACATATGATTTGGTAGCGAGAAAGTCCCCATCATCGTGGGGTCTTTCAACAGGCCTACTCCTATATCTTGAATTGAATGGTCGCTTTCATGGATCATGGGAATGCTTCCCATAACTTGTGAACCATTAAGGAGGAAGTTTTGTTGGTCGATGACCATAATCCCTCCTTCAAACGGGAATGCGATCTTCCTAAAATAAGTCGACGCGACAGCTGCCATGGCATAAATCCATGGTCTTCCTAGTAGGATGTTGTAATCCAGATTTCCATCTATGACTTCAACATCAATCTCTACTGTTTTTCCACCTAGTTCAACCTTCAACTTACTTAGAATACCGTAAGGGGTATATGTCCTACCATCGAAAGCCTTTAGTGTTGTCGAAGATCTCGACAAGGTTGGCGACCCTAGCGTTTTCCAGCAGCTCATCGACATAATACATGTAGATGCCCCCTCATCAATAATTGTTCTGTGAACAGTTTTGTTGAGGGCCTTCACTTGAATAAGGAAAGCTAGTTGAGCTGGTAACTGAGGGTCATACCCTTTGTGATCAAAGGACACAAGATTGGAATCCTTAGGATCAACCCCCCCTATTGCCGATAACAATGCTTGCCTTTGGGATGGACAATTTTGTAGTACTTCTAGAGTCGACATAGCGGATGGCGATTGAGCCAAATCTTCTACTATGTTATAATGCTGCGCCGCTCTGGCACGAGGATTAAAAGTCGACTTGTGTACTACACCCTTAGGTGGTTTTATCATTAATTCTGGCATTATGGGTGGGACAACTTCTGTCGAAGTTGTTGTCGAACTACTAGGTTGATCTTTACCTTTTTCGTTTGACAGTTGCGGATTCCCGTAATCTTTGTTCCTTGTCGAAATCAAAGCATCATTCTGCTGCTTGGAGATCGATAACATCAGCACTTGCGACGGGGAAGCATTTCCACTATCAACCATATTTTGACCTGGATTGGGAAATGGATCTGTCAACACAGCTGGGTTCTTTAGACTTTTAAAGAATCTCTTGAGCTCAGCTTTGTATGGACAATCTGTTGTCTTGTGATCTTCGTCACATATCATACAAGGCCATTTCTTTTTCCCTTTCTCAGGAGGGTTTGAAGAAGTTTTTTCAGGTGACGGATCATCCTGTTGCTTCTTCTTCCCTTTGTTTTGCTTCTTCTTACATGTTGGTTGATTGGTTTCTTTGCCTTTATCTGCTGATATGGCATTTACTTCCGAAGCAAGAATCTCTTCATGGGCATTTCGATCTGAAGTCTTACAGGCTTTCTGAGGTGAAGCCTTTTTCGACTTCGCGCTTGCAGTGCCAATCACGCCATCTCCAGCATGAGAGTCAATATTCGTTTTAGGAGGGGGAGGAATTGAAAATTCAGGTCTGGGGGCATCAGGTATTTTGTCGTAGAGCATGCCAGACTGAGTATATACCAAGTCTAAATATTGAGCACGAGCAATCACTTGCTCCTCTGTTACGACCCCCCCCCCCTTGGCCACATCTTCCGTTATAGCCGGAAGTAATGACTTTATAAACCATTCAGCTAATAGCTGATCAGGAACGTATGTTTTCACCATCCTACGACGGCGACGCCACTCATGTATGTGATCAGATATGTGAGTAGCTGTCGTCTGTTTGAAGTTGGTCAGTATCTCGGTTCCTGTTTCATACTTGATAGGTAATTGAAAATGGGTTAGGAAAGTCGTGGCTAAGGAGCTAAAATTGTCGAAAGAGGTTCTTGGCAATTCTATATACCATTTAGCCGCCGGACCTGTCAATGTCCTCTGGAAGAGGTGAAGTCTTATCGAATCATCGTTTAGAGTGTTCGATGAACACCGTAGATGAAAGGTCATGACGTGATTCGACGGGTCTTCACCTGGATTTCCATTGAATTTAGGAATGTCGGAGGGAAGTTTCTGAGGAATCGCTGGCCACCAAGGGGCATAAGCAATCAGATCGTTCGTCAACCGATGTAAATCGGGTAACTCTAGAGTTGCCACGAATGGCAGCTGTTGACTCAGATTAGGCGAAGCATACCCAGGATACGAAGGGATCGCCTGAGCAGTTGGTCTTTGCATACCAGCATAATGTATTTGATGCTGGTATGATTGATACGGTTGGTGGACTACCCCACTGTAAAGTGGTTGGTTTTGACCGTATTGTAGGTACGGTTGTCCATTGTTCGCAAAAATCTGTTGCTCGGTACCTTGGTACACTTGCTGGAACTGCGGTTGTTGATACTGCACCAACCATGGTTGTGATACCATTGGTTGTTGTGCGATGCTTACCACTGGGCCAAGATGAGGGGTAAGGGTACCCGTTTGTGCTTGTGTCGCCCCGCCAGTCGGCGATTGTGGTTGGGCTGCAGGGTCAAAGGGTTGTTGCATTACAACCTGAGAAAACTGAGGTTGACATGCAACAGGTATTGTTTGAACTTGCGACAAAGTCACAATTGCTGGTGTCGTCGGGATGTTTGTCACAGGCATCTGTTGTTGCATAGAATACACAACTCTTGGTTGCTGGGGTAGCATAGGCATCCAACCACTTGTAGTTATTCCAGTATAACCTGAGTATGGTTGTGAGCTCCCGTATGGGTAACCTCCCGGAGGGGGTAATGAAAAAGCATATTGCCCCCCATACGGTGGTGGTCCCGAACCGAGAGGATTTATTACACCTCAAGGACCGGATTGCCCAAACTGATTTCCGAAAGGATCAATTTGTTGAGTTCCAACATAGGAGTTACCAGGTATTATCCCGGGAGAACAAACAGGAACAGACCATACTGTCATCATGGCCCCCGAAGGGACCCCCTCTAGCTGTTGAGAGTTAGGGACAGATGGTATGCCGGCGAACATTGTCGGAATGACTGCAGGGAGTTCTACTGTCGCTGTGTCATTTGGCACAGTCCTAGATGTTGACGGTTGTTCAGACATTTTGAGTCTATCCAGTAGATTGCCTAGTGATTCTTCAGGAACTTCTCTGGGTGATAGGCTAGCTTCTGATGCAGTAGGAAGTAGAGTGATCCCTGCTCCAAAATGTGTTGGAGTAGTTGCTTGCGGATCTTCTACAATTTCTTCTATTGCGATCAGACTGGGTGGAAGAGGAAGACTGTCAGGTCCGTAGAATATTTATGGTGCCGAAGAAGGGGTTGTTTCGACAGCGACAGTTGTTTGAGGAGCAAGACTCTCTGAACCGATCACTGATGGAACTGATTCAGTAACACAAGTATTTGCTCTCAGACTAGGATCAGTGTTACTGTCCTTCTGGGGCTGTTGAACTTCTTCAATAGGGGCAGGGTTTCCAGAAATGTTTGGAGTAACCGGAACCTCAGATGTCGTCGGAACACTTGTTCTAACTTTGACAGGAGATTTGGAACCAGTTGAACGAGATCGCTTTGCCTGGGTTGTTTTCGATTCCGGAGACAAAGACGGTTGACTCGTACGCCTCCGCGAACGACGGTTCATCGATTGACTTTCTTCCACGGTTGCGGATTACTTGATCAACCAACAATGCACATGGTAAAAATGTGTTTTCGAATTGGATTAATTTTAGACGTTTTTTAAGACACAACTTGCTTTTTCATGTTTTAAGAGTCGAGAAAAAGCTAAAGATGACTATAGTCTCCTTCGATGTATTAACGAGCCCGAAGTGACAAATGCTCGGATGGACTTTTTCAGTTATAGAGTTTGAAAAAGGCCAAAAGAAACTACTCTGGAGTTCTAGGCAGAGGGTGTGCCAAACCTTCCGCAAAACCACAGAATATGTTTTACGGTACGAGTGGTCGATCTTCGTGAATGCTGTGTTCACTGCATCGCGATCAGTAGGGCGGCCGACACAACTTCCTATGGATAAAGGCTTTGCTCCTATAGGGGTCCCCCAATATACGCGACGGTACGCGGGGGCACAAGTCCGTATTAGTGCTATCGTCCATCAGGAGGAATCACCCACCTTCGTAGAGATCGACGGTCACTATGTTTAACGATGCCGGAACACGTCTCTACCTAGACCTCTACTGTGTTTCGTTATGTTTCAAAGCGTTGTTAGATAAATTCAGTTCTTTTTAGGTTGATCTTGCTTAGCAGTTTGCCTTTATGGATCTCCACGTGATGTATGATACAACTCCTAAATGCAGTCTAAGAATGATAAGCAAGCTTTTTTCAATTCTTTCAACTTATGAAAATCTTAGCTACTGAGGGAAAAGAAAGACATCATCTTTTCAAACAGATCATAGAGCACACACTGATGCACTTTTCCTAAATCGACATGCAAACTGTCAAAATGCACATGCACAATGCAAGTATTTCTTTTCTTCTTCCTTAATGTTGATGTATTACAAAAAGAAAGCTGTTGTATAATTTAGAATTCAATTTCAAGTGAAAGAAAACAAGTTTTTGTCCAATAATCAAAAGAACACCTTAAGATTCACTCGTTTCAACACAAGAAATACTGAAATTCGAACCATATAACGAAAGCAAATGTTCAAGCAGCTATGAATAGTAATAAACTAGCTCTTAGAATCACAACGACACTTTCTTACAGGCCTAGATCCAAGAGGTCACAG
Source organism: Pinus tabuliformis (assembly GCA_031772625.1). Classification (NCBI taxonomy): domain Eukaryota; kingdom Viridiplantae; phylum Streptophyta; class Pinopsida; order Pinales; family Pinaceae; genus Pinus; species Pinus tabuliformis. The sequence continues at coordinate 1,450,646,964 of CM062820.1, forward strand.
CAAGACTAGTTCACTTTCGCTACGGGAAACTGTGAATGAAAGCAAGAAATACAATAAGAACAATCACGGTTTCTTCATACAACTGAGGCGGAATGAAGGTAAAGAAAGGTAGTTTCAGCTGGGTATACAGGTTGACAACAGGCTGCAAAAACAATATTGAAAACTGGGCAACAGACAGTAGGGAACCCCAGTTGCACAGGGCAAAACTGGATCAGCGCAGGTACTGCACTGTCAATCTGACATGCAGCGCAGGTAGCCCCTTCAGGACCTGCGTTGCAGCGCAGGTAGCCTTTGCTGCAGCTGCACTGAAGAGACAACTCTCGTCTCTCTCAGATTCTGGGTCACAGTTTGCTCAAAAATCAATGGTTTTTGGCCAAATCAGAGGCTATCAGCCAAGTATACACTATAGGATGATTAAGGAAGATGAACACTATCACAAAGAGCTAAAAAGAGTCCTTGTGGATAAGCTCTTCAAATCATAAACATGCCCAGCACTGAGCTAGAGTAGCTGCCCTCTACTTTGCATTCGAAGGATTCGAATGCAGTTCGATTCGGTACTCCCTTTGTTTAGGAAATGAATAGCAAGAAACACAAGCTACCAACAAGACACGATCCCCAGCGGAGTCGCCAGTCTGTTGTGGGGAAAAGTATCCAACACGGAATGACCCTATCCCACTCTAAGGGTGATAGTTCCTTAGCAACAGCTGAAGCAAAGCTATCTAAAGTTACTTCTTTATGACATGCAAGAAATGAAAGGAAGAGATCCACTTACCGATGTCTTGCGCAAATGGTCGATCCAATCTCCTCTATTTGCCGCTCGCTCCCAGCTCCAAGTCTTCTCACGGGCCCAGCTACACGAGATCCTGCGAACAAGACAAGAAAAGGAAACTACAAGAAGCATGCATTCATAATTGATTCAAGGATTAGCATAAATCAAATACACAAGTAAGACAACACATCATTGAAACACATGTGAATAGAAGAACCTCAAATGCTTTATTAATATAAGGAAGTAAGGTTCAGGCGGTGATACAACCGTAAGAGGTCCAATCTAGCATCACCTTCCCGACGGAAAGAAATCTCCTCTTCACCTCCCTCAAGCAATCACCCAATACTCTCAACTGTAAACCAACAGCAATTCTTTGCACAAAATTCCGGCCTCCAGATCCCATGGGATGAGATCCTTATATAGAGTTTTGGAGTGAAGATAAGTCAGCTTGATGTGTGACTTGCTGTCCTCTTCAACTCCAGTTGTTCTTCAGTCCTTGAGTCCACTCGGAGTTTCTACCTTCCACTTGGAGTTTTAGAACCTCTTTACTCATCATTAGGCGAATCTTCTGATCCAAGTGTCATTTTGGAAGCTTCCTGGGCACTGGCACATTGAGAAAAGATTCCTCCACATGTCAAAGTATGCCCAGCGCAGGTAGCCTTTGTTGCACTTGCTATGCAGCGCAGGTACACCATAGAGCTTTTGACATTCAGCGCAGATGCTTAGTGGAGCAGCTGCTTTGATCCAAAATTGACCTGTTTTTGAGTGTTTTTCAGTGGAGAACTGATTTGCAGTGCTGTGGTTTGTTGACCTTGTTCCTCTAAGGGTAAGAACAACATGTTTAGGGACTTTGGATCCCTCAGATTATTGACATTTCATGCTCCATGCTGTAAGGCACAAAAATGTCTATAACAGCGGGCATCGTCACTCACCTTTGTTTATCTCGGTATACATTGCCGAAGAAGTCTTTTGTTTTCTCTGTGAATAGAACAATCTTTGGGTAACCTGTAAGAGGTAGTACCCTTCCTGATAAAACGAATGTTTTGTCAGCTCGAATAAAGGGTGACCCTTCCTGATAAAGCAAATGTTTTGTCAGCTCGAATAGAGGGAGACCTCAAAACTCTGTTTTATACGTGGGGGCATGCAAACCTTTTGAAGTGCAAGCAAGGGGCAGCTATTTATTTTTTAAATTTTTAGGTCCTCCCTTTAAACCCGTAGGTCTAACCCTTTAAACTCGTAGGATTAGTCGTTTCCGAACTTGCATAATGAAAGGATGAGGGGCATAGCTTTGTAAGGCACAAGCTCCATAAAATATGGCATCTTACATGAGAAATTCTTATCATATGACTGGATTATCAAGCAGTTTTAGCACATAGTTCAGGCTCGTTAAAAAATAAACATAAGATCGAGCAGTTTTAGCACATAGTTCATGCTCGTTAAAAAATAAACATAAGATCGAGCAAGTGTTTCAACCCGCGTTTAAGCTCATTAAAAAGGGAACTATCCTCTGGTAAATAACCTCCGTGAATTTAACATTATCAGCCATTAAAGCCTTGGTCGTGTTTGCACCGTCACCTCCACTTTTCCATTGGCCGATCATTCACCTCCATATGATTGTTTACCCATTTTGAGGAACAACTGCGAAGAGTGATTTCACTAGCCATCCTTGTGACACTGCCATGCTTGGAAAATTCCAACCCTTACCTGGAATCAGTTGCTACCCATTTTATCACTCGTTCCTCAAAAGACAAGTCTTCTTTAGTCTCTTTTCATTTTACTCGTAAAATATGAAAAGATTGCCGAGTTTTGGCCTTCCAGCTCGTTAAAGCGACAGGAAGAGCTATCCCTCCTCTAGATTTTAATCTTTTTGGACCTGAGGGATTATTGCACAAAAAGATCGAGCACTTGTTTTGTTCGGCTCGTTAAAACTATCGAAAATTCATCCCTTCTGTATTGTTTTATACCTTTTTGGACCTAAGGGATTAGATGACAAAAAAGCACTTTCGGAGTTAACTTTACGTACCTTTTCAGACTCTCTAAAAATGAAAAGGACCGAGTTATCTTTGTCATTAGACTCGTTAAAAAGATTAATAGCGACAAACTTGTCTTTAGACGAGAACGAGTTTCACTATCGCTAGGCTCGTTAAAACATAGCGATGGGTTTGCCCGAAGGGAAAATTATAGAACAAGCATATGTTATCCTCCTCAATCTTGAAAAAAATAAAGAGGTACTGGTCAGCAATGACTGGGGAAAAATTGGGAAGAAACTCAAAGAACCTTTATTGGTAGCAAGTCGCTCTTGAACATGACACTTCCACTCCGTGCCTGAGCCGGGTTTGGTTGTTCCATTCACCGGTCACATCACCATGGTCTCGCCATACCATCCACCTTTGGGGTAAATGCTACCAATCCATAATATAAGTGTAGCCGATATGTTCAACAGAAGTCATCCAGAGAAGTCAACCGTGTCCCATCCACTACCATACATTATACTTCATTCTTTCATGACCGCCACCCTGAACCATATATCATCAGATCGTTTTCACCTCCATCAAAATCAGTTGCTCCGTTCTGTGTCATTGATGTGGGATTCATTAAGGCCCTCCTTTGACGGATCGCTTCTTGTCGACATCAGCTCATTATCCAAGAAGTTGATCTAGGAACACCCCCTTCAGTACTTTGAAGCTTGCATGCCTGAATGGCAAGTTTCTCACTTCCGGCGATAGGTATACGTCAATGACCTTCGACCGAAAGATTTTGCGTGGTGTTCGACGCCAAGTCCTTTATTCACACCACGTGAATTGTACTGCAGTACCTTGAGGGTCATTATCATTATCGGTGATTCCTCTCGCGCTTGTTAACCGTTTACATCATTGACTGGTAATCAAGCGATGTCTTTCCATGTTCGACTTCAAAACATTTCTCACATCGATCGACTTGTACTTAGAGTAAAGATCGGACGAGATTGAAGACCCCGGATCTAGTTTCATCCATCTGGGCTGCGATATATATTCAGGAAAAATAAAGACATTGACATGTACAGCACTACAGAACAGATAATCATCCTACCAAAAGGATGGTGATTTCATTAGAATCATCAGTCTACCATCAGACGATTGTCTGTCCTATGTACATAAAATGAATTTATGAAGCTGAGCATGGGAATGCCCGCCTCAGCTAGATCATGAAAACAGTATGAAAAATAATGTATTGTATTGTATCTTATTACAGGTCTCCTCCCAGCATTGAAAGAACTTCGGATCCTCCTAATAAAGCATTTCACCCGATAAACGGCCTCATACTTTAGGGGGCAACTGTTATAGACATTTTTGTGCCTAACAGCTTTGAGCATGAAATGTGCATAATCGAAGGGATCCAAAGTCCCTAAAAGATGTTGTTACAACTCCTAAAGGAACAAGGTCAACCAATGATATCTTCTCCCAGAAGTTCCCCACCAAAAACCACTCAGAACTAGTCAAATCAGGATCAATTCAGAAGCTCCACTGGCTGCCTGCGTTGCAAAGCACCCAAATACACTGGCTAGGTGCGTTTCAACGCACTTGAATGCACTACCCAGGTGCGTTGAGCGGGAAATGACAAGTGGCAGAGTCATTCAACGAGGTGGAAATACCATGGAAGCTTCTAGAATCTTCTCCAATGACACTTGCCTCACTGAATTCGACCAAGTGATGAGTAAGAGGCTCTCAGTCTCCAAGTGGAAGCAAGAACTGACAGAGAGAAGCCACAAGTCAAAACATAAGCTGACTCATCCTCTCTGCTTACATCTATATATGGATCCCTCATCCCAGAGATCCAGAGGCTGGAATTTTGTACTTTGCAGAGAATTGTTGTTGGTTTGAGATTGAGATTAGTACATTGGGTGATTTATGCTTTGTTGGAGGAGAGGAGGGGATTCCTTTGCTGCGAGGTAGATGCTGGATCGGGACTCACTTGGTTGTATCTCCTCTTGGACTTTCTTATCATATCAATAAAATTATTTGCGTTTCTCCTACATGCTGTGTATCAATGATGTTTTGTTATATTTGCATGTTTAGCTTAATCTGATCCTGAGCTTTTTATGAATGTATATCTATATCTTCGTGTAGTTTCTCTCTCTGGTGATCTTGCAGGAATTCGGTGAAGCTGGGTCGGTAAGGGAGCAGGGAGCTGGGAGCTATTGAAGAGAGGAACGATTGGATCAACAAACTAGCGAAAGACACAGGTTAGTTACATCCTTTCTCCTCATTTACATCTCATAAAGAAGAATACTCAAGTAGTTTTCCTTGTTTGTTGCTAAGGCACTATCACACTTTAGAGTGGGATAGGGGTGTTCTGAATAGATACTTTTTCCAACAACAGAGAGGAAGGCTAGAGAGAAGCCAAGATTTCCTGTGAGCATTTGTGAGGATTATAATAAGAGCTGGCTAGCTGTGAGAGGTAAGGATTTGTATAATTCCTATGTATTTCCACCATGTATGATAATACAATAATGTGGGGTTTTTATCTGAGACATTTCCCAAAGTACTTTCATGTGCATTGTGCCATTGATTCTTCTTCTTCTGGTTATATTGTTCAACTTCATATTTAAGCTTCCACAAATTGATAGTAGAAGTAGGTTATAGTATTCTTCTTTGATTTATATTGCATTATCGGGTTAACCTATCAAAGATTTTGTACACCACATCCCCATCCTTTCTTTAGAGTGCATCTGCAACAAAAATTTTCTTCTCGTTTTTTTAGATGATTTCAAAGTCATAACCCAACATCTTTGTGACCCATTTTTGTTTCTCTTCTAAAAAAAATCTTCATTGTAAAAATTATTGAAGATTATCATGATCTGTTTTTACCTTGGAGTGCCTTACCATTAGGTAAGGTCGCCATTTCTTAAGTGCATGTAGTATTGCCAACATTTCCTTCTCATAAATAGCTTTTTGTAAATACTTTCCTTTGATTGGACAAATTTTGAATGGAATGGGTCTTTCTTCTTGCATTAAAACATCACCAATTCCATTTCATGAGGCATCACATTCCACAATAAAGGTTTTTGTGAAGTCTGGCATAGGTAAGACTAGTTCTTGGCACTTTGCCTCTTTAATTGTTCAAAGGATTTCATTGCTTCTGGAGTTTAAGAAAATACATATTTCTTCTGTAATTTTTTTAGAGCTGCCGCTATTCTCTAATAATTCTTAACAAAATTGTCATAATACCCTGCCAACCTGAGAAATCCTCGTAGATGCTTTATGGATGTGGGGATTTTCCATTCCTTAATGGATTTAATTTTGTTAGGGTCTACCTTAACACCTTCATGGGATACAATATGACCCAAATATTCCACCTCTTGTACTCCAAAAAAACATTTTGAGGTTTTTGCATATAATTGTCTCCCCTCCAATAGTTTGAGCACCCTGTCAGCATGTTGAACATGATCCTTCCAAGGATTTTTGTAGATTAGTATGTCATCAAGAAATACTAACACAAATTTTCTAATAAAGGGTTTGAAAATCGAATTCATCAAACCTTGACATCTAGAAGGTTCATTGGAAAGGCCAAAAGGCACAACCAAAAATTCATAATGACCCTCATGAGTTATAAATGTTTTTTTGGGAATGTCTTTAGTCTTCATTCTAATTTGGTGATATCATAAATGAAGGTCCAACTTGGTGAAGTAAATTTATCCATGCAATTAATCCAAAAATTCATCAATGAAAAGAATGGGAAATTTATCTTTAATAGTGAGCTTGTTGAGTTCCCAATAATTCAGACACATGCACCATGATCCATCATTCTTGTGCACCAATACTACTGGAGCAGAGAAAGAACTTTGACTAGGTTGAATTATACCAACCTCTAGCATTTCTGCAACCATACATTCAATTTCAATATTTTGGGAAAATGGATATCTGTAAGGCCTCATATTTGGAGGAACACTTCCTGGAATCAAATGAATATCATGATCATGATCAAGAATAGGTGGCAGCCCATTGGGAGTCTCAAATGCCTTGGAATGGTTGTCCAAGACTTTCTAGAGATCTAGAGAAATATATGATATCAATGTGGGAACCTATAGCAAACGTAATTGCGCAATTACGCCATGTTGTTCTTTCTGTATAATATTTTTCATGCCATTATAGCTGCTTATATTTCTCGACTTCCATGTGATACCCCTTGATTTGAATTCCTTTCCTTCGAGAAAGAAATTCAAGAAACATTCCTGAAAATTAAAAGCTATCATACCCAAAGATTGTAGCCATTGGACTCCTATTACAACATCAACACCACGCATTGGAACCGAAAGTAATGGAGTATTCAACACATACTCTGTGAGGGATAGCTTGCTATTATGGCATTTTTCAGAGAAATTTATGGTTGCTCGATTTGCAACCATCACTTGACACTCTGGTGTTCGATATAGGAAGAAATTCAATTCCTTCGTTGTCTTAAAGTGAAGAAAATTATGGGAACTACCCGAATCAATCAACACTATTAATTTTTTCTTCTTTATATGTCCTTATATGTTGATAGTTTCAGCAGTGGTTATTCCACAAAATGAATTACAGGATATGGCCATATTCATTTCTTCTTTGTCTACGCTTTTTTCCTGGTCTTTATCCTCTTCTTTTGATTTTTCTTGTTCCTTTTCTTCTTCCTCTTCACAATCTACGTAAAATAATTTCTTCTTAGCACACTTATGACCTTTAATGTGTTCTCTATCACAACTGTAACAAATCCCTTTTTCTATTTTTTCTTCCAACTATTGTGGTGTCAACCTTGTAGGTTGTGGAAAGCTAGGGGAAAGAACACTTTCATATTTATAATTTTGATTGATATGCTTCCTTCTTTCCATAAATTTTCTTTCAATTTTTCTTGCCAACCTAAATTCCTTCTCCAATGAATGAAGTTCCCAAATGAGAACCTCATGTTGGATGTTATCCTTTAATGTCCCTATCAACACATCAATACTATGCTCCTCTCGAATATCTTTTACCCTTATATTCAATTATTGGAATTCCTCAATGTGCTTCACTATTGAGCCTTTTTGTTTGATATTATCAATTGGCTAGAAATGTGTTTCTTTTTGTATCCTCATATTGTGCTATCATTTCCTCCATAAAAATTTCCCATGTTACAATTTGTTTATGAGACAAAGGCAATCAAAACCATACAAAATGATTGGGTTCCAAACATAAATTTGCAATGCGTACCTTTTGTATGTTTTGCACAATATCAAGATTGATATAATGCTCCATATGTAATATCCATGTTACGGGATCCTTTCAATCAAAATTCCTCATATCAATATTTGGCACATGTTAGGTCTTTAATCCAATGTTACATTTTACGAAATCATGATTAGCATTTATTTTCATCTCATCATGAGTTTCATTTAATACCCTTTCGCCATTACTAAGCATTTCTTGTAGAAAACATGTCAAATCTATCTTCAAATCTTCCACATTTCCTTTACGTTTTTCTTCTAAGTTCTATACCATCCATATTAGCCTTTGTTACCTTTTGTGAGAGTGAAATTTGTTGCACTTGGTCTTGTAATTTTGATATATCATGTTGCATTTGTTCCTCTTCTTCATGAGTAATGCTAGAGCTTTTAGGTTGGTTAGTAGGTGTTTCCATTTTCTTTGTTTGAGTCATCAATTAATGATAATTATGCTTCACTATGTCCTTTGAATTCCTTCAAATAATTTTTCAAACCAAACTTATGCAAAATTTTAAAAACACTACACACCATTTTTGGCTTTGTAGGACCTCGATATTGAATCAATTGTATATCTGTAATTGCAGATCTCCAAGGTCTGAAATTTCATCCTATGGTAGCTCTCTGAGTTATCATTTGAACCAGAAAAGTATTATTAAAATTAGATTCTCAAAGAAAGCATTATTTCAAATATCCCACGATGACCTAATTATATACTAGTTTAGTAGAGCGAACTTGTATGAAGTGCCACGTCTCAGTGTTTTAACCTTCAAACCTGAAACCAATACACTGAAAACTATTGTTTGTATTCTTTTTGTACCTACTTACAGAATTTTAATCTAATGCTTAGATAGAACATTATGACAAGTTTTTATAGGTCACCTGTTTGAGATATAATTTAGGATCTTGCGAAAACTCTAACTTCCTTGGATCATATCTCAAAAAATATAACACATAAATATATGATATTCATTCCTGAGGTTCATCAAGATTTCGGCTCGAATGGGTTTTAATTGTATCTTCTAAAAAATTGATGAAAAAAGATTATAGCAAACATTCCATGATGACCTATTTGAAGCTATGAAACCCTATAATCCAAAGCTGTCATACCAATTTTTATGCAACCAGCTCACAAAATAGAAGAAAAGATAGAGGAACAACCTCAAAATCAACCACTTTGAGGGAGAAACCTCCTTTACATTACACAAATGAACAATTCTTGGATTATACAAATGACCAAACCTCCTTTTTATAGATAGGAGTCTAAGAGGTCACAATATAGTCAAAGTCTACATAACAATAATAATGTAATGGCACAACACTAACAATAGTGGGCTTTTATTGGGCACAATAATAAAAATATGTCCACAACATGGGCACAAAAATAACAATAAGGGGATAAAATGAAAATAATAATAATCGAATACACTAATATTATAGGGGCTTAACACAATTTCATGGGCTAACCCTCACCAGTAACATGACGCTAACCACTCTTTTAAGATAATCTTGGTTGTTTGGAAGTTTGAATAAATCTACGTGATTTGGTTTAATTTCATATCTTTATATGATGTCATAGTGTTTTTTGGACTAATCACAAGACTATTAACTATGGAAAGGTCACAAGTAAATTAATCACATAGGTGTTACCGTGATATTAGGCACAACAAAAGTTACCGGGACTTTAGAGTTTGGAGATTTGCTGTAATGACAAATATACTTATAAGGGAATTCTTTCCCTTTCAAGGATAAGGATAGGGGGTGGTTTTGATATATGCTTTTGAACGGTATCTAAAATTCCAGTATTTTAGAGGATGGTGTGGAATGTAGAGTCCCATAATGACTCTACCGTATCCTAATGCAATTGTAGTCACATATCAATCACATCCAACTAAGAAACAGCATAAACTAACGAGAAAAGTTAAATGATGATGGATAATGAAGGTTAAGTGTCAAAAAGAAAGTACAGTGAAGGTTTTGGAAAATAAACAGTTCTTTTTTATTGTTTGTGTATATGACACTCATGAAATATATTTTCAAAGTACAAGACCCTTAACATGTAAGAATATGTTTCAATGACCAACTTTAGAAGGGCCTAGGTGATTGACTTCACTTTTTAACTACTTCCCTTTTTTTATTCCTTTTTTTGGTTTGGGTGTTAATTTATATCATAAAATGGTTAGTGTATGGGCTAGATGTGTAAAATCTTTTGTTACATTTATAGGTGGATACAAAAGCAACAACTACAAGCTAATAATTAAATATTTCAAAATATATTAGAATACAAATTCTTTGTACATCTCTATATAAAAAAATGAAGTACAATACAATGATATATAGTCTCCATGAGGACATTCCCTTGGTTGGGTGTCATAGTGAATGGATAATGTCTCTCAAGTATAGGCCTAGTAAACTAGTTAAGTAAACTAGTAAAATCATCAACCAAACTAGTAGAATACTTGTGATAACTATAAAATTAACAGGCATAAGTAGAATTATATTGACAGCTAATCCTATTTAACTAGAGAATCATCATGCACTAATCAATTAATTATATGATGCCTCATGCATGACTCCCCTAATAATGTGACTCAAGTACAACTAAGTGTGACAAGAGTACAATAATATCTTAACTTATGTTTAGGAATCCAATGTATGGTGATGGTTCCAAGGTAAGAGAAACATGTGATTAAATATGGAAAATACATTGATATGTTTATATACAACAATACCCCATTGAAGTTCCAATGAGGTGAAAAATTAAATGGGTCCTCAGAATATGTAACCATGTTAGGTACCTAATACAAAACACACCTAATAAGAAAAATATAAGATAAAAGAGGGAAAACTCAGTGGGAATAAAACATCCCCTCAAATGCCACTGAGACAACTGCTAGGAATTTATTATTGCCTTCACACTAATAAGATCTCACAATGTTGTAAAACATTCTTTTATGAAGGGATTCATGAAGATATCTGCAATTTCTTTGGTGGATGAGAAATAATGCAGATCAATGATATCATCATGGATCAAGACTCAAATGAAGTGCATATGAACTTCAATGTGTTTTATATGATATGACTAGAATGGATATTTGTAAAACTTTAAAGTACTCTATTTACCACACCAGATGACTATCAAGTAATGGAACTATATGATGAATTGTATGAGAATATGTTGCAACCAAACAACATGTCTAGTTTCATTCATTACACCCCTATACATTTTGTCTACATAAGATAAAGAAATCATTGATTTATTTTCACTTGAACAAAAAATAAGCTTCGATCCAAGCCTAAAGACATAGCGTAAAGTGGAATTCCGATCAGGTCCATCGCTTTCCCATTCTCAATCTCTACACCTAGTGATATCTAATGAGTATCATGTTGCATACTGGATACTATAGGACGTGGTCCCTGTTGTCCTCTGAGATGATTCTAGGTTAATCAATCATGCTAGAGAGTCTACATGTTTTCTTTGTTTTGAAATATTTGGATGACCAATGTTATGAACAATTGAAAATAAGTACTTAAACTTTAACACTTGCTAAATAAAATGAAAGGGATGTTTATTTGTCTTCAAATAGTTAATTCATTTTAATCGAATGAAAAATAGAGTTCTAAATAATTACAAATTACTAAATATTCAAATTAAAAATTTAATTAATTATAAGAGAGAAAGTAGGAAAACAATGTGTACCTTCTCAATAAAATGTATATAATCTGATGAAGATGGGTGTGACAATTTATAGATATAGAGGAGTTTATAATGATAACATCATAGGGGATTTAATATGGACTGATATTCAGTTTAATATTACCCAAATTTCTCCATAAAAACCTAAATAAATGAAGAAAAACATAATGAAATGAACACATAAGAAAAACTCACAAGGAGACAAACTATTAAACGAAAATCCAGAATCATTTTACAAATTAGTTTGATTACAATTATGCTTTGAAATCTCATCCAAGGGTTTAACCCATAATAAATCAAAGGAATAGTTATTTATACAAAACAAGAGATCTTCTAGAGACCTCCTTTCACAAAATACAAAATTAGTACAAAAATATAGGAATCCCAAAACTTCTGAGTTGCTGGCAATATCTTTGAGTAATTTCTTGATCATCTAGCCATTAGAAAGTGTTACCTTTCTATCTATCAATTGGTGATGAAAGTTACTCGATGATTTCACATAAGTGATCCCATGTAATTCACCTTGTATAGAAATATTAATAAGTTTTATGTACACTTCATCAACCTTGATATACTTTTCAAAAGTGATCTTATTAAAAAAGATATGTTCGATTTCATGCTTGATTATTAAATAAAAGTTTAAAGCATGTAAGAATTCCTTCCCTGTAAGGTGACCTTTAATACTTGCAAGTTTAGCTTTATGAACTGCAATTGCATAAAGATTTTGACAATATTCCTCCAAAATAATTAACCTGTCATTTCGTGCCACTAATCCTCACAATACTCTTTGGTTGAGAAAGTTCAACTTGAAATGAAACCTTTCGACAATAGTTTTCAACGTCTCGCATTTTGTCTCCAACTGAGTCATGAAATTATTTTCTTGCAAAAATTTTTTAATCTCCAGAATATTTTTTGTCCTATCAACAATCTGAATCCCTTCCAATTCGGCCCTTGTTTTTTAATTGAACACTTTAATCATATATGTAGCTTCACTTGGTTTTTCCTTAAGGAGTGCTATGACTTCTTCAATAGTTGTGTGGCATTTATTAATGAGGTCTTCTTGTTCAAAAATAATCTATATTGAGGGCCAAACTTCAGTTATAACTTCATTGATATCTACCCAAATATTTTCCTTGGCTTGGGCCAAGGTTTGATCCATTAGTGCCTCATTCTCCAAATATTCAATCCTTCTTGTCAATATATGGGTCTTTTGCATCTCTTCAACATGAATAGTATCATTCTTAATCTTCTGTGTCTCCAGATTTTTAATTTCCTAGGAAGCTTTCATTTTCCTGTCTCCGGAGAGATAGCTCTTGCATGACTTTGTTTAAATCACCCGTTGTTGACGTAGAATCTAATGTTACTAACGTTGATTCCCCTGTTGTTCCTTTCGATATAATAGGTATAATTGTAATTGAAGCTATGGCCACTTGAGAAGATACTTTCTTTTCCTTAAGTAGTCATTCTATCTTCTCTTCCATTGTCTTTATTTATACATTTTGCTCAATAATTAACTTTAGCATTTCTTCTTTGTGCCACTCACCTTCTTCTATCTCCTTAGTTTGAGGATCCTCTCTAGATGGTAGTTTCAACTGGTTTCTTAATGGTAAAATATATGCATTCTTATTTTTGATAACATCCTCTATAGATTTAACATAAGTGGGATCATATGTAATTTTTATCATGAAGTCTTCTAATGATTTTACCCTGTTATCCTTTTCCAAAGAGGTTATCCTTTTTATGTTTAATTATGAACGCAAATTCGAAAGAGATATTCTTGATTTTGATAATGCCATAGCACTGTTAGTCATCGTAGAGAAAAGAATCTCACCAAACTATTTGGGCATGCCCATCTAGTCGATTGGGTGTATCTAGTTTGCATCAAAGGAAAACATGGTATTGTTGTAATCTAAAGAAGCCTTTGGAAAAGGCATTGAGATTGTAGGAATTCCATTTTCATCCTTCCTTTTTCACTGCGAAAGGTTGTTCATAACATCTATTGTGAAGTAAATGTCTATTTCGAAAATGGAAACTAGACCTTTTCAGAGATTCATTCTTCTGTTTCATTTCAAGAAAATTGGTGAATATGTTTGGGTCCTCTTGTTCACTTACTCCTATTGACTGGGTGATCTCCAATAAATTATCTGAAACTGAAGAAGAGCATGGACTCGCAAATACGTTTTCTTCTAGCCCTATAGAAACCTGTGAATCATCCAGATTGATGACTATAGGCTCTTTCTGACCTTGAGTAGTAGTACCTTTGGAGTCAGACATTTGTTTCTTCTAGTAAACAATGAATTCATTTGGACCCTTTTTCGGAAGATGAAGATTCTTCTCTTGGCATCTTTTCCTTCTTGCTTTGAAAAGTGGGAGTCAAGAGAGTAGAAGTAGGTAAAATATGTTCTTTTGCTTCCTAAATTGTGTTTTCCTCCCATTGTTCCTCAATTTTTCACTTTTCAATCTCCAGTCTTGGAGTATGATTGTAAGGTGTGGTTTTAAGTTCCACCATTAAGTCGGAGATTATAGTAAATGGGTCATAAGACTAGGTGAAACTTGTTTGGAATCCCATCTATATTAGGATTGAATCTACTTCAATGCCTATTGATCTGGTGTTGCAAATAAATGATCCCACTTGGGATTTGATATTAAACTGAGATTTTCTCCTCCCTGGAAAAATATATCTCATCCATGTTGATCATTTTCCTTATGTATTCAAGAGAGAAAATTCTAATTAGAACATATTTAGGCAATTTGTATGGAGCTATCTCACAACAATACACCCTAATTTCTGTGTAATTTTGGTAAAGATACTAGTCTTTTGTGTTAGCTTCGTCACTCAGGTGCATAATTATTTTAATTTCTGTAATGGTTCTAGCTCACTTTAGCTGCTGAGAATTCATGCAATTGAATGAATAAAATAGTCACTGAAATCTGAGAATTTGAACTCAGTTGAGTTCCTCCTAACCAATGAGGTCCACTATGTGACTCATTGACTTACTTGTTCATCATCCTGCTTCTGTAAGGTTATAGAAACATGTCTCCTTGTTGAAAAAGGAACATATGCACTAGTACATAAGAATACTTGAATAATCCTTGAGTAGTGATTTTCATTAATTGTTCATGCATAGCCTCTGCCGAAAAATGATTGTAATTATACATGAAAGCTAGTTTTTTGTTCTTTGGAGAAGATGGATAGATATCCTAGAATAGATTCATCTACCCATTGACCTGTTTCGTAGCCTAACAAGGAAGAAACTAAAGAAATGATATGTTTAGCTCTCTCATGGAACATGGATGCTAAATAAGGAGGGTTATTTCTAAGAAGTTTAGCATCTTCTGGAAGAAAGATCTCAAAAATTTGAGATCTTTGGGCAAGTGAGCTTATGGTATAGATCTATGAGGAAAGTAGTGGAGAAAAATATAATGTAATCATTCTCAGGGATAAGAAGAATTTTATTGATGGTTTCTGGTGTGATAGATATCAAAATGTCTCATTTTGAGCTACCATAGTTCTATGTAGGGGATTAGCTTGACACCCCATGACTAAATCGAGAAATGGATGGATCTGAGGAAACATGAACACGGGAAATAAATATTCCCATAGGTTAATTTCATCTTTTGAGTCCAAATAAGTTTATTCTAACCAATGGTGCAATTCGAACATATCAAATTTGCACCATGCATCCACAATTTTGAAAAATTGACTAGCTAAAGTAATTTGGTCAAGGTCTAGGGTGTGAGTGAATTTGGGATTTTCCTTCCATGACATTTTACTACCAGAGAGCTTTTGTTTTCTTTTTGGTTCGATATTTGTAAAAATGGATGGAGGAAACAACAGAAGTTTGGGAGTAGTAATACCTAACAGAGAGAAGTCTTTGTTTTGATGATAAATATGGTTGTGTGGAAAAGTAAGCACAGAGAGTAGTAAAACTTTGAAAACCTATAAATAAAAAATTGAAATAAAACTAGGGAAATCATGTGAAGGGGATGATGGTTTTATTTATAATGGGGAAGCATGTAATTGTTAGATGGAAACAATTACCAAATGGGAGGATGTTCATTTATGGCCAACGGGAAGCTGGTAATGGATAGAGAAACGTATAGGAACATAACAGATATGGACACATGGAGGGAAACGATTAGTGGGTGCAAGGCATGGGAAACAATAATAACTATTGGCGGGATAACGTATGGATGAAGTGGGATGAGCGAATTTCAGAGGCGGGTGTTGTGGTAAGTGGTAATGAGTGGGGGGGGGTGCGAAGTAAGGAGGGGGCGACATGTTGCAGTGGGCCTGCCATAAGAGGAACTTCTTTCCAGACGCCCCCACCCCCCCCACTTTCCATTATCAAGCAATAGTCGAAGGGTGTTTGAAATGGCTTCCCCACCATTGATCTAGGCGAGGAAGAAGATCTCTATCCAAAGCTATCCACTTATTAGTGCTTCATTATAAATTTGTTTTTTCATTTTCTGAATTTGGTAATAAACATCATAAGGTTTTATTTACACAAAATTAATCACCTTTAGTAGGAAATTAAGTTTTAATCAAAAAAACATAAATCTAAAATTTGGCGCATTTGTTCTGGCAGCCAATTACTTGCCTCATTTTTGTAACCCTAATCTATTACATCACTTGGCCAAATTTTGAGCATGTTAGGCCATCATTTTATTCTATTCTATCCTATCTAATCATGTTTTGCCAATATTAAATAATTTGGTGAACTTTTTCACTAATCTAAAACATAAATTTAAATCATTTGATCATGATTAAACTACATGACGAAAATCAAATATCAGGTTGTGGCATTCTAAACAAGCCGCACACAAAAACCTAGTTTATTTACAATGTAATTTAATTATTTTGAAGTGGCATTAAAATTTGCTAATTTGACAAGTTTTTATTTTCCTTTGATGGGGTTTCATTTCATATTTTTTTTTTCATTTTGATTTTTTATTCTATACTTTTTTTATACCCTAATTTACAAATAAAATCTAACTTATCAAAATCAAGGATGTTACAAAATTGGCTCCAACTGGGGACTTCTTCCTCCTATAGGTTGCAGAGAACTTGCAGATCTATGTGCCTTCTCCTCGGGCTAATGGAGTCTCTATTGAAAACAGTGCATGTAAAATAAAACACTTTGATGATATAAAAATGATGAATGAATGGGGATCTCCTCAATATTGAATGTAGTGCTTTAAGTATTTCCCATTGATAGGCAATGAGGAATATTGTCTTTCCAAATTTTGTAGAATAAAAGTATTATTACCCTTAACCTCTGCAATGCTAAAAGATACAAAAAAAGGTATCAAAATTTCAATTATTTCCTTTCTCTTCTCTTCTAGCATCCCATCTTAACACCAAATACCCTTCTTTAACTTTTTTTTTCTCTTGATTTTCTATCAAACAAACTTTTCATTTTGTTATGATACTTCCGAAACTTATAATGAACTTCATCTCTATCTTCATTAAGCTCCATAATCTGATTTATTCTTCTTGAAAAATCATCAGCCTCTTCATTTGCTTCTTGTAAAAGTTTCATGATGGGAAAAGCTAGGTGTGTGGGAAATATAGCTTCTTACCATAGACAAGCTAAAAAGGAGATTTATATGTTGATCTCTTTGGAGAGATCTTGTTTGCCCAAAGTGCATAAATTAGATGACTCTCCCAACTCCTTTTGTGATCCAACATAGTTACCGATCAAATGAGAAAATGGACTGGTACCATTTTTTTGAGGTAACAAAAAATCCCCTGATTTTGAAAAGTGGTGATGCGAGATTACACTTTTTTAACCATATTTTTAGCACTTTAATTTTTCTTATGTATCAAGTATGGACATTTGTTTTAAAACGTTAGTGGTTTTTATCTTGATTTTGAAAAGTGTTGATGTAGCATAACCACATTTTTTTAAAGAGTATGAACACCTTTCTTAAATGCTAGTGATTTTCATATTGAATTCGAAAAAGGTTGATGCAACATCAACCCTTTTAGTTCAGAGGACTTATTTTTTACACTTTAAATTTTGTAATGTATTAAGTGTGGATACTTTCTTTAAATGTTTGTGATTTTCATGTTCGTAATAAAACATTAAAAAAATTAACAAACATGATAAAAAAATCTTAAATAATAAAAAAACATATTAGAAACCTGAAAAAACACAAATAAAAATGTAAAAATAAAACAAAATTCAATTCTAAAAATAATAAGAACAATTTAAACAAAAAATTAAAAAAATATTAAAAAAAAAAAATACTTAAAAAAAGCATAAAATTTAAAGAAAAAATTTGAATATTAATAAAAAAATAATACATCCATAACGACTCTTTTCAGTTAAGAAAAAATACAACCACATAATAATAATAATAATAATAATAATAATAATAATAATAATAATAATAATAATAATAACCCAATCAAAATTTAAAAAAAAATTGAAAAGAAAATAAATAAATAAATAAAAATGTATATATATATAAAAGTAAAAGTAAGTTAAATTAAAAAACAAAAAAAATTATAAAATTATAAAATTATAAAAGTAAAATAAAAAATATTAAAAATTAAAATGAAAAAAATTGAAAGATTAAAATACAAAAAATTAAAAATAAACTTAAAAAAACAAAAATATTAAAACTAGAAAACAAAAAAACAAATCAAAAGCAAAAAATAATAAAAACCAAAAAGTTAAAAAGCATAAAATTAAAGAACAAAATAAATAAAGTCAAAATAATAAATAAAAAACTTAAAACAAAAAAATTAATAAAAGAAACTAATGAAAAAAAACAACTCGGTCACCCTTGGGTGGGGTTGGCCACGGCGAGAGTGGGATGGCTGATGCGTGCAGCCCTCCTCCTCACCCACCTTTGTGGCCAACCTTTGTGGCCAATCTGACTTGGGGGGTGGTGGACTTTTTTTATTTATTATTTATTTTTATTAATTTTCTTAATGGTTTTTTTATTTTATTTTTATTATTTTATTTCCATTTTTAATTTAGTTATTTATTGTTTTAATTTGATTTTTACTTTTATTTTTATTTTCTAATGTTTTTTTTTCATTTTTTAATTGTTTTTTATTTTTATTTTTAATTGTTTCGTTTTCATTTTTCGTTTTGCTTTTGTTTTCTTTTCCTTTCTTTAATTGTTCTTTCTTTAGTTTTGTTTTTCTCCTTTTTCATTCAATATAATTTTTTAGTTATATATATATATATATATATATATATATTTAAAAAAAAATGTTTTGTATTAAAAGATGGTTTTTATTTAAAAAAGTGTTTTTTGTTTAAAAAATATTTTTGATTTAAAAAAAATGTTTTTTATTTTTATTTTATTAATTTAATGTTTTTTTGCTAAATTATGCTTATTTTGTTTTTTTGTTTTTATTATATATTTATTTTTGTCTAATTTTTTATATTTATAAGTTAATTTTATGTTTTTTTTTTTTTTTTTTACATTTTTTAGGGTTTTTTTTGTCATTTTTTAATTCTTGATTTTTTTGTCTTGTTTTGAAGGTTTTTTTATACTTTATTTCTTGTTATTAATTAAAAAAATATGTTTTCTTTATTTTTTTTTTATATATTTGGACTTTTCATGTTTTTTTTTTTTTTTTTTGTGTGTTTTTTGTGTGTTTTTTATTTTTTTATAATGTTTTTTTGCATTATTTTTTGTGTTTTTTTATTGTTTTTTTTTCAATATTTGAATTTTTGTTTCCCTTTTTATTATTTTTTGTATTATTTTTTATTGTTTTATTTTTTTTTTCAATATTATTTTTGTGTTTTTTTTATTGTTTTCATATTTCCTTTTGTAGATTTCATTTTTATTTCTTTATACATTTATTTTTGTATTTTGGTTTTTATTTTCATTTTTTTTCTACAGCATCTGTGTTGATGCTCATCTGGCAACCCAATCCCATTATGGGTAATTTGATAGTTGATTTAAAAAAATTCATTATAATGAGTTGAGTCTACCCCCACAATTTATCAATTTCATGGTTGGTCTTTAATTTTTCATTGCGACGGGTCAAATTCACCTACACAGCGTGTCAATTTGATGATTGATTTATAAATTTTTGTTGCAATGTATTGAGTTGTCTTAGGCTAAGATTTTAAAATCGCTATATATTTTGCATTTAAAAATAAATTACTCTTGAGTGTTCATTTTTTTAAAAGTTTTTTTTCATACACATTTTTCATAATATCATGCTTGAAATATTTTGAAAATGTGAGATTTTTTTGTAGTCATAATGTTTGGTTTTAATTTCATGGCTAAAAAGTTGTCAAGATTTTAATGTTTTTCTATGTCATGATATTTTATCCTTAATGTTATGGTAAAAAATAATTACAATTTCAAGGATTTTTAGAGTCAAGATATTTTATCTTTAACAATGTGGATGGAAACAGTTGGAATTATCAAGATTCGAGACATGATATTTTGTCTTCAACATCATGATTGAGGATTGTTGTACTTTTACAAATTTTCAAAGTTTGAATATTTTCCTTTTAACTCCATTGCTAAAAAATGACAAAATTATAACTCAAATTTTTTTTGTTATTCCATAATAAACAATTTTTTTAAGGGTGTTTTTTCATCCAATTAAAAAAAAAAATGTTGAAAATTTACCCTAAAAAAACCATCGTTCTAAAATAAAAAAAATTCATTTTTGGGTTGTTTTTTCATGTTATTGGGGTTTTTTGAGCTCGAGTACCCTTTTTGAGGTAATAGTTCCCATTTCGTCTGTAACCATGTTATCCTCCAATGTTTTCTTTATGACATTAACCAAACTCTTGTTTGAGGACTCTGCGACTACATTTCCTTATGGATAGCAGAGAGTACAATGATGCAACAAAATTTGGTTTTTCTGACAAAATTTAATCATTTTGACATTGCTAAATGTTGTTGCATTATATGTGACTATTTGTTGGGGGAATCCAAACCTAGACAATATCTATTCTTCAATAAATTTAATGACTATGGTGTCAGTTGAATTTCTAACTGGAATGGCCTATACCCATTTGGTAAAGTAATCTATGGCAGTCAATATCCATCTATGTTGACTACTTGATGGAGGATGCATTTTGCCAATGAAACCCAATTCCCATTGAAGGAAAGGTGTTTGGACTAATACTAGAACTAATGGAAGTGTTGATAATCTCTTGTTTCCAACAAACATTTCACATTGAGTACAACTTCTGACCTTTTCTCCCACTTGTGCAAATAAAATAGGCCAATAAAATCCTGCTCTTAAAATCTTGTATGTTGTAGCGCTTCAAGCATAGTTCCCCCCATAAATACCTGCATGAAATTGATTAGTAATTCCTTCTGTCTAATTCTTTGTTAACAAAAGTGAAACTGTGTCAAGAGGATCCTTCTGATACATATTTTCATTAACAATACAATATTTTATGGCCTTCAACTTCAATGTTTCACATTCATTCTTTGTAAATTCAGATGGACATTCAAAATATCTATGAAATATCACAATATCAGTGTACGAATCAGATAATACAAATTTCTCCTCAATATGAATCAGAATTGATTGGTTTGAAGAAGAAGGTTCTTGTGGATTCTTCTCTGTTGTAGATGAAGAAGGTTCTGGTGGATTATTCTCTGCTAGAAATGAAGAAGGTTCTTTTGGATTCTTCTCTGTTGCAGATGAACTTTCAAAAACAAAATTTATTCCCAAGATCTTACAATTTGACTCAACAAGAAGTTTAGCCAAGCCTTGACCTTTTACCAATTTTGTAGTTTTGATAATGAGATAATACTCTAATATCTTAGTAATCTATCTCTCTCTCCTTCCATCAGTATCAGGTTGAGTTAACACATATTTAACAACATTATTGGGTACATATGCAATAATAGAAGAGTGAAGGACATAGCTTCTAAAAGCTTTTAGATCTTGAACTAAAGAATAGGCATGTTTTTTAATGATGTCATATTTTAGCTCACCATCTCTCATGACTTTACTGAAAAAGGCAATAGATTGGTCATCTTTCTCTTTATTCTTTTGAAAAATAAAAACAAGGAAGTTATTTTGAGAGGCAAAAGAAAAGATACTAAATGGTTCAGAATAGTTTAGGCTGACCAATATAGGAGCTTTTGAAATGGCCTTTTTAATATGATCAAATGCATACATTGCTGGAATGGTCCAATTAAATTCATGATTATTTCTCAACACATCAGTGACGTGCTTAACTATTTCAGCATAATTAGGTATAAACCTTCTTAAGAAAATAATTTTCCCAAGGAAATCTTGAATTTCCTTCCTATTCCTTGGTAATGAAAGTGCTTGTATAGCTGAAATTCTTTTAGGATCAACAATTACTTCTTCCTCAAAAATAATATGGCTAAGAAATTTTCCTTCCTTGAGTGCAAACAAAGACTTTTTTGGATTAAGATAAATACCAAATGTTCTACACTAGTCAAAAACCTTCCTTAAGTTCTTTAAATGTGTTTTTATCAGAATTGAAAAAAAAATGTCAAATCATCAAGATAAATAACAACAAATTTGTTTTTCTTACCCACAAATTCTAAATCCATAGCTCTTTGAAAAGTATCTCTATCATTAGTCAACCCAAAGGCATCCTAGCATACATGAATGTTCCCCAAGGAGTTGTGAATGTTTTCTTTTCTCTATCCTCTGGACTGAGCATAATCTGATTGTATCTAGGAAAACCATCTAACATAGAATTCAATTAGCTCCTGAATCTTTTTGAAGCAATTGATCCATTTTGGGTAATTGATACTTATCGTTCAAATGTGATTTATTCAAATTCCTAAAATCCACACATAGTCTAATTCCACCATTTTTCTTTCTCACTCGAACTAAATTAGATGCCCAATCAGATATCTCAATGGAACTATAATTTTAGCACCATGCAACTTTTTGATTTCTTTTTCAATGATACAAAGAAGGAAAGGATTATTTCTCCTTAAATTTTTTCTTAAAAGGTTTAGCCTCGGGTTTTAAAGGGATTTTATGTTCAATGAAAGATATATCATATGTATTTAATTCACTATAAGAACAAGAAAAAATATATTATAGGCTTTAAGGATACCTAAATATTTTTCTTTGACTTCAATTAACAAGGATGCAAAAATTTTAAGTTTTTTTTTTTATTTCTTTAGAATTTCCAATGTTACAGATTTCAATATCTTCCTCACATGAATTTGACAATTGATTTTTGGGAACATCACTATAATCAAATATATTTTCAAGAGGTAGTAACCCCTTAGGAATAAAGTTGTTGCATAATTGAATAATGTTATGATCGACAATTTTTTAGTCGAATTGTGGTGTTTGATTTTCCTTATAAGATTCATGATTATCAAGTTGTTCTTATTCAATTTGCAGGTTTGAAAATTCATCAATTACTTGCCAAAAGGATTTTAACCGCTCATCATCATCAAATATTTGGCAATGTTTAATATTTCCAGGAGTAAATGGTCTATACTTAACGTTAATTTGATATGGTACAAGAATTTTATCAAGAATTTTAAAAGAACTAGTAGAAAGAACCAAAGAATTTGGATGAATATTTTGATCTCTTGTAATAACAGTGATGTTTAATGCTAAAAAGAAATTATCTACTGAATCCCATATCTCATTCATATAAGATCTAATTCTAGGATGCTTTGTTTAAAAAATATTGCTTACTTGTTTGACGATGAGTTTAGAGTCACTGAATACACTTAGGTTTTGTACCTTAAGGCTTTTAGCTAATTGTAATCCTAGTAGTAAATCTTCATTCTCTGCTACATTATTAGTCACATCGAATTCAATGTTATAGGATTGAGTAATGTTCTCTTTGTCTAATGAAAATAGTACAACAACATCTCAAGCTCATTCCTTTGTGCAATAACCATCAAAGTATACTTTCAAAATATTAGTCTCAATAGTCTTTGGCTTGTCAGAAATATTTTCGATGCTAAGCTGAGTATTTAGTGAATTATTTGATGATAATTCAAAACATCCAAAGTCTTGGTATAGTGTGTAAATAGGATGATTCCTTTCTTGATCATATTTACAAATAGTATTCATGACTCTTACTTCTTTGTACAATTTGAGATGCTCACCCCCATATATATGAATAATAGCATAAGACATGTCCATTTGAAGCCTTCCTCCTAATTTGGCACAATGACATCTTGATAATAACATGTCAAATTTGGGAGGGATATCAGTGACTACAATGTCTAAAAATACACTCTGAACAAGGATCTAAGCTAAGGTAACCACCAGATCTTTTCTAAGTGCAAGACAAGGTACTTTCTTGGAATCAAAAGTGTATAAATCATGATAGTTTCTACTCACCTCTAATTCCAGTTGGTCCATGATTACTATTGGCATCAGATTATGGGAAGCTCCAGCATCTAACATGCAATTATATAACAGGAATTCATGACCCTTTAGAGTCACATAGAAAGGTGGTACATTTTCATCTATCATATTTGAGCTGGGACCAAAGACTACTAAAGGTCTTTCATCTTGTAGGCTTATTACATCTCCTTCAACATCAACACTAGATGACTCGATCCACTTAGAAACCTGATTTTTATACCCTATATTCCTTGAAAGTTCAAAGAAAGGAATGGGTACTTTAGCTATTTCTAATTCACTTTTAACATTGAAAGTGGTTAAATAAGTTTTATTACCTAGATTTGTTTCAGTTGTTTGATTCAATGGTTGAATTGTTGTTGTTTGAGTTTCGGTAGATTTTATCTGTGGTTCATATACAATAGGTTTTTTTGGAGGTATACCAGGCCCTAACATAGGTCTTAAGTCATATATCATATTCAATTATGCAATTAAAAACTCGAAAAAGGCTCAATATTTTGAAATTTGAGAGTCTTTTTGATCTTGAAAAGACTGATTTAAAGGAAGAGAGACAATAGCATTTTGTAAAGGTGAATGATCTAGATTATTTATATCTTCGGAAATCAAAGGGCTAATGTATTTAGGTTCCTTATCATTCATCATGAATGGGGGTTGAATCTGTGTAACAATGTTTTGTCTTTGCAAAATTTGAGTTTTGGGGGATCTTCTAAATTGAGTTTGAGGTGTAGTAGCAGTTTGTTGAATTACTCTAGGCTGAGTTTATATTTTTGAAATTCTATTTGAAAGGTTTCTAAGTAATGAAGTGATTTCATCTATCTTTTGATCTTAATTTTTAGGTTTTGAGGAAGAACCTTCTTCATTAGCTTTCATTTCCATTTCATCCTTTTTTCTTTAGCTTTTAGTTTAGCTAATGCTGACCTGTTGGCCTCAACTTCTATAGCATTTGTCGGCATGTCTTCTAGGGTATGCAATGTCATTTCCCTATGCATAATTGCAAAATCATCTTCAAAATATTTAGAAAATCTAACTTTCACTCTTGTTACTGGTGGTTTATAGTCTGGTGGAATCTTATGATAAAGCTTATTAAATATTTTTATGAAATATACAACTAGCTCACAATGCCTTCTCTTCAGTTCTTCAAGTTTTGTGAGATAGTAAACAATATCCTTCTTAACCCTTTACTAGTTCTTAAATATTGTAGTTAATTCATTCCAAGAATGAATTGAATCAGCTCTTAGTTGTCTAAACCAAATTCTAACATTACCTTCTAGTGATTGAATAAACAATCTCATATATACATTTTCATGTTTTATGTTCATGTTATCAACAAAATCCAAGAAGGAAGCTACATGATCTTTGGTAGACAGACCAATTTATCAATTAAACCTTGGTAGGTGTTTTAAATAGCCATCAGGAAAATTATTGAGTACATTAGGAAGTTGTAAAGAAATATACCTATCTTGAATAATAGGTTGAAAATCATCCATATTTGAAGATGAAGATGAAGATGAATCAATAGAAGAGGTGGAAGGTGATGTAGTAGAGGATGAGGTGGAAGATGATGAAGTCGTAGGTGAAGATGGAGGTGTAAAGGTTGGAGGAGGAGGAAAATAAGGTGGAGGATATCTAAACGTTTTAAAAGGTATTTTAATAACTATCTTCTCAACCTTTGTTTCAACTTTTTGTTTATTTTCAGATAAACGATTTGAATATAGAGAAAAAGTTTCCTCGGTTTGAGAAAAAGTAGATGGAAATGTATAGTGAGTGGGGGAGATAAAATTAGTAGGTTTTAACTCTGGTAGATGAACATATAATTATCCCTTTGACTTACGAGAATTTGAATGGAAAAAAGAGCTCATTGAAAATAAACTCCTTTGGGTAAAAGTTTTAGAACCCTACATTCCAAATCATCCAAATTTAATGGAGATCGTAAAGATCTATAGGAATCAGAATCTGGAATATCTTCAGGTTGTAGTGGTACAAAATAAGAGGAATAAGTTTCAAGTCTCCTCATGAAAGAGACTTCTCTTACCAGTCTCTCTGGATAAAATAATGGAGAAACAATTTGAGAGTAAGAATGAGACCTTGTGTGTTTTGAAGGAGCCATCTTAGGCTTGTGGAGTCGCAAGGTGAAATATTTTAACCTACAATTTCTTTATTCACCTTAAAGGAAAAGCATTTATCATTGTCACAGGGAAAAATACTTCAATTTCCATTCCCTGACAATGTCACCAGTCTGATCTTGTCCTCCTAGATGATTATAGGTTAATCGATCATGCTGGAGAATCTTAAATGTTTTCCTGGTTTTAAAATTTTTGGATTACCAATGTTATGAAGAGTCGAAAATAGGTTCTTAAACTTTAACACTGTAAATAAAATGAAAGGGATATTTAGCTATCTTCAAATAATTAATTGATTTTAATTGAATGAAAAGCAGAGTTATAAAGAATTACAACTTACTAAATATTCAAACTGAATATTTAATTAATTATAAAAGAGAACTCAGGTAAACAATGTTTACCTGGTCAACAAAATGTATTTAATCTTGTGGAGATGGGTGTGACAATTTATAGATATAGAGGATTTTATAATAAAAGATAGTTTTATAAAGTAGTCTCTAATTGTTGATGATAATCTCATAGAGAATTTAAGATGGACTTATATTTAGTTTCATCTTACCAAAATTTCTCCATAAAAGCTTAAATAAATGAAGGAAAATATAGTGAAATGAACACATAAGAAGAAATCACAAGGAGACAAACTATTTGAGGCAAATCCAAAATCTTTTCATAAATTTGAAGCAAATCTCCAGTTTGATTACAATTCTGCTTTGAAAGCTCATCCAAGCATTCAACCCATAATAACTTGAAGGAAGAGTTATTTATACAAAATGAGATATCTTCTAGAGATATCCTTTAACAAAATACAAAAATAGTACAAAACTGTAGGAATCCCAAAACTATTGAGTCACTGACACTATTTTTGAGGAATTTGTTGATGATCTAGCCTCAAAAGATTCTGCCTTAACGTCTGTTAGTTGGTGATGAAAGTTAGACGATGATTGCACAGAAGTTATCCAATATATCTTCGCTTGGTATAGAAATATTAATCAATCTATAGACTTCATCAACCTCAGTATAATTCTCAAAAGTAGGCTTATTAACAAAGATATGTTTTATTTCCTACCTGATTATTAAATCAAAGTTCAAAGCCTCTAAGAAGTCCTTCCCTGTAATGTGACCTTTGATACTTCCAAATTTAGCTTTATCAATTTCAATTGCATAAATATCTTGACAATCTTCCTCCAAATTGATCAAGGTCTAGAAGTTTGTCTCCAATGGAGTCACAAGATTCCCTTTCTGCAAATGTTTTTAATCTCCAAAATAGTTTTTGTCCTATCAACAATCTGAATCTTTCCAATTTGGCCTTGGTTTTTTAATTGAGCAGTTTAATCATATATGTCGCTTCACTTGTTTTTTCCTTAAGGATTTCTTTGACTTCTAAAACAGTTGTCTGACATCTATTAATGAGGTCTTCCTATTAAAAAATAATCTCTATCAAGGGCCAAACTTCAGTTATAGCTTGACTCATATCTGCCCAAATATTTTCCCTGTCTTGGGCCAAGGCTTGATCCATTAGTGGCTAATTCTGCAACTCTTCAATCCTTCTTAATATTCCGTGTCTATGGATTTTTGAATTTCTTGTGAAGCCTTTCATTTTCCTGTCCCTGGAGAGACAGTTCCAGTGTGACTTTGTTTAAATAGCCTCCTATTGATGTAGTCTCTATTCTTGCTGATGTCGATTCCCCTGCTATTCCTTCCACTGTAACAGGTATAGCTATAATTGGAGATATGGCCACTTGAGAATATTCTTCCTTTTCCTTAAGTAATCTTTCTATCTGATCTTCCATTGTCTTTATTTGTACATTTTTCTCAATGATTAATTTATGTATTTCTTATTTGTGTTGCTCACTTCTTCTATCTCATTAGTTTAAGGATGCTCTATAGAAGGTAGTTTGAGCTGCCTCCTTAATGCTGAAATCTATGCATTCTTATTTTTGATAATTTCCTCTACAACTTTAACATCAGTGGGATCATACCCAATTTTTATCACTGAGTATTATACTCATTTTACCATGTTATCCTTTGCTGAAGAGGATATATTTTCAATCTTTAATTGTGATTGCACATTTGAAAGAGTTATTCTTAATTTTGACAATTCCATAATAGTGTTAATCATGGTAGAGAAAAGCATCTCACCAGACTGTCTGTGTACATTCATCTAGGCGATTGCATTTATCTGGTTAGCATCAAAGGAAAATATGGTCTTCTTGTAGTTTGAATTAGCCTTTGGAAAATGCACTTGAGCTTGTAGGAATTTCATTTTCATCCTATATCTTTCACTGTTAAAGGATATCAATAGCATGTACTATGAAGTAGATGTTTGTTTCTAAAATTGAGCATAGACATTTTCCTTCAGAGATTCATTCTTCTATTTAATTCTAAGGAAATTGGTGAAAAGCTTTGGATCCTCTTGTTCATTTTCTCCTTTTGACTAGGTCATCTCCAATAAATTCTGTGAAACTGATGGATAGGATGGAGTGGTGAGTAAATTTTGTTCTGACATTGTACAAACCTGTGAAATCATCTAGATTGATGATTATAGGGTGTTTCTAACCATGAGTAGTAGTGCCTTCAGAGTCAGTATTTTTTTTATCTTAATAAAGAATGAATTCCTTGGCACCCTTTGCTGAAGATGAAGATTCTTCTCTTGGCCTCTTTTCCTGCTTGCTTTGAGAAGTTGGAATCTGGAAAGTAGAAGTAGGTAAAATACGTTCTTCTGCTTCTTCAAGTGTGTTTCCCTCCCACTATTCCTGATTTCTATATTTTTCAATCTTTGATCTTGGAGTATGATTGTAAGGTGTGGTTTTGAGATCCACCCTTAAGTTGGATATTATAATAAATGGGTCATAAGACCAGGTGAAACTTGGTTGGAACAGACCAGGTGAAATTTATCTGAGGATTGAGTCTGCTTCAATGCATGCTAATCTGGTATTGCAAATATATGATCCCACTTGGGATTTGATCTTAAAATGAGATTTTATCTTCCCTGAAACAAAATGTAGCTCATCCATGTTGATCATTTTCCTTATATATTCTAGAGATAAAATTATCACTAGAACATATTTAGGGAAATTGTATGGAGCTAACTCACAGCCATGCACCCTAATTTCTTTGTAACTTTGGTAAAGATATTAGTCTCCTATCTTAACTTGGTCACTCAGATGCATAATTATTTTAATTTTTAGACTGATCCTAGGTTGACTCTGGTTGATGAGAATCTGTGCAACGAGATGAATAAAATAGTCGATAAAATTTGAGAATTTGAACTTAGTTGAGTTACTCCTAACCATTGAGGTCCACTCTATGACTGATCGACTTACTTGATGATCATCCTTCTTGTGTAAGGTTATAGGAAACATGTCGCCTTGTTCAAAGGAAAAATATGCATTAATACATAAGAATACTTGAGTATTCCTTGAGTAGTGATTTTCATTAATTTCTCATGCATAGCCTCAGCCAAAAATTCATTGTAGTTATAAATGAAAGTTGGTTTGTGTTCTTTGCAGAAGATGGATATGTAACCTAGAATAGATTCATATACCCATTGATATGTTTGGTAACCTAACAAGAAAGAAACTAAATAAATGATATGTTTCTCTCTGAGGGAACATGTGTGCTAAATAAGGAGGGTTCATTTTAGGAATTTCAACATCTTCTGGAAGAAATATCTCAAAAATTTGAGCTCTTTGGTGGAAAGTGAACTGATGCTATACTTCATTGAGGACAATAGTGGAGAAAAAACTAAGGGAATCATTCTTAGGGATTATAAGAGTTTTATTGATGGTTTCAGGTGTTATAGATATCATAATATCTCCATTCTAAGCTACCACAGTTCTCTGCAAAGGATTGTACCAAGCTTGACACAACATGACTAAATCGGGAAATGGATGGGTCTAAGGAAACATGAACATGCGAAATAAAGATTCCTATAGGTTAATTTCATCTAGTGAGTTCTCATAAGTCTATTTTAACCAATGGTACCATTTGAACATATCAAATTTGCACTTTGTGTCCGTAATTTTTAAAAATTGGTTAACTAAGGGAATGTGGTCAAGGTCTAGGGTATCAATGACTTTGGGACTTTCCTATGATGAGGATTTACTGCCAAATGGCTGGCCCATTATTTTTTTTTCCCTATTCGTAAAAATGGGTGGAAGAAACAACAAGGGCTTGGGAGTATGAATACCTGATGAGCCCCAAATTTGGTAACTTGTTGGGCTCATTTGGCCTAATCATTCTTGTTCAATCCTTCATTTTTCATAGCTTATGCATTATTTTTCAGTATGTTTATGCCATTTGTACGAATAAAGGTAGTCACTCTTCCTAGGTGGCTAACACGTGCTCATTTCAGGTTTTTTTGACACATGTTGGAGCAAAACCAAGAAATCATGGGCTGGAAGATAGCCAAGATTGGGGTGAGGATTTGTAGGGGGGTTGTCTATGGCATTAAATATCCTTCCTCGGGATCTTCACCCCCATGTTCGAGCTCCAAAGGCCACCAAAACCGAATCTAGAAGGCAGCCAAGAAGATTTTGGAAGAAGTTGTCTACTCACAGTTTGGGCAGCCAAGTTCCATAGATTTAGGAGGCCATCTAGAGTCCTTGTGGTGTATAAATTTTAAAGCCTCAGCCTTCGTGAGGGACTTTCGGAAACCATTGCATATTTTGCACTACAGTGCTACTAGCTTTACTTTGTTCTCTTGTAGCCATTGTGGCATAACTCTTGACTTATGATTATTTCTTGATAATGAGAAGTAGTCTGATTTTACATCAACTCTGAGTTTCCTATAGGAGCCATAGCTCTCGGGGTTGGGCCCAACTTGAGAGCCTAGGGTCTCCTTATTTGTACTGTTACCTTTCCTCTATGCATCGTTGTTCTCCTTTTATGCATTTGAAACATATTTCTGTTGGGCAGATTTAGGTGTGTTGGTTAAGTAGGTCACTGTTTATGAATAAAATTGCTTCAAATGTTTAAAATGGATTGGTAGGATAATAACAGGAAGAAGCTCCAAAAAAAGGGGTCAACAACACTCTCTGTTTCACCTCATCCTTATTGGATCAGGGGCTGGAACTGAAGAAACAGTGATGACCCAACAAAAACACTAGTTTGCTTGACCATGCAATCCTTAGTGTACTGTTTTCATTTGCAGAAGTTAATTATGGGTTTAGATCTCTGAAATGTTCTCTACATGATTGATGTACATGGTTTTGTTTCCCAATAACACTGTTGTTCATTCGTTTTATTGACAGTTAGAGTAGATTAGCTAGGACTTTTATTATTTGTAAGACGTTGTTGATTCGGTTAAATGGACATTGTGCAGGGCATATCTACCACTCTCTCATCCACCTAAACCTGATCAGAGCTAGTTGTTCCATCTCCTAGCTAAGTTCCTCATCTTGCATCTATCCTCTTGCCCACGTAACCCTACCTTTTTGTACAATCATTGTTTTAGCCTCCTTTGAGCCAATTTAGCCCTCCACACCTTCTTGCCACTCCATCCACCAGTCCCTGGGCCACTACCAGACCCCTATTCTACCTCCATATACATTAATGCATCCCCCCTCACTCACCCATCCACCAAAATCCAATTTTAAAACATCCTGTAGAAATTTCTGAGCATCCTGTAGAAAATCCTGCACTTCCTATAGAACCCCTGCAGACTTCCTGTAGAAGCTCACAAATGACGTTTCTTGAGAGCTAAACTTTGTGAAACTCTCTGGAAGGGTGTTAGCAACTCCTTAGACCCTCTCTGAACCTTCCCAACCTCTTCCAAGCATTTCTCCTCCTTGATACACCCCTGCATAGTAGAAAGCCAGTCAAAGGCATATGCATGATAATTCAAATAACTTATTCAAAATACAAAAAGATGTTTTCTTTAGGTAGAGGTAGTCTAGACACATGTATTTTACCTTCATAGAAGTAATGGCATTCCTTCCAATAGTTTTCATTCTCTCCTTTGCATCAGTAGGACTAGCTGGTAGAATTAGGGTTTCCTAGGGTTTGCGTTACTCTTTGGCTTTCAGTTCTTTCTACAAGTAGATTAGCTTCCTTTGAGTTAGATTTCATCCATCAATTAAAAAGCTTCTTCTAAGAGCTCATAGAAGTTGGCTTAAGCCCCTAGCAGGACTTGTGGCAACCGACCAAGCGACAGCTGCGGCAAGAGCTAGTACTTGTGCATACAACACCATCGCTTCCAAGTTTGTTATGAACTACCGGGTTGATAAAAGTAAAGACGGGAGTCCCAGGAGTTGCAACATTATTGCTACAATACTGGAGCCCACCAACTTTTTGGTGCCATTGCTGGGGAAGTATCAGAGTATTTGTGATTTCTTGTTTTCTTCTATTTTCCTACTCTCGCCTTCTACTAAATAGTTTATTTCATTCCCATTCTACAATTTCATTTCTGCAAAAGTAAACTAGACACTTCCTGCTTTCATAGATTAGACTTTCAATTCTGCAAGCGTAACATAGAATTTCAATTTTGCAAGCGTAGTCTAGTATCTCTTTCTCGCGATTTGATTTCAGCAGAATAGATTAGACCTTTCCTGCTTTCATTTCAATTCCGCATTTTCATTCCCGCAATAAATATTCTAGTTAGTTGCAATTCCATCTATTTCAGTTTTGCAGGTGCAAGCAGAGGAAAAACAAAAGCAATCAAAAGTCTTTACATTTCATGGCTCGTAGGAACAGAGATAAAACTGGCAAATTCTTACCCAATACCCCCACCACATCACTGAGTCAACCTTCTCTCTTCTTTGGTGGCAGCGGTCTAGAAGAACCTATAGGTGAACCTCCTGAGATATACGAAGATCCTATAACAAAATAAGAGTTAGAGGACACTCCATCTGAAGCCATGGCTGAAAATCGAAACGGTAGAAGAGAAGATGAGAGAATAGAAGGTGCCTTTCCCATCAGAGAGATCAATGGAGACATGAAAATGAAAAACATAAGCCCCTCCGCTTTACCTCACTTCCATGGGTTGACTACTGAAGACCCTGATACCTTCCTGTTTGAGTTTGTTGTCCTTTTTCGAACCTATAGTTATACAGAAGACGAGAAAAAATTGAAACTCTTTCCCTCTACCCTCAAGGATGCAGCACTACGCTGGTTCATGGGGTTACTTGGAAACAGTATCACCACCTGGGCTCAGATGTAGCAAGCTTTCAATACCAAATATCGGGACTCTTGTAGGTCCAAGGAAGCCAAGGGAGAAATATTTCGGATGACCATGGGAAACGATGAGTCTTTAGAAGACTACGAGGAAAGGTTCCAACTTAGCTATAAGCGGGCCAGGTGCACACTTGACCCTAAATCTCTAAAGCCGGTCCTGCTCCAAGGTGTCCCTAAAGACCTTCTAGATACCCTTCACATGCTAGCTGAAGGAGATATTTACCAACTAACTTATGAGGATATAAAGACTGTGTTTAGAAACCACTCTAGGGCAGCCCAGAAAAGAGGTAGGGGAAACCCACTTTCAGCTAGTAGTACTTTCTCCAAGCATGAGTTTGCTAATCAACTGGAGGACCTAAAAAGCGAAGTGAGACAGACCATTTCCATGCAACTTGATACATTCCAAATCCAGCAAAAGAAGGACGAAGCTGAGAGGGCTTTGGCCATATTCTATCCCAGGTGTACAAGGAAGCACCCTAAGAACGAGTGTCCATTGCACTCAGTAGAGGTATGTTTTGTTTGTGAGGAGGACCACCCCAAAAACCAATGCCCAACCTTACCAGGATGTAGAGCCATATACCAAGGGATTGAGGCACTCACTAAACCTCTCTACTTCCTCAACCAAAGGAGGCTGCATGGACCTAGACCTTACTAGCAGGGGAGTAAGGGGCATCCCAAGCTTATTATAGCCCCAACCAATATGATCCAATGCCTTCTTGGGGTCCCCCTGCTCATCCTTCCTGGTATGCACCTCCTCCGTGGTCTTACCCACCTCAATACCATCCTCAATCCACTACTCATTCGTTTCACTCACATGTCCAGCCACAGCCTCAGTGGAATGCACCTCAAACAGGGTGGAGGCCCCAGTACAACACTCCTCCTGCCATTTTTCCTCCACCACCAGCTCAACCACAAACATTACCTCCTGCTCCACCAAGACAACCCCAAATGCCTACTCAACCGAACCCAAACCCCAACAACCGACATGCTCAACAGATATATACTGGGGAAACAACATGCCCTACCTATGTTGTGGAGATCCAGGAGATCAACCTGTGATCCGTGAAGACTCTTCCAGATCGCCAACCTCCTCCCCTAAAGGATGAGGAAGACAAACATGAAAGTGAACCCAAAGCCATTCCACTCTTTCCTAAGAGACTAACAGTAATGACACAACCCAACCCAGAAGAGAATGAGCTTCTGGGAGAACTCAAACAGTTGTGTGTGAGAATACCACTTCTCCAGGCCATTAAAGATGTACCGATATACAACAAACTGGTTAAGGAAAAGTGTTTCAGGCACCGAGGCAGGCAAAAAAAGGATGCCTCAACTATCAATGTCATAGTGCAACTGTCTTATTTTATATTGGGGCAAGTAATCTATCCAAAGTATTTGGATCCTGAGAGTCCTGTAGTTGATGTCCACATCAATGGCACCATCATACCCCACACCTTGATTGATCTAGGGGCTGCCATTAATGCGATGACCAGGGACACCATGCTCAAACTCAACCTTCAGGGTTCCTTAAGGAAGACCTCGACAGTCCTGCAGCTAGAAGATCGCTCCGCCATGACTCCTGAAGGGATTGTGGAGGATGTCTTGGCCTTTGTTGACTCTTGGGAGTATCCTGCAGAATTCTTGGTCCTTCAACCAAAGGAAAAGCTTACTGGATACCCCCTTATTTTGGGAAGGCCTTGGTTAGCCACTGCAGATGCTTACATAAGCTGCCGAGTGGGAAACATGACCATCAAAAATGGTCCTATGTCCAAGCAGCTAGTCCTATACCCTCCTGCCCAGCCTCTGTTAGAGCATGACTTACCACTTTGGTTGGAAGAAGGAGAAGAGGATGAGGTATACTCTGCACCCTTATGCACCTTAGAAACCACCAAGGGAGGTCCTTAAACCGAGGATGATTTGATTGAGACCTTGATTCAGAATCTACCTCCCAGTGCATTGTCCTTAGAGGAATTGGTGGAGGATACTCAAGCCAGTACCTAAGTGGACCTCTATGTGACTGATCCAACCTCTCCCAGAGTTAAGAATGTGGAGTTTGGTCCCAAGAGAACTTTAAAGATCAGCGCCTCCCTATCCCCTTCGCAGGAAAACGAGTTGTGTAGCTTGCTGGCCAGTCATCTAGATGCTTTTGCTTGGAGCTATAAGGAGATGAAAGGAGTCCATCCTTCAGTTTGTACCCATCACATCTACATTAAAGAAGATTGTAGACCGGTCAGGAAACCTCAGAGGAGAATGAATCCAACCCGTAAGGACATTGTCAAAGAAGAATTGCAAAAATTGTTGGATGCAGGATTCATCTACCTCATCTCGGACAGCGAATGGGTTTCCCCTCTGGTGTTGGTACCCAAGAAAAATGGGAAGTGGAGGATCTATGTGGACTACAGAGAACTGAACAAAGCCACCAAGAAAGACCACTTCCCTCTGCCTTTCATAGATAGGGTGTTGGATGGACTGGCTGCAAAGAAGTTTTTCTCTTTCCTAGATGGGTTCAGTGGGTATAAGCATATCCAAATCAGCCCGGAGGACCAAGATAAGACCACCTTCACTTGTCCTTGGGATACCTTTGCCTACCGAGTCCTTCCCTTTGGGCTATGCAATTCTCTTGCCACTTTCCAGAGAGCAGTATTGAGCATATTTTCTGAGCTGGTCCATGATTCGGTGGAAATCTATATAGATGACTTCACTCCTTATGGGTCCAACTTCCAGGAAGCATTGTCCAATCTGGGAAAAGTTATAACCAAGTGCATTGAGATGAACCTATCGCTTAGTCCTGAAAAATGTGAATGCCTGATGACTCAAGGGACCGTGCTAGGACATACCATTTCTCACCAAGGATTACAGGTGGATCCTAACAAAATTGCTCTCATCAAAAAGGTTCCACCTCCTTAGAAGGTAAGAGATGTTCGGAGGTTCTTAGGCTTAGCAGGATATTATAGAAGATTCATTAAAGACTTCAGTAAGCTAGCCTCGCCATTTTTTGGCCTCTTAGCAAAAGATGTTGAGTTTAAATGGACTGACGACTGTGAGAGGGCTCTGAATGAATTAAAGGATAAGTTGGTGTTCGCCCCGATCTTGAGAGGTCCAAACTCAGCCCTACCTTTCCACATCCACACTGAGGCCTCGAACAAAGCCACGGGGGCAGCCTTAGGACAAGTTGAACAAAAACTTCCATATGCCATATACTTTGTCAGCAAAAAATTATCCAAGGTAGAAATGAATTGTACTGTAACTAAGAAAGAGTTCTTGTCCGTAGTCCATTCCCTCAACAAGTTTCAACACTACATCACTGGCTATCAAACATTTGTACATTCTAATCATGCTGCAATTAGATATTTAATGAATAAACCTGATGTGAATGCTCATATTATTAGATGGTTACTTTTGTTACAGCAGTTTGATTTGACTATCGTTGACAAACCAGGTAAAGAAAATGTTGTCGTTGACTTCTTCTCTAGATTGGATTTACCTGCAGGTGAAGAGGGGACAGTGGATGACCAGATGCCAGATGAACATCTGTTCGCTATCTCAGTACTCTCTCCTTGGTTTACTGACATAGCAAACTACCTGGTCTCAACACAGTTCCCTCCGCATCTATCCTCAAAGGAGAAGAGTAGAATCATGAGGAAAAGTGCCTCATTCACTTGGATCGGGGGCAACTTGTTCAAACTTGGCTCCAATCATATCTTAAGGCGTTGTGTAAGGGAGGAGGAAGTCTTTGACATCCTCCTAACTTGTCAAGATGGGTCTTGTGGAGGACATTTTGCAGCCAAGAGGAATGCCTTCAAAATTCCACAGGTAGGCTACTATTGGCCCATGCTTCATCAAGATGTCAGAAGATATATCAGCCAATGTGACTGATGCCAAAGGATGGGGAAACCGACTCCAAGGGACGAAATGCCTTTCCAACCTCAAGTGACTCTTGAGCCGTTTGAGAAGTGGGGTATGGATTTTGTGGGTCCTATCAACCCTCCTTCAAGGCAAAGGTCTTACATCATTGTGTGCACAGACAATTTGAAAAAGTGGGCAGAAACCAAGGTAATCAAAGCAGCGACAGAGGAAAAGGTGGTTGAGTTTTTGAGAGAAAATATCTTCTAAAAATTTGGCTACCCAAGAGAGTTAGTCATCGATCAAGGAAGCCAGTTCACCTCCAACTTAATTGAAGACTTGCTCGCTCATGACAAGATCAAGCATAGGACTTCCACCCCATATCATCATCAAGCAAATGGGCAGGTGGAAGTCACCAATAGAGCATTAGAAGGGATTTTGACTAAGGTGGTGAGAAACAACAGAAAGGATTGGGCAAATCGCCTGGTTGAGGCCACTTGGGCTTACAACACCACCTGGAAGACCACAACCGGCTTCACACCTTATGAGCTGGTCTATGGGAAGAAAGCTTTGTTGTCAATCAAGTTCGAGTACAACACATTGAGGATGGCAGCTCAGCTAGACCTAGACCTCAGCCATGCTCAAAAAGAAAGGTTATTGCAGCTGAATCGATTAGATGAACACCGAATGCAGGCCCTCCTTCACTTAGAAGTGGTTCAACATTAGAGGAAGATATGGCACGATCGGCACCTCAATGTCAAACAATTCTAGCCGGGAGATTGGGCGCTGCTGTATGATTCCAGACATAAGCATTTCAAGGGGAAGCTGAGGACAAGATGGCTAGGACCATATGCAGTGGAGAAGTGTAATGACAATGGTTCTGTCCTTATTCAGACCATTGATGAAGAAGCCATCCCCATGCTCGTCAATGGGCATCGACTAAAGATCTACAGGAAACCTCTTTCGAGGCAAGAGTTCATCAAAACTATGGAAAAATCAGTGTTGGTCATAGAGAAGGGTTCTGCCTCTGTTTGGGCATACCCTGAGCATCATTATATAAAAAAACAAAAAAATGCAGATAAAAAAAGATCCTTCTGTGAAAACCTTTCTGAGGTGCCCAAGGTAGATGGTAGGGGTGAAAACCTCATTGAGGGGCCCCTGCTGTCTCTCTAAAAAAGAATTGGAATAAAAAGATCCTTGGGTGAAAACCTCTCTGAGGTGCCCAAGGCAGATAGTAGGGGTGAAAACCTCATTGAGGCGCCCCTGCTGTCTCTTAAAAAAAAAGAAAAAAAAGGAAAAAAATAAAAAAGGAAGAAACAAAAAGAAAGGAGAAGAAAAATAAGAAGGAGGAAACAAAAAAATAATAAAATAGGCTTAATCTCTAGAAATTGTTGTATATTGCAGGCACACAATGCAAAAACAAGGCCTCTCAACTCAAGGACAAGGGTCCCTACCAAGCTACCAGGCGACCTCACATACACTCCCTCCATGAACCCTCATTTTTTTCAAGGTTTGGACACAATCTGGTCATGGGTTAGCCTTCTATAGGAAGCTATAGGACTTTCTACAAGATGTTCTGTATTTCTACAGGAAACATCCTGTAGAGCCTTTGGGCGGGCCAGGACCGATTATGAAGAAGAATTTGAAGCTTGAAGCCCATTGAGCAGGCATGCAACCACTCCTTTTGTCCCATACTTCACCTCCTTTCACCACCATTGTTGCTATATGGCCAAATATGCCTCCACAATCATCCCAGAACTTTGTTTGTCAGAGAAAAAAAAAGATTTTTTAGGAGGAAATAAAGCATGCAGAGGCTCGCACACTTTACCTATCAAGGCAATCTCAGGACCCTGCACCTATGAACGTGACTCAATTCTTTTGGCATGCACCCCAGGAGGAGAAACGACTACAGGATGTCCTACAGGAATCCTGTAGCAGCTGATCTGGCTGGAGCACGTACCATGGAGACACAAGCAGCTCGTAAAACTGGTGCATGCAGCCTACACCAGTAGGAAATCGGGTC
This sequence comes from Pinus tabuliformis, assembly GCA_031772625.1. NCBI lineage: Eukaryota > Viridiplantae > Streptophyta > Pinopsida > Pinales > Pinaceae > Pinus > Pinus tabuliformis. Next base: position 1,450,686,127 of record CM062820.1, read on the forward strand.
TTAAGGCCTCATAGCCAGCAGCAGCCAATGAAGAATAGCTCCAGCACGCGTACATGAAGCAACATCAAGTAGATCCACGTCCACGGCCGCACAGGTAAGTGCCTAACCTTATTTCGTCGAATTACATAAGATATACTCTAAATGTGCACGACTATGAGAATGAACGGATTGAAAATGTCAGGTAGCCATTCAACTAGCCACCACGACCAGTCCGATGGCCTCGTCGGATCCAAATGGCCTTGGTTATGTCGAAAAGACGGGCAATTGACACGTGGGAAGCATCCAGTCGGAGAGAAGCGGCAGTATAATAGGAATGGCGACAATGAATGCAGAGGGAAGGATTCGGTGGTCAGGGACATTCCATGGAATGATGGCTGTGACGTCGGCCAACGGATCGACTGGGATAGCTCACCCCCGTGCCATGAATTCCACAGCAATTCAAAATCGGCCGGCTAAATCACTTATGATACACTGCAGTCATTTACTCACAACCGTTTGGCAGCCGAGTACACGTCCTCAATCCTCTGAAGGTTGTTAGCCCGAGTTATCAGCCTATTCCAACATCCTGTTGCTGCTCAGAAAGTCCAGAACCACTGTAACATTCTCCAGAAGCCGTGCACGATTTCTACAGGAAGCTGCGCTATAGGAAGCCTGACATTGCGGGGAAGCTTGGACTGTTCATGTCGAGGGTGGCAATTCTTAGTGAGGTAGGCCTGAACATAACTTTCCCATGCAAATAATTCAAAAGGTGGTGAATTCGACGTGTTGCGAGTGTGAATCAAGTCTGTTTATGAATTCAAAAGCCGTTTTCTTATCGCTGCATGAAATTGTCGTCGTAGTCTGCATGCGATATTTTCTCCAAGGTGTTTAATTAAAATTAAGCCACTCTCAAGGCTCACTGGTGGGAAATTGTGAATTTTATATAACTGTGTGCATAACAGAGACATAAATCTGTGCTCTGTGTAGAAAAACCCTGAAGCTCTCATTTTGTACACGAGCAGGGAAGTTCAGAACAACAAAAACGAGTTTTTTTACCATGCTGGCAGGGTTCATTAGAAAAGAGCCTTCGGACTCCAAGAAATTATAGGAAACCCCTGAGGTGGTGGACTTGTTTTCCCATGCACACTGGATGTCATTCTGTGTCAAGCTTCAAGGTCACGATGACGAAATTACAGAAGAATTCCTAAGGTCCTTGAAGCCGAAGTCAAAGACATTGGCCGTTGTCAACTTCAGAGGATTGACCCTCAGGCTCACCCCACAGTTCATTAGCAGAGTAACTGATCTACCGATGGGGGTACCCTGGGATAAGGAAGAGAGGAAATTGGGTCAGAAAGCTAAAAAAGAGTTCTTATTGCTAGAGGAATAATTTTCAGAGGACAAGAATCGAGTTCGAAGAACTAGCCTACCACCGTTCTAGAGTGAAGTCAGCCTCCAAATTATGAAGTATATTACGTGTGAGGGGGGATTTAGCATCGTGTATGGCTATCATTTCCGGTTGCTCACAAAACTCAGGCACCAAATGGACCTACCCTCAGAGAAAAAGTTGAGCATTCCTTACTACCTCCTGCAGTCCATGATTGAGTGTGCCACCAAACTGAGAGAGGGGACGCCAGACCAGCTAGCCCATCGTGGGCTTATCAAGCTCCTCATGGAAGACGCACTCCACACTTACACCGTCCCTCTCTCCTGGGAAGCTTTTCAGAATCTGTTTAAGGGTGATGACATTCGAATTTTGGTCGAGGAGCTCACTTCCTCCAAGAGCAAGGAGAAGGAGCACGCTCAGGCAGAGAAGAATGTTAAAGGACAAGAAACCCTGGGCAAAACACCAAAGAAAGAACAGAAGGGAACACAAGAAAAAAGCCAAGCTGCCAAAACAGGGGGTGGTAAAATTACACCAACACGCAGGGAGAAAAGACTACAGAGCAGGGTAGAAAGGATTGAGAAAGTCCAAGCCAGTGAGGGCACCCCTAAGGCAGCCTCAGCCAAGCTAAAGGAAAAAGTACCCTCTGCCAAGCAGGCTAAAACGGTGCCATCTGCTTCTACAAAAAACCAAAAGGCTATTTCTACAGGAAGTTTGAAAATGGCTTCTACAGGAAGCCAGAAACCAGCCACTACACGACTTTCTACAGGAAGTCCGGAAAAAGGAATGAAGAAGGAGAAATCGGCCGAAATTCTAGCTACGGAGGTAGCAACGGTGCTGGCCACCCTAGGTACCTCTCCCAAGCCAAAGGGAAAATGAAAGAGGGAGACTCCTCTATATTTCGAAGCGAGAAGAAGTGTAAGAATTAAAACCGGTAGACCCCAACCTCCATCCAAAGACCCAATTACCATTGAAGACACCCCTACCTTGCCAAAGAAGAAGTCCCCCTCCAAAGCATCAGTCACTTATGAGAGGGGGAGCCCGAAGACATCTACTTGGAGGGAGAGAATGGAAAGATTGGCTACAAAAACCTCTCTACAGGATGCTGAAGCTATTCTACAGGAAACATTGGCCAGGCTCAAGGAGACCGAAAGAATGGAAGGGGAGGCAGCCAAATCACCACAAGAGGAAGAAGAGGTAGAGCAGATTATGGAACCTAGCCCCCAGCCCAGCTTGGGCTCTTATTATAACTTTTTTGAGGCCGAAAAAATCATTCCACAGAAATTCACAGTGCCGCTTTTCTTTGCACTAGAGGAAGAAAGAGTGAGGACCCACACATGGATGAGAATAGCCAAGTCTAAAGGAGTAGCAGATATAAGTCCCTTGGAGGAACAACTCAAGGAGGCAAGAAAAGAATTGGCTATGGAAAAACATGTGGGAAACTACCTGCGAGTATTTCTACAGGAAGAAAATGAGCAGCTCAAACGACAGCTATAGCTACAGGGATAGAGGAAAGAAGAGGACACAGCAGGCAAGGACACCACATCAGAACCCCAAGAAAAAGAAGGAGTGCAAGCTAATATTGACGAACTAAACCGACAACTACACAAAAGAGAATTGTAGGCAGGCATACAGATACAATCTCTAAAATAGCAGATGCAAGAAAAGGAGGCACAACTAGCCTGCATGGCCAGCTAGGCAATGGACGCTCTGCAATGTAGGTAGCTGGCCAAATCATATGGCCTATACCTAAGAGATCAGTGGCTGCAATTCCAAATTAACACATTGGCATAGAGGGGTATCTCCCAAATCCAAAACCCATAGAAGTTCATGGATTTATGTAACAATAGTTCATTAGAGGACAAGGCCAAGCTATCAGAGTTCTACCTGCATAATTTGGTCCTTCCAGATGTAACCTCATGGGACCCCAACACAGCAGTAGGGGATATGCAGCTGATGGCAATGACCTCATGGTTAAACCACGAAGAAAAGAGAGTAGAAGAGGTCAGAAATGTCATAAACTGGGAACTACATGAACCACTGCTGATTAGAGCAGAGCCAGGGGACCCCACAGCATTGATATCAGCCCACCAGTACCTAGCAACCAACTCTCAAGCTTTATTGGAGTACGTGGATCGGCAGGCTCAAGCCATATCACACTTCGACGATATGGAGCGATTATTAGGGGACAATTGTGTTCATGCTTGCACCCGTAGGTGAAACACATTGTCCCACAGCCTCAAAATCAGGGAATATCACACTCCAACTAGAATGAGGGAGGCCCTGGCACAAGTGCCTCCCTACAAGAATTCTATGCAGAACCTCCGGGCCAGCTGGATCGACCTCAAGCTAAGTCCACCTTTGCTTTTGGGATTGTTAGAAGGAAGTACAGACGAAGAACAACATAAGCAGTGGGAAGAGGTGGAAAGGAAGACCGGATTCCATGGCAGTGAGGAGGATACTACTTCAGAAGACTGGGATGTGAGAGTGACGATTAAAGCAATGAAAGACGAGGAGCTGGACTAGTTGCTCAGAGGATGAGCAACCCTTTTAGCAAGGGGGTGATGATGAGCCCCAAATTTGGTAACTTGATGGGCTCATTTGGCCTAATTATCCTTGTTCAATCCTTCATTTTTCATAGCTTATGCATTATTTTTCAGTATGTTTATGTCATTTGTACGAATAATGGTAGTCACTCTTCATAGGTGGCTAACACGTGCTCATTTCAGGTTTTTTTTGACACATGTTGGAGCAAAACCGAGCAATCATGGGCTGGAAGACAGCCAAGCTTGGGGTGAGGATTTGTAGGGGGTTGTCTATGGAATTAAATAGCCTTCCTCGGGATCTTCACCCCCAACTCCGAGCTCCAAAGGCCACCAAAACCGGATCTAGAAGGCAGCCAAGCAGATTTTGGAAGAAGTTGTCTACTCACAGTTTGGGCAGCCAAGTCCCATAAATTTAGGAGGCCAGCTAGGGCCCTCGTGGTGTATAAATATTAAGGCCTCAGCCTTCGTGAGGGACTTTTGGAAACCATTGCATATTTTGCACTACAGTGCTACTAGCTTTACTTGGTTCTCTTGTAGCCATTGTGGCATAACTCTTGACTTATGACTATTTTTTTGATAATGAGAAGTAGTCTGATTTTATATCAACTCTAAGTTTCCTATAGGAGCCATAGATCTCGTGGTTGGGCCCAACCTGAGAGCCTAGGGCCTCCTTCTTTGTATTGTTACCTTCCCTTTATGCATCGTTGTTCTCCTTTTATGCATTTGAAACATATTTCTGTTGGTAAGATTTAGGTGTGTTGGTTAAATAGGTGACTGTTTATGAATAGAATTGCTTCAGATGTTTAAAATGGATTGGTAGGATAATAACAGGAAGAAGCTCCAAAAAAAGGGGTCAAAAACGCTCTCTATTTCGCCTCATCCTTATTGGATCAAGGGCTGGAACTGAAGAAACAGTGCTGCCCCAACAAAAACACTAGTTTGCTTGACCATGCAATCCTTAGTGTATTGTTTTCATTTGCAGAAGTTAATTATGGGTTTAGATCTCTGAAATGTTCTCTACATGATTGATGTACATGGTTTTCTTTCCCAATAACACTGCTGTTCATTCGTTTTATTGACTGTTTGAGTAGATTAGCTAGGACTTTGATTATTTGTAAGACGTTGTTGATTCGTTTAAATGGACATTGTGCAAGGCATCTCGACCACTCTCTCATCCACCTAGGCCTCATCAGAGCCAGTTTTTCCATCTCCTAGCTAAGTTCCTCGTCTTGCATCTGTCCTCTTGCCCACGTAACCCTACCTTTTTGTACAATCATTGTTTCAGCCTCCTTTGAGCCAATTTAGCCCCCCACACCTTCTCTCCACTCCATCCACCAGTCCCTGGGCCACTACCAGACCCCTATCTTACCTCCATATCCATTAATGCATCCCCCCTCACTCACCCATCAACCAAAATCCAATTTTTAAACATCCTGTAGAAATTTCTAAACATCCTGTAGAAAATCCTGAACTTCCTGTAGAACCCCTGCAAACTTCCTGTAGAAGCTCACAAATGAGGTTTCTTGAGATCCAAACTTTGTGAAACTCTCTGGAAGGGCGTTAGGGACTCCTTAGACCCTCTCTGAACCTTCCCAACCTCTTCCAAGCATTTCTCCTCCTTCATCCACCCCTGCATAGTACAAAGCTAGTCAAAGGGATATGCATGATAATTCTAATAACTTATTCAAAAATACAAAAAGATGTTTTCTTCAGGTAGAGGTAGTCTATACACATGTATTTTACCTTCATAGAGGTAATGGCATTCCTTCCAGTAGTTTGAATTCTCTCCTTTGCATCAGTAGGACTAGCCGGTAGAATTAGGGTTTGCTAGGGTTTGTGTTACTCTTTGGCTTTCAGTTCTTTCCACAAGTAGATTAGCTTCCTTTGAGTTAGCTTTCATCCATCAATTAAAAAGATTCTTCTAAGATCTCATAGAAGTTGGCTTAAGACCCTAGCAGGACTTGTGCCAACTGACCAAGTGACAGTTGCGTCAAGAGCTAGTACTTGTGCATACAACACCGTGACTTACAAGTTTGTTACGAACTACCAGGTTGATAAAAGTAAAGACGGGAGTCCGAGGAGTTGCAACATTATTGCTGCAATACTGGAGCCCACCAATACCTAACAGGGAGCAATCTTTGTTCTAATGATAAATCTAGCTATGACACAAAGTAGGTGCAGAGAGCTGTCAAGCTTTGAAAAGTTGTAAATCAGAAATTGAAATAAAACAAGGGAAATTCCATGAAGCGGATGAGGGGTTTATTTATAATGAGGAAGTACATTACCATTAGAAGGAAATAGTTACCAAACGGGAAGGTGTTCATTGATGGCCAACGAGAAGCTGGTAATAGATAGAGAAATAGATAGGAACACAATAGGTATGGAAACGTGGAGTGAAAATATTAGTGGGCGGAAGGGAGGGTAAAAGGGGATAATCATTGGCGAGATGACATATGGATTAACTGGGATGAGAAGATTTCAGAGGTGTGGGTAGTGGTAAGTGGTAATGAGCTGGGGGAGTGCAATGTAAGGAGGGGATGACATGTTGCAATGGGACTGCCATAAGAGAAACCACTTTTTCGACCCCCCCACCTTGACATTATCAAGAAAAAATCAAACAAGTGTGAAATGGCTTCACCGCCATTGATGTCGGTGGGAAAGAGGATTGTTTTCCAAAGGTATCCACTTCTTAGCGCTTCATGATAAATTTGTTTTCTCGTTTTATGCCTTTGGTTAAAAAAAATCATTTGGTTTTATTTAGACAAAATTAATCACATTTAATAGGTAATTAAGTCCTAATTAAATAAACATAAATCTAAAATTTGGAGCATTAATTCTAGCAGCCAATTACTTGCCTAATTTTTGTAACCCTAATCTAATACATCACTTGGCAAAATTTTGAGCATGTTAGGCAATCATTTTATTCTATTCTATACTATCTAATCATGTTCTACCAAGATTAAACAATTTGGTGAACTTTTTAACTAATCTAAAAACATAAATTGAAATGATTTCATCATGATTAAACTGTACAATTCAAACCAAAACATCAAGTTATGGCATTTTAAACAAGATGCACACAAAACCCTAGGTTATTTACAATGTAATTTTATTCTTTTTAAGTGGCATTTAAATTTTCTCACTTGTACAAATTTTTTATTTTCTTTTGATGGGGTTTCATTTCATCTCCTTTTTTTTTCATTTTTATTTTTTATTCTATGTATATTTTTTACACACTCTTTTATAAATAAAAACTAACTTATCAAAATCAAAGATGTTACAACAACCCCCTTAACATACAGAGGAATCCTCTTCGATTCTTTCCAATGGATATCATGTGTCTATTACATACACTTTGAGGCTACTCCAAAGCCATGCAAGATGTTTGAATATTAGTGAGTGACATACAAAATATTACCCAACAAATGCCTCTCAAGTGTACACTCTACCAATGATATTGTACATTAATTTTCTAGCTTAATTCTAGGTAAGAAAGGTGTGGTTATTGGATTGTAGTCAATTATCTTGAATCTAAAAAATGGATCACATGCATACTTTGATTGGGCCATTGTGATTCTTGAATTAGACTGACTAAGATGAAGACCAAGAAGTAGTTGTGAAGCCACATGTGAGTCATGGATAACCTATCACGTAGAGAGAAATTGATGGCGACAATTGTTTATGGTGAACTACCTATGATAAGTAAGTCATCTACATACAATACTATAAAAAACAGTCAATTAGATTGCATCAACATATAAACATTTGGATCAGACTTATAATGTTCGAAACCTTGGGCGATAAGGTAGGAGTCCATCTTCACATACCATGCGGTGACTGTATGTTTGAGGCCTTATAAAGATCACTTTAGTCTTCACATTAATAAAGATTCCTAAACATATGATTTATGTTTCTCCATTTAGATCTCTTCATTAAGATCGCCATGAAGAAATTTGTTATTAACATCCATGCCGTGAACCTCCCACTTATTTCTACTACAATTACAAGACCCATCCTAATGTAGTCCATTCTTTCAACTATTGCAAATATTTCATCATAATCAGTCCCACGTACCTAAAAAAAACCTTTGGCTACCATCTTGGATTTATACTTTCTGATCATTCCATGTTCTTCTTGTTTGGTTATGTAAATCGATTTACAACTAAAAATCATTTAATCTGCTCGAAATGCAACCAAATAGTTTGTGTGGTTCGAAATAAGTTAAATCTATTCCTTATTCATTGCTACTTCCTAGTTTGGATTACCTTTATGCTCTTCATAATATTTAGGATCAAAATCTAATATCACATAATAGTGTATGGGCATGCACAATATTTTATTTTTAAGCTCATGCAAATATTTTTCCACTTGAGATCTCATAGTAGGATCATTTAAGAGATCACTCACGAAGCACCCATTGTATGACAAAGATGGTGGAGAATTTGAATGTTTTACAACATTCTCATAGCTTCATAACTGTAATATGAAGTGCATGAAGAATCACCATCTCGAACATTGACATCTAGAAGTGGGGGAGGTTGTGCAACAAGTTCCTCTAGAGTTGCACATAGAAAATATTCTTCGAAGTTTACATTCCTATCAATAAAAAGTTATTTTGTGGCAAGATATAGCAACCTATACCATTTGAATACATTTGAATATCCAAAAAACAAGAATTCATTTTGTTGTGGTTCTAAAACCTCTTCCTTATCCAATTGAATTTGATCACGTGCTTGCAATCCAAATATACATAAGTGGGTGACTTCTACTTTCTTACCAAACTTAGCCTCATAAGGATTGTCCCCATTCATGGATTTGTGTGGTGCTTTGTTCTAGATGTAAGCAGAAAAATTTATTTCTTTATCCCTTAATTTTAAAGGTAATGAGCTTGCATGCAATATACAATTGGCCATTTGTTTTAGTCTCTTATTTTTCATTTCCTCCACATCATTTTGTTGTGGCATGTATGACATTGTTTGTTGTAGCTAAACATGTACATATCAGAAAAGAAATTTGATGCCTCCATTCAAAGATTCAACCCCATTATATGTGCGCAATATATATAAATACATACATACATACATACGTATATATATATATATATATATATATATATATATATATATATATATATATATATATATATATATATATATATATATATTTCCCTTTTTCTACCTGTTTCGTTTCATATGATTTAAAGTCCTTGAAACATGAAATACCCATAACTTGGATTTAATAAAATAGACCCAAGTATAGTGTGGCCAGTCATCTTTAAATGTAGGAACATACCTCTCCTCACTAATAGATGGTTGGGAAAAAGGTACACTGATATTTTGATGCACAAGCTCTAGGATTGACGATGCCCTTGTTATGTTTCCTTTCTCATATTTTCCTCTAGATGTCTTCCTATAATGCATTAACAACAAAATCATTTAGAAAATTGAATGTTGGGAAACCCTGCAAACATTCCTTCTCTACTGAGCTATTCGAGACATCTATAATTTAAATGACCGAATCTTTCATGCCACAATGGGCTCTCTTCGCTTACATGCATTAGTAAATGATTGAAGAAGATTCAAATTAATTTTTTAAAATGAATACAACCTTTGCAAAATTATTTTTTTTTTACCTAGAAAAAATTTAGATTTTTATGTCGTCTCAAAGATGGTAACAATATCAGATGTAAATTTCATCTACTTTCCTTTATTGGAATGTGTTGTATACTAATAGTAGGTTTACGGACTACTATACCACATTAAATACATCTTGAAAGCATACATTATCCATGTCTGCTCTTCCTTTTCCATGTACTTGGATAATGGTATGATCTCCCATCAATATGGGATGACCATAACATGTTTCCATGATCAAAATAAATTAACAGGTAACCATAGGGTGCGATTCCCCATTATTAATAATCCAAGAATAAAAAGAAGAATAGAATGCTACAAGTACATGAGACTTACATCGATCATATAATGCTTTCTTTTTCATTTTGGCACCTATCCAGAATGCATTATCCATAATTGTGTTTTTGAAGTGTTTGTCCCATGATGACAATTTACTTCTTCATACATGCATATTGAGGATGAAAACCTCTATATAGTAACTGCACTTTTTACTTTCCTTCTTTGGTCTTACATTTTTGGAGTTGGAAAACTATTCATTGGGTCTCGAATTTGGTATTTTTCTACTATCATGCTCCTTATTTCCTTTTTTCTTTTGCTTGCTCTTGTTTCTTCCTTGAAAAACAAGTGCATGAATATTGTAACTGTTGAGGGTTCCCATTTTGATAATTTTGTTGTATTCATGAATGTGAGACTCAATCAAATACCCTGTTGAAGGAATCTTCAAGGTTGTGCCAATAATTAACCTTGAATGAGGGAATGAAGGAATGGAAATGAAGTATTTTGGTTGGAGCTTGGAAACAACCGAGAGGATAAGTTGTTGCTCTTTCTTTATAATACTGCATGCATTTAGCTCTTGAAATAGAGACTTGAAGTTCATTAACACTTCCTATAGGGTTTCAAGACTACTCGAGCTCAAAGATATGAGCTCATTATCCAATTCATATCCCCATATCATGCCTTGTTTGCCAAAGAGACCCTGAAGGGTTTTATTGACTATGTTGGGAGTGGTGGTTGATTCTATGTGAAAGAGTAGATCTAAAGAAATAGATAAGAAGAGAAGCCCATATGCTTCATCTGTTCCATTGAAGTACAATTTCTTCTCGATGGGTGCATTTTCCTTGGCTTCATTACCCATAGTGATTCTAAATAACGTGTTACCTCCTATTCATAAAAGTATTGTTGGCTCCCACTCATGTGATTTGAATGGTGTTCGAATCACTTATTGCTGAAACTGTAGAGCCTCATCCATCTTCTTTAATATTCAATATTCAATATGTGGAATTATGTCTATACTTTGTTTCAACACCAACTATGATTTTATAGCATTTGAAATTGTGTTACACCTACATAGAATGTACGTGGAAACAAAAGCAATAATTGGAAGGTAATATCTAAATATTGCAAAATATATTAGAATAAAATTCCTCTCTATATCAAAAAATGAAGTATCATACAATGGTATATAGCATCCATGAGGACATGTGTCTTGGTTGGATGCCATAGTGCATGGAAAACATCTCTCAAGTACATGCCTAGTTAACTAGTTAAATAAATTAGTTAACTAGTCAATTGAACTAATAGAGTCATAGAGATAACTAGAAAATCAACATGCACAACTCAAACTGTACTGAAGTTAATTGACTCCTCATCCTAGTTAACTAGAGAATAACCATACAATCATTAATTAATTATTTCATAGTTGATGCGTTACTCCACTCGTAATGTGACTAAATACAACTAAGTGTGACTAGAGTACAACTACGTCTTAAGTTATGGTGAGAAATGCAATGCACAGTAATGCTTCCATAATTAAATAAACATGTGTCTAAATAAAGAAAATGCGTAGAAATATTTATGTACAACAATAAAATATTCTTTCTAATATAAAATGATTAAAAAGGTTAAAATTAAAATTTTGAATATAAAATATAAAAACAGAATACTCTAGAATTTCAGCTCAAAGATCGAACGAATAGCATCTGTAATTGTGGCTTTGCAACCTTTCCCATGTAAGAGACTGAACCGTTTGAAACTATACTAGTATCGTTGGGCGTTTTATGTTCAAAATTATAACTATAGGCATGTTATATGTCAAACTAAACGAAAAGAGGGTAATGCGAATGAACCGTACCTTTGGAAAAATCGTTTTGTTTTTCTAACTCGTCATTCAAAGTGAAATCCCAAAAAGATATTCTTATTTAGCAAGTGAAGACTCGATATCTTAATCCAAACTCCCACCAATTTCTTATTCGATAAAGAGAAGCTTCCTTACATTTTGATGAAAGATCTTCCCTCCCGTCTCTTCATGGGCCCCCACCAACCCTAATTATAACATCGTTGAACCGGAAAAGTTTTTTTCGTTTCAAGGAACATAATTCCCTACCTGTCTCTTAGTGGGTCATCCCTAACGCAAAATTATAACATTGTTGAACACTAATAAATCCGCAAAGGCTTCATTACCATTCCTTCTTTTTTTTTATGGTTCACGAGAAACATGATTCCATGAATTCTCCTTTTTTTTTCCTTAGAAGCGTCATGCACCTTTTACTTGGATGTTCCCTACGATGGGATCCACCACTTACTTTGAGAATTTATAATTTTATTCTATTTTTCTTTCTATCTTTCAATGTGGTTTAATTGGTAATAGTGATATGGGTGAGGATTAGGATTATATTTTGAAGTATTAGTATAACAATTCAAGTATATCTATAACATTATAATATTAAAAGTATACCTAATATTATACTATACTAGTGACATATTAATAAATTATGACATAACAAGGGTTAGACATCCACGGATATGGAGATAATAGGATGTGTATTCCAAGACTTATTACAATGAATCAACAAGTCTACAAAACCTTTCCCCAACCACTAAAAGACAAGTATTTGCTTAAAGGACAACTAATTTACTTCATGGGTTGGTTCGTCAAATGGATTATTGTCAAGGTTGGAAGATATCCATTTCACATAGCTGGATACATTGAAAATTTAAGGCACAATAGGGAAAAGGAAAATAACAGGTATATCATGTTATCAAAACATAAATTAGTATATGTGTGTTTTGGTGTATATATAATTATTTATTTCATTAATTTTTATTTTTATTTTAAATTTTTTTTTATTATTTAGTGTTTATTGTTATTGCATTGAATGTATTTTATAATATAGTTTAATGGAGATATATGATTCTTTCTGTGTTGAATTTTACGTTAACAAATAAGAAATTTTCTAAAAAAGAAAAAAATGTTGTTCTAAAAAAGGAAAAAAATATACCGATGTAGCTAATTTTAATTAAAAGCATTATAAAATATGAAACATCTAATTTTTATTATGCTAGCTTGGTTGGATGATGACATTATAACACAATATGAAAGAGATATGGTAAAAATATTTCACTATCACTCTCCCTCCTAACTAATATATTTCAATATCCATGTTAAATAACATAATTTTATAGCAACTTTAAAAATAAATAAATTAATTAAAAATACAAATAAAAAATATTATATTTTCACTTTTAAATACAAAAAATGTGTATAATTTGTACATATTTTAAAAAATATTAGAATATAGAATTTAAGTAAACCATATCTATATTAACTAATATATTTTAATATGAACTATATAGAGAGAGAAAGTAATTGATAATAATAAAATTTTCCATGCCAATTATATATATATATATATATATATATATATATATATATATATATATATATAATCAAAATAAATTTTTATTTAAAAAATTAATTAACTAGTCTCACTATTTTACATTTTGGTTCTTTTTTATTAATTTTGTCATAAATCCAACAAGCATTTGTCAAAATGTATTATATACAATATAAATGTCAAAAAGATTTCTAAGATTTTGAATCAATTCACGCATAGAAAAAATGCAATTATATATATATATATATATATATATATATATATACCGAAAACCAAAAGAGATCAAATTTCTTGAAGTGTAAATTTCTTATCAAATTTTATAATTTAAATAAAAATTGCATATAAAAAGATTTAATACCTTTCAACACTTGCTATATCCACTGTTAAAATGAATCGAATGTATAATAATGAATAATTAAAATTATTTAAAAAATACAAAACATAAATTGTTATTTCGCTATATAATATTGATTGATAAGAAAAATTTTAACTAATTAGAAATACGAAAGCCCTCGAAGGTTGAAAATATTGTCATCAAAATCAGTATGAATCTTTAGTATGTGAAGATTGTTTATTGATAACTAAATTCGAATATCATATGGATTTAATATTAATTTTAAGTTAGCAAAAGAAGTTGGATGCATTGGTGAAAAGTGAGAATATTTTCATTATTAGGGAAGGTTAAACTTCTATCCCAGGTTAACCTAAAGTGATGGAAACACAACGAGATAGTGTTCAAATGTGTAACTACATGAAGATATATTACATTCAATAGTGTCATGAAGTGTGGAGACATAATTGGATTAAAGCCAACAACTAAGTCCTTTAATTTAGACATTTGTGTATCCTCCTTTACATAAAAACTCATGTTGCACAGAATAGTTAATAATAGAATATACATTTAAAGAAATCCGTCTGCGAAAGTCATCAGTTCTAAATCTTATAGGTCTAGTTTACCAAAAACAAATACATTACATTTATTCGATCCATGAAGAAAGTTTATCCATGAAAAAGGGACACATTCGTCCTCCTTATATCTTTATTCCTTTATTTTGATATTCCTTTATTTTGACATCGTATATGGGTAACGTAATATCTCTATTTTGATATGTGTTTAAAAGTTATGACCATTATGTTTGGTATATTTATTTGTGGAATATGTATTGTATTACTATGTGAATTTTAATGGTTGAAACTATGAAAAACAATGAAAATGTTGCTGTTACAGTTAAATGACCCACGAAGAGAGGTTAAATGTGAAGTTAATTTTACAATGGATACATTTTTCTTTTTACTCTTTTCCCTTCGTTTTATTTTAGCATTCTATATGGAGTATATAATACCTCCATTTTGATTTTTTTTTTAATTGCAATTATCATGTTTTGTATGTTTATCTGTGGCTTAACAATTGTATTATTGTGAAAAGTTAAGGTTTCAAATAAAAATAAAAACAATATTAATTTAATTAATTTTTATAACTAAATATTAAGTAGTCAATTAAAAGATGAGTATTTATAAAAATCATAATATTAATAGTAGAAAAATGGTAAAAATATAAATAGACGAAATATTATGTCTGGGTAAAAATATTTCTTATATGTTTCTTCTTTTATATTTACCTTATAGTCATTTATCTTATAATTATGAATCAAAGGCATAGTTCAAAAAGTCTACCACACACATTTCCATAACCTTCTTGTGTATGCTTCAAGACTTTTCTTCCAATTTCTTGAAATTTATGTGTCACTTGGGAACTAATGGGAAAAGAACATTCACATGGGAAAAGGAGTATATGGTTGGAAAGAAGATAATGAATATAAGAGAAGAAGTGAATGGCAAGAAAAGCTATTTTGTTTCTCTATGTGAATTCATGGGATTCCATTTTTCTAAAAGTTATCGGTTTATTTTGAAGTCTGGAATAAACCCAGGAAGGATTGTATGTTTGTAAGGTGTGAGGGCTACATTTAATGCAATAGCTTGGCAACATTTACATACACACAGGAGGGGAGTAGCTGAGGAAATATGTATCAAAAAAAGTTGGTCACTTTGGTTTTATGCAATCCAATATAAAATTCACTCCATAATTTTGACACCTTACAAGTACCAAGAAGAAATCTTTGCTAAAAATTTAATAATGTGGGATTGTGATCATTCTATTTATAGAAAGTCTCAGTTTCTTATTTTTCATCCATTGTTGTCTTATGGTCGAGTTTGGGGGTGGTTAGTTGTAGAAATATTTGTTGTATTTGTTCCTATAGTTGGGTTGAAAAGTGTTCACATCTAGTTGGTATATTGGATAATGTTCTCTAATATCTAGATAATTATTATCTATGAGCTTTGAAAAAATATTCATCATTTATTTTATACTATTTATTATATGTTTTTTTGTGATTGTAAGTGAAAGATATGACCCTATATTGTAAATAAAAATGATTTTGTAACCATGATTTCTTTATGATCATTTAATGTTATTATATTTAAATTCTCATGAGTATGTATGTAAATTTTTTCATAGGAAATAAAATTCCAAGTAATAAAAATGTTTTCTTTTAGAAATATTTGTACAATGCATTTTCCAAATGCCAAAGGCTGGATAAAGAATTGGTCATGAAATGGAATAATTTATCAATGATGTAGTAATGTTTATTTCATATACTATTGGATTCCCATAAATGGAAGGGAGATATTATATAATGATGAGATACATTGTCATTCATATGATACACATACATACGATTTCTTATGACCTTTAGTTTCATATTCCGATAGGTATCCTAGACTCTCAATGGTTGTTCAATTCAACTTGAGTATTTTCATATTCCTCTCAAGTGAATAACACAATTTCACATAATCCATGAGGATTATGTTTCTAACATTGCCTCAAATAATTTGAAGGGGTATATTTGAGTCAAAGAAGAGAGTTGAAATATGGAGGTGCATTGTAGCTAATCCAATTGCTATATGTTATCACTAAATACGGCAGTTTGAATGAAGAGAAAAAAATAGATAACATAAGTTGAAGAAATTTATTATTAGTGGTTTAATGCTAACCAAAAATTATGGAACTTGATTGGGAGTAGTTCCTAAAACAATTTTGAATGTGGCTAGAAGATGACATCTTTTTCTAAATGGAGGTGCTCCCTAACGATGGTTTAAATATAATCACAAATAGTTGAAATAGGGTTAAAAGATGACAAAATTGGTTTTTTAACAGAAGAAATAAGTCATGTACCAAGTGATAGTTTAAGTAGGACCACCGAAAAAATCATGCTCATGGGACAAGAGTCTATATCTGGCTATATCTCTAACTCTAGCTCTAGTAGTAGTTATGGTTTGGGAACACATGATATGAATTTCAAACTAGTAGCTAAATATCAATTCCTCCCGCTCAAATAAAGGTGAGAGATGAAAATTTCCATTTGCATGATGTGTCAGTAATTGAAACGAGTTTTGTGATATGACAAATATATCTTCATAGTTTTTGAATACCATTTCCATGAAGTGATCAATGCAAGGTGAATATTTGGACTTGAAAGGTTCTTGTAACTAAGATATATATTTGAATGATGATTATGCTTTCCACAATGCTCACAAGGATGATATCAAAAGTTTGATGTTCCATGTCACTAACTCAAAAATAATGTTGGCATTCATAAATTTGTGTGTGGAGCATGTGAAGATGAGATTTATTAAAGAAACCAAACACTATGGAACTTGATTGGTTTATAGAAGCCTGGAATGTTAAAGGTCCCTTCCCTTTTGTATCCATGACTAGTTATGTAACTATTTTTTATCACTTCTCCATATTGTCTAATGATGAAGATAGGATGTGCAAGTGGAATTTCTTCATATTTATTTGAATTTGATCAAAATGGAATTATTGATTTAATCATGTACTAGCTAATGACAATAATCCCTCTTAAACTGAAATGGTTATTTTCTTTGAAAAAAATTCATTTAAAATGTTGATTACTTTGTTGTACATGATCTTATTTCACTTGTGATTTTATTTGGTGAAATTTTGTTTTCTCCTATTCATCTTCTAAATATGTATGAACATTAGCGGGAGTGGCTTTGTCAATTTGGAATATGTGATCAACACTAGAGACAATTAGGGTATTCAATAAGTCTAATACCTTATGGATTCAAACAAATTTCTCAACAACTCAAGGAAATGTTTAATTCTACCAAAAATACACCCACTTATAATGAAATTTAAACTTGTTTTCAAAATGTAAAAGTTAGCTAAAAACAAATTATTTGTAAATTACCATAATTCTTTAACATTTTCTCTCCACTCAAGATGATAAGATTAATATATGACTCTACCTTTCAAAGAAATCCAAATGTGGATATATAAATTATTGTGAATTAGGGATGCAACAACTCTTGTTAATCAACCCTCAGGAATTTCATAGTATCAATGGACAATATAGAGGACAGGAATCATGTGAATCATCCTCCGTGGATATCTATATATCTCTACATAATTATTATAAGTTTTGCATACAATGTATTGATGGATTTAAAAACTTAAATATATATTAAAAACAAAAAGTAAAATAGCATTACAAATGGATGGCTTGCATATCACTTTGGTGTATTTGCAAGTATGATATTTGCACTCAATTTATCCACTTCATGTATTCGCTAATTTATAGAGTGAAATCGAATGAATATGATCAATTTCCACAATCAATCCAATACAAAATATCCTTGTTTAGGAACACACGCTAGTAGAAAATGAGAAATTAGTACTAGGTGAATGAAAAGGTTAGTTACTATTGGACAATTGGCATTTCCTGGATGGCTAGTGGTAGTAGGTTTGTTGGCATTGATGTCAACAACCTTGGGGGAGAAGTGTTCAACATTTATCATTGTATGAAAATTGGAAAGTGTGTTGGAATTGATGTCAACTAAACTAATTAGCATGGATGCTGTTGGAAGCATATGTGCTAGCATTGTTGTTAACGAGGTTAGCATTGATGTCCACTATGCCAAGTGTGATGGAAATTGGGTTACTATTGATTTCCATAGTGTGTCAAGCTCAAGGGGAGTTATATGGTCGTTGGAGTCCCTTGTAGAGAATCATCATAGTAGAAGTCTCATTAAAGAATCCATAATATGATGACTATGATGGTTGAGAGTCCCAAAAACTGGAGGAATTTTTGTGTCAGGAGATTAGATTGAAATATTTTGGAAATGACATAGTTGGATATTTCTTGGAAATATCTTTTCAATAGTATACTAAAGTATGCAAATGGTCTGCTTGATCTAAACTTATTTATAGTCAAGTTCAATATCTCCATGGTTAAAGTTGCAGTGCCCCAAAGGTCGAAAGTGTAGAACCCGCGTCAAATTCAATTTCTATAAAGTCATAGTAGTAGTGCCTCGAAGTTGGAAATCCCATAACGCTTTATAAGTTACATGGGATAACATGGAGATGGTCTCGCAAGGAACGAGAATTAATGGACCATTAATTGACAAAACCCGTAACGAAGACTTCTTAAAAGGTTGGAAGCACGAAAGCCCGAAAGCCTAGAAATTTAGTAAAAAGTGATATGGGATAGAATGCAGCTAGCCTAATAGGGAATGACAATTGATATATTGTTAATAAATGAAACTCATAATGGATATTTCCCAAAAGGCTGAAAGCCCATAAGTAATTTTAATTTAGAGTTGGGCACTACAAATGGAGCCGCCATGTAGAGGTCTTTAGAGACCGACATGTGAGTCAAGCCCATAACCTCCTATAACACCTTAAATGAAGAGGAGCGGGTATTGTTAGTGGGGCACACAAGTGGCTGGGTTGGAAGCCCACATTGCTATAATGTTTATGAAATTCATTTTAGGGAAGTTACGAGTAGTAAGGGATCTAGGCTCTAGCTCAGGTAGCGACATATGTATATGAAGTGGGATGGAGGGTTTTAGAGGCTGAGAAGTGGAAGGTGGGCCAAGACTGTAACCTTGAATAACACCTTAAAGGAAGAGGAATGGGTATTGTCTGTGTGACACACAAGTGGGCCATATTGAAATCCGAAAAGTCCATAAGGTGTATGCAATTCATTTTTAATAAGTTATGGGCACGTGGAACTGTGGGCTCCAACTCAGGTAGTGACATATGTATATGAAGTGGGGTTCACTTGGTCCAAAGCTACTTTATGAGAATAGAGGTCTTGAGTTCAAGTCTTTCTTTTTGTTGAGCTAATTAGATTAATTTTGGAAAGGGGGCAGATTTTTTTTTAAATATAACATTATCATTCATTTCCACACATTCTCGCACTTCGTCAGCATCTTCAACAACTTTTCTTCAAAAATCCATAACTTATTCATTTGGAAGCTGTTTTTTTTAATCGGCCTAATTTTTTAAGATCTTTCCATTAGAACACTTAGTTTCATCATCGATAGCTTTATTTTCTATTAAAATAGAAAGTCCATGCCAAGTTATTCTTGACAGCACCGACAACTTCCAATGGTGGTCCTACATTGTGGATTTAATTAGAAGTAATGGTCTTTACAGAATAGCCTCAGGCCAAGAAACCAAACGGAAAGATGAAGATAAGGCAACCAAATGGGAAAATAGGCAAGATAAGGCACATGGGTTGATAGGGATGTCTATTTCTCCAGACCTTAGATTCCATATCACAAAACATGATACTCCTAATGAAGCAATGTAACAACACACTAAAGTTTTTGGAAATGAAAATGAACATAGAGCCCATCAACTCGAAAATGAGTTGCTTACATTGCACCCCAAAAAATTTTCTTCCATTGAAGATTTTTTATCCAAGTTCAAGACCCTTAGACTTCTCTTGCAAGGTATTAAGGACCATCCTACTCTGTGCTTGTTTCCACCTTCCATTCTACAAGAGAAGCCTTCATTTCCCAAGGGCAAGACTACAAGTCCCCCTCATTTGATGCCTTTTGTGATTCTTTAATAAGAGAACAAGAAAAACTCTTAGATTTTGGTCTTCTTAATATTGGAAACTCTTCTAAGAAAGCCTTATCCACCCAACAGCAACCAAATTCAAATAATCCTAAGAAGCCGTATCCTAAAGAGAATGGTCCTAAACCAAACAAGGGTCCTAAGTCATTTCAGTCTCAAAATGAAAAATCATTTGAACAAAATGATAACGCAAATGAAAACAAAGGGAAGAAAGATGATAGACATTGCCACTTTTGTAATCGAGATGGCCCCTTAGAATACAAATGCTTTAAGAAGATGGAAGCCTTGGAATCAACAATGAAGAAGCAGAACATCCATTTGGAGCACTCAACAACTTCAACTTCATCTTCAGGAATATCACTTTCTGCATCTGGTTGTCAAGCATCTCGTTATAGATATGCACTAAATGTATCTTCTTCTTCTCATTCTCATGAGTGGCTCATTGATTCTAGAGCTTCTTATCACATGGCCAAAACAAAGCCATATTTTCTTCTTTAAATGATTGTAACACCAAAAATATATATGTTGGTGATGACATATCTCTTAGTGTTATAGGGACTGGAACTGTTCATATAGACAATGGTCAATTCAATGATGTATTATGTCTCCCAACCTTATCCTACAACCTTCTATCTGTATATCAGATAACTCATTTAGGTGAAGGTAAAATCATTGAATTTTCACCTCACGATGTTGTAATTAGGGACCTAAGAGATCCTAGACATATTTTAGCTACTGGAATTGCTGATGATTCTACAAGGTTATATAAGTTTAACAACTTTGGGTCATCAAATATTCCCTCAGTATCTATTGCTCATAATGATGAAGTGAGCAAACTTTGGCATGAGCGATTTGGTCACTTAAACTATTGCTCCATTGGTATCTTGCAGAGATGGTGTTTTTTCTGGATGTGTACTTGGAAAAATTCAATGGGATAGTTTTAAAAAATGTGCCTCTTGGCACACATCAACCCCTCTTTAGCTTGTGCATAGTGATTTATGTGGTCCACTTCCAGTTGTTTCATTCTCTGGCTACAAGTATTTCTTAACTTTCATCGATGATTTCTCCAGACACACTTGGGTATACATCTTAAAACTCAAGAGTGAAGTATTTAACATGTTCCTGGCCTTTAAGGCCTTTGTTGAAAAACAATTTGGACATCTAATTCTTGAGCTAAGATCTGATAATGACAGAGAATGTGTTAACAACAAATTCATCAACTTTTGCATTGAGAATGGAATTCAAATGCAACATACTGTTCCATATACTCCACAACAAAATGGTGTAGCTGAAAGGAAGAATCGTACCTTAAAGGAAATGGCTAATTGTATGCTTCAATATAAAGGACTTAGTCCTAATTTTTGGGTAGAAGCAATTAACTTTGTAAATTACATAATAAATTGCACTCCTACTAAGGTTTTAAAGAATATCACTCCAGAAGAAGCATGGAGCTCAATTAAACAAGATGTAAGTCACTTTCATGCTTTTGGAAGTGAAGCACGGGCCCATATTCCAGATGAGAAACATAAACCTTTAGAACCTAAAAATGAAAAATGTATTTTTGTTTGATATTCTGAAGATGTCAAAGGATACAAACTTATTCCATTTAAGTCCAAAAATGTTATCATTAGAAGAGATGTAAAGTTTTCTGAAAATATATCGGCTTATGAGACTTGTTCGGTGGATGTGGCACCTCTCTCTATCCCTTCTACTTCTGAAAATATTTCTTCTTCAGATGATGACAATGAGGATGACAATCCTCCCCCACCTTCTCAGGATCCTTCTTCAGCTCCTCAGCTTCCAAAATGGGTTCGTGCTACTCGGGATGTAGCAGGTGCTCCTGCCGGTGATCCTACAGGTCAGCGATGTTCATGTTCTCAATTCGATAGAGCCTCTTCTTCACTGGCTCAAGCTTCAGCTAATTATGATCCTGACACCTTTGTAGAAACTTCGATTCATCTAGATTGGGACGCAGCTATGAATGAAGAATATCTTCCATTATTGGAAAATGATACATAGGATCTTGTTCCCCTTCGAAAGGGACAAAAAATTGTTAGATGCAAATGGGTTTACAGAACCATATATGGACCAGATGGAAAAGTTGATCAACATAAAGATCATCTCGTTGCTAAGGGTTTTTCACAAGTTGAAGGCATTGACTATACTGAAACCTTCTCCCTTGTTTCCAAAATGAGCTCTATTCGCCTTTTTCTTTCCCTTGCCTCCTCTTTCAAATGGGAAGTCCATCAAATGGATGTTAAATCTCCCTTCTTGCATGGGGATTTGCATGAAGAAATCTATATGGAACAACCTACTGGCTTTATACAAACAGACTCCAGCCTTGTATGTCAGCTTAAGAAATCCCTTTATGGTCTCAAGCAAGCCCCTCGGGCTTGGTATGCCAAAATGGATAGCTCTCCTTTAGCTACTGGATTTTCTAAGTGTCATTCTAACACTACTATCTACACCAAGAAACTGGGCAAGTCTCTTATCATTCTTGTTCTCTATGTTAATGATATTATCCTTACTAGTAGTGATCCCAACCTTATAAACCATGTGAAGTCCAGCCTTAAAAATAAGTTTGAAATGACAGACTTAGGACACTTGCATTATTTTCTTGGTCTTCAAGTCTTGCAATCCAAGGAAGGTATTTCCATTTCCTAGTCCAAATATGCATGTGATATTCTATGCCATTTTCAGATGGAAGGTTGTAAGCCAGCCCCTTCTCCCTTTCAATCTAGAGTTAAACCTTCAATAAATTATACTTCCCCTAAGGTTGATGCTACCTTATACCATCATCTTGTAAGAAAACGTTTGTATCTGACCCATTTTCATCCTGACCTTTCCTTTTTGGTTGGCCTTATTGCTCGGCTTATGCAAAACCCACATGAAAGTCATTGGAAAGAAGCTAAAAGAATACTTCGTTATGTTTGAGGTACAGTTCAGTTTGGGATTCATTACAGTGAAAAAGCATCTCCTCTATTGGTTGGTTTCACTAATTGTGATTGGGTTGGTGACCCTGATGATCGGAAGTCTACTGGAAGTTATATGTTCACTCTTGGATCAGGACCTATTACATGGGCTTGCAAGAAACAAAGTTCCATTTCTCTTTCTTCAGTAGAAGCAGAGTATCATGGTGCCATAGAAGCTAGTAAGGAAGCCATGTTGCTTCGTCAGATCCTGTCAGAGTTTGGCTTTCAGCAGCAGCATCCAACTACACTTTGGTGTGATTATCAAAGTGCCATTCAACCATGCAAACGTCAAGTCCAACATCAGCTTAGCAAACACATTAAACAACACATGAAATTCATGAGAAAGCTAATTCATGACCATGTTCTGGAAGTGCAATATTGTTCAATAGATGATCAAGTTGCAGATATCTTTACAAAGGATCTCACAAAGATGAAGCTTACTAAACTTAGATTTATGGTTGGAGTTCAGGAAGTTGTCACTAAGGGAGGATAGGACTAATGCCTCCTTCCTTCTCCTATTGTGTCATATGTGTGCATCCTTCAATCTTATCCCAAGTTGTTCTTAAGGGCGGATGTTAGGATATTTCGACACATAGGAAATAGTTAAGTATAACTTGGTCTAGTGTAGAGTTAGGTAAAGTGTGTTTCTTTACTATGTACTTTTGTAACTTATAATCTAATGGTCATGATATGTAGTGATCCGACAGTTTGTTCTCTCCTCAGTATTACCGACACTTGATCAATGGCTTAACACCCGTTTGGTCCATGATCTCTATTGAAAGAGCATGGAGGGTCATTTTTACGATAACCATTCATGAGAGATGCTTATGTAAATTTTCACTCTTTTATTAATAAATTACCTGAAGGGGCTGCATTAGCTCAGGCCATGGACTGTTTCCCTCTTTGAGGATTTTAAGCACGTCAACAATAATGGTGTATTGATTTGTGATCTGTTTGTGAGTTGTGTCCTTTCGTGTGTTCTCTGAGGAACTTACCCTGTAAATTCCTACATAAGGTTACTTATTGAGTGTGGTTTGGACCCTCCATACATGAAGTTGGTGCTTCCATGTTAGTGGGTATCTCAAGAAATATTGGCGTTTGTTGCATCCTTCATTTTTGTGCTTGAAACAAATAAATGAAGTTGGTGCTTTAGTTGGTGCTTCCAGTAAGTGTATTAAGTGTCTACAAAATAAGGGAGTTGGTGATTCTTACTAGACTTGGGCGCTAGCAAACAATCAAAGGGATTTGGTGCTTTTTTTGAGTGGTGGTTCACAATTAGGATCTCATATTTACATCAAATAACAAACAAGATTTGGTCTTTTTTCTTCTAAAATGGTTTCCACATTAAACCTGAGTGTCTCATATGTATGTTTCTCATGGTCTACGTGTTCATATGCTAATTTGTATTGCTATTAAACATGCATTGTTCTTGGTCACATGAATGATTGACATGTTTGAATGAGAAAATATAATTTGGCACAAAAACATTCAAGTTATCCTTAATAGTGACTCATCCCCCCCTCTGAGTATTAAAAAATATTTCCAAGAATTGGTATCAGAGCCAAGTTCCTTTAGGAACAACCTAACCACTTGAAGGTGATGAGAGGAAAACAATGGCTAATCAAGTTTTTCTAACACTCGATGGAGTTCTATTTTTGAATGGATCAGACTATGAGATTTGGAATATTAGAATGGAATCGTATTTTATGGTACCCAATGAAGATATTTGGTTGTTTGTGGTATATTGAGAGAGGAATGAGTTCAATACAGAGGCCAAGGAGATTATTGTGAAAGGGTTATCAATATCAGATGTTGATAAAGTAAGTCACTATGAGACAACAAATGAAATGTTGAATGAGGAGAATTGTATATATGTAGGCGATAGAAATGTGGCTTAAGATAAGGTTGATGAACCTTATTGCTCAAGAAAAGAACCTTAATTTGTGAAGGCTACTGATAATGAGAAGAAGAGAAGGAAGAATAAGAAGAATGCATCTATGAGGAAATATGCTTAGAGGATTGAAGATCTTTCTTCTAGTGTGAAATTCTTTGCTCATCATTCTCGAGTTGATGATGAAGAAGAGAGGCCATGTTTCTCAGAAGGTATGCTATTTTTCTATGATGAATGTAAACAAATGCGCCACTTATCTTCTAGATGCTCAAAGGCATTGCCTGAATAAATTGACAGACCTACATTTGTAGCAATAGAAAATGGGGAATCCTATGAAGAAGAAGAGATTATATCTCTTGAAGAGAATGGGGGTATCCCTTGTAGTGATGAAGATGGTAGACTCCTCTTGCTTGTTGATGATTCCATGGAAATAGAGATAAATCTAGATATTTATGGTAGTTCAGGTGATACCTCTTATAGCGAAGAAAACGACTAGAATGAAAGGATATACATTAGAAAGAAACTCGTTTATTCTCTAAAACATATCAAGGAGCTATCAGAAGAAAATCTCAAGGAGGAGGAGAAAGTGAATAATTATGAGCTTGAGAATGAAAAGTTAAGCAAAACAATATTTGATATAAATACTCAACAAGAAGAGGATAGTAGACTAAATGGGATGCTAACCAATCAACTATAGGATAAATAAAATTTTTGTGAAAGAATATAATATGAAGTAGTCTCATTGAGACATGACCTACAAAAGAAAAATAAAGAATTGTTTCAATATCATAAGCTAGATGAGAGTAAGAATTCTTGGGATGAGATGCTTTATAAGTAGATATCCCCTCTCATCAAGGCTGGTTTGGGTTTCAAATGAGGTTCAAGCTCCAAGAAGATAAATTTTGAAGGTAAACCACCCATGTAAGGGTAGCTGGAAATTCCAAGAACAGTGAAGAAAGAAATAATCATAGACAGAGATGCAATATGATGTTAAGAAGCAATATCAAGGAAAGGATGAACAACTAGAGGAGGTAGAAACATAATAGAAGAACTCAAGGTAGCAATTCAAACAACCATGGAAGGCATATGAAGAGCTAACCAAAGTACTTTCCCTGTCAAGGACAAAGCCTTCAAAGAAAAGGTATCTTTTGTTATCAAAATCATTTTTATGGTTATTATTGTTCTTGCAACAATTTATGAAGAGCTTGTTGTTTTCAATTGATGATACCCTAATGGAAAGTACGCTTTGTTCAGAGTGAGCCTTGGTGAAAATAAAAAACTTGCACTATTAACTAGTACCACCTACTCTATTCAGTCCTTTGCGTTAACCCTTGTCAACTCAGTCAAGTAGAGTAAGGTGAGGTGGGAAACCTTATCAAGTATATTAGAGGTATATATAACATACTTATATGAAGGGAAAACCTCTTCTTCTCTCAATAAGTTGGGATCCCTCTTCCAGATCTGAAATAAATAAGTTCTTATGCACAGTTCTTTGAAAATGGAAAAAAGGAAAAAATAATATAAGGAGAAATAAGAGAAAAATTCTTGTGTAGAGAGTTGATGCAAGTAACTCCACCAAGGTACTGACTAGGCTTGCTAGCAACGGAACGATGATTGGGTTCTTGCATGACACTGTCATGGTACTGTCTAGGCTTGTTGGCAGCGGAGAAATTTAAAATATGAAAATTAAACTCTTAAGATTATATTACTTGTGCAGCGATATACTCCTCATCCCCAATCAAAAAAACATAATTGACTTGGCTTGGAATGTGTGCTGACTGACCAAGAGAATGGCAGGGACTAAATCTTTCATAAAAGCTAGTGTGGAAGCCATCCGAATCAAAGAATAGAATAATACTTTTTAAGAGGTTAGACTCCCTTTTCACGAAGCAAGGTCCATACAAAGAGCTAGAGTTCTACAAGTGTTTCGCAAATGTTGTAGCGCCTAAAACCACCCTTCAAAATTTTGCTCGCATGAAAATTTAAAAGCCTACGTTGGATCCTATGATCGATCATTCCTTCGTCACTTTTTGGTAAGTTGATGCTCTCAATATCCCCTCCTTGTTCTTAAGAGTTGTTCATGTTCTCATATTTCTGCATCATTTGTCATCTTTAAGCACAATGATTGTTGTTTGTCATGCAAATGGAATGTTGTTTTTCTTCAACGGAAATCTTGTGCGTATGACTTGTTTTCATTACATAGACATCTGTTATGAAACCAGCTCAAGAAAAGATAGAAAAGATAGATCAATGCCTTAGAATTCAGCCTCTTCGAGGGGGCAACCTCCTTTACATTACATAAATGAACAATTCTTGGATGATAGAAATGAAAATACCTCCTTTCTATATGTAGGAGTCTAAGGGGACATAACATAATCAGAGACGACATAACAATAATAATGTAAGGGCACAATAATAACAATAGTGGGCTTCTATGGGGCACAAGATTAACAATATCGGCACTACATGGGTACATCAATATAATAAGGGGGTTGTACTAATAACAATAAGGGGTTACACTAGTAGTATAGGGGCCTAACATGCCCCACGCCTTCAAAAAGCGTTGTCCTCAACGCTTGAGTAGTTATTGATGCTTCCATATAAAATTCATGTCCTCCCATGTGGAAACTTCAGCAGGTAAGTTCTTCCACTTGATGAGATACTCGGAAATTGATCTATTTCGTAGCTGTCGGGTTCTTGTTTCTGTGACTACTCCAGGTTCCAATATGATTTTTCCTTCCTCTTCAATTTCTGGCAATATTGTTTGCATTGGAATCTTTGGCAACATTTGAATAAGTGGCCATACTTCTTTGTACTTCTTCCATTCATCCCTTGCTTCGTTTATCCAATCTGGTTGGATAATAGAAATAGCACAAAACAATGCTTCCACATCCTCATCCTTGAAGAGTCTTCCCATTTGGTACGATCGCCATTTGTTAAGTGCATGTAGTATTGCCAACATTTCCTTCTCATAAATAGTATTCTTTATATGTAGCAGTAAAAATACCCAATCACCTACATCAAAACATTTTTCACTATGATGTTGATCTACCTGTTGTTTCATTTGATTTTGCACCAAAGTGGCGTTATCCTTTAAAAGTTGGAGAACTTGTTGTTTATGCTCAATGTGATCTTTCACTGCTTGAACCTTTTTCTTCTTGATATGTCCTTCTATCTTTAGAGTTTGAGTAGTGGTAATTTCTTCCAATCCTTTACAAGATATGGTCAGATATATTTCTTGATGCTCGATGTGATCTTTCACTTCTTGAACATTTTTTTTCTTGATATGTCCTTCTAGCTTGATAGTTTGAGGAGTGGTAATTCCGACCAATGAATTACAAGATATGGTTGGATTCATTTCTTCTTTCTTGACATGATATTTCACTTCTTTCACCTTTTTCTTCTCGATATGTCCTTCTACATTGAGAGTTTGAGGAGTGGTCATTCTTGCTAATAGTTTACAAGATATGGTCTGATTCTTTTCTTCTTTCTCTGGGGTTGAATCCTGGCATATATCCTCTTCTTTTTATGTTTCTTGATCCTTTTCTTCCTCCTCTTCATACTTTATGTAAAATAATTTCTTCTCGGCACACGTATGACCTTTAGTGCATTTTCTATCACAATTGTAACAAAGCCCTTTTTCTCTTTTTTCCTCCAATTGTTGTGTTGTAACCCTTGTAGGTGGTGGAAGGCTAGGAGAAACAACACTTCCATCTTTATAGTTGTGAGGGGTAGACTTCCTTGTTGCCATAATTTTACTTTCCAATATGTCACAAAGCCCTTTTACTCTTTCCAATTGTTGTGGTGTTGCTCTAAAGAAGGTGTTTCTCTTTTTATCCTCATCATGTGCTATCATTTCCTCCGTGAGAATTGACCACGTAACAAGTTCTTTACGAGAACAAAGCCCTTTATACCATAAAAATTGATCTGGTTCTAAATATGAAGATGCAATACATACCTTTTGTAACAGTGGTACACCATGCAGAACAAAATATTGCTCCATCTAAAGTATCCAATTTATCGGATCCTTGCCATCAAACTTCCTCATCTTGCTTTTTCTTCATTTTAGGACCTCGATCTTGAAACGACTGTAACTCTGTAATTTCTGTCATGCTTTTCTTCAAGTTTGTGTTCAAATCTATCTTCAATTCTTCCATGTTTGTCTTCAAATTTGTCTTCCAATCATCCATATTAGCTTCCACGCCCTTTATCTTAGATTCCATGCCATTTAGCTTAGCTTTTGTTAGCTTTTGTGAGCGTGACATTTGTTGCACTTGTTCTCGTAATTTTGATATATCATGTAGCATTTCTTTTGTTCACATCATGAGTTTCCTTTACTACCTTTTCACCAAATGTTATGAAACCAACTCAAGAAAAGATAGAAAAGATAGATCAACGCCTTAGAATTCAGCCTCTTCGAGGGGGCAACCTCCTTTACATTACATAAATGAACAATTTTTGGATGATACAAATGAAAATACCTCCTTTCTATACATAGGACTCTAAGGGGACATAACATAATCAGAGCCGACATAAAAATAATAATGTAAGGGCACAATAATAAAAATAGTGGGCTTCTATGGGGCACAAGAGTAACAGTATGGGCACTACATGGGTACATCAATATAATAAGGGGGTTGTACTAATAACAATAAGGGGTTACACTAGTAGTATAGGGGCCTAACAACATCTTTCACACTCACTTCATGTAAGCTTATCGCAAAGGTTTTTACATCAAGCAGAGTATGTTTTATAAATTATCGATTGCCTACAATGTGTCACTAAGTGTTCATGTGTGATCATAGTTGAGTCCTATCACTGTTTAAATATGTTCCCTGATGTCACACTTATCAAATTTCCTGAGCTACCTAGCCTCATCCAACTTCCTAGAACTATGCACTTTTCTTCTGCAACCCTTAAGATTTTTCCCTTGCATGATGCAACTGCACAATGCACAAAGACCCCAACCTCCCTTGCCATCCAAAACTACGCAGTGGTTTCCTCAAGTGTCTTTCCCTCAGCCGGAACCCACTGTCATCAAAAACTGCACAATATTGTCCCTCAGATGCTTAGTCTTCCTTGCAAGCTAAAACTGCACAGATTTTTCAGCTTAGAACACATCTTGTAGTAGTGTGTTGCATCCGAAAATTACACAGTATTGTCTCTCAGATTCCCAGGCTACACTACATTGAGAAACTTTCCAGAGGTGTCCTCGCAGAACCCCATTTTGCAGTAGTGTCTTATGCCTCAAAATTGTACAGTGTTATCCAAGCTATATTTTTTGTCTTGCATTCAAAAACTGCTTAGATGGGCCTCTGAGTGCCTCTTTCCACCAACAGTCATTTCCAATCGAAATTGAACTAATCTATCTTTTAGTGACTACAAGAAAAAGTGACAAGATAAGAAAGCTCCCAAGGAGTTGACGAGGAGGACCAAGAGACTAAGTGATGATAAAAGACCAAGGCCACATGAAAACTCTATTACATGCATGATTGTCATGAGGGTAAGTATGGTAAGTAAAGAATGTATTTCAAATTACATCTCTTAGTTAAGTTTCCAATATTGCTTGTCATTGTCATATCATCCTGTCTTTAGTAACATGCATGTGTGCAAACAAAAAAAATCATTTCATGTGTTTCCTCTGCATGTCTTGCTTTATTTTTTCTTGTTTGACTAATTGTCATCTTTGGTATGCTGATTTCTATGTCATGTTTGTGATATTGTTCCGGTGATATCGAACGTTTGTCTTTATGTGCACAATTTGTTCAGACTATGTAAAAAACCATCATACTCACACACAAAGTTGTAAACACTGTCACGCAACTATCGCCACGATCATTCAATGACCCATCTTAAGTGTCACACTTGTCACTCTCACCTTTATATGGTCCCACTGAGAACATGTTGCCTTGTTGGTTTGAGGTGTCTTACCGTCTAGTCATGCTAAGTGTGTGTTAAAAAGTTCATATATAGGTAAGTTCACTTGCTCTCAAACTTCACCATTTTTCCTAAAATCTGTCGACCAGACAACCTTCCATCAACCGAAGTTCCACTAAGCTGCACTACACAGTCTCAACCCTTAATGACACTGCATTGTTTCCCAAAACTACATAGAGCTTAAATTTGTCCTCGTAGGTAGCCTGCACTATGCAATTATAAAAATAAGTGACTTGAGTGTCTCCTAGAACTACGTAGGAGTTGTCCAAGAAGCCATCCCATTCTATGCTTCCCGCAAGACCATCCACCGAGTCTCCCTTTAGTCAAATGGAATATCTAAATTGAGCTATGACCAAGGGCTACACTCATCCCCAAAATTGCATAGTAGTTTTCTTGCTTGCCTACTCGCACTTCCTGCAAAAACTCTGTAGACATGAGGGATAGCCCTCTGCTACCTATTACTGCACTATCCTAGGAAATTGCATAGTTTTTCGAGGCAGTCCCCTTGTTGGCCTGCTTTGCTCTTCTACTAAAAACTATGGAGCTTTTATTGACACTAATCCTACTATCTGAAACTCCACTTAGCCCAGAAACTACGTAGTCATGTCCTTCATCGACTCCCTCCCAGAGCTACACAGTTTTGACCAGAAGCTCCCTCAACCTAATCCCAGCTGCCTCTGGAAAACTAGGTAGCTTTCACTACTAATGCTTCTTTTCACAACGCTAACTCCCTGGAAAAACTGTGCAATTCTGCCTCCCAATTGATCCCTCTCCCACAGATGTCACTATTGTTTGAGACTACTCAAATCAGTCTCCCAGTGACCACTGTGAATTTTTTCTGATAGTTTCCCAGAGTCCTGCATGCCAACCTTAGATGTTCCCTGTGCAGTCTCAGTACCTTGTCCTCCCACTAGTTACCTGGATTGATCATAGAAAAAATGCATCATCATAGATTAGGAGATATCTAGATTTGATGTAGTCTCGTCATGAGTGATTTCAAAAGAAGGTACATGAATGGAACATCGTGCAATGATGAATGGGATAAAGAATGAGCACATTCTAGAGGAGTTGCTCACGGTTGGATGAAGATGTGAAGCATACCAACCAGAAAGTGAAGGAGATACATACACATGCATGAACCATTAAGAGAATACCAAAAGCATCAAAGACCCTACACACTTTGTCAATCAAAGGTTAAGATATGATACACCAAGAGCATATTCATCACCCAAAAGCATAGCAGCTCAACACAGACACCACAGTCAGCAGTGTCATGTCGAGTTGTGTCATGAGTTGCATTGACTACATCACTACTATGGGCCATACTTGTTGTAATCAATGTAATGTAATGTGGAAGTCCAAGAGACCCATGGATGAAGTTGAAGAGTCATGTAGGTCGAATAGACATGAGGGAAGTTGAAGAGTCACAAGGTTTAGTCAAACTTGGCTATATATACCCCCTCATTATACATGCAAAAGGACTTTTCACCTTGCCTCCTCCAACATAGCTTTGAGAGTTTGTAGTCTATTCTTTGAGAAGTGAGGAGTGCCTATAATGTCCCACTACTAGGGCTAGTGATCTATGGTGTACAAATGTGTCTTGGGTCTTTTTCTTAATTTAGAAGCTTGTCTTAGGCCAACAAATTTTCACACATGTTTCATATCCATTTGTAATACTATTCTTTAAATCTTTGTAATGCATGTTTTCTTAACCTATACTAAGATAGTTGAACTACTTCGGTTATTTTAGTACTCATATTGTTGAAGATGTGTTGTATTGTTTATTTCTATTGTCCACCAATGTGGACTACTGCACTAGACATTTGATAGACAATCTTTATTTTTCTCGATTTTAATGACCATCATCCCCATGTGGACTACTCCACTGGATGGTGTATGTCTTCTCCCTTGGACTTTAGTTTTCACGATTTTCGCATCCGTTGTGGACTATTCCACTAGATGCATGAAAAACCCTTGTTTTTGTACACGTGTGTTTCTTGTTGGGCTGGGACTATTCCCTCTCATCAAGAGTCTTACTTTACCTCCTCCTTTTGATAGGTAGAGAACCCAGACACAGAGATACATTAAGCACTGTCCAGGAATACTCACCTCACTTTCTTAAAGTTACAAGCATAACACTCTCATGTGCATAACATGCAAGAGCTAAGGAAAATATCTAAGATAATCCCAACTAGGCCATCGTACCAGATCAGACTCCTACACCAAATGGTGTGAGGTCTAGTTTGGAATTCATACCTGGGAGAACCCCTTTGTTGTCAGGTCCAACACTGTTAACAAGACCACATGGGCACAACAATAAAATAAGGGGATTGAAATAATAACTATAAGGGGATACATTACAAGTATATGGATCTAACATGCCCCTCTCCTTTAAAAACGTGTTGTCCTCAACACTTGAGTAGTTCGGGATGCTTCTATATAAATTTATAATCATCCCATGTGTAATATTCAGTAGGTATGTTCTTCCACTTGTTGAGATACTCTGAAATTGATTGATTTCATTGTTTTCAGGTTCTTCTGTCCATGATTGCTTCAGGTTCCAATATGATTTTTATTTCCTCGTCAAGTTGTGACAATATTGTTTGAACTAGTAGCTTGTAACCTATAACCTTCTTCAAGCTTGAAACATGGAGAACTAGGTGCACTAGGGAAGATGGAGGAAGATCCAATTTGTATTCCATAGTACCAATACTTAGCAACACCTTGTAAGGACCATATTAATTTTGTGAAAAATTTTTATCCTTCTCATCTTGCTTGAGGAACATTTGTTTGTCTGGTTGTAGCCGTAAAAATAACCACTCATGTAAATCAAAACTTCTTTTATTGTGGTGTTGATCTGGCTTTCGTTTCATTTGATTCTATGCCAAAGTGTGGTTATTATTTAAGAGTTGTAGAACTTTTTGATGATGCTCAATGTTATCTTCTACTACTTGAACCTTAGAATGATTTTGCAAGACATTTTGGATATCAGGAGAAATAGATGTCTTCGTTGTTTGAATCTCTAGTTGATATAATTGTGAATTTAAGCCTCATTTTTCTTTATTTATAAGATTTGTCATAACATTAGAGACTATTATTTTTCCTCATTTCTCTACAATACCCATTGATTCAACCTCCTTTCCTTCCAAAAAAAAATCAAGAAAAGTTCTTGAAAATTGAAAGTTATTGTCCCCAAAGACTGTAACCATTGGACTCCTAGTACAACATCAGCACCGCCCATTTGAATGGAAAGCATTCAACTATTCAGGACAAATTCTCCCATGGATAGATTGATAATATGTCACTTTCTAGAGAAATTCATGGTTCTTCCATTTGCAGCCATTACTTGACACTCTCGTTCAAGTTATATGAAGCAATTCAATTCCTAGGTTATCTTACAATGAATAAAATATGGGTACTACCCAAATCAATCAACACTATTACCTTTTTTTTCATGATATGTCCTTCTATCCTAAGAGTTTTAGGAGAGGTAATTCCTGTCAACGCATTACAAGATATGGTCAGATTCAATTCTTCTTTCTCTGTGGTTGATTCTTGGTGTATATCTTGTTTTTTTTTACTTTTCTTATTCCTTTTCTTCCTCCTCTTCCCCATCTATATAAATTAATTTATTCTCATCATACTTATGACAATTACTGTATTTTCTATCACAACTGTAACAAATCCATTTTTCTCCTTTATCTTCCAATCATTGTGGTGACAACCTTGTAGGTTATGGAAGGCTAGGAGAAACAACACTTCCATATTTATAGTTATGAGTGGCAAGCTTCCTTATTGCCATAATTTTTCTTTCAAGTTGTCCTGCCAACGTCAATGCCTTCTCCAATGAATCGGGTTCCCAAAGAAGATCCTCATGTTGGATGTTATCCTTTAAAGTCCCTATGAAGACTTCAATCCTATGGTTCTCTGGAATATCATTTACCCTTTTATTCAATTTTTGGAAGTCCTCAATGTGCTCTTCCATTGAACCCTTTTGTTTGAGATTTATCAACTGGCTAAAGAAGGTGTTGATATTTGTATCTTGATAATGTGCTATAATTTCCTCCTTGAATATCGATTAGGTGACAAGTGGTTTACGAGAAAAAATGTGCTCTATACCATACAAACATATTCAATTCTAAATATAAAGATGCAATACATACCTTTTGTGGTAGTTGCACACCATGTAGATAAAAATATTGCTCCATCTGTAGTATCCAAGCTACCAGATCCTTCCCATGAAACTTCCTCATATATATATTTGTAACATTGTGGGTCTTCAATCCAACGTTAGATTCTATGAAATCATGATTAAAATTCATTTTCATCTCATCATGAGTTTCCTCTACTACCTTTTCGTCATTTTGAAGTGTTTATTATAGAAACATTATCCAACCTTCGTTCAAACCTTCCCTATATTTCTTCAAATATTCCATGTTTCCTTTCAATTTTTATTCTATACCATCAATATTAGCTTCCAAGTCATATATAAAACTATTTACCTTAGCTTTGATCGTATTCTTCAAATCCTCCATCCAATTTTTCTTACTAGGTGTTTCTATTTCCTTGCCTCAAGTCATTATTTTTCTTGGTTTTAGGAGCTCCATATTGAAACAAATGTAACTTTGTAATTTCAGATCTCCAAATTTTGAAATTTCATCCTGTGGTAGCTCTCTAAGTCATCTTTCGAACCCTACAAGTCTTATTGAGATTGGATTCTCCAAGAAATATTTATCCCCATTCTCCTAGCCTAATTATAGATGGGTTCAGTAGGAAGAACTTGTACGAAGCACCATGTGCCATTGTTTTGACCTTCAACCCAGAAAATGATACCCAAAAAACTACCATCCATCCTATTTATGTTAATTTTTAAAGAATTGGAATTTTATGCTTAGAGAAAACATTATGATGATTTTCCCAAGGTCACCTATTTGAGATTGAATTATGGAGCCTAGAAAAACCCTAAATTCCTAGGATCATATCTCCGAACATATAGTGGGACAAAACGTGAAATTAATACACGAGGTTCAACAAGATTTTAGTATCACATGGTATTTAATTTTAGCTTCTGAAGCTTCGTAGAAAAATAGCTATAGTGAAAACTCCATGATGACCTGTTTCAAGCAGTGAAACCCTAGAATCCAAATCTCTGATTCCAAATGTTATGAAACCATCTCTCAAAATAGAAGAAGACATAGATCAGTAATCTCAAAATAAGAATCTTTAAGGGGGAAACCTCCTCTACATTACATAACTGAACAGTTATTAGATGATACAAATGACAAGACCTCCTTTCTATATATAGGAGTCTAAGGGGTCACAATATAATGAGAGTCGACATAACAATAATATTGTAAGGGCACAACAATAACAATAATCGGATTATATGGGGCACAATAATAACAATATGGGTACTACATAGGCCAAATAATACAATAAGGGGGTTGCACTAATAAATATAAGGGCTACACTAGTAGTATAGGAACATAGAAAGTATAACATATTTTGAGCAGAAGTTTGTAGTGGAAAGCATGTGAGTATTATGATTTGAACCAGGGTTGGTTGGACAAGTTAAGAAGTTTCTTAAATATAAAAGAATCTTTCCAAATATTGAAGGTGGGAGGGTGGTTACCATTCCTTAAGAATGTTGATGCGCATGACTTGGAAGGCTAATAGGTATTCACTAAGAATTTTGATGGTAAAATGGCAACAATCAGGTCGTTCATGCTTAACGTTTTTGAGTAGTTTATGGCTAAAGTAACTGATATTCCTCGATAGGGAGAAAACTATTTTAAAGTGGGATATTTCGATACAAGAACATGGCAAAGGTTCATGACAGATTCTGACCACAGATTTAATTTGAGCCATGACATTCATGTGAAATGCCTAATAGGGAAGTGGAGAATCTTGTTGTTGATTTTGCAAAAATTCTTGACTTGCGAAAGTCTATTCTCAATATTATTCCTTTATCATATTTGATTCTTTTTGCATTTTGAATTATGTCAAACATTGAATTACCTTCATTTTCTTCTTCAAATCTTAGTGATAATGTCACATATTCTTACATAGAATCAATGAGTGCAGACAAAAGTATCTTCCTAGACCTAGTGGCCTCATTTAGAACCACAAAAATGAAACACTAAAAAGCTTTCCTCAGAATAATTTGAGAATAGAAATATGGTTACTTGTGATATGTTGCAATATCTTCTCTCTTATTGGCTTGTCATCTCGAACCATACCTTTGATTTCTATAATTAAAACTTGCACAAATAAACAAGACAAGCCAAATACCTACGACATCTATGTAGCATTATCCAATCATTCTATTCAATAGATAAACATATCATTGAAACACATGTACATAAGAATAACATAACACATTTAGGAATACAATATACTCTTTGTATTAAAATGAAAGGGAGAGTTTTTACAACTAAAAATCCAAGTTGATCTTGTAGATATCCTCCCAAGTTCGCTTGTCCTTCCTTTCTACAATGTAGGCCACAAAGCCACCCTAATGCATGGGAATGATAACTCTCTTATGATCAAAGCTACACATAATGGTATAATTAGCCTTCAAAAGGAAACCGTTAGCTAGTGGATGGAAGTAGATATATACGAGAGGATGGTAGTTTAGGAATTCTTATCAATTTACCTATCTAGGCCTGAGATCCATTATTGATGGGAGGATGAGCTCAAGGGATAAGATTTCAAAACTCCAAGCTAGGGGAGATAGGATTTGAAGTTCTTATCCAAGGTAAATGTTTTTAACAATTGTTGGAAGCTTCCAGTTTCTTTTTATTTTTCCCAAATTTCTAGAATCATCACACCCCGAGGAAGGGAAAATTTTCTCTTATCAGAGAAGGTGCAGAACTAAGAAACTTATTGCGGAACGTTGTTCCCTAAAGGGACAAGGTACGATGGGCCTTAAACATACTGGAGTGAGTCAGTCAAGTTTAGAAACTCAAGCATTTGAGAGAGTCATTCTTATTACTTTGTGTAGGGATCATGACAAGGTGTTCATGGATGTTAATTGATCTAGTTTGTAGGCCTATTGACCATATGTGACAAAATTACCTATAACAGATTGCCCCCTAAATGAAAATGTTGGAAATGGAAACTGATGACTAGAGTGATTTACTTTGTGATAATTTCCGATAAAAAAAAATTGTTTTGATCATCATCTGTTATAATGCATTTTCATAATGATAAATTTGATGAGGGAGGCATACCCATGTTGAACACATAACCTAATGTTACATGTACAATGATCAAGAAGATGTGTCCACTAATAACATAAGGTGGTCAGATTATTGGATAAATGTCTATATGATCATAGCTACAATACATTGTGATTGTGTATTAATCCTAAAATCATAGCTTGGGTGAATGTAACTAGATATGGGGTTTATATCTCATTCACTCGATCGTCCAATGTATGAGTCTAACCATGTGAATAAAGGATCTTGGGTCGAAAATGGAAGAAACCATATGATTATCAACTAATTATGTAATCCATTAGCAGACATGAGAGGAAACATCGATGATGTTAATAGCTCTCAAGGTATTTTAGTACAATCCATATGGTGTGAATGAATGATTTGATGTCAAACACCACACAGAATCTGTCAGTCAAAGTTCAACGATGGAAAGGTGTCACCGACAATGAGGAAACTTTACATTGATGTGTGCAAGCCCCAAGGTAGTAAAGGAAGTGTTTCTACGTCAACTTCCAAGATAAAGAATTTATGTTTACAGGAAGTGACCCATCACATGAGGGCCATGACATATGCCCCATCAATGACATGAAATGGCTATCATGATTGTAGACATAATGCAATCAATGTGGAACTGGTTTAGGAACGAAATACATGGAATGAAGGATAAAAGTATCATAGAAGATAGCTATTGAATGACTTCTCTTGAACACATCGACAACATTGAATGGAGTTGGCCACATTGACCCAAAAAGGAAAATGTAGGCTCTGAAATTGTATGATGAACCAAAATACAAGAATATTTCTCAACCTAATATCCATGGAGATGAAGTGGAAGAGTGTTGTGTTCAAGAGTGACTCAGTGCCGTAATAGGTCGAATATCCCATTTAAGAAATTTCCCCAAACATTTTTCATCAGTGCTTCTTTATGTTTTAATACGTTTGAGGAGGATAACATATGCTTGATCTATAAGTTCATCTTTCAAATGAATCATTCCAAGTATGTTTAAAAAACACTAAGAAGGAGGGGTTTGGCCCCATCATGTTTGAAGATTCCATGATTTTGTGATGTTTTTATGAGTCAGCATCTTTTTCATATTTACAGGGTTTTAAAGAGAGGTAAGAAATAAAGCTCTAAAGCTTCATTTTTGTAGATAGTCGGTTGAGTCCGGAAACGTATAAAAAAATACTCAAGAAAACCTTTTAGAGATGTTGAACTAAGGTATTCCATTTTCATAGTTAGTCTATCTCAGTCTAAAAATGGGTTAAAGTTATACTGAGTAGACACATTTTCATTTAATTTAACAAGTTCAAAAAGACAAGTTCCTGGACATATTTTCATGTTTAGGGAGTCTGAAAAGAGTTGAAAGAGGAGTCCAGGGGGTTCCTTTTTCATAGGTTTACAAAGCTTGAAAAAGTGATAAAAGCATGCTCCTTGGTCAAAATTACTTTTTTTAATCGAGACATCATCAGTTCCATTAAAAAACTTATCATCCTACTTAAAACACAATAAAAATATTAAAAATACATATTTCATGATAAATAATGAGTCATATTTACTTGAAAACACTAATAAAATAATGAAGAAAATGACCATAAAATAGGAAAGATGTAACTCATTTTTACCATTTCACATTTCCCTCTTCAAGAGTGAGTTTTGAGTATTTTTGCCCCCAATATGCTGTAGTCGATTGCGACGAATATAATGGATTGCTTCATGTTCCCTTACTTCCATGTAAGATCTAAAACCTTTTTCTTCCTTTTCATGGTTCCATTTTGTGATTTGATGCACAATTTTCAAGGTTTTGAGGCCCCCCTAGGGCTCTAATTTCTCACCCTAGCTCCAACGGATCCCTAGAAGACCCAAATATGAGTTGATAAGGAGGAAAATACATTAGGAGCAGTGCTGCAATGCATTGTGTTCCCTTAGGAGGGTGTGTTGGGATCAATTCCAAATGAGGTTTTACTTGTTTTCCTTAACATTTCACTAGTTTTCTGCATGAAATTCACCCTAACAATTTTCCTTGTGATGTTGTAGTTGTCTATTGGAAACAAACGGTCTTCATATGGACGAAAAGAGAAAATGAAGAAAATATTTGATTGTAGGTAATTATCTTGCCATAATATATGATTTAAGAGATTGCAGACTCTAAAAATTGTTTTGGCTTCCTAGTATGAGGCAAGATATAGAGTTATTGAGTTATCTTGTTCATGCATGGGATGTTCAAGCACAAGAATTTAGACTTGGTGCACATACACTATAAATACGGGTAGAGGATATATATTTCTTGAATGGTCTATCAAGATAAGGTTCTGTTGTCTCTTTTCCTGGTTCAAGGAGTCATGGAGAAACAATCAAATATTTTGTGAGTGCATAATGTGGATCGAGATCCCAACCAACTATTGATGGAAATGGACATCAAACATGTAGTATTTTTTCTTATAATAATGATCTTGTTCATTATTGCTAGATTGGCCAGTCGTTCATATCTGCATGTGGGGAATAAGTCATGTATGTAGTATTCTCTAGAATGTCTGGAGCTGATAGTATTCAACTAAATTGAAGAGGTATTGGTAAATATGAAAGAGGAGCTAACTAAAGAAAAATATGGATAGTTAAAAACATCGGATATGTGTCAATTATAATTAATTTTTCTTTACATAGGATTCCATTTCTTAGGACACAACATATCCTATTCAAGCTCGTAGATCCGAGAGTCTCATGGATGCCAAGATGGGTGGATCTCATGTCTAGGCATGCAGGTCCTTCATCGATAAGCTTCACAACTATCTTCTTCAACAAGTTGTGCATGTATCTCAATA
This sequence comes from Pinus tabuliformis, assembly GCA_031772625.1. Classification (NCBI taxonomy): domain Eukaryota; kingdom Viridiplantae; phylum Streptophyta; class Pinopsida; order Pinales; family Pinaceae; genus Pinus; species Pinus tabuliformis. Next base: position 1,450,727,126 of record CM062820.1, read on the forward strand.
TGATAGAACATTATCCATACATAGGGATGGATTTCCATAGAGACCCAGAGCTCATGCTTCCTTATAGCGAGCAATGGGGTGCCATAGGTAAGACATTTTGACCATTTTTTGTATTTTTTAGTTTTACAATATTTTGTGATTTTTAATGTATCCAAGACTAAACTACTGATTTGTACACATGCAAATATTGGACCCATTAAATTAGTGCACCCTTCTTATCTTCATCGTGTAGGAGACCCATAACATGCAGTAGTGGTAGTACAAGTTGCTACAATAGGATGAGAGGTACTACATGATCTCAATGTGGCTAAGACCCTAGCAGAGCTTAAGCATCATATGGAGGGGTTTACCCATGGCATACATGAGACAAGGGTCAACGAGATCCCTATGAGATTCCAGTGGCACACTATATATGTTCCTAGCCATATCACTCAACTACTTTTCAAGATGGATTGCAAAGTGGAGTTCTACCATGAGCACTATGATTAGTCTACTAGGAGGATTATAGCCATATTTTGACTCCAAGTATATTTTAGGCCATGTGGCCACATTTTTATCAGGAACAAAGTTTGTAAAAATAAAACTTTGATATATGGATATATATATATATATATATATATATATATATATATATATATATATATATATATATATATACAACTATCTTCAGTGCTTCTTATGTTCCATTATTTATTTCAATGTGATGTGATGTGTATCAAATTAATTTACATGTGTCGCAAATGTATATCTAAAACATGATTAGCAAGTGCATCTATCAATGTATTTAGATTTCTATAAATATTTTGATACTGAACGAAATAAAAATATCTTTATAGAAGTTGAACCCTCATGAACATGTGACAAATAGAGAGACTTCTAACTGCATATAGATTAGCCAATTGTAGTACTACAATATATGAGTCGAGTCTGATAACTATACGACAGATACGATGTCAAATAGCATAAGACAAAAAATTGATCATTGCATTATAGCTAGCGATGTTATTTGTAGAAAAACGAATACAAATTCCTTGTAAACTCACTAACTCACCATTTGGAGCATATATAGCCCAAGTAACGAAAGAGAGGTTCTTAGTATTATAACTGGCACCATCAACATAACCAACATATGGTTTGAGGGATGCCGACATCCCCAAACCAAATGTAAACATTATTAATAGAAAGCAAGGAAAATCTAAAGGGAACACACTACAAACACACTCAATCACACCTATACATAGTATGTACATAATGCAGTACATAACAATCAAGCATAGTATTTCCTTAAGTACAACCCATTTCTAGGCTACACCAAGGGATATCCATTAAAATAAACTACCTCCTAGGCCTCTTTAGTGAGAACATGTTTGAAAATATATGGACCCAACCACATTGGCTTGAACTACCCTAATCCTAATTTATCAAACTCTTGATTGTATAGAAAAACAAGGTCTCCTTCTAAAAAGACACACAGATTGACATTCTTGTCATATTGCACCTTGAAGTGATTTTATGGGCTCCGTTAGCCATCACAACATCATACCATGTTTTATCTAAGCACTTTAGGTGTATGAGACATTCCACTTCCACAAAAGTGGTATGGAGGAGTTCGATAACAAGTTTGAGGGATGAAATTTCACATTCAATTGGAAGGATTTCTTCAAGACCATAGACCAACTAGAATAGTGTAATTCTAGTAGAAGTTCTAAAATAAGTTTTGTATGCCCACAAGTCCACATAAAGAATGAGATGCTAGTCTGATTTATGAACCCTTATCATACATTAAAGCATCATTTTAAGAACTTTATTAATTTTCTCAACTTGCATGTCTGCCTAAGGGTTGTAGGGAGTTGAAATTTCATGGGAAATTCCTAGCTTGGAAGTCAGTTCAAACATGATGTGATTGCGAAAATGTTTTCCATGGTTGATAACTATATCTTGCGGAACACCAGATGGTTCAATGACATGGTTGGAGAAAATTAAAGTAGTTTTTTGTCGGTATTTTTACATGTAGGAAACACCTTGGCCCATTTGATAAAATTATCAACCTCTACAATGATCTAGACATGCCCCTTGACCCAGTGAGGGTTACATGTCATGAAATCAATGCCCCATTTCGCAAAACGAGAAACGGAGATAATATGATGCAAAGTATTGGGTAGAGCATGGAGCTTTCAATGAAAAATCTACCATGTATGACACTTCTAGACAACAAGGATATAATCGCAAAATATGGTGGGCCAAAATTAACTAACACGTAGGATCTTCTATGTAATAGAACATCTAGAAAAATTACCTCCACATGCCCTTGAATGGAATTCATTTAAGACTTTCTCATCCTCCTCATGGGTAAGGCACCTTTGAAAAACCATATCGATACCATGGGGATAGAGAGTGTGACCGATTATAATATAATTTGTATCTTGATATCAGATGCATCGCTGGTCAGAGTGAGAGATATCATATTGGCAGGTATGAGCCTAGAGATATATGAGAATGTCTCCATACCATATGTTAGATGATGAGATAAAAAATAACGACTCATCTAGAATAGAATTTCTAGATGTTGTTTCTATTTCAAAATTAGAAGGTGGCATATTAACTATAAAAAGCCTAGGGATTTCTTTGACTTGGATTTGAAAAATTCAAAATCAAACTTTTATAGAATGAAAATCCACTTAGAGTATTTCCCCCTCAGTAACTATTGTGGGAGGATATACGTCATGGGCATCGAATCCGAAACAACCATAGTTTTGTGAAGCAGGATGTAATGGTAAAATCTCTGGACAACTTCAACAACTACCAAAGCTAACTTCTCGACGTGGTTGTACATGACTTTAGTATCATTGAGATTCTAACTCAAGTAATAAATACAATGCTCAAATCCTACATCATCCTCCTGAACCAGTACCATAATAATGGTAGTACTTGCAGCAACGAGGTATAGAAAATAATTACGTTGGTAATCACGGGATATAATAAATATGCTCAAACCACTGCATATTTCAAGGCATAAGACACCCTTTGAGATGTGTTATCCAAATGGAAGGGAACACCATTCTTTAGAAAGTGAGCCAATCCTTTGGTTGGTCCAGTGTAATTAGGAATGAACCTTCGAATAAAGTTAGCCTTCCCTTGGAGTTGTTGAATCTAAAGGAGAGAATAAGGAGTAGGCAAATCAATCATTGCCTGAACTTTGAAAGGATCAATTCAAATTCCTTGTTTTCATAAAGCAAATCCTTGAAGACGACCAAAGCTAAAAAAAAACACATTTGTGTTGATTGAGTTGAATGATCTAATGTCTAGATTGTAAAAATATGTCTGTAAGATCCATCTAGTGATCATATCGATGTCGTGAATGGGAAAGAAAACAATCCAAATACGGTTGCATAATGTATTTGATGTTGTGGAATCCATAATTGATGGCCCTTTGGAAAGTAACCCCAACATTCTCTAATCTGAAAGTGATGTTTTTATACACAAATGTGCTCCAGGGAAAAATCAATGTAGTATTATGTTGGTCCATTGGGAGAATGTTGATTTGATTATAGATGGAGAAACCGTCCATAAATGAAAACATCTCACAACTGGCATAATCATCAACTATCTGGTCGATGAACATGGTGGGGTAGTTGTCATTTGGACAAGCATGATTGATGTCCGAATAATCAATGCACATGTGGATTTGTCCCTATTTTTTCTAAGAGGAATAATATTAGACACCCAGTCAGTTAAAGGTGTGAGATAGATGAAACCAGCTCATAGAATTTTTTCAACTTTGGCTTTGATAGTAATAAAATGTCTTTCCACATTGGTTTAGCATCACTATATATTTTAATTTCATGAACAATGATGTTTGGATCGATACCAGGCACTTTTTCATTAGACCAGGCAAAAACATATGTGAATTCCTAAAATATGGCTTTATAAAACTTGAACTCATCCGTAGAGGAAGATGCAAAAATATGTATATTTGCAGCAACGGTGGGTTTAATTAAAATGTCGAGAGCAATGGTCTCTTCAATGTTTGGAAACTTTTTATCATAATCAACATCGTAAATGGATGCAGAATCTGTAGATAACTCAATGCTATTGTGTTGATAAAGTTCATAAGTATGGTTCGCAAAGGAATATGGTAAGGAGGAATGATGATGATTATCATCCCACGGTGCATCATTTACAATCATCATGTCGATGATTCTCTCATGAGCAGAAAGGGTACGAGAGAAATGATCAGAAGATATACCATAATCTAAAGAATGATCAACCCAATTGATCGAAGAGGAAGGATAAAAATAAGTTGTGCAAGACCACTGCAAGACGAATATATGGCTTTGTAATCTAGGTCAACGGGGTTCTGCGACATATGATCACCAAAAAATATCAATATTATATTGATATGATACTACCCATGGATCAACTCGAGCAATACAAGAAGAGTTCATATTAATATAGAAAACCAAAGTAGGTTTTTCAAGCAGTGGGGGGAGGAAGAAGTGGAAAGATTCCCATGGGATAGGAATGCTTAAGCCGTCCAACTCCAACGTGATGATACGTGTGAGGAGTTTCCCCACCACGTGGGACACTTACTGTAACTAAAGAATTATTGGAAAAGAAAGTCAGCTGGTCAATGGCTACGATACCTCCTTTATGAGGAAAAGTGATAATTCAAAAGTATCTGGAAACAACTGAAACCATGGCATAGACTCAAGTATGACCTAGTAAAAATATCAGAATTTAGAGGTCCATCGATAACTTCAACCTCTAAAAATAAAAATATAATATTCATCGTAATTAAAAAAGTTGAAAGTATATAATTACTATAAAAATTTATCGAAAATAAATAAATTAAAATAATTGGTGAGCTTCGATAAAATACGTTCAATTTTAAAAAAAAATAGAGTCAATAGTGACCATTAAAAAGTAATGGACATCTTTCCTACTTATCTTGGCTTTTTGGTTGCCTTATGGATGACGACTGCTCGTGTCGGATGCTCCAGTAGCTGTACTCGATGATGGCCGTAATGTATACGTTCATTCCCTGAAAAAGTCAAATAAACTCACCCACAAATGATCGAAAATATTTTATATATATTCACTCAAATTTTTTTTTATGTATATCCATGTTTTGGATAGTAAAATAATGTGTGAAGATTAGATTATTCAGTTTTTTATGTATATCCATGTTTTGGATAGTAAAATAATGTGTGAAGATTAGATTATTCAGTTTTTCTTGTTTAAGAATTTCTGGAAATTAATGATCTCAAAGATAAGGTTTAGATTATGTTTTCTCATTTAAGCAAGGAAAAATTGAAGAAAGAGTTTTGAATTGCATGAATTTACTTATACATTTAAAAATAAAAATTAAATCAAACCCACCTAAAACGATTAAACTTGACACTACAGAAATGTTGAATTTTGGAATCGTTTTAGGTGGGTTTAAATTTTAATTTTATGATATGTATCGAATTATCTATATATGCATATATACAAATTCAAAATTATCTTTATTTTTACATATGTATGATTATATTCAAAATAATGTTATAGATTACGAAGTAAGATTTGGTGGGGTGATATTCTACAAGTGCTTTGTTAAGATTTAAGGATACTAGGGTTTTTGGAATTATGAATCATGGTCGTCTAATCAGTTTTACTTGCATACAGAACCTGAATTTGGTTGTGAATTTTATCTTAGGTTGATTGGGCTCATGTGAGTAGCCCCTGGGGTAGGGGGAGCCCCCCTCTTTCAAGTCTATGCTTTTTGGCACTTATTGCAGCAAAAACATAAGCAAGCAGCTTTTCCAGTGTTGGAAGCACAATGGCAGTCCAAGATGAAGAATCACTGCCTTTCGAAGGCAGCAAAATATCCCCGAGTCATAATCCCCAACAACTGGTTGGACCAATATTGACAGTTTATATAAGATAATGTAATAATCTATAAATCTATGGGTATTTTGCCAAAGGTGATGGATACACTTAGATGGATCTAGCTAAAATGGAAACCAAAGGCCTCAATCCAACTTCGTTTAAGAGCAAAAGGTTTTTTCACTATGATCCTTAAGAATCTAGAGGATAGGAGGAAATGTTTTGGGAAACGACCCTTGTTTTATGAATAGTGCAAGACTATTCACGAGACACTGGGAATCTTGCTACAACCCAGTGAAGGAGCAGTTTCTTAGGGTGCCCATATTGATCAGGCTTTATTCCTTACCAAAATATTTCTAGGAATTGGACATTCTAGAATCAATCAGAAATTTCTATTGATACCTTTGTTCAAGTTTCATAAATTAGTGGATGCAAAAGATTTGCATCCTATGGCTAAATCTATGTTTACATGAATATTTCCCAACCAGTGTCGGAATCAGTGGAAATTGAATAGCAAGATGAGGTTTGGTATCAACCTCTAGATTATTAACACATCCCATTCAAATGTCGAATTTGCCATGAGTATAGGGACATTTTTTGGAACTTCCCCCAAAGGAGGAAGGATAATACAATACCCCCAGATAACTCTCCGTCAAACAAATTTCAAAAAGTCATGGGTCAATGCTAATCGAACAATAGGGGAGCTCCCAACCTTTCTCCACCCCCTTTAGCGGCGGCCCCGAATCAACAAGTTGAAAATCATTTTGTGTTTTTAAAAGAGCTCACAGAAATAGAAGTCTCGAAAGGACCTGCAATAGAGTGCTAACAACAGCAGGTGATGGATGTAGAAGTGGGTCCTCAAAAATCTAAGAATAAGAAAACAAGTAAAAAAAATATCGGGAGGTGCAATCAACTGCTGAGGAGATCCAAATGGTTCTAGCTAAAATCGAGCAAGCATTGCAAAAAGAAGTAAAAATGGATCAACTCAACTCCGATGAGCAGATCATGGTGGCCTTCTTAAGGAATTGGGCCAAGGAAAGCTCAGAGACATACCCCAGGAGTAGCTGGATGAATTTTAGCATATCTTCAAAGAATAGGAACATCGCTAGCCCCCCTGGAATCTATTCCACAATCAGCCTTGGTAGTATGGGAGGAGGAAGTCTAAAACTAGGATTCAGAGTCTAGCTCAAGCTTCGAGAAAAGGAGGAAAAGAAGAAATCCCGCAAGGAAGGTAATGAAGGAAGCCTTAATGGAAAAGGTAATTATAGGTATTTTAGAGAATGGATTCATCAATAAAAGTTAGATATCATAGTTTTACAGGAAACTAAGATATCGCATGAGAATCTAGATGAAATTGTGTGCTCATGTTGGCTAGTGGTGGATTGCATGGTGCTAGATGGCAAGGGCACAACTGGCAGTCTAGAGTATATTTGGGGCACTAGATCTATCTCCTATAGGTCCTAGATAGCATTCGCTAATAGACCCTCCAGACAATTTCAATGCATTAGCTCCTCATCAAAGGTCTTCTTAAGGGGGGTCTATGGTCTGAAGACATTGAAAGTTGAAAGACATTTTGGTCAATCATATTTGGATCCTTGCTAGGGATTTTAGTATGATTAGGGACATCAGTGAAAATAAGGGAGGCGTCTGTAGACTAGATCCCATATTTTGAGCCTTTCCAGAAACCATCCAAGAGATAAGCACTAAGGATATTGAATTCAACAATGGTATTTTCACATGGAATAATTGAAGGGGAGGTAAGTACCAAATCACCTCAAGGTTAGATTGATTTCTCATCTCTAGTAGTATCCTTTAGTAGGAACTATATTTTCACGCTTCTATTCTACCATGTTTATGATCTTATCAGTGGCTTATTCGTTTAGAAATCAATCTAAGGATGGCCCCATGAAATAGGTCTTTTTGCTTCGAGGTATTCTAGTTAGAGAGACACTTCATCCAGATATTAGAGGGATGGTGGAAGGAGATCATGGTCTCAGCGCGTAATCGAGTGGAAACCTTCCAAATCAAGTTGAAGGAGCTCAAAAAGTGGATTAAAAAATGGAACATATATGACTTTGGAAATATTCATAAAGATAAATAGGCTCTTGAGGACAAAATGAAATCAATCCAACAAAGGATTATTTTAGAGTGAATGACAGAGGATTTGGAGGCCTAGGAGGGATGGGTCCTTGTCTCCCTAGAGCAAATAAGGCAGTAGGAGAAGATTTTAAGGAAGAAAAAATCGATAGTTCAAGAAATCAAAGAAGGGGAGTGCAATACAATTTTTCTCCATCGAACAATGATGAAATAGAGGTAGGTGAACAAAATATTTTCCCTTAATTTGCAGGATGGGCAGAAGCATGTTCAACATTAGGAAATCATACATGAGTTGATTATCCATTTCCAATTTTTTTTACAGAGCCTTAGGTAGACAAGTGGGAATTTATTCACAGGATTAGACAATGTGTCCCCTTGTTGGTTTCAAAGTAGAAAAACAAGGATCTAATGTGGGAGATATACTTTCTAGAAGTAGAAGAAGCCGTGCACGATCTCCCCTCCAAAAAGGCCTCGGGACAGGATAATTTCACCTCACGCTTCTTTAGAGCTAGCTGGCCCTTTCTGGATTCTGAGATCCATGCGCTCATTGAAGAAGCCTGTCAATCCCAGAGAGTTTGGTTGGGCCTAAATGCCACCTTCTTGATTCTTATTTCAAAGAAAGGTGCGGCAATGGACCCGAATGGTTTTAGACCTATAACCTTATGCAATGTTATTTACAAGATAATCTTAGGCATCATGGTTCAATGACTCCAACCCCTAATGAAATCCATCATCAACCCCGAGTACATAGGATCCATTGAAGGTAGGAAGGTCATGGATGGCATCATTACGGCTCATGAAATGGTGGACTCTCTGGAATCCTCAAAATTCATAGGTATGCTCATAAAATTAGACATGTCTAAAACATATGTTCATATGAGTGGAATTATCTTCTTTTTATGCTTGCAGCTTTTGGTTTTTCTCTGTCGTAGATATTTTCGGTGAAATCTATGATAAAAACCCCCTTCTACTCTATTATTGTCAATGGTTCTCCCTCTTTCCCTTTTAGGGGATCGAGGCATCTAAGGAAAAGTGACCCCCTATCCCCTTTCCTATACATTATTGTGATGGAAGGATTAGGGAGTCTAATTAAGTCGCCCTCTTAGCAGCATCTCCTTCAAGTTCTAAGAGTTTCCACAGAGGCCCCTCCTTTATCGTACCAATAATTTGTCGATGATAATATGATTTTTGGTAAGCCTACATTATGGGAAGCTCATCAACTGAGTTCCATCCTAGAAGATTTCCAACAGACATCGGGAACAATTGTTAGTGGGGAAAAATATGACATTTTCTTCTTCAATACTAACCCTAGGGTTCAAAAACACCTGGCAAGTTCCCTTGGTTATTGAATTGGCTCACTGACTAACACTTATCTGTGTATCCCATTGGTACCAAAATTGCAGAGATCATCCTGTTGAGAATATCTTCTCAAACGTATGGACCACAAAATCTGAAGCTTGACATTTAGGATTTTGAACATAGTAGGTAGACTCATTCTCCTAAAATTAGTTTTGCAAGCCTCCTCATCTACGAACTCTTGGCATTCCTTGCCCCAAAGAGTGTCTACAAAGAATTATTTTCTAAATTTCACAGATTCCTTTTCTTTGGCATTCAAATCGGTAGAAAATGGTCCCTAGTTTCCTAGGAAAAGCTTTGCAAACCAAAAACTCACTGTGGTCTTGGGTTGAAAAACCCAAAGACGTTATCAAGGGCTTTAGGTGCAAATATTTGGTGGAAATGGTTGCAATGAGGACAAGAAACATGGAAAATTTTGTGGTCTTAAAAGTATGGTTAGAATTGTGTCCGAGACCCTCTAAGAGATTATTGGATCCTCTCATATGGATCTTCCATGTGAACTCTAGGTAAAAAAGAAAAAACTTAATTCAGAAACATGGATTCTAGGTGATACATAACGGTCGTAATCCCAAATTTTGGGAGTAAGCATTGATGAAACAACCCAATTTGACCCAATTGAAGAATCTCAAGGACATCCAGACCTTCACCTCTTAATTAGGGGTGGTGTTCGTTAAATATTTTTGGTTAGCTTCCAACCTACACTCCAAATGGACAAAATGGAAGTGTCAAGATCAGTAACAATCATGACCCATCCCTACCCCAGGAAGATATGACTAGCATTCTCCAACAATGCCTCATATTTTAAGTGATGATCTAGGAAAATTTTGGGAGGGCCTTTTTTCTAAAGGTATCTTCTCGATGAAGGAAGTGTATTCCATTCTCTCAACCATTGAGGATCTTGTGCAAGACCCTCCCTAGAGGAGAATATGTTATTCAAGTTTATGGCCCAAGATAGCCTTCTTCCTTTGGCTAATTGGACATGGTAAACTCCTTACTTGGGACAGGACTAGGAGAAAATATTTTGAAGGTCTATCATGATTCCCTCTTTGTATAAATGAGGAAGAGACAATAGATCATGTCCTCAAGTTTTTCTTAGTGGCGGAAGAGATATGGACCCAAGTAGAGAATATTTTTGGAGCTCAACACCAATTGGTGAATAGTCTGAAAGAATCGTTAGAGCTATGGCACCTGAACCACTTCAAGAATTCAATAGTAAACGGATCATGGTGCCTATGTCAACATTTTACTTTGTGGAACCTTTGGAAAGCTAGGAGTAAAGTGGTATTACACTCAAAGTTTATCAAGACCATTCAAGTATGGGAAGTGACCAAATGTAACATTAAAGAGGCCATCCTAGTTGAAATATGGTAGGATGAAGATAGGAAGGTTGGTGGAAGGGAGTCCTCTATCCTTCGGGCCCTAGATCTTTGTCCAGTCGGTTCATCACTAGAACCCTCTAAAATTTGATCGGTTAGAACTTCATCTGTAGACATTTTTCTTTGACCCCCTCGAGGATCCTTTATGTTGAACTTTAAGGATGCATCTAAAGGAAACCCTGCCCATGCAAGATTAGGAAACCTCATCCAAGATGCTCGGAAAATGAAATTAAACTATATGTAGTGTTGTGCGATAACACTACTAATAGGCCTCTAAATTAGACATAAATTAAGGCTCATGCCCCTAAATTAAACATAAATTAATGCTTATGACCATCCTTCATCACATTAAATATCTCTTTTTGCATAAGATAATGTATTTTTAACTTTAATATATCCATTAGGAAGGTTTATGAATAATTGGATATTTGTGCCTAATATTATTTATTTTTGTGGAATATTATGAGAATATTGGGCAGATTATGAAGATTAGGAGGAGGAGATAATTTAGGGACTTTATCCCTACTATAGGAGGATCACTATCTAATAATAAATGAACAAGATATTATGGAATTATGGCACAGATTGTGGAACTTCAATGATTGAGATAATCTAGGAATGTGTTCCCTGACATTTAATGCAGACTCCTAGTATTTGAAACCAGATCCACTAATCAAGGGATTTTGGTTGGGAAAACTTCCTCCATTCATGGCGAATTATTCCTAATCATTTTGTAGAAGTACCAAGTCAAATTTACCTCTAGGCAGATTTTCATTAGTGTTCTTATCGATAGAACTCGTATTTTGGGAGCTCCATTGTATTTTCTTGTAGGGATGTAATTGTATTGATGAAAATAATGAAGATTGGTGTCATGTTTAGCTTATAAATATTTTTATCCTCCATGGGTATCTGATTTTGCTTGGGCTTGGCAATTTGAAGAACCTCGGAGCCCTCTTTTATCAATTTCTTTCCTTCTTTTCACTTCTTATTCACATGCATCTCTTGTTTAATTTCTTTCTATTTCTGAATTTAGTATAAACGACTTCTTGTTGTAGGATTGGGTTAAATGGTTGATGTAAGTTATTTTACATGATCACAAGAATCATTTCATCCTAGGAAAATATTTGGAAGGTCATAGTAATCATTGAGCTACCTGAATTAGCTTTCTTATTCCCAAATATAGATTTCTGGAACTCCTTTGTGGCAAAGAACAATAAATTTCTGTTATTTTTCAGAGAATGCTAATGAGATTCAATTGAGTTGTTTCCATTGCATTTTCACTTGATTAGGTTAGGAATTTTATAGATCTACTAGCTTACTAGTTCTTGAATTTCTAGATTTTCGACTAGTAATTTTTTTTTTTTTTTAGCATGGGTTAAAAGAGGTTTTTTTTAGTGATTCCACTTGGAATGCGGACCTAAGACATCCCAGTTAATAAATATTTTTGTACCATCCAATTTGGATTTCATTTCATTGGTCATTCAATGAATTATAATTTTGTGTAGTAAATGTGTAACATCTTGTAATAAAACAGAGGATCCTCTACGATAACTAGGGGATAATGTAGGAGAACTAGCACATCATGTGGGAAAACTTGTAGCGGCCTGTTTTGAGGCTGAATTAAGAAAAACCATCATTGAAGTTGGGATTAGGCCCTTACTTGACCTCCAAACCATCAAAATCATTGTACCCCTCTTCCTCCACACCTGTCAGGGGATCCTCTAGGAGAACTAGGGGATAATGTTGGCGAACTAGTACATCATGTAGAAAAACTTGTAGTGGCCTGTTTTGAGCCCCAATTGAGAAAAATCACGGGATTAGGCCCCTAATTGACCTCCAAGCCATCAAAATCATTGTATCCCTCTTCCTCCACACCTGTCTCCGCCACCAAAGATTAAGGCAAGAGTAACATTTGCATTCATAAAGCAAAAAGATTAAAAAATTTACCTCTTTTATATTTACACATGCACACAACAGTTAGTACTCTCCAGATCAAATTTCATGCTTAGATTAGTTAAAGTATCACATGCGAAAAATACGGTTAAAATAGGGTTCTTTTCCAAGAAAAATGTGTTAATAAGTAGATAAAGGACTTCATGTTACTTTAGAAGCATTTTTAAATTCATTCTTTCATTCCTGCAAATAGGCAACATCTCTTTTCTCTCATGACATCAAATGAAGGACACATTGTATGTTGCACATATAGTGCAGATACCCCTTAAGTTTGTACGAACCCTCGGTTGATAATTGAAGTCGGTAGACTTGGGAGTGCAACATTCTTGTTGCAATACCAATGCTCATCACTTTTTGGTGCCGTTGCCAGAGCGATGTCAAAGTATGAATTGTTTTCTTCCCTAGTTGATTCATTTCTTTTTACTTTTTGCAAAAACAAAAAATATTTTCATTAGGCATATTTCATTTCAAAAATAGAAAGGTGCATTGCATTAGTTTTTTCATTCAATCATAAAAATAAAAAAAAATAAAAAAAAAATAAAAAATCTCCAACACCAAGCCAACCCCCATTTGATCACTTGGTGCAGTTAGAGCCACATCACCATTCACTCTTCGAGGTAGAATAAGAAGAGATGGCAAAGAATGTAGGAGAAATGGATGGAGATAATGACAATGAGGAAGATCCTCTTGGATTTCCCATCCAAGATATTAATGTTAGTGTGCACATGAAGAACATCCCTCCATATTTTCTTCCTAACTTTGATGGTCTAAGGTCAGAGGATCCGAAAACCTTTCTCTTTGAATTTAAATTGTTTGTATATCTTATGGTTACTTATTAAAAAGTCAAAAATTGAGATTGTTTCTGGTAGCATTGAAGGATAGAGTTCTTAAATGTTTCATGAGTTTAGGTACTAATTCAATAAGATCATGGAGTGATATGTAAAATATATTTCTAGAAAAAGATAAAGTTCATGATCTTAAAGAATAAATATTTAGAATGAATCAAAGAGAAGATGATAGCCTTGAGGATCTAATAGAGAGGTTTGCGTATAATGTTAAGAGGGAAAACCTACATCATTTAGGATTTGACACACTAAAAAACCTCTTACTTAGAATAATTAGGGATGAATGGATTAATCTCCTTGATCTTATGAGTAGAGGTGATGTATACCAATTATCATTTGAAGAAATTTGTGAAACATGAAAACACATAGCAAGAGGAAATGCAAGAATAGGTAAACCGGCATCAAGATTGGTAAGTGAAGCTAAACTTGGAAATTTGTTTGATGATTCTAAAAATGAAATTCCTAGCAATCTAACAAAACAAGTAGAAATGTTAAGAATGCAAGATGAAGAAAAATAAGACGTTGGTATTTGTGTTGTCCATACAGAATCACATGATGTTAAACATTGCCCATCATTACCAAGGTTGAAGGAATTTTACCAAGAGGACAATGAAGCAAGTCAATTACCAATGCAACTATTTTATGTAGCTCCAAGAGGACCATGGCATCCTATTCAACCTAGTATGATGCAAGATCTTAATTCACAATTTCAAGGTTATGCATATCCAACTCAATGCAATTTGGACACACACTTTCCTTGGCAACATTGGCCATCTCAACCCCAAAAACAATCTTGGCAACAATGTTGGAAAGAAACTTATGGGAGCCGTTCCCAATATCCTCAGTGTTTTCCTCAATATCCTCCATAATCAACTACATGTTATCCCTACCATTCATCTCCACCACAACCACAACCCTAACCACATCCATCTCAAATATCCATTCCCAATGAATTAACTGTACCACCATTTCCAAACCCACACATTGAAGTAGCTCAGCGCACTTAAAATGTTGAGGTACAACACTTTCAAACATCTCCTCTTGAGATCAATGGTATTCACCATAGCTGAAGAAGAGTATTGCAAAAGATGCTACCTTGATATCATTGAAGGACCACATCTAGAAGAAGAAGATTCAAATGACAAGACCAAAAAATCATGGGTTGCACTTGATGAAGAGTGGACATCAAAATCAGAGAGTGAGAGAGCTCTCTCATGGTTACCATAAAATCCTCCATGTATTCAAGAGAACAATGAGTGAAAAGAGGAAGATTTGAAGGTCATTGTAGAAGAAGACATGAATAATGATTCAGATAAGCAAGAAAACCAAGGACATAAAAGTGATATTGAGGTTTGGTTCAAAAAAATCAATAAGATGGAGCATCACTCTCTTCTTCAACTATGTTTGATCGTTTCAAAGTCAAATCATTTGGTCTTTGAAATCTAGGTACATGTCAAAGCATACATTCAAACATACAAATCATTGTGTCTTTCATCTTGATGTGCACATGGCTCCATTGGAAGTATTCTTATACTTAAAAGTGATTTTTTTTTCAAGTAGGATAGGGTGAAAAACAAAAATGAAAAATAAGAGAAAAATAAAAATCTCAAGCGAAAACCTCTTTTGATGCACCTCAAATTGCCTCATTGATTGAAAACCTCCATGGGGCGGTCAATGGGGCAAAAAAAGAAGAAAAGGGAAAAGAAAAAGATCCTAGGTGAAAACCTCCTTTGAGACGCCAAGGCAGACCTACTAGTTGAAAACCTCCTGGAGGAGGCTAGTAGGCCTAGAAGAAAAAGATGGAAAAAATAGAAAAATCCTTGCCCCATGTATCTCTTTGATGAATGTAGGTGCTCTCCAACATCTACAAGGAACAAAAACAAGCTTCCACCAAAGAAAGAAAAAATAAGTCAAAAGAAGTCAAATTTAACATTCTCCTCCTTTGCTGAAATGCTCCAACAAGACCAAGGCCATGCCAATCCATCACCCTCATCCTTTTACACCATCCACTCATCATTCCCAAGCTTCTACCACTCAGTTTCCTTATTGTCCCAAAATACTTCAAGAAGACTTTGTTTTAGTACATGAAACAAAAATACATATAGCGGAAATTTGTTTTTGCCATAACTTGAAAAACATGCATCCATTTTCCAATTTGTTTTAGGGGGAGATGCATATGGATGATGGTGACATGCTCACGCAATTTCAACAAATTGCAGTGAACAATTTTTGAGAAATTAGCCTCCATCACCTACAACCATTTTTCTATTTTATCGATATTCGTGCATCCATTTAAAATGTTGTTTCATGGAAATATGCATATGGATGATGGTAACATGCCAAAGAAATTTCAAGAAATTCTAGTGCACGAGTTCCAAGAAATCAACTGCCATTACTTTCAGCCATTTTTCATTTTTCTCGAGATTTGTGCATCCAATGGCAAAATTTGTTTTATGGAGAGGTGCATAATGATGATGGGAATATGCTTAGAAAGTTTTAGGTCAATCCATTCTACTATTTGGGAGATATGGACAAAAGAAGCCTGCTACAAAAGGTTGTCCTGAATTACTATAGGGATTTCTATAGTACTACAGGAAGTTTTGAAAATCTATTGGAAAGGCAGTCCGACGGAGCAAATAATGATGCAGGAATGTTTTGGGATAGTAAAAAAGGACATTGAATTTACCACATCTTAGCCGACACCCATAATTACCATGTCACTCTCTGGCCACACCTTCCACTCATTCCAATACCTGTTTACCCTCCAATAGAGAAAGGACACAAACATTAAAAAAAAGAGGGTTACCTACATCGGCCTTTTTGGAATAATAGTAGGCTCCAAGCCTAACCTTCACCATCATCATTGAAAGAGGATAAACATAACTATAGGCACAATGAAACTCCTCTAGAGTTCAGCAACAATAGAAGAAGCCATCACCTACACATCAACAAGAGGACAACCCATCAACAAAATAATATCAACAAAAAAGGAAAAGGTAGTCAAGGAGACGTACCCGAGTCATGAGAAGCACAACAACATCAACTCAACAACAACATGCATGTGTCTCCAACAACCATCAAGTAGGTGCAGGGATGCAATATTCTTGACCTCTTCTCTTGAGCATATTATAGTTATTAATTTGTCGTCAATGCATGAGAGATGAGGTTTTATAAGTTAAGGATGGGTTGGCAGTCTCAGTCGCCTTCAACTAGTTAGTTGCATCTCACTTCTTCACTCATGCAATGTTGAAATGTCAAATTATGAAGGGTGATGATTTCATGAATGAGGACGATAGTTAAAATTTTGTAAAGGCCAAGTCACCACAACACTCCAAGCCCTCCATCCACTTTGTATTCACTATCTATCCATCCTTTCCATCCCATTTCATAATTTCAAGAACAAACCCTATCTCACCCTAAAAAATTCCTGAAAAATGAAATAGAGAATCTTCTCCATTTTTACAAACATACATCATTTCTCATCACTCTTATACAATTAGAAGACTTCGAAGGAAGAAGGAACTACTACCACAGGAAGGAAGAATGATGCTATAGGACGGAAGAAAGAAAAATTTGTGCTAAAACCAAAAATGAAAATACCTAAGAGAGACCTAATCAAAACATATAACTCCAAGTCCATTACACAACCATCTAGGCCACAAGTGAGAAGAATAAGGCAACAAAAGGAAATGTGACATCTACCATCAAAACAAAACTCAAATTGCAGTGATGAAAGGAGACTTTCCATGAGGTCTCTAATCTCCTTCTAGCCTTTGTCCAATGCCTAAAATATGTTATAGAAATGAGAGAAAGGCATGGGAGTCAAGTTGACGGCCTGTGCTAGGCTCAAACTATCATTTATGCTCAAAAAGGGATTCTTGTAGTTTTAGAAGAGTTTCCTGTAGGTTTGCTCTAGTTTTGACAGAAATTACTACAAGATGTCCTTGTTCTCATCTAAAGGGATTTTAAAGGTTTCAGAGCTTTCCAAATGGTGTAACAAGGTAGCAGAAGGTTGATAAGGATGCAAAAGACCTTGCCAAAATTAAAAATATTCAAGAACCATCTTTAATAAGGGTAAGAAGGAAAACTAATGGTCTCAAGAAACAAGAACTTTTCTTTGCACATATATGTTTTTGGCCTTGTCCTTGCAGAACTTATAGCCAAGATTCTTAATTCATAAGAAACACACCACCAATGCCATGAATGAGGCACAACAAGGTCACTAAGTTGCTCACAGGATGATAAACACTTTCAGCAAGGGATATGATGTGCCTCTAAATTAGACATAAATTAAGACCCATGCCTATAAATTAAACATAAATTAATACCTATGGTCATCCTTGAACACATTAAAACTTTCCTTTGCATTAGATAATGTATTTTTAACTTTAATATATTCATTAAGTAGGTTTATGAATAATTTCATATTTGTGCATAATATTATTTATTTTTGTGGAATACTATTAGAATATTGGGCACATTATGAAGATTTGGTGTAGGAGATAATTTAAAGACTTTCTCCCTAATATAGGAGGATCAATATTAAATAATAAATCAACAAGATATTATGGAATTATGGCACAGATTGTGGAACTCCAATGATTGAGAAAATCTAGGAATGTGTTCTCTTTCATTTAATGTAGGATCTTAGTATTGGTAACTAGATCCACTAATCAAGGGATTGTGGTGGGAAATGATTCCTCCATTCATGAGGAATGATTCCTAATCATTTTGTATAAATACCAAGTTGAATTTTCTGCTAGGGAGATTTTCATTAGTGTTCTTGTGGGGAGAACTCATATTTTGGCAGCTCCATTGTATTTTCTTGTAAGGATGTAATTATATTGATGAAAATAATGAAGGTTGGTGTCATGTTCATCTTCTAAATATTATTCTCGTCCACAGGTCTCTGATTTTTCTTAGGCTTGGCCATCCCAGGAGCCTCATAGCCCTTTTGTATCATTTTCTTTCCTTCTTTTCACTTCTTATTCACATGCATCTCTTGTTTTATTTCTTTCTATTTCTGCATTTAGTATCAACGAATTCTTGTTCTAGGATTGGGTTAAACATTTGATGTAAGTCCTTTACCAGGATCACAAGTGCCATTTCATCCTTGTAAAATACTTGAAAGGTCATAGTAATCATTGAGATACTTTGATTAGCTTTCGTATTTGCAAACCTAGATTTCTGGAACTCCTTTGTGGAAAAGAACAATAAATTTCTACTATTTTTTAGAGCATGCTAACAACATTCAATTGAGTTGGTTCCACTTGCATTAAATAAAAAAAAAAATCTAGTTCATAACAAAAATTACCCCATTTCATTTTCACTTGATTAGATTAGGCATCTTATAGATTAGGCATTTTATGGGTTAAAAGAGGTCTTTTTGAGTGATTCCACTTGGAATGGGGACCTAAAAAATCTTAGTCAATAAAAAATTTCTCCCATCCAATTTGGATTTTATTTTCTTGGTCATTCGATGAATTATAACTTCGTATAGTAAATCTGTAATATCCTGTAGTGAAATAGGGGATCCAGTAGGAGAACTAGGAGATCCAGTAGGAGAACTAGGAGATCCTGTAGGAGAACTAGGAGATCCTGTAGGAGAACTAGTACATCATGTAGGAAAACCTATAGCAGCCTGTTTTGAGCCTGAATTGAGAAAAAACATCTTTGAATCTGGGATTAGTCCCCTACCTAACCTCAAAGACATCAAAATCATTGTGCCCCTCTTACTCCACACCTTTCTCCCTTGTGAAAGATCAAGCAAAGAGTAGCATTTGCATTTATAAAGAAAAAATGTTTAAAAAATGAGTTCTTTTATATTTACACATGCACATAGCAGTTAGTACTCTCTATATCATATTTCATGCTTACATTAGTTAAAATATCACATGTGACAAATATGGTTAAAATAGGGTTCTTTTGTAAGAAAAATGTGTTAATAAGTAGACAGAGGATTTCATGTTACTTTACAGGCATTTTTAAATTCAGTCTTTCATTCCTACAAATAGGTAGCGTTTCCTTTCTCTATTGGAAAAAAAGGAAGGACACATTGTATGCTACACATATAGTGACAATATCTCTTAAGTTTATACGAAATCCGAGTTGATAATTAAAGTTTGTAGCCTTGGGAATGCAACATTCTTGTTGCAATACGAAGGCTCATCAACTACCAACAATGTTACAAAGAGGGGTCTTATAAATCTACACGTCTCAGAGGATTCCCAATTGGTAATTTCTATATTACAGAAGCTAATAAATGAATCTCCTATGGAGAAAGTAGTTAAGAGCTGGAGATTGGAATTCATCTTTGATAGAATCCAATCACTCTTATCCTCCTTGGAATATGTAATCATTGAGCATGTCCGAAGACAATGGGACCAAGCTGCAAATAGGTTAGCTAAATAAGGACGGTATCATCGTGATCAGAAGCTTCTCCTTGACTGGTATATCATCTTCAATTCCCCACTTCTAGACCCGCTTTTCTAATTTGTCATTCAAGAGGAGGATTCCCCAATGGGGGTGGTGGACACTTGGAGTTCACCATCGTTGGAAGAATGACATATGACATTTGGCATGGGTGGAGGGGGGAAGGTAATCTGCCATCTCAATCTGCTTTGGTTAATGACACTGCCTCAAAGTGTGTGAAACATCATCCCTCACCTTCGCGGGAGGGAGCTAGAGAGTCTCCAGGATTGATGGCATCTGCGGTAGCGTGGTTAAGTATGGTCGAGATTTTAGTAATTTGGATGGTATTAAACTCTCAGTAGAAGAACAATTTTCTTTGTTTCCATTTCATTGGATCGTGTCGGTCTAGTGGCATGATTCCAACTGTCGCTCCTCCTATGGGAATAATAAGGAGAAACTCTCTCCTTACCATTCTAGGTGAATATTTATTTTTCCTTCTTTGGGCAGATGGAGTGTTGGTTAGAGAAGCAATTGATATTGGGTGTAGGAGTCTTGGGTCTAGATAGATTCCTGCATGGGTATTTTAGGTGGTGGTGCTGTATTTCCTCGTGTAAGGTTTTCGATGCTTTTTCCAGCGGTGTCAGGGTTTCTAGTGGCGATGATTTTTCTCAGTCTCACCCTCTGGTGAAGGCTATATATTGGTTCTCTGTGATCGTCATTATCTATTTTTTATTACTTAGGGCGGCAGGACGAGGAATTCCTTTCGAGGAAGCCTAATGGGTTTGGCATCAATTAGGTTTATGGGAGATTGGGTGTTTGACCTTCGTATTTTATAGCTGGGAGGTTTTCTTTTGGATTCTCCATATAAGCAGTCATTTGGTAGTGTTGGCATGGGTTTATGATATATTTCTAGCAAATTCAAGTACTAGAGACCTATTGGGCTAGGTCATTTCGCTTAGTCTGGTTGTGGTGTGGAGTGTACGGACTCTAGTGGGGAATGACTGGCTGGTAGGGTGTTTTATTGCTGGTGGCATGGTTCAGGGTTTAACTTGGTGGACGTTTATGATGAATTGCGTTTGTCATAGGAATCTAGGTTTCAGTTGGGATTTCAAGATGAAGCTACTTCCACGATCCTCGAGAGACCCTTTACCGGTGAACATAGAGTTCTCTAGGTTGAGAGAGGTGATGAGAGAGCTTGCTGGGGCCCGGTTTGGTGGTGTGGGTGTGGGTGTTGATAACAATAGTCATGTTGTGGGTACTCTGCGAGGAAAAGCTCATGTCGGTTGCGAGCATGTGTTGAGAGAAGATTGTTGATCGGTTCTTTGGGCGGTTGAAGGGTTAGCATCTTGGCAAATGGCAACCTTGGAGTAGGTAGCAGGAGTAGGGGTACATGTCGTGGACAAGGTCAAAGTTCACAGGGGTAGAGTAATCGGACGGGAAACATGGGGTTCGGTGGATGTGTAGTTGGTGTTTGAAACAGGAGAACTCCAGTGCAATAGGAGATGTTCCAATTTATCATGGACACATTGGAATCTCATGACAGGGTCAGGTGGGAAGAACACGAAGTAATTTTGGCCATGCTAGATCAAATCCATTACTTTCAATGCCACGCCTGTGAGAGAATTGTGGTTGTTTGGCATGGTCAGAATATGCTGGTAGAGAACCTCGAGAAGCTAGAAACATGGCTTTCTTACTTTGAGAAATGTGTCCACTATTTATAACACCTACCTCCTCCTCCAGGAACAAAGCCAGACAATCTTGCTTCTATCACTTCTGATGACTCATCACGGTAACAAGTGTCATTCTAGTTCTTTTTATTTTTTGGTGTATAGAGCCTATCAAGATGTGGAACTCTTAGTTGGGTATTTTTCTTTTTGTCTGTAATATGGTAATAGAATTCGTGAAAAAATCCGATTGGGGTAAGGACACATGCATTTTGACATCTATGTATATACCTTTTGAGTAATGAAAAAGCTTTGACTTACAATAATGGATGACACAATATAAAAAATAAAAATTAAAAATAAATATTGCCCACAATAAAAGAAATAAAAGTTAGTTGTCTATAAGTGACATTTTTTATGAAGTGTTTTAGTTTATTTTCTGATTTAATTTATCTAGAATAGGACACTGATTCATTGAAATCACAAGTTAGGGGTGAACTCTTCACAATGGAAGTGCCAAAGTGTTTTTGAGGGTGTTGAATCCATATATACAGTGAAAAAACTAGTCTAAACAACATAAATCATCATTTGACCACAATCTTTTTAAAAAGATTCCAACCAAAAAAATGATGGAAACTCCAAAAAAAATTCTCACTTATCAATAACTCCAAATAAAAATATATAATAATTATAAAAAAAAAATAAAATTAAAATAATTAGTGACGTATATAAAACATATTCAATTTAAAAAATTTAAACTCAATATACTGACAAATAAAAAGTGGTTGACATTTTTCTTACTTAGCTTCGGCTTATTGGCTGCATTATCTTATGGATGGCGACTGGTCGTGTCGGATGCTCCGATAGCTGTACTCAAAGATGGCTCTAATGTGTACAATCATTCCCTGGTAAAGTTAAAATAAACGCACCCAAAAATGGACGAAAAAATTCTGTATGTATTCATTGAAAAGATTTTATGTATATCGAGTTTTGCATGGTAAAATATTTTGAGTATGAGATTATTCATTTTTATTAACGTACAAATTTAAGCTGTAGAATTTGTAGAAATGGACGATCTCAGAGATAAGGTTGATAATATGTTTTCTATTTTGTGAAGAATAATACTGAAGGAAGATTTTTAAAACGCATAAATGTAATTATACATTTCGAAATAAAAATAAAATATAAACTTATTTAAAATAATTAAACTTCACAACATGTATATATTGAATTAAAAATTAGATAATGTATATATTTTTAATTGTATAGTGAATGGGTAATTGTTTAGATTAATTTAAAAAGACTTATATATCAATTTTTGTTGTTATCACTATAATACTAAGAATATATTCAACAACCTACAACCTAGATATACCAAATTCTTATAATTTAGCAATAACAAAGACTAAATAATAAAATGAATTTACTCCTTAAACCCAAATCATAACAAAACACCATACTTAATAAGATTTGACCTGCACTCTCTTAAACCCCACATCACTATATATATTGAATTATGTATACAATGCATATATATATATTGAATTATGTATACAATGCATCTATCCATGTCAGTAGCATTTCCTGGGCTACAGTGATAGTGTATATGTATAATGAGTAAGCCACGTTAGAAACGCGAGGCATCTATCCTTCTCAATTGCCTTTCGTGGGTTATAGAGATAGTACACAGATAGCTTTGCAGTACGCAAAACCTATTCGAGACTCGAAGAATCGAGTAAGTGAAATCTTGGAGTGGATTTAGCGGGCCTACGTACTTTGAGTGCACTCACCACCATATAAATTTATTCCAAATGCCTCTGATCGAGCATCCACTAATAACAATTTTCATTGGCTTAATGGTTGGTGTCGAAAAAAAGTGAAACGTGCCTAGCTTCTACACACGAATATTTGGTTTCACTTTTTCGACGAATCTTAGTTTTGCACCCTATTCAGAGCAGTGCTGAGCACTGTCGTACGCACTATTCCTGAAAGGTCAAACATCATTCTTGGCGAATTAAGCCATGTAAATTTATAAATAAATATCACGCACTCTCATTTGTTTACGAAGGGCAACTGGGTGTGAATAGCAGTGCAGCAGGAATGTCAACTATAAATGCAGAAACCAGCCATATATCACTATGGAAGTCTCCGGTTCCCTACCTGTTATGTGGGGTGGGTGTCATGCTCTTTCTCATAGGATCTGCTGTGATTCTTCTGGCATGGCCTTGCTTCAAGGACTCGTTTGGCGATTCGCAGCATCAAGAAAATAACAGATCAGAGCTTCATAATGTCGAGCATGGTGATGGTGGGAAGAATGAAATCGCAGGGGCCATGTCACACGTTTCAGAAGATGAGGACGATATGAAAGTGATTGTGATTATGGCGGGGGAGGAGAAGCCAACTTATATTGCTAAACCGACGTCTGTTGTTGTTGAAGCCTAACGTCCACATCAGCCGAGACATAGGGTTGTGGCTTCCCGTTGTGTAAATCTGTCAGGTGAAGTGATAGAACGTCGTAATTTACAATATAATATAACTGCAAAATAAGCTCACTTTCATGACTGGTTATGTAAAGATATAGGCTGGGGAATTCCAGCTTTCTCTTCATCACCTTCAATCTGCCATCTGTAAAGAAAGAAGGGCCTATATACTAGTATCTGGATTTTCATAGCTAAATTAGTTTCGATCGATCTGTTCATTTCGAGTCTGGCGTGTTAGAAAATTAAATAATGATATATATATCACATATGACAATAAGAATTATTGCAGGGAATATTACATGTAGTTCTTTAAATGCTTTTGCATAGTTCTTTCAATTCCATATATTAATCCTTAAAATGGCCAACATTCTCTGAATGATATATATCACATATGACAATAAAAATTATTGCAGGGAATATTACATGTAATTCCTTAAATGCTTTTCTATAGTTCTTTCAATTCCATATATTAATCCTTAAAACTGCCAGCACCGACTAAATTATATCGGATCACTTAAGCTGACACTATAGTGTTGATTCGAGGGCTTTGCCCGTATATATATTCGTTTTATTCTTAAAATGTTAAGGTATCTCAACATTTTAAGGTATCCTAAAATGTTAAAGTATACATAGTTTTCTGTAAGCCAATTTATTGATCCTTAAGAAATCTATGTAGATATTTAATTAGCTGGCAGTTTCAGGGCTCGAAGGCTATGAACTAATGACTGATAATATTGATATATAATATATAGACAGTTTGAATATCATGTAAAGGCAGTTTAAATAATATAAATAATATATATGTATGGGTAAAAAAAAAATTGACAAGTTTGTTAGGATTATATTTCTAATATATTAAAAGATCAATATCTGATCCGAAATTGAACTGGTGACTTCGTGAGTATCTTAAAAAAACACTCTTGGAATGTATATGTGTAAACTTTTATAGCAATTAATTAAATTAATTTAGGATTATTAATTAATTTATAATGATAATTATAAATTAATTTTATTGAAATTATTTTAGTTTATGAAAAAATAAAAAAATTAATCAATTTATTTTAAAATTAATATAATATTTGAAAAAAATTAATATAAATATAAGAATAGAAAGTAATTTCAGTCTTTCACTTCTTAAATATGAATAGAAATACAATTCTTTCCATTTTAAGATTTAGTCTTGTCTTATTTTACTATGAAGTACTTTCCTTCCATTTTTATTACTAGTTGTCTTATTTTACTAAGAAGTAGTTCACTTAAATAGTAATTTTTTGTAAAATAGATTGTTTTTTTATTTTTATTTTAAATATAAGTTGGGTTTTTATTTCTAATTAGTGAAAATAGAAAATATCTGTATTTTTTATTTTTTAAATTAAATTATTATTTTTAGATATTTCTTTTATTATAAAAATTAATTTTCTTATTTTTATTATAAGGATATTTTTATTTATATCTATTTTCTAAATAATTTTATCTTTTATTTTCTAATAATTTAGTAAGATGTAGCATTTTTAAGTTTTGTTTTGAGAAGAAAAAAGTTGGCTTTATATCAATATGGGATACAGTCATTTATTGGGGAGGTTAGTCTTTTCTTCATAAGAAATATTCAGAAAATGTCATCCAATATAGTATACATACCAACATATAATCTTATCCCAAACATATTCTAGAAAAGCTTTCAGTCTTGTACAATTGCATGTAGAAAACCATAACAAAAAATGGATTCCAATATATCATCCTAGCATATGTATAAGATCAGCATACATAAATACAGAAAGTAGAACAAGTGCATAAGATTTTGACAACAACAAAAAGTGGATTCTAATATATCATCCTAGCATATGTGTAAGATCAACATACAGAAATAAAAAAGTAGAACAAGTGCATAAGATTGTTACAACAACTTGATCAATCCATCCTCCCTGATGTCCCTATCTTCTGTGTATTTGTACTTAATGACTGAGCATTTCACTCTAAAACTCTCTTTGGACAACTTGTTAGCCTCCATATTGACTTCTTTATATATAATTTAACATTTATAAATTAAATCAATAATAACAATTTTTTTTGTTTTTTTTTATATATATTAAATATTTACTCCTACTTGTAATTTCATGAGATATTATAAAAAAATAAAAAATAAAAATTATATAAAAAGAAAAAGAATAACTTTAAAATTATAAGTTATTATATATTTATAATTAACTTATTTTTATTTCATTATTTTTATACTTTTCTAACCTAACTTTATAACTTTATATCGAGAATAGTTTATAGTTATTTAACATTATATGAGTGATGACATCGTTCTTATAAATCCTCTGATTATATCAGTGATAAATCCTTTATTCAAATCATCAAATTGTCAAACTTGTACGCCCTCCCGGAAGCTATGAGAAAAGTGATCACCGTAAAAATTATAATAAGTTGGGTCGCCCAAATACAAGCCCAAAATTATGATAAGTGTGTCCCCTAAGTATGAAATCTATCTAAATTGGTTGACCAAAAAAATAACATACTATAGAGATTATAAAATATATACTCTGCAGCAATTTAATCCCTACTATCCAATTTTGGTGCGAGTTGTGCACAACAAAATATGTGATGCCCATTATATGAAGAACTACCATTTGAAGGATAAATGTAATGCCCATAATGGAAGCATAATATGTAGTTTTCGTGCGTTATGTGTACAACGATATATGCCATGCCCATGGTATGAAGAATTAGTGTTTGAAGGATAAATTAAAGCATTCTAAACCGAAGTATAACGGTCAAGCAAACAATCATGTGTGTCTTCTATCTTCATGCATCAACACTATCCTTGATAGATTCCTTTCTCAAGCATAGAATTTCTATGCTATATTCCTTTGAAGCATCCAACTCATTTTGTGACACTCATACGATGATGGTAGTACTTTGATGTTTGGGTGATGCCTTTTACATGCAACGAAAGTGTCGCGTGGTAGTTTCTTTATGGCCATAATTGACATCGGATGTATAATTTATGTTCATGGATGTAGGTTCAGCACCGCTTGATCGATGCCCAAAGAACATCCCTTGCTCTAGCTCATGCGCCATGGACATCGGTGGAGCATTTGAAGTTTTCCAACTCGAGCGTTATCAATCTTTCCGATTGTTTGATTACGTCACATGCATCCACCATATCCACCACTTTGTGCCTTTATTTTCAGATTTCTGTTATTCTTAGCAATTTATAGAAATGTTTTAAACGAACACATTCATCATTTAGTATTTACATTTATAATTTAGTATTTATAATTATTAATGGTAAGGATATTTTTAGATTTATATAAATTTTAAAAATATATTTAAATTAAATTATTCCAATAAATTATAATTTGTATTATAAAATAAAAAATAAAATAAAAAATATTTATAAAAAAAATAAACTTTAAAAAATGAAATAATTTAAAATAATTAGAAATAAGAAAAGTAAAAAATATTAATTTTTTGCTTAATTCATTTAATATTTTAGTCTATTCTTTGTCCTGTTTATTTTTTTTACAAAATTTTAGTAATTTTAACTAAAGTTCTAGGAGATTGCTCAATATTTTTATTTTCTTTAAATTAAAAAATATTTTTTTTGATTTTTAGAAATTATATTTCTGGGCCTACTCTTTATGGCAACATCATCGAGTCACCCTAGTTCAAATCATCTGGGATGAGTCACCTTTGCATCCATGGAGTTTGTTCGCATCCCATTGTATCATGTCATATTATTCCATCCATATTTGCATACCATTCGTCCTATGTTTCCAATTTTGGCCTTCAGTCATACTATCCACCATCTCCTCCGGAGCCAATTCAGTTTCTGCCAAGTCAAACATGCACTTTATGCTATGACAAGGGAAGTTATTTGTTTGTCCCTCAGTCCCATTTTCCCCATTTTCCTTGGTTTCATTCCATCAGTCACGTTACTATTTTCCCTCATTCCTTAGTTGATAATCCTCATTGCCTCACCTATGGTGAGCCTTATTCTGTCCACATCATCACATATACTCCATAATAATGACCTAGAGGGTGGCGTATCTTGGTTCCAGCTTCCACTCTTGTTTGGTGCCTCAGATCAAGCAAAGCGAATCATCATTTCCCTTTGACTTGGTTGTTTCATGCTTGTGATTGATACACTTGATGGTCTGATGATGCAGTAGATTGTACCAATGATTTTCAGGTGTGTGTGAGATGTTTCCAACCTCATGATGGGGTGGCCCTTCAGGTAGCCCCCCACATGACCAGATGAATTCATATTCTTCTACACCCTCAAATGCATCTCTACATATTTGATGGGTTTGGTTTGTGCCATTTTCAACACTTATATCATGCATGTCTCCTTCAGATGATCCATCCAGTTTTCATATCCATTTTCCTTTTCAACAGGGCTTCTATAGTTTTTATACGATCCCTCCCACCCATTTTTTGAGGGAAGGACCACTATATCTCATTTACTTAGATGTTATTATATTCAATCCTAGCTCATGTTTTTCTAGGCACATTATGTATATGGGACACATTGTATTCTTTTCTAGCTCATTTATGCTAGCATGTCATCTACCATTCAACATGTAATTTCCTACTCAGTTTCTTTTTCAAGGAACATTATTATTTTTGTACTGAGTTATCTTGACGACTATAGGTATGCCTCCCTGACCTCACTGAGATCATGTACCACAACATAAAAGGAGACTTAACTCAGTTAGTTGGTCTCGCCCCCTCTGTCACTATCCTCTTTCGATTTAGCTCCATTGGTCTCTCTCTCTTTCTCTCTCTCTCTCTCTCTCTCTCTCTAACTTCTCTTTGGTGTCTAATGACTGTTTCCTTATAATGCACTTCGGTCATATGTTTTTCTCCTAACAGCCTAACATTAGGGGGCAATCTATTCTCAGCAAAACTTTGTCATCTATCCGTAGTTTATTAGATTGATCAAAGTACACCATGTAGGGCCAATTTTACCATAGTAAAATTCCTTTCACTATAAGAAATTATTTAATAACCCACATTTGTTAAGCTATTTTTGGTTAAACCCATGAAGAATAATTAAATAGATTATTATTTATTTACTTATATTTTAGGAATAATTAGTTAAACCATGTGTTAACTAATATTCCTTGTCATATTTCACCCATTCATGACAAATAAATAGATAAATCGTTATTTTTCTTATTTTTCTCTAGGAATAATTGATTAATCATTATTTAGTTATTATTCCTTATCAAGTTTGACTAAATCCCCTAGGAATAATTAAATAAATCATTATTTCTTTATTATTCCTTAAACACATTCAATGAGATGATAAATAAGTCATTTATTTATTTCTTATTTCTTAATAAAAATATTTAACCAATATAAATACTTTTTTCCTCCAACCAAATATAATAAAATATACAAATGGTTAATTCTAAAATTTGGTTGATAATATTTTATTATTTCCCATTATTCAAGAATAACAATATATTTTGTTATAAATAGAAGGGTTTTACATTCATTCTTCACCTTGGATCATTTTCATTATTGCACTCACTTTTGCAACTCTGATTATCATCATTGTCATACACCATTTTATTTCGCATTTGTGTTCTCATTGAGTTCAAAGATTTTGTTTGTTCCGTTTTACACATTATAGAGGAGAGAGACTCTACAAAAGTTGAAGACATTCAGGATAGCCCAAAGCCCATCCCATAGAGGGGGGTTGGTAACATTGTTTGTTCCCTTCACATGTGTCATCTAATAAAATATATTATTTAATATCTGGTTTCCATTGGACTATCGGAGTTACTGGCGATCATTTTCATATTCCATTTTGTTATTTAACTATTTATGTTACATAGATCAGGGCTTTGGAAAGCTTCGTTTCTATCATTTGTTGCAGATCCACACTGTTTAACAACCATTTTTACTATTATGGATGTTTGTCATCCACAGTCTAAAGTGGTTTCTTTTTGTACACGATCAAGAAGAACACTACATAACAGCTACATCCTCAGAGAAATAACCCATCCTTCCTTTTATATTATCTAGCAAAATGAAGAGATACAACCTAAAACAAATTCATTGTAATTTCCTTTTTGCTTTCACATAACTTCTCCTCTTTTCTCTGTGCACAGAATAAAAATACACAACCACAATCCAATTCCCTCTTATAAACTGAGGGTTTCCTTATAACGAAATGTTTTATGCAAACAACTCACAAAACAAAACAGAAGATAGATCAATGCCTCGAAAATGATCCTCCTCGAGGGGGAACCTTCTATACATTACATAAAAGAACAATTATTGGATGCTTCAAATGACAAGACCTCCTTACATATATATTAGTCTAAGGGGTCACAACATAATCAGAGCCTACATAACAATAATAATGTACAAGAACAATAATAATAAAATTTGTCTTCTATCGGGCGCAAACATAACAATATGAGGGATAAATTAACAATAACAAAAAGCGAAATACACTATTATTATAGGTACCTAACATGCACCACTCCTTCAAAATATTTGTTGTTCTCAATGCTTGAGTAGTTTTGGATGCTTTTTTATAAAATTCTCATCCTCCGATGTGGAATGCTAAATAGGTAATTTCTTCCACATAAGGAGAAACTTTGAAAATGATTGATTTTGTTGTTGTCGGATTCTTGTTTTCATTACCACTTGAGGCTCGAAGATGTTTTTTCCTTCTTATTCAAGTTTTGACAATATTGTTTGAACACAAAGGTTGTAACAGATAACCTTCTATAAGCATGAAACATGGAAAATTGGGTGTACTCGATAAGATGCAAGCGACTCCAATTTGTATGGCATAGTATCAAACTTTTGCAACACCTTGTAAGGAAAATAGTACCTGGGTGATAATTTAGTATCCTTATTAGATTCCTTGAGGAACATTTATTCATATGGTTGTAGTTGTAAAAATATCCAGTAGCCAACTTAAAAACTTCTTTCACTTTGATGCTGATCTACTTGTTGTTTCATTCGATTATGTGCCAAAGCGAGGTTGTGCTCGTTTGTGATATTCCATTGCTTGAAACCAAGAATATTCTATTAAGTATGATGTGGTGGATGGTCGATGATATACATAAAGTGCCATAAATGTGGTCATTTTTGTTGCAATATGGAAGGAAGTGTTATACAACCATTCAACAAGAGGTAACCACTTAACCCATTATTTGTTTTTACCAGATGAAAAGCATCAAAGATATCCTTCCAAACATTTGTTAACTATCTCATTTTTCCCATCATATTGACGATGATAAGATGAGTTATGAGCTAATTGAGTGAAATAATTTCACCCAAAAAATTTTGGTGACAATGGGATCTCTATCACTAGAAATAATCTTTGGATTTCCTTATAGCTTTTGAATTGTTTCCATAAACTCAGTAGCAATTCTATTGGCTTTAAAAGGAGAAAATAATGCAAAAAAGTGCATATACTTGGTAAGTCTATCAACTACCACCATGATGTCACTCTTTCCTTTAAACATGGGTAAACCTATGGTAAAATCCATTGATACATCCTCCCAACGCTCACTTGGAATGGATAAAGGTTGCACTAGACTCGGTGTCTTAATTGTCTCAACTTTATCTTGTGGGCAAATCATAAATGTTTCCACAAACCTATGAATATAATATTTAAGGCTTCCCAAGAAAAATCATTCTTGATCTTGTGATAAGTACTTAAAAATCCTAAGTGCCCTCCGAAGTGGGAGGTGTGAAATTCTAAAAGAATATTTTGTTTCAGTTGGGAATTCTGACAAAGATATAAGTGATGTGTGTACCATAATGAATCATTTTTCCATCTAAATGTATCAAATGTAATGGGGCTTTTCTGCAATTTTTGAATCAGTTTCCATATGTCTTCATCATTATTCCATTCATCCCTTTTTTCGGTTATCTAATCAGGTTGGATAATAGAAATGACACAAACCAATGCTTCCATATTCTCATCATTTCTTGAGAGTGCATCTGCAACAAAAATATGTTTCCCTTTTTTGTAGATTATTTCAAATTCATAACCCAACATCTTTTGCACACTTTTTTTTCTCTTGTAAAGATAATATTTGTTCGAAAAATTATTTAAGGCTATCATGATTTTTTTTACCTTGAAGTGTCTTCCCATTAGGTAAGCTCGAAATTTCTTAAGTGCATGTAGAATTTTTGACCTCTCCTTCTTATAAATAGGTTTGTGAAAATACTTTCTTTTGATTGGATGACTTTCAAAGGAAATATGTCTTCCTTCTTGCATTAAAACATAGCCAATTCTATTTCATGAGGCATCACATTCTATAATAGAGGTTTTTTTGAAGTCCTATGTAGCTAAGACCATTGCTTCGAACATTTCCTATTTAAGATGTTCAAAGTCATTAGATGCTTATAGAGTGTACATGAACACAAGAAAAACTTGAAGATGCTTTATGGTTGTGGGATTTTCCATTCCTTAATGGCTTTAATTTTGTTAGGGCCTACCTTAACACCCTCATGAGATACAATATGACCCAAATATTCCACCTCATGTACACCAAAGGAGCATTTGGATGTTTTTGCATATAATTATTCTTCCTCCAACAGTTTTAGCACCATGTCAACATGTTGAACATGATCCCTCGAGGCTATAGATTGGTATATCATCAAAAAATACTAACACGAATTTTCTAAGGAAGGGTTTGAAAATGAAATTCATTAAACCTTTAAATGTGAAAGGTGCATTAGTAAGGCCAAATGAATGACCAAAAATTCATAATGACCCTCATGAGTTCTGAATGTTGTTTTTGGAATGTCTCCATCTTCATTTTAATTTGATTATATCGTCAATGAAGATCCAACTTGCTGAAGTAAATTGCTCCACGTAATTCATCCAATAACTCATCAATGACGGGAATAGTGAATTTATCTTTAATAGTGAGATTGTTGAGTTCCACATAATCCAAAGAAATACGTTATAATCCATCCTTATTCTACACCAATACTACTGGAGCATAGAAAGAACTTTGACTAGGTTGAATTATACTAGCCTCTAGCATTTCATAAATGATACGTTCAATTTCCCTCGTTTGGGCATATGGATATTTGTAAGGCCTGATGTTTGGAAGAACACTTCCTGGATTCAATTGAATAGCATGATCATGATCAAGAATAGGTGGGAGGCATTTGGGAGTCTCAAATACCTTGGAATGATTGTCCAATGCTTTTTCAAGATCTCGAGAAATATATGATTTCAATGTTTGAATCTCTAGTGAGCATAATTCTGTAATTATTCCTCATTGTTCCTCCTTTAGTAGATTTGTCATGCGATTAGAGTTTACTATATTTCCTATTATCCCTATGATACCCCTTAATTCAAATTCATTTCCTTCCCAAGAAAAAATCAAGAAACGTTATTGAAAATTAAAAACTATCACCAACAAAGATTGTAACCATTGCACCCCTAGTACAACATCAACACCACCTATAGGAATGGAAAGCATTGGGATATTTAATACATATTACCTCATGGTTAGCTTGATATCAAGGCACTTTCTAGAACAATTATAGTTCCTCCATTTGTAATCATTACTTGACACTTTGGTGCTCGATGTAGGAAGCAATTCCATTCCTTGGCTATCTTACAATGAACAAAATTATGGGTACTAGTTGAATCAATCACCACTATTACCTTTTTCTTCTTTATATATCCCTCTATCTCGAGAGTTTCAGGAGCGGTAATTCCTACTAATGCATTACAAGATATGGTCATATTCATTTATTTTTTCTATGGGATCAATTACTAGTGTATATCCTCCTCTTTTGATGTTTCCTATTTCTTTTCTTCCTCCTCTTAACATTTTATGTAAAATAACTTCTTCTCAACACACTTATGACCTTTAGTGTATTTTCTATCACAATTGTAACAAATCCCTTTCCATTTTTTGTTCCAATTGTCATGGCATTAGCCTTGTAGGTTATGGAATGCTAGGAGTAGTAATGCTTTCAATTTTATAGTTGTGATTGGTAGACTTCCTTGTTGCCACAATTTTTCTTTCAAATTTTCTTGTGACCCTCATTGTCTTCTCCAATGAATGAGGTTCCCAAAGGTGAATCTCATGCTGGATGTTATCCTCAAAATTCCCTCTAAAGGCACCAATCCTATTCTCCTATGGAATATCAGTTACCCTAATATTCAATTTTTGGAAGTCTTCAATGTGCTCTACCATTGAGCCCTTTTGTTTGAGATTTATCAATTGGCTAAAGAAGGTCTTTCTCTTTGTATCCTCATTATGTGCTATCATTTCCTCCCCAAACATTGACCAACTGACAAGTGGTTAATAACAAAAAAATCCATCGATACCATACAAATTGATTGGGTTCTAAACATAAATATTTAACGCATACCTTCTATGTGTGTTTCACATAATGTAGATCAAAATATTGTTCCATATGTAGTATCCATAATATTGAATCCTTACCATCAAACATCCTCATATCTATCTTTCGAATGTGGTGGTTCTTAAACCCCAAATTGGAGTCTATTAAACACTAATTGATATTCCTTTTGTCTTCACCATGACCTTTGTGGAGTACATTGTCACAATTAGGAAGAAGTTCTTGTAACAACTTTGTCAATCCTTCCTTCAAACCTTGCATGTCATCTTTTAAACAATTATTCAAACAATCCATCCTGGATTCCATGTCTTCTTCTAAACCATCATTCAAAACTTCCATGCTTCCTTTCATTTTTGTCTCTAAACCGTCAATCTTAGGTTTTAGTTCGTTTTTGGTTACTCTATCCGAGAGAGAAATTTGTTGCAATTGGTCTCATAATTTTGATATATCATGTTGCAATTCTTCGTCTTCTTTATCTATCATAGTATATATTTCTGATTCCTTACTAGGTGTATCTATTTTTTTGTTTCAAGGAACTTTTAAATCAAACAATGACATCTACGCTTCACTATTCACTTGGAATCACTTAAGCTTGATGTCTTAAACAAAAGTTGTACAATTTGTTTTTAAAATACACACCTTTTTCCATATTTTTTGGAGCTAGATATTGAAAATATTGTATCTATGTAATTTTATCTGTGCTATGGTAACTCTCTGAGTCTTATTTCCAATAGCAGATGTTAGATCGACATTGGATTCTTTAATATACACTTATGCTTGATCTCCCACAATGACATTGTTATGGACTAGTTTAATAGAGCGAATTTGTACAGAGTGCGAAATGTCCTTGTCTCAACCTTTTATTGTTAAAATGATCCAATAAAAAATATAATCCATGCAATTTCGATCACTTTTTACTAATTTTAAATATGGTTCTCAAGGAGAAAGTTATGACAAGTTTCCCTAGGTTACATGTTTGATGTTGAATTTTGGAGCCTAGAAAAACCATAACTACTTTGGACCATATCTTTGAAAATATAGTGAACCAATATCTAAACTTTCTACACTAAGTTCACCAAGGTTCGAGCTCCACATGTTTACAATTTCCAGTTCTAAAAATTAGTAGAAAACAAATTATAGTGAAAATTCCAAGATGGCCTATTTGAAGCAATGAAACCCTAGAATCCAAAGCTCGGATACCAAATGTTATGCAGCCAGATCACAAAATAGAAGAGAGTATAGATCAACGTATTCAAAATTATCCTGTTTGAGGTGTAAACCTCCTTTAATTTACATAAATGAACAATTATTGTATTATTCAATTGACAAGACCTTCTTTTTATATATAGGAGTCTAAGGGGTCACACTAAAATTAGAGCCTACATAACAATAATAATGTAAGGGCGCAACAATAACAATAGTGGGATTCTATGCGGCACAAAAATAACAATATGGGGGATAGATTAATAATAACATTAAAGGGACTACACTATTATTATAGGGACCTAAAAAGAAACCCTAAATTAACACAACTTCTATCCTTAGATCATTCGCCTAATGAATGACCTAGATTGACTACAAAATTACAATATTTTACAACATAATTTTTCATGTAATTTTATCTTCAGGGGGGAATATCCCCCGCACCCTCCATAAGGGACTGTGATCCAGCCATGGATGAAACAAAAAAAAACTCTCAATAATCAAGAAGATAATCAAGATTTCACCCAACACTCTGTTGTGGTACTGAACAAGCTCATTCGAATTGAAGCAACACCGAAGAAAGTGCTTAAATATGACCATCAAAAGATTGATATACTCATTATGCTTTTCCACAACCAAAATAGTGGAGGTATGACTAGTCTTGTAAATTTGTTTTAAGCAAATAATGGAAATGTAGAGACTATATCTTTAACCAGGATAAGTGGAAAAGTTGGGCTAATCTATGTTGGCTTGAGGGGTCTTGGACCTAGGTTCAGAGTTAGTTGCGTTAACCAACAAAACCCTACACTTCCATCCCTTTTAGCAACAACCCGCATAGTGTAGGCTACAGCCTCACCCAAGGAAGTATTGGGGGACGATAGAACCAGGCTTCTGCATCCAACATGCTATGTGATGTGATTAAGGCGTTTCCTATGGTTTTAGTCTTGATTTGACCTTTGTGAATACTTATTCATGAACTTCAGTGATTTTCAATTAAAAAAAGTTTTAAACTAGGCGTAAACATCTTATCGTGCATAAAATAACATCTACAGTAGGTCTAGATCTTTGTGTAGTACTTGAGATAAAATACATATAAATTTCATTCGGTTCTTTGAAAATACAGAAAATACACAAGTGCACAAAAGTAGATGCAAAATTACTTAAAAAATATTTCATTACTTCAGATCTTATTCATACAAACTATCTAGACCTTGCACATATAGCTGTGGGTGCCCTCATACTCCGCTACGAACTTACCAAGGTCTCCGTGCACTCAGTTGTAGAAGCCTTTTCCTTCGCCCGAATACAGAAAGATATTACAAATCAAACTCAAAAGTATTTCATCCATCAAGTGATTGATTCCCTTAGACCAGCTAACACGCATTTTTATACTCTTTTCTATTACAATACCATGGTCCTTAAACGATGGGTGGATCTCAAAACAATACCAAAATGTGAGGGGTTTTGACCTTCCTAAAACCCCTTGACTCTTATTTGACCTGTGCTACTCACACTATGCTCCTCAAAATGAGGAGACATACAATATTTTAAAAAAAATTGACCCAGTGAACCCCATCCCTGCATGCCCCCAACACAATTAGGTGACTCATCCTCAAGTCACTCCACTAGTACACTATGGATTTTTGCTTTTGGGTTGGTGAACCAAGAATTTACTAGGTGAAGTGCCTCCATTCATTGAACTACTACCTATCAAACTTCTTCGACCAATTTTTCGTAGTTGGCCCGTCTATTGCTAAGCCAATGGTTCAGTGTCTGTTGCATACTATTGAGTGTGCCTACCACAGTCTGTGAGAGTTGACCTACTTCTTCTTTTCATGGCTTCATTCATGCAATGATGATCTACATCTTATTTCGTAGCTTCTCAATCTGTCCTTGCATGGATGTCCCCTCTTTCAACCGGACAAACTGTTGCATAGGGGATAAGGTGTGCATCATTTCCTTTATCTCATCGTACTACAGATGCTTATATTGGATGAAGACTTCAAATTTTTTCACCTATGGGTCCTCCTGTAGCAAGGCCCATAGTTTGAAAGAATCTTCAAATAATTGGCTACTCTCTCTAACTACAACATCGACCTTTGCCTTGTTTGTTTTGATGGAATCCTCACACTGCTTTCAAATCTCTCGTGGTGTGGTGGGTTGTATATTGAATTGAAGCTCATTAATTTGTAGCTGCAGATCTAAGTGAAATTTATCCACCTGCCTCTTTCATTCTCTCAACGCATGTACTAGTTTTTGCACTTTTTCTTTAGAAGAGGCCTCAGACTGAATCTAGAACTTGAGAAGCTCACCGCATACTCTGAAAATGGCATACCCCAATTACGCCTTTCTCCTAGCTACCTCATCACGTTCCTAGTAAGATTTTTTCTTTTCATCTCACATCTATTTACTAGTGATATACGCATGCTTGATCACAATGAAAGCTCATTTCTCTTACACCATAAGCTCATATACTACACCCTAGTGTAGCTCATGAGATATGGATGGGGGAATGCCATGAGGTTAATACTTATATATTTAGGTAGTTGAGCACTCTCCTGTTCTACGACATCATTCAGATGTAAAGATCCAGTAGGCAAGGATATAGCATGGATCTTTGAAGTGAGGACCCAATGCGCACTACCCAATGTCATTAGTTGTGTGCTTGCTTGAGACCGGCTCACTTGACCTACGCTTTCTTGAACCTGGCGTGCTTGAAACTACAACTCTTTTAGGCCTACCCGGACCTTCGTCAAAACAGACTAATGTTGTTCTTTAATGTGGCCCCATATATCTTTTGTCACAGACCTAACAATATCTCCAATTTCATCAAGGTCATCCTCAGTGAGGACCATGTCCTTCCTATCAGAAGACTTATCATACTTGTGCTTATTCCCCATGCCTCTTGCACTTGATTTTTGTCGTTGTTTAAGAATAAAGGGAGAATCTACATTCTCTGAGTCTATAAAGGGGTCTTTAGTACCCTGATTAAGTTTTGTGGTAAGCTTCTCTTCGTCATTCTTGCCCTCTGGTTCTTGCACGGTATTATTCTCTAAGTCAATGGTCACCATCTTCTTTTCCTTATGCTTTTCTTCATTGGTGCCTTTTGCACCTTCTGTATTCGTCCCTATTATACCTTCGACAATATATGTTGGAAGGAGCCAGTCAGTCAGCCACTAAAGTACTAACTACATGATATCATCTTTGGTGATAAAAAATGGCAATGATGTCCATTTCTTCATCAAATCATGTGTCACGCCTATGCATACATGATGGAAATCGACCTTAAAATATACAATTCATTGATATTATTTTAACAGACTAGGTGGCAACCATGGCTTTTAGTTAATCACCATTCACAATTCCATTTCAAACATTACCGCGAACATCTTATTTACAATGACACAAGTAGAGTCCTTTGTTTCCCATAGTGAGGGAAATTTGGCAGGGTCACACAACTCCGCATTTGTCATCGGGAATCGGGAATCCTCTGGCATCCTCCAAGCTATCAACACGATCCATAATAGCAGCCACGTATAGTGGAATGCTTTTCCCTCCTCCCGCGGTTCGTGAAATCATCCGAGAATTCTTGGAATAGGTAATTCACCAAATTGAATTGGACCCCTTTGCTATACAGCGTAACCAATGATATCGCTAGTGCCAGCATTGCATCAGCATGACACTTCTTAATTATTTTTCCTTCCAATATCTATGCAGCAAACCACACAGCTTCATCAAAGATAAAATTAATGGCATATCCCCACAAATTCTTCACCAACCCAAAGTCAGTTTTCATTTGGTCCACAGGATTTTTATCCTATGACCTCCCCAAAAAATCATCAATGGGGTTCGTGCCCTAATATGGAAGCACTGTGATTCTACGATTAACATATCATTAATTGGGATGGGCCCTCCAAACCAGAGACATGCATCATGAACCAACGCCAATAACTAACACACACAAATGGTATTAATAATGTTGTGGCTAAAACATGTGACATACAACATATTGAGAAACCCTTCACACTGAATACCGACCACCCACTTCATCGGTTCAAGTGTTGCAATGCCCACCTCCTCATAGTAGACATTCTTCAAGTATTTACTAGGTTCTAGCTGTGGAAATTTCTTATGGTAACCCAAATCTAAATTGTCCATGTTCATAAATGGAACATTAGCCAACAAGTAACCCTCAATAGATACTTCCTCTACTAGCAATGGCATGAATATGCTGAATTTCATAGAGCCAAGGTCCATAGTTACTTTGGTGGTTAGTTATCGTAGGGGTATATACGGAAGCAGTCGAAAAATTATCTTTGCGCCTTCTCCGCTGGTATCCTCAATCCCCACATTATTTCTTCTTCAATCAAGTCCTGAAGTTCCATAGGCTTCTTGTTTTTATCCATTTTATCCTTCTTCCTATGCTTAGCTGAGATCTTTTGCGATGATTTCCGAACAGGGGACTGTTGTGGCTTTTTCTACTTTTTCTCTCCTGTTGTGGAGGTAGTAGGCTTTGGCCTCGATGGCCTGGGTGTTGTAGTAGGGATTGATGGTGCTACACTCATGATGTTTCTTAACACTCTCTTCAAGAATTGTTGCTCAAGTTCTGTCTAAC
The DNA here is from genome assembly GCA_031772625.1 of Pinus tabuliformis. Classification (NCBI taxonomy): domain Eukaryota; kingdom Viridiplantae; phylum Streptophyta; class Pinopsida; order Pinales; family Pinaceae; genus Pinus; species Pinus tabuliformis. The sequence goes on from CM062820.1 coordinate 1,450,767,368, forward strand.
TCAGGCAACGAGACATGCAGCAATACACTCGACTCTTTAAGTGCAACAACACATAATATCTTATCAGGAGGAAAAGTGGCCAAGTTTGGAGAGAGGTGCAATACTTATAACTAGATTTGAATTCAAATTGTCCATTCCCCCATAATTCTTCCTCATCAATGATTTTGGCGGCATATTTTCCCATATTTTTCCTTAAATCCACTTCCCCCGCTCCTTTTAACTGCAAAATCATTGTCAAATCAAATGTACTTTCTCCAATGCTCACTTTTTAGGCAAGATGTATTGATATCCTCCTTGTAGTGAAGCTTCTCCATAGTAGTTTCCCCATGTGCGCTTGTCCAACACATCACACAACCTTCCTTCTTTGATAATATTTTTCCTTGGCAGAGTAGTTTATAGTCCCACGCTTTCTTTCAACTATCAGAAGCACTAAGACTTTCCTATGGCCATGTCATAATTACAAAGAGGTGGGATCATCCCTCTAAACCTTTATCCTATTCCCATTAAGCATTCTAGGAAATATTTCTGCATTCAGCCTTATGAGCTGAACTATATCATCATCCGAAATGTCCTTGATTACATACGGTCCTAGCTAGTGCATCTAAAATTTCCCCAGAAATTTGGTAAATGTGTTGTCATACATTAGGACCAAATCCCCATTTTCGAATGTGTTTTGCTTGATGTGATGATTGTGCCATGCATTTTCTCTAGCTTTTGGTAGCTGATGATGGAGGCTAGCCAAAAGGTGGTCTTCCTATAATCCCAACAGCTTCGCTAGGCATCCCCGCATGACATTGCGATCTTCCATATTGGTTATTGTTGTGATTCTTAGGGTGGGTACTATGTATTTGATCTGCATTACTACTTCTTATCCATAAACTAGTCGAAAGGGTGTTTTCCTAGTTAATTTATTACAGGTATTCCTATATTCCCATAGAACTGCTAGTATGCACACATCCCAATGATTCCTATTAACATTATGGACTTTTGTGAGGGCATTCTCTAATATCTTAGTGAAAGCATTAACAATGTCATTCGCCTAGGGGTGATATGGCATGCTCTTCTGATGGTACATCTGGAACTCTTATGTTAAAGTTGCAATTGTCTCATTTAGGAAGTGTGACCGTCTGTGACTCAACAGAATCTTTGGGCATCAAAACCTTAATAAATAAAATCAAATATGAACTATGCAGCAGTGTCTGCATTGCAATCCTTCACGGGTTATACCTCGGCCTACTAGGTTAAGTATTTTGTCACAGTTATAATGTAGCACTCTCCCATCCTTTTTGCTCGTGGTTGAATAGGTCCAACAAAGTCAATTTCCCATTTATCAAATGCTTGTAATGTGGCCTACTGATTTAATGGAAGTTCATCCCTTCGTGATGGTCTCCCAGTCCTTTGACACACATCGCACACAATCCAGTTTTCCTTGGAATATTTATGTACCATTGGCCACCATTATCATGCACGTAGGATCTTCTGTCTAATAGCCATACCTACATAATTTCCTCCAGCAACATCACCATGTGCTTTGGCTAAATATCATGTCTTTCATATTTAGGCACATATCGATGCAAAACTTCATCTGACCCCATATTATATATTTGTCCTGCAATCACAGAAAAATCGGTAGCCCTTACAACTAGTTCCTTCTTTTGCTGCATAACATAACCTTCAGGAGCTATTCCAGTAGATAAAAACTAAATAATTTGTACAAAATGCTCATCCACAACCCTAACAACAAAGAGTTGTGTGTCAGGTAATACTTCCTCAATATTTATAGGTTCTCCACCATTTTCAATCTGAGAAAGGTGGTTCGGTCCAGCATTCAATCTTTTGGGCTTCACTATCACTTCGAAATCATATTATTGGGAAAAGAGAAGCCATCTACAGATTCCCCCCCCACCGCCCAACATAGGCTTATTGACTAGGTACTTGAACTTGGAGTGGTCCATCTACATATTAATGTGTACACCTTTAAGATAATGTATGATCTTTTGTAGTGCATAAAAAATGGCCAAACCTTCGTGCTCTGTCATTGAGTAGTTCCTTTTGGTGTTAGATAGTTTACGACTGACAGAGGAAATCCGATGATCGATAAAGAAGAAATGTGCATAACTCTAGTCTAAACTACACTAGACTTCATAAAAGACATTTATTATAAAATGTGATGCCTCAAGCAATGGAATTGTTGATATTTTAATGCAAGAAAGAATACCCACTATCATTGAAAGTCATCAAATCAAGGGAAAGAATTTACACAAACATATTTATGAGAACGAAATGTTGGCAATAATACTTTCCTTGAAGAAATAGCACCCTTTACTAATGAGAGGAAAATTCAAGGTAAAAAAAACTCATGATAGTCTTAAATACTTCATGGAACAAAGGTTATCTTTGGAAGAGTGGAAAAAATGGGTCACATAGTTATTGGGTTATGACTTTAAAATCATCTACAAAAAATGTAAGAAAAATATTTTTCAAAATGCGTTCTCAAGAAAGGATGAGAATGTGGATGATTTTTTTTGTGCTATTTCTATTATCCAACCTAATTGGATATTTGAAGAAATGTATGAATACAAGAATGAAAAAGAATTATGGGAACTCTTTTTATCTCAAAAAATGATTCGGTGTGGTACAAATATCACTTATATTTATGTAAGAACTCCAATTTCAAAGAAAATGTTCTTTTGGAATAGCACACCTCTCATATAACAGGGAACACAAGATTTTAAAAAAATTACCACAGGGTCAAGAAGGAATTATTTTGGGATGGCCTTAAATTTGATATTCAGATGTTTCTCACAGAATGTTTTTTTTCTAACAAATAAACTCAGGACAATTAAGACCCCAATTCCTTTACAACAATTAGCCATTTCAAGTCAGCGTTGGTAGGAGGTGTCAATGGATTCTATCACTACTATACCCAAGTACAAAGGAAAGAGTATTTTCGTGCTCGTAGTCAATTGACTTACCAAGTATGCAGAAGTTTATGCACTATCTCATCCTTTCAAAACTAGTACAATTTTTATTACATGGATAATGTTCAAAATCTACATGGAAAACTAAAGATTATTGTAAGTGATAAGGAACCCATTTTCACCAATTTTTTTTGGAAATAGTTATTTTCTTGTATCGATATTCAATTGGCGCATAGCTCAACTTATAATCCTCAATATGATTGGAGAAATGAGATACCAAAACTTTTTTTGGAAGGATTTTGTTGTTTCTTTGTGTCTAATAAACAAAACAATGGGTCAAGTTGTCACCACTCGCCGAATAGTGGTATAACACTTCGTTCCACATCAGAAAAATATGACCACATTTATGGTGCTTTATGGATATCATCCACCATCCATCACATCGTCTCTAAGAGAAAATATAAGTTTCAAGAAATGGAATAACACATCAAACATCAAAAATAAGTTCTCCAACTTTCAAAGGATATCTTGACTTTGATATATAATTGGATGAAATAATAGGAAGATCAACATCACATTAAAATAAGTTTCAACATGGGTGATTGGATATTTTATGGCTACATCCATACAAATAAATTTCCTCCAATAAAGCTAAGAAGGATAATAAATTATCACCCAAGTACTATGGCCATTATAAGGTGTTGCAAAATGTTGGTACTATGGCATACAAATTGGATCTTCTAGCATCTTCGCAAGTACATCAAGTTTTCCATGTTCCATTCTTAAAGAAGGTTATATGTGATAAGCTCCTATTTGAAACAACATTGCAAGAACTTGACGAGCAAGGGAAAATCATATTGAATCCTAAGGAAATTACTAAAAGAAGAATTTGATCACTACGAAATTAATCAATTTTAGAGTATCTCATTAAGAGGAAAAACATACCTACTGAAGATTCCACATGAGAATATGAGTATTTTATATAGAATCATTCATAACTACTGAAGCATTGAGGAAAATAACGTTTTGAAGGAGAGTGGCATGTTAGTTCCCTATAATACCAGCGAGAGTCGAGACCCTTATATTGTTATTATTGTGCCTCGTACAAGCCTGCTAATGTTATTGTTGTGCTCTTACATTATTATTGTTATATGCCCCAATTATGGTTTTACCCATTAGACTCCTATATATACCAAGGAGGTCTCATCATTTGAATCATCCAAGAATTGTTCATTTATGTGATATAAAAGGAGGTTCCCCCCTCAAAGTGGTTGATTGTCAAGTCATTGATCTATATTTTCTTATGTTTTTGTTTTATTTTGATCTAGAATAAAAACATATAGAAATAGTATCCTGAGTTTGTTGTTGTTTTAAAACTCTATAAATACAACAGTTCCTTTAAGGGGGGAAAGTAAGAGAGAAATTTTATTTATATGAAATTTATGCCATTAATATATTCTTGATTTAACTCTCACCTATGTGTATGAATTCTTTGTGCATAAATTCATGTGTGATTAAGTTAACAATCAGGTTTTGAAGTTTCTCCAAAATGTGTGACCCAAACAAGAGGGCTCCTTGTGCTAGGATGTCTACTACTTCTTATTTGAATGAGATTATTTATTTTTCATAGTGTAGATTTTCTCATATTTAGTCTACTTTTCTTAGAAACACAATTCTCTATTTTTATTATCTATTACTCACATTGATTAAAAGATTTTAATAATAGTCCAAAAAGATTTTATAACCATAATAACATTATGGAAAGCAATCACTTCGGTTTATGATACTAGTGTGTTTTGAATTGATTCAAGATTGAATTTCATTTTCTCACGTGTGCCAATGCAATGAAGGCTAATCTCATAGATATTTTGATTGAATAGGAATTAATCCTTCAACCCAAAAATAATAATAATCCATATTTTTGAAGAGGTTTTTTGTCAAAATTATTAAATTATCTACATGGTTAGGAAGCTCTATAAGTGTTTTAGAACCATGATTATATTGAGTTATCTAGTTTTCAATTTCTTTTCATGGGCTAACATTTATTTTGAATTTCAGTTTTTATTAGATAAAATTAGAATCCTAATCCTAGTGTAAGACTTGAACTTGACTTTCCTTCTTATCATGCAAATTTCTTTCATAATCAAGTGAAAGTTGTGTGTTCATTCCTATATACACCATGTGTAGGGACTAGTTTGTTAGTTAATCTCTACTATAACAAAGAATATTTACATATCATAACTTAACATATGCTAAATAAACATCCCTTCATACCTAGTTTCTCATAGTTCATGTCAATCCTCGAATGATTCCAATCCTTTGCTACAATGTTTCTCCAAGTTTCAATCCCCCTCTTCACTTCCAAACCAAATAATTCCACCTACCAATTGGGACATGTCTCTTTAGCTCCTAGACCTAGAGGATTTCAAGATAGAGGAATGTTTTATTAGAAAACTAGTCCTTACACAGGTGTATCTAGGAATGAAAAAAGAAATTTTACTTCAGTGTTAAGAAATTTGGATCATAAAAGTCAAAGTCAAGTTCAGGTCTTACACCTAAGATATATTTTGCATTAAACGCCATAAGCTTACAAGACCAAATTTGTTTTAATGCCACCAATTATAGTATAATTGAACTAACAGAAAATATGCTCATACATAGTCTACATGGTCAATGATCGTTAGATTTGGTTGACCATAGTCAACCTGATCAAACATTATCAACCATATTAATCGATAGTTATTCATTTGTCAACTATATTAAACCATGTGAGCCCTATGTTGAGCATATTCAATAATATTTAATCAAAAATAACTATAGGCACCTATGGCCAACCAAATGCAACCATAGATAATCTTAAAGAACCATGGTTACCCATTCTATACATGGTTAAAAGGGTCAACATAGTCAAGTATAATCAATTATAACTAGCTATAGTGAATCATCATCAACAATGGTCAACCATAGTGTTGACACCGTGATCAACACCCTCCAAACGTTTTCCCACACTTGAATTTTGGAGCCTACTAAGGATCCTACAATATGTTGTTCCGTGTTTTATCAATGTTTTGTAATTTTTTTAATTCTGCTTCCAGGTTTTAATTGTCAAGTAACTTGCAAACACATGCTTAGTCTTAGATGAGTTCATGAAAATTCTTCCTTGATGCAAGATTGAATAGGCATGGAACGATTGATTAAGACAGTGGTTTTGTGCTGTTCAAGTCACGTTGACAGTTAGTGCACACTTCCATTGATAGTCCCCCTCATCTTAGTTGTGATTATACTTTCATTTCTATCATTATTCTCAACTATCAATTTTGCATGCCTATGTGTTCACAATTGTTACTTTCACTTTTGCATCTGTCACTTTTTCTTTCTTTTTTTCCTTAACAAGTGTCATAATCATGTTTTCCTCACTCTGGCATGTGTTTCCTTCAATTTCTTTAAATTTTGTAAGTGTCTATTTGCTATCATTTCAGGCTGTGATTGTTGTTCATGAGTCCTGTGCATTCCCTTGGCTTGGATCAATGGTACTCATGTGTGTGATTTATGTTTGAGTTGTGATCAGATGCATTTCTCCCTTTTAATCTATTTGTCTCACACTTATACATTTTGAATCCCTTTCTTGACCCTACTATTCAGCGCAAGTTGTAGAGGCATTAGCCTTATTTCTATGTAATAAGTGCAACTTATCCACGAGCCTCATTAACCCATATTTCTTCCTATACTTGTGCACTAATTCATTTCTAAGTTATCCTCCCTCTCACAATGCATTAGTACCTCCTAAGGGTAAGTCATGTAACCCTGTACTACCTCCCTCATTAAAAAGCACATTCCAGATGAACAAGTAGTCACTATTGGAGAGAATTGCGCCCTTCCAAGCCTAAGAGAACTTAAAAACAATTAAGCTCACTTAAAAACAATGAAGCACACATTGAAGCAATTAAGGGGACATCAAACACTCATTGAAAAAGTGAAGTTTCTAAAATCAAGGACCTTCTCTCCTCTAAAAATACATCATGGAAAAATGAGGACCACTCGTATTATCAAAGTGCGCTTGTGGTTTTGAAGTGCACTTAGCGTCTCAGAGTACACTCCATCATCATAAATAAATGCACCCTATTAGAGAACATATAGCACTCAAAAACCATAAAGCCTTAGATTTCATGTTGCACTCACGAAGCATGAAGCTTCATCCTTCCCTTTGAGTGCATGGTGTAGTCACAAAGCCTGAATCTTTGAGTGCACTCCTTTGACACAAATAACTACGCCATCTTTGAGCACATGAGCACACCTTAAAGGCTTGAATGTTTTCCCTCCATCATTTCAACACAAGCCAATGTTCCATCCTTGTAGTTGAGTGCATAAGTGTACTTTGAAGGCTTGAAGGCTCGAAGTGTTAATCCTTCATCTCTTTAGACTACACCCTTGCACCCTCTTTGTAATTTTGAGTGCATGAGTGCACCTTGAAGGCCTGAGGGCCTAAAGATTCATTCCATCATCTCTTCAAAGTCTACCCTTGCACACTCTTTGTCCCTTTGAGTGCATGAGAATACCTTGAATACCTAAAGGCATGAATCATAACTCCTTCGTCTCTTTAGAGTGCTCCCTTGCTCCCTATTTGTCTCTTTGAGTGCATGAGGACACCTTGACGGCATGAAAACCTGAAGCATCACTCATTAATCTCTTCGAAGTGTGCCCTTGTGCCCCATTAGCTCTCTCTCTCTTGTCTGAGTGCACATGTGCACCTTGGAGGCCTCTTTTGAACCTCGATGAGTTTAGCTACAGTCTCCTAGTCAAGCCTTCTTCTTTTACCCCTCTCACAGGCATATCATTAGCACATCATTGAATGAGCTAGGTAGAGATATAATATATGTTTTAAACTAATTTTTCCTCATCACAAATTATTTTCATTTGTAGGAACACTATATCAACATGACTAGGTGATGCTAAAGAGTAGATATCAAGGAGAAAGCATAGAGAAATGCCTCTGAAGAAGAAGAACAAAAGAAATATATCATGGAGAAATGAAGCAGATCATGGACCAAAACAGAAAAAAGGAATTCAATGATGACTCAAAGGATTCCAATATTGATCCAAGACCCTCTAAAGGGTGAATATAAGAAACAAAGTGGATATTTAATCAAGATGAAGCATCAATCATATTTATCATCAACAATACAAGATGAAGCAAAAACAGACAACACTTGACATTGCCAACTCATCTTGAAGTCATGTCACCATTATCAAGTTGTAACTTATACAAGTGTCAACATAGTGGCGAACGTGTGTTCTTGTGGAGTGTAATGGTATATTTTCAAATAAAGGGATAAATGTAATGTGTGGATGTCTAAGAGTCATATATGGAACATGAAGAGTCACATAGTCATCTATGGACAAAGATTGTATAGAAGTCTAAAAGTTTTTTAGAAGTTCAAGAATTATTTAGATGTCCAAAGGACACACTAGAAGTCTAAGATTCATAAGGATAATCCAAGATTCTCGAGGATATGAAAGATTAATCCTCTTGTTATAAAAGAAAACTCATATCGCAAGCAAAGGGATTTTTCGAGGCTTAAGATTTGGAGAGATATTTTTGCCTTCTCTACATGGCATAAGAGTGAAAATTATTCTTTGTAGAAACAACAAGTGACTTAATGTTCCACTATTGGAACTAGTGTCTCAATATTGTATGTGTGTACTTGGATCTTTAACCTAATTGAATCTCTATGAGCCAACACATTTTCATACATGTATCACAAATGTTTTAGGAATTTTCTTAGGATTTTTAAGGTATATGATGTGATCATGTTTACTAGAGAAATTGACTATTTTGGTGGCTTCAGTACTCATCTTGTTCAATGTGTGTTCTATTATCTTTAACGTAATTATGTGAACTATTTTTCTAAAGAATCCTTTTATGCTCTCTTGTGTCTCTCTTAGGTTAGTACTATAAATTTCCTTCTAAAGGCTCACTTTTGTCTCTCTTCTCTTGTGAAAGTCTCCTTTTACACATTGTAATTGGTGTTTTACAATATCAACTTACTTTCTTATTCAAGGTTTATGTATATAATCTCTTATGTTATCCGTTGAAACCATGACAAACCTTTATCTTATGGTGGTTGGACCGATACTACAGATGGGGCTCCTACTCCAAACAGTTTGAGGTCTAATTGTGACTTCACATGAGGGAGACCCCTTGTACGTTGGCGGTATCCAACACTGTCAACACATAATTAACTATAGTCAAACATAACAAACTATAATCTTACATAATAATATATTCTTGACCATGGTCAATTATAGTCAAAATTATTAACCATTATGAACCATGGCTGACCTATTCTACATTAGTCAACTATACTTAAATGTGGACCACCATGGTCATCCATATTTAAGAATGGTCGCCCACAGGAAACCATATGTATTGGATTCCTCACACTTTTAGGGGGTTATCCTAAAGTCCACAACATCTATGTGATCCAGGATTTCTTGATTCAAATTAGAGATAGTTGGCGGGAAAGCTGAGTTTGATTTACAATAGCCAAAGTTATTTTTTTTCACACAACGGAAAAACCACTATATGCCAAACTTTAAGTAAGATGACTAGAAAATTATTAATCCAAAAGTATTGGTAGTTTTAATTAAAATTATTACCTTAAATAATCTTTAAAATAATAAAAAATTTATATCCCAAACCTTTTAAAATCTAAGAAAATTCGTTGTTAATTATGAATTGAAAGATGAAGAAGAAAATGCTACTTGAATTCAAAATCAAATAAAACCTTTAAATGATTACCATCTTCTTAACCAAATCCAAATCTCAGAAGAAAGTTCCTAACATGAAAACACAAATCACATTACATAAAGTCTCATATTGTAGGAATTATCAACTAAATGCCTTCAAAAACATAATCTTGTATATCAAAATCCCAAAGAAATAACTTGGGTTCACAAGAAGATCCTACCCTTTGAATTAATTTACTTTGAAAGCCTTCTGAAAATTACAATGAACACATTTACAAATTTGAGCAATAATCCCACTTTTCTAAGGAGAAGTAATAAAACCATGTTGAAAAGATGAAATAGAGATTTATGTTTAGAAAGAAATGGTATAGTATCATGTCCTTGTATATCTCTTACAACAAGCTACTTGTTGTGCATAATTTTATTAAAACTTCAAAAATAATAAATTTGATTACAAGTTCAAAACCGAATAAATTGATATCTCTTGTAACATCTTTTACAACAACCTTGACTAGTTGTGTTAAAACTTAAAAAATAATAAATTTGATTACAAGTTCAAAATCGAGTAAATTGATAACAAAATTATAGTTATTAAAATAGAGAAAAAAATTTAATATTTATTATTTCCTACTCTTCTTTAAATAATGTATTACAAGTTTTGAGAAAGAGAAGATTTATTATAATGAAGTTTTTTTTTTTTATGTTTTCGTTCTTAGAATTTGATATTTGAATTTTGATAATTTTTATTATGAATAGAAGAATTTGATAATTTAGTATGAAAATTATGTTTATATATATTTTTTAAAATTAAAGAATATTTTAATTGTCACAATTACATTAGTAAATGTGGTTGATATATCATGAGTTTAATTATTATTTTTTTTTCAAAATGAATATCCCTAGAAAAACCATTCATTCTATAAACTATTTGTTATATAAACAACATATTCGCATTATGTCATTTGTTATTTGATAATTTTCATGGCAATTTTGTATTCCTATTGCTTAAATATGAAAATATAAATATGTACTTGATAGCACTTATTATTTCATAACCTAAAATAATTTTAATAGTTGAATTAAATAAACATGAAAACTTGAATATAAATTTAAAGATGCATACTAATATTTGAAATTTGATCACTAGCTAAAATAAAGCAACATATTTCGTTTATAACCATGAAATAAAAAAATGAAATTTAAAAAATAATAATTTTAAAGAGATGAACTCAGCATTCCTAGATAAGAATAATTATGATGAATTCTTAAATTCTTTATTGTTTGCGTAGAGAAAGAAGACATTCCTTCTTGATTCTTCATTATTAACAATTCCAAGCTACAATGTTTTACAATGTAAATGATATTGTTTGATTTTCTATGTGAACTCCATAGCGTTGTCTCTGTTTCTTTTATGGGCATAAGAGATTCGAAAACCTAATAAGCTAAAGAATACGTATAAAGAATATCAAACATATCACCTTCTAAATACCGAGAAATAGTTAAATATAAACACTTGTGAGTTTTATTCGTTTTGATTTTGGAAACTATCATAAACTTCATTTTCAACGAGTTGATTGCTAGTCATGAAATAAAGATTCTCACACGTAAAGATTCTCACAAGTAGGTTATTAGTCCCGGCCGAAGGAAGTGCACGGATTATAGTTTTGGCTCGGGCACTGACTCCATATTAAGGTCTGTAGATTAGTCCATCTATCTAAAGTTTTTAAAAAATGTTTTTTTCTAAAGTTTCAGTCTTGAGGTCTTATTATCGGACTGCGAATTGTGCACACCAAAAAAGGGTTTATCTAAAGTTTGAAAAAACCCATCAACTTTTTAATTTAATGTTTCACGGATTTATCCAAAAGTCCAAAAAATCCTATCCACCTTCTTATCCCAAATTTGAAACTCTGTATATCCTTTGTTCGATATATTCCAAAGTTTAAACTGCATATATCCTTAATTTTATAATGATGTAAAAGTAATGATAGATTTTCAGATATGTAGAACATTTCCTTTCCTTGCCACCTATTACCACCATGAAGATTGGAATAAATTAAACAATTATGCCTTGTCACCTATTATTACTGCAACTTGGTGTCACCCAAGTGTTATGGTGTCGGCGTCCTTCCACCTCCTATGCTCGCATGCTATCACTCAACTAGCTACTCGCATCCTATTACTATTCAACTAGCTTGTTGCTTCTGTTTTGCTTCTTGATGGAGAAACTGGGATAAACTCATTAGCGTGTAGTGCATATTGCACATGCAAATGTTCAATCAATTCGTATACGCAAGGTAGTTGTTTAGAAAGTCATGTCTCAGCTAGTAGATGTTATTTTTAATAGCATTCAATTCATATACCTAAGCTAGTTGTTTAGCAAGTCATTTCTCGTCTAGTAGATGTTGGTTTTTAGTAGCATCGAGAGAGATGATCGATCAGCAAGGCAAGGTACTAGACATAAAATCCAACATAAAATATAGAGACAAAGACAACAGAGTAACTAACATAGTTATCTCCTGCAAGGATGCCAGTGTGATAGTCGGAATTCCACCATTCAGTTTGGTCTTCAGTTCTGAATCTATCATCATAATAGTGGGTGCTCCTACCCTTTTCTTCTACTCATGTTGTTGTCTCTATCTATTATGTAACCTTTTTTCTGGCTCTCTCAAGCCCTTAGGGTGACTTGCTCTTAGCTTGCTCAAGCAATAACCCCCACTAAGACATAGTAAAGACACCACTAGCGGCTAGGGTAGTGACTTCACTAGCTTCTTCAGTTGTTAGTTCTCTGCCTAGATGTATCACCTTCCATCGTTTCTTCTAGTTAAACTCCCCCTAAAATAACCCTGATAGCCAAAATACTATTACACGTATCCCTACCTTTATGGAAAATTTTAAGAACCCCCTAAATTTATATATATAATAAATGAGCGAATCTCCATGGTATATAGGAAAAATGGAAGGCGATTTTATCAATAATATAATATGTATATATAATTTTTTGGGGAATCTCACCAAGCATGGCGAATATTTTACTCAATTATAAAATCTTGTAAGATCTTGGTATTACCATGGCTCAATACCATGGGTTATTATAAACCTGGAGCTTAAAAGTTACTATTACTAATTTATAAAAATTAATAAAATTAATAGTTGATTTTTATTTTATTTTTTATTTTAACCAAGCTAAAATGTTTAACATACATTAAATTACAACATCCATTTTTACTCTTGATCCACCCCCGAAGGGATCAAATATTTTTTCACTCTATGCTAGTTTGCAAATCACGATATTTGATACCTCTCGGGGGTTAGTAGATCCAGAGTAAAGATGGATCTATGCTGGTTTAATTCCCCCATTTAAATAGGCTACATTCCACGTGAATACCATGGGTCAATACCATGTGCCATTTTGGTGAATACCATGGTTCATACCAGGCGCCATTTTGGTGAATACCATGGGTCAATACCATGTGCCAATTTTATTTTTATTAATACTAATATTAGGGTTAATAATGTTTTTTGCATGGTATTAATAACAATCTAGTCCATGGTATTTGTCCCATAGTATTTTGCCCATAGGTTTCACCTAAATATAAAGAATTTTTTGAGTGTTCCTAAATATAAAGTGACTTATGGAGTAAATATAAAAAAATGTTTTATTTTTTTACCATACCTCTCGTTTATTTATATTTTTATTAATTTACCATACCTCTTTTACAAATATGGTATTTGGCCCATAGGATTCACTTAAATAAAATCTCTTTCTTGAGCCTTCATAAATAGAATGAGGGTTATGGACTAAATATAAAAAGAGGTTTTATTTATTTACCATACGTCTAGTTTATTTATATTTTTATTTATTTACCATACCTTTTGAGTAAGTATAAAAAGACATTTTATTTATTTACCATACCTCCACTTTACTTATATTTTTATTTGTTTACACCCTTGCATGTATATAAGGTGACTTATGGAGTAAATATAAAAAATGTTTTATTTATTTACCATACCTCTCATTTATTTATATTTTTATTAATTTACCATACCTCTTTTATAAATATGGTATTTGGCCCATAGGATTCACTTAAATAAAACCTATTCTTGAAAATGGGTGAATGGAAGGTTGTAACTCCTAATTTCAAGGGCTAAATTTACCTTTTTTCCCTCTCCCTTAAAATAAGGTGGGCTATTTGAGGTGATTTATAAAAATGTACTATGATACAAAATATTCGCCCACTAAAAATTTAAAACCCCTTAATTTCGCCAAAGGGCGAACATTCGGAATCTGGGGCAGCATGGGTCCATGGACTGATGTTTCCTCCCAAAGTGGTAGCACTCGGATAGATCTTTCTAACGAGCTATCGTATGCGTCAAACAGAGATCGTATGCCAAAGTTACGACCCCGGGAAATTGATGTACCAATTTACCCAAACGGGGCCCACAATTTGGCGTTTCATCTTCTAGGGCTAGGTTTCGGGATGTGAAGGGTTTTCCATTGTTTCTCAACAATAAATAGGCCTTCGAGCCTCATTGTAACATAGTTCAGAACAGTTCAGAGGCATGTAGCCACCACATCTCTTCTCAGAGATAAGTTACCATCGCCCTAGCTGGTTTATTTCCATTTTTTTTTGTAAGCATATTTCAACATCTTCCATTAATGAAATGAAGTATTATTTCCTCTGCATCTTTGTGTATATGGTTATCTCTGTAATTTGTTGCGTTCCTGTTTAAATTCCGATCAGTGGTATCAGAGCGGTCTACCTTTTCTCTGTTTTTCTTTGCATGTCACCAACGAGGTCAGGATATAAGGAGTTAGGGCTTGAACTGGTCGAACCTTTGCAAGACCAGCCTCGCAAATCCCGACGATCGAACCTTTGCAAGACCAGCCTCGCAAATCCCGACGACCTCCCATGGCGGATGAGAAGAAAGACGAGGGGGCGGGAGATCCTATCAAAATTTTGCTCGAAGAAGCGCTTGAGCGGCAAAGGAACGCGATGATGGATAGCTTTGCGTAGATCCTTCAGCGGCTACCAAGAGGCGACGCATCGACTTCCAACAGCGACTCTAGAAACGCCACACCATTCAAGGTACAAGTTAATTTTGAAATCCCCATCTTCGAGGGTCAAATAGACGCAGATGCCGTACACAAATGGTTAAATCTGCTAGATGGGTATTTTTCTGTTCATGAATTTTCAAATCGGGAAAAGATTGTTTCGCTCTTCTCAAAGCAGCCCCCCACCTCAAGGACTGGTGGGAAACCTACTGCGAGCAAAAGGATGAAAGTACAAGCTCACTATTTTCAGCCGCACCCACTTAGAATGACTTCCAGGATGCCATCAAGGAGCAATACTACCCTGTCGGAACCTATGAGGACAAATACATCAAATGGACCACACTGCGGCAGGGACGAGACCAAGATGTGCCAGAGTTCACAAACATTTTTCATACCCTTTGCACACAGTTGGGTATCAAAGATTCTGAGCTGCATCTGGTACTCAAATACCGTGGCTGCCTGCATAGATACATCCAGGAAGAGATGGTGTTCTTGAACATCTCCTCACTCGGCACAGCATACGGATACACTGTCAAAATCGAACAAAAGTTCAAACAGAAGAAGCGAGACTTTGGATCTGCAAATCCAAAGCCCAAAGGACAAAACCAAGGCGGGGTGACCCAAGACAACCCGTCGAAGCCGCAAGAGAAGAACAACACCACAAAGTCGAAGAAGGACATAGGAAAGTGGTGTGAGTTCCACAAGAGTCCCACTCATAACACAACTGAGTGTCGGACCAAGCAGTCGCTGGTGGCCGAGTTGAAGGCTTCCGAATCAGATGCATGTTCTGACCCTGAGCCAGAACCTGACAAGGGGAACGGCAAAGGGAAGCAAATCATTGATGCGGATCCCAGCGCCACTGTTGCCACTGCCAAGATCCAGAAGAATGAACCTGCAGATCTAGAAGAGGGGGAGCGTCTTTTCCACTCACAGATGTGGGTGAAGGGTTCGCCGCTATAATTCATTGTCGACAGTGGCAGCCAAAAGAACCTTATTTCAGCAGAGGTCGTGAAGCGATTGGGCCTACCGACTACACCACACCCGCAGCCGTACAATATCGGGTGGCTTCATGAAGGATGAGATCTCAAAGTTCGCCAGCAGTGCCGCCTTCCATATAGCATCAAGCCCTTCACAGACGAGGTATTGTGTGATGTTACACCTCTAGATGTTTGCGATGTACTATTAGGCCAGCCATACTTGTGGAGGCGACATGCTGTGTATGAGTCAAGGCCTCGTGCTGTCATTATTTCTTTGAGTAATTCATTATACAGGATACCAGAGGTAGCCCCACCTACTGCCACATCTTGATCACTGCTGAGAAAGGCAGCAAGCTCATCTCACAGACCAAGAAATTTATTTGTCTGGTTCACTCCCAAAGTAAGGGGAAGATCGTTGCTACCTCCATGACCCCTGCAAAGGGTTCCTCCAGGCAGCAGCAGCAGCAAAGGGATACGGTCATGACGGAACACAGGAACAACTTCTCCTCACCCACAGAGATACCACACAAGTTTCAGGTGGGCAACAAAGTCTGGTTGCATCTGCAGAGAGAATGCCTTACCAGAACCCATCAGAAGTTCAGACCACTCCGACATGGTCCTTACACCAGTACCAAGGCTACGGGCAACAATGCTTCGAAGCACAGCATTCCTCCATTCCTTGGCTTGCACCGAGTGTTCATTATGGACCATCGTCGACCATGCTTCTCACCATTACTAGACACATCAGAGATTGCAGGACAAGTTCAGCAAATAGAGGAACTCAACGCAATGGGGACCATTGCTTCCTAAGGGGGGAGGAATGATCCAGGTGGATGTTGGTGGCCACCCACCTATCCCATTTGGACCCCCACAACTGTCTCTTTCAACTTTTTCAGTTTCCTAAATTGTAGCACAGTTTACTATTTTTAGCAGTTTTTCGGGTCCTGAACTTCCGGAGCCATTTTGAGGCCCTAAACGACGTTTTCTTGGGAATCTGGAGCAACATGGGTCCATGGACCCATGTTGCCTCCCAAAGTGGTAGCACTCGGATAGATCTTTCTAACGAGCTATCGTACGCATCAAACGAAGATCGTATGCCAAAGTTACGACCCCCGGAAATTGATGTACCAATTTACCCAAACGGGGCCCACAATTTGGTGTTTCATCTTCTAGGGCTAGGTTTCGGGATGTGAAGGGTTTTCCATTGTTTCTCAACAATAAATAGGCCTTCGAGCCTCATTGTAACATAGTTCAGAACAGTTCAGAGACATGTAGCCAGCACATCTCTTCTCAGAGATAAGCTACCATCGCCCTAGCTGGTTTATTTCCATTTTTGGTTGTAAGCATATTTCAGTATTTTCCATTAATGAAATGAAGTATTATTTCCGCTGCATCTTTGTGTATATGGTTATCTCTGTAACTTGTTTCGTTCCTGTTTAAATCCGAATCCCCTGCACATTTGAAATCAGTGGTAAGTGTAAAAACATTTACAGAACCACACTAGTTTTGTTCCTTTTGCTCTGTAATGAGATCTTTCTCATGTTGCCCTTCTTTCTTTGCCTTCGTATCTGCTTTATCTCTATGGGATTCCTTCTTTTCCTTTGCATCTATCTATGTCTTTGTCTCTATTTCTCTCCTCCACTTCTGTGCTAACATGTGTTGTTGCAGGCAGGTTGTCTTCCACTTGGTTTCGAGATTCACGAGGGATTATCTCACAAAATATAATCATGTAAATATGATGTTTTTGAGGCATCATCTATAACCATTCATCATTAGGTAACAAGTATTCATCAAGCTTTACATCATCACTAATAATTGTTGGATTCGCCATATTATTGACTGCTCTAATGGAAGCTTCATTGCCGCAAAGAAGCTTTGTTGTTGGATTCACCAAATTTTCATCAGCAAGCTCTATTGTTGGATTCATTAATTTTTCATTATCAAGCCTTGTTTCTGGAATGACCATGTTGTCTTCAACAAGCTCTATTGCTGGAATCACCAAATTTTCTTCAACTTATGGTTGTGCACAATGGGGTTCATGAGCATATATCTGTTTCTTCTCTGCTTGTTCTAAAAATTCTTCACTAATCATCCACTTATGGCTAAGCATAGTGGGATCATCAAACTCTTCATCTCGCTGTAGATCTACTATCGTAGATCCATATTCATATTCAACTTCAATACTCCCCCTTACATGAAAAATCTTCTTAAGGGTATCATAAGTTTCCTTGGTTGTTTTTCCTTCATTCATTCTAGTTCTTGCTTCAACTTTCTTAGCATCTTAGCTTTTCCCATATGTTGAGTGTTGGGTCACTAGAAATCAACAAGAAAAACAGATTGTAGACATTGCATCTAACTCTAATAAAAATAATCCTCTATTTCATGGCATCCATAAAGAAACGAGTCTACAGGTTTTCACAAGGGCAACACTTTCACAATACCCAAAGTTAATTAGAACAAAACCCCATTTTGTAAAAAAAAATTTAATAACATGCATCTCCCCTTTTTATAACAATTTTAAGTTCTTTTTATTTTTTTAACTTTGAGAAAAAAATATTTTTCATTTTAAGAATACCTCGTAAAACATTGAAACCCCTCTAGAATAATACCAAGCCATACAAAGATTACATGACCTCTTTTTTTTGCAACAAAACTCCCATGAAATGTTTCTAAGAAACCTTTTTTTTCCAGGTTAAAGCTCTTTTAAAAAAAAGAATAGCTTTCACTGATATAAGCCCTTCGTTTTGAAATAAATTAAAAACAACTTTTAAAAGGTTACACAAAAATAAAACTGTTTTAAAGGTTCGTTAATCCAACATAATTAAGAAATAACCCATATGTGTATTTTAGAAAATTGATGCTAAAATTCATGCCTCTAGGAATTTCTCATTGATGTTTCCAATGTAATCTTATTTACCTGATTTGTAATACTGAGAAGAAAAATCCTTTGCTCCACTTTTCAACTTTCCATTATTTGTCATGGTATCAGAGCACTAAGTCGTATCAACTATTTGAACTTACTCATATGTTTTCCCAAAATTCATGCTAAGGAAGTCTGAATGTGTTTTATGGGTTAACAAAATGCTTTTTATAAGTTATTTTCTGAACATTGCATATGTTTCATAAAAAAATAAATAGGGAAACTTGTAGTTAAATTGTTACAGTGAAAACAATCATTAATGACCATCTTATAATGACCATATGATAAGGGAAAAAATATTCCAACTCTATCAGTATTGAAAATTACCACAAATTGTATTGACAATTACCACAAACTGATTGTCCTAATTTTGTCGCCTTCATGATTTACTAAGAACATTGGTTTTGTTTTCTTGTTTTAGGTATTCGAAGGAAGGAAATAGAAAGTAGCTCGAGTGAGGAAGCAAGATCATCACCAAGCGGAATAGTGTTCTAAGAGGTAGGCCCTCTTATTTGATTCTAGCTTAAGGAGATTTTCCATAGATTGTTTATTTGTGGCTATACCTGCTCTCTCGGCCGAGAGGAATTATCTATGTGTGCACTAAGAATTTACCTGCACCAAAAATTGGTGACTCCGCTATGGAGCCAATCCTTTTTTTTATTGACTGTCATTTTATGGCTTTCTGTGAACTTTTCTAGTATCACCATTTCCCTTTAGTGTTCTCTACTTTGCCCGGTTTACTACTATGAGCCTGAAATTTACAGTGGCAAGTCTCATTTTAGCCTTTGAAAATTTTTGTTTTTCTCCTTGAATCCTTGATCAGCATCTTTATGTTTTTGATAGTCATGTCGATCACTGCGAGATTCTGAAAAATAGTCATGCCAACCACCTTCTAGCACTTGTTGTCAGTTAGGTAGTCACACTGATTCCTGTAGGTGAAGACCAGGGTTTCCCCTAGATCATAACCAATGTGTCTTGCCCTTTTGATTTCTCTCTCTTGGCTTATTTTGATAGTGTTCTCCCTCACTGGAAAGTTCTATTAGCTTGGTTTATATGCTTGTTTGGTTTTCCTTTTCTTTAATTGGTTTCTTGAGTTCTCGGATGGTTTATAGCCCTAGGGCATCTAGGTCATCATTCATTCACCTGATTGTGTGCTCAACAAGTCAAGCTGTTTGTTAATTGCTCCATGTATTTTCATTTTTTAGTCCTTTTATCACTTTGATTTCAATTAAACAAGTTTGAAAATTTTCATTTGTTCTTCTCTTGATTAAGTGTCTCCTTTCGGTCATAGTTTACATTGCTTGTCTTGTTCTTGATTGAATCGTTCCATCATTGGTTTGGAAGGAATTATCTTTTCGTTCTTTCCATTTGATTAATGTTGATTGTTTCGAAAAAAATTATTTGAAGTGTTTGTGAAAGGTTCATGTTATCATTCCATTGAAAAATACACATTTCTAGTTTGTTGAATCAATATGTTACACTAGCTAGCATCATTGAATACTAGAGTCACATGATCACTTGTATTCGAAAAGAAATGAATTCTCTTTACTGTTAAAAGGACTAGTTGAAGTGTGTTCAATAGGAATATTCAATGCATTTTCGAGATTTATTGGTGAAAGGTTTTATTCTCTGATTGTTGCATTGATTGTGTATTCTCTATCTCTCAATTAGTGTTAACTCTCACCGAAGACAAAGATTTCCTTTCTCATATAGCTGCATGTAGGAGTTCTATTAGTTGATAGTGGTAGGGCCTTGTAATTGAAACCTAACTCAATATCAACCATTAAAATATATTAAATTAAACTAAGGAATCATTGAAAATTAATGCTTATATTTAGAGGTCTAAGCTAGAGATGTGTTCCAGCGTCTTTAAACTTAGTAGCTGTCGTTCGCTTTGGCACTAGACAGTGCTAGTAAGGACTTGTGCTCCCTATATCATCGAGTATATAAATGGAGACCCCACTAAGCCTGCAATGCTTTATCGTTGGATTTCGAATCTGCTACCTCATAAACGTGAAACACCAAACATAGCATTTGGGGAGATTTCCTGCCTATACTTCTCGGTTCCCAGGGAGGTATTCTATAGTTCATGATTACCTAGTAATCGTTTTACCTAGAACATCTAGAGAAATCATTTTGGCTTGTTTGAATCTTTAAATTTAAAAGATCATCGAGCACTTTTCCTTTAGAGTTCATTCAAAGCGAAAGAAACTAGAGTCACTCTTTTCCCTTTTCTCGACTGTTAAAACATGAAAGGGAAAAGTTTTGTTTCAGTATTTTAAAATTAACTTCCCACAAAATATTCCTAGTTAAAGTTATCTTCCTTAAAGTTTTTTAAAGGTCGATTCCAATGGAAACATGTCTAGAGTGTACCAGTTATGGATTCCCCTTGGATGGGAATCCTGGTCCTTTTCTTTCATTCAAAAATGTTGGTGCTCCCTATATGGCAACATTGTCGCTCCCTGGGTTAACCATTGGTTTACCTGTCTGGTTATTTTCGAACTTTCTGGTGCCGAGTCTCCCAACTCATGTCCCGCCATCTCCTTCATTCGAACCACATCACGCTGATTCTAAGGTTGACCTTTCACCTTCTTCCCCTGTTTCTTCACCTTCCTCTTCTACTTCACCTAGTGAAAGTTTGAAATCCAGTGACTAGGATGCTAAGAAGAAGAAGAGCAAGAAGTGAGATAAGAGAGAGGCCAACCATGAAGTGGTTACTCCAAATGCACCTACCATACACAAACCTTCTGATCCTTCACAAAAGGTCAGATTCCCTTGCATGTTGTGTAAGGGTGATCAACTCCTTCAATATTGTTCTAGCATTCCCATAATCTTAGACATATGGTCTCAAGATCTAAATCGACTATCCCCATCGACGTCTGGAGATCATGTCGATGTTACACCTTCAGCTAATGATGGTAAGAAGAAGGGAAATATTAGATTCAACTATAGGTTATGTGAAGGGAAGCATCTTGTTCACCTTTTTCCTCTTATGGATAAAGCTTCCAAAGTTTTGGAAAACCTTACAGCTCCTCAACCCAAACTTCCTATTGGTTATCAAAGGCTTTCTTCTAACCCTATCCTAGTTGGTAAAGAGATTGACTTAGATTCATCTCTTGACCATCCTACTCTTCCTGAGCATGACTATCTTATGTTTGTTCACGACCAACCGTTGGTCAAAAAGAGTGTCGACTTGGCTCCACTTTCAGTTGTTCACTTTGTTCCCAAAGTGAGTGGCGATCATACTGCTCATGTTCTTCTCATCTCCTTAGATTCTCATGAATTGAAGAGTGGTCCTCCTGTATTGATTGTTCTGGAGAGTCCATCTTCTATTCCTGTACAGCATGGGAGAAATCATACGATACCTCCACCAAGTAGTTTTGTCGTCTCTTTTGATCAGAGTAAATTGACTACTTTCCACCTTCCATCTTATGTGCCTTTCTAGATCACAGTACAAGCCTATAATATGGTAGTACATGGCACTATATTAGATCAAGGCAGCTCCATTAGCATCATGTCTTCTACTACTTGGAAAAAAATTTGTTCCCCATATCATGTGCCCGTCACCTAGAATCTGTTGGCTTTCAATGGAGGAACTAGTCGACCCTTAGGGATCCTTCTAAAGTTCCCTATTACCTTTGGAGGAAATACCATCTATATAGACGTGATGGTAGTCCAAGTTCCCCTATATTTCAATATTATACTTGGAAACGACTATGTTTATGTCATGGGAGTTCTTTTTTCTTCACTTTTCTGTGTGGTTTATTTTCCACATGAAGGGAGAATTGTGACTATTAATCAACTGTCATTCATTGGTCACCAGTTGGCTTGATCTCAATTTAAGCAAGAATGCGACAAATTATAGATATAACCACAAATATAAAGATGCAGTATAAATAACACTTCATTTCATTAATATCAAATACTGAAATATGCTTACAAATACAATGTAAATAAGACTAGCTTAGGCGATGGTATCTTATCTCTAAGAAGAGATGTGGCAACTACATGACTCTGAAATATGTTACAATGAGTCTCACGGGCCTTTTTATTATTCAAAAATAAGAGAAAACCCTAAACAACCAAAACCCTAACTCGAGGAGATGTAATGGAAAGAGTTTATGGGCTTCGTTGGGGTTAGTTCGACAACCAACTTCTTAGGGTTGTGACTTGGTCATATTATCTCCATTTGATGTGAGTTATACCCCATTACAAAGATCTCTCCAAGGACTATGACCAAAAAGGAAAATTTTACAAAAAATCGTTAGCAGTAGATTGCCAAAAAAATGTTGTTTAGGGCCTCAAAACAGTTCCAGAAGTTTAGGACCTGAAAAACCACTAAAAATAGTAAATTGTGCTGAAATTAAGGAAACTGAAAAACTGAAACGAACAATGGTTAGGGTACAAGTAGAATTGGCAAGTGGACACCAATATCCACCTGGAGCATTCCTGCCCCCTTAGGAAGTAGTGGTCCCCATTGCATTGAGTTCCTCCATGAGATGAGGAAACTTCTGCTGAACTTGGTCCCTGGTGAGCCACTTGCCCTGGTGAAGGAGTTTGTCTGCTTTGACAACTCGATACAGTTGGATATTCTACTAGCGAGTGTGATTGATTTGCCTATCCATGATCTAATTAGTTGTTGCTTGTTCCATGCAATATTGATTTAAGTATGTAGGTGTGAGCCGTTTTGCAATGTCTGATGTGTTTAGAAATGTGGGAAGTATGGTCGAAGGTGGTCCACATTAAACACTAGGTGTAGGCGAAGGAATGGGGGAATGCTGAGCTCAAATGCATTGTCTGCCATGGCCTTTGTAATGGTGTAAGGACCATATCGGAGTGGTCTGAGTTTCTGATAGGTTCCAGTAAGGAATTCCTTTTGAAAATGCAACCAGACTTTGTCACCCACATGAAACTTGTGTGGCACCCGATGTTGATCATCTTGCTGCTTATACTTGGCATTTGATTTTTCCAGAATTTCATCGACTGGTTGGAGGATATGTTGGATGTGCTCCATGAAGTTGTTTTCCTTATCAATTTTGGACTGGACACGAGCCGAATCTACCTGAGAAGTTGAAAATGGCATGGCCACATCAATGGGACATAGCGGCTGGAATCCTAAGCCCAATTAAAAAGGGCTATGGCCTGTCGAGCTGTGGAGAGCATGATTATAGTTGTGCTATACATAGGGGAGGCTCCCATCCCATCTGCAAGGATACTTTGATTTCTACATGTGGAGAGCGTGTACAATCATTGTGTTGATGACCTCTATTTGGCCATCAGTTTGGGGATGGAAAGTTGTGGGCTTAGTGAGCTTGGTGTCCAGCATCGACCAAAGACTAGACCAAAATATACTAAGGAGCTTTTTGTCTCGATCTAAGATGATAGACTGTGGGATCCCAAACTGTACCCACACTCATTCAAAGTAGATTTCGCCTGTGGCTTTTGTTGTGATATTCATCTTGGAGGCATCCATAATGGCCATCTTCGAGAATCTATCAACGAGCACAAAAACACAGTTCTTGCCATGCTTACTAGAAGGAAGGTCCGACATGTAATCCATGGAGATGGATTTCGATGGTTGACTAGGGGTAGGCAGTGGAGTATCGAGGACATTGTTCCTGATGGTCATTATGGTAATGGCACAAGAAGTGCAGGATCTGATGTACTTCTCGACATCCTGTCAAAGATTTGGCCAATAGAAATACCTCTGCAGTACTGCCACAATTTTCTCGACCACGAAATTCCCAAGGACCTGACTACAGTGTGCTTCCCAAATCATTTTGGCACGCTCGCTTGAAGGAACACAAAGGTGTCCCAAGTGGCATAACATGGCATCTTGTAGGTGAAAATGTAGAACTTTTTGACCCTCTAAGGGAATCTGGTATGTGTGGTTGAATTTTGGGTCACTTTTGTAGAGAAGTGGCCAATCAGATGTCTCATTCCCACAAGATTTGAGCACGGTGGTTAACACCATGATTAGTAGTCGGTTGAATCAATCTACAACATTATTGGTGATGCCCTTCTTATACTTGATATTCAAATGGAATGGTTGCAGGTATGTGGACCACTTCTGATGGAGATCATTATGGAACTTCCCTTGCATCTGTATGAATTGCAGGGATAGGTGATCTGTGTGGATGACTACTTCCCTTCGAAAAACGTAATGCTTCCATTGTCAGAAAGCTTGCATAATGGAATACATCTCTTTTTCATAAGTGGGATACTTACGGAATGAGTCTGAAAGTGTCTAACTGTGATATTCCACTGGATTCCCCTATTGAGTAAGGACTACACCAATAGCATAGTCAGAGGCATCTGTCTCGATCTCAAATAGTTGTTGCAACTTTGATAATGTGAGCACTGGTTTAGAGTAGAGGCGATGTTTCAACTCTACGAATTCCTTTTGTTGAGATTCAAACCAAAAGAATTTTTCTTTTTCTCCTCCCTTGTTGACTTGACTCAAGCGCCAAGTGATGTGAGAGAATCCCAACACAAACCTGTGGTAGAAATTAGAAAGATCAAGAAAGTTGCGGAGCTCTGTCGGAATGGTTGGAACTGGCCAATCCCGAATGACTTGGATCTTGGCAGGATCCACATGCACCCTGCATTCATCAATAATGTATCCCAGATACTGAACCTAGGTCACGAAAAAAGTGCATTTCTCCAAATTAGCACATAGCTTGCATTGTCGCAATGTTTGGTGAACCTGTTCGATGTGGTGGAGGTGCTCTTCCAAACTCTTGCTCAATACTGGGATGTCATCCAAGTATACCGCTACAAATGAGTTGGTGAATGGCTGAAAAATGTCATCCATTATCTTCATGAAGGTTGCAGTATGATTCGTCAACCTAAAAGGCATAACCAACCATTCAAAAAGGCCCTCTTCGGCTTTGCAGGTAGTATTCCACTTGATAAGATACTCTGAAATTGATCGATTTCGTAGCTGTCGAGTTCTTGTTTCTGTGATTGCTTCCGGTTCCAATATAATTTTTCCTTCCTCGTCAAGTTCTGGCAATATTGTTTGAATTGGGAGCTTGTCACCTATAACCTTCTTTGAACATGACACATGGAAAACTGGGTGCAATCGAGAAGCTGCAGGAAGCTCCAATTTGTATGCCATAGTACCAATCTTTTCCAACACCTTGTACGGACCATAATACTTTGGTGATAATTTATTATCCTTCTTAGCTTGCTTTAGGGACATTTGCTTATATGGTTGTAGCCGTAGGAATACCCAATCACCTACATCAAAACTTCTTTCACTGCGATGTTGATCTGCCTGTTGTTTCATTCTATTTTGTGCCAACACGAGGTTATCCTTTAAGAGTTGGAGGAGTTGTTGTTGATGTTCGATGTGATGTTCCACTGCCTGAACCTTAGAATTTTCTCTTAAATATGATGTGATGGATGGTGGTTGATACCCATAAAGTGCCATAAATGGGGTCATTTTTGTTGCTATATGGAAGGAAGTGTTATACCACCATTCAGCTAGAGGCAACCATTTGACCCATTGTGTCTGTTTATCAGATACAAAGCAACGAAGATATCCTTCCAAACATTTGTTTACTATCTCATTTTGCCCATCAGATTGAGGATGATAAGATGAGCTATGAGCTAACTGAGTACCAAGACAAGAAAATAATTCTGTCCAAAAATTTCCAGTGAAAATGGGATCTCTGTCACTTACAATAATCTTTGGGTTTCCATGTAGCTTTTGAACTGTTTCCATAAATGCAGTAGAAATTGTACTGGCTTTAAATGGATGTGATAATGCACAAAAGTGTGCATACTTGGTAAGTCTGTCAACTACCACCATGATGACACTCTTTCCCTCAGACTTGGGTAAACCTGTGATAAAATCCATTGAAACCTCCTCCCAACATTGGCTTGGAATGGATAAAGGTTGTAATAGACCTGGTGTCTTAATTGTTTCAACTTTATTTTGCTGGCAAACCAAACATTCCGCCACAAACTTTTGAATATCTGATTTAAGGCCATCCCAAAAAAATTCCTTCTTAACCCTGTGGTAAGTTTTTAAAAATCCTGAGTGCCCTCCTAAGGGAGAAGTGTGCAATTCCATAAGAATCTTTTGTTTTAGCTGTGAATTCTTACAGAGGTATAAGCGATCTTTGTACCATAACGAATCATTTTGCCAGCTAAATGTATCAGAAGTACTGGAATCTTGTTGTAGCTTTTGAATAAGTGCCCACACTTCTTTGTCGTTCTTCCATTCCTCCCTTGCTTCGTTTATCCAATCTGGTTGGATAATAGAAATGGCACACAACAATACTTCCACATCCTCATCCTTTCTTGAGAGTGCATCTGCCACCACATTTTGCTTCCCTTTTTTGTAGATGATTTCAAAGTCATAACCCAACATCTTTGTGACCCACTTTTGTTGCTCTTCAGAGGATAATATTTGTTCTAAAAAGTATTTAAAGCTATGATCCGTTTTTACCTTGAAGTGTCTTCCCATTAGGTAGGGTCGCCATTTCTTAAGTGCATGGAGTATTGCCGACATTTCCTTCTCATAAATAGCTTTGTTTAAAAGCTTTCCCTTGATTGGACGACTTTCAAAAGCAATGGGTCTTTCATATTGCATTAGAACAACACCAATTCCATTTCCTGAAGCATCACATTCCACAATAAAGGTTTTTGTGAAGTCCGGCGTAGCTAAGACCGGTGCTTGGCACATTGCCTCTTTAAGATGTTCAAAGGCCTTTGTTGCTTCCGAAGTCCATGAAAATGAATCTTTCTTCAATAATGTTGTTAGAGGTGCTGCTATTCTCCCATAATTCTTAACAAACTTGCGATAATACCCTGTCAACCCAAGAAATCCTCGCAGATTCTTTATGGATGTGGGGATTTTCCATTCCTTAATGGCTTTAATTTTGCTAGGGTCTACCTTAACTCCTTCATGAGATACAATATGACCCAAATATTCCACCTCCTGGACTCCAAAGAAACATTTGGATCTTTTTGCATATAATTGTTTCTCCTCCAATAGTTGTAACACCCTGTCAACATGTTCAACATGATCCTTCCAAGACTTGCTGTAGATTAGTATATCATCAAAAAATACTAACACAAATTTTCTAAGCAATGGTTTGAAAATTGAATTCATTAAACCTTGAAATGTTGAAGGTGCATTGGTAAGGCCAAAAGGCATGACCAAAAATTCATAATGACCCTCATGAGTTCTAAATGTTGTTTTCGGAATGTCTTCAATCTTCATTCTAATTTGATGATATCCTGAACGAAGATCCAACTTGGTGAAGTAAATTGATCCATGCAATTCATCCAGTAATTCATCAATATCAGGAATGGGGAACTTATCTTTAATAGTGAGCTTGTTGAGCTCCCTATAATCTAGACACATGCGCCATGATCCATCCTTCTTGTGCACCAATACTACTAGAGCTGAGAAAGAACTTTGACTCGGTTGAATTATACCAGCCTCTAGCATTTCTGCAACCATACGTTCAATTTCACTTTTTTGGACATATGGATATCTGTACGGCCTGATGTTTGGAGGAACACTTCCTGGAATCAGATGAATAGCATGATCATGATCACGCATAGGTGGGAGACCTTTGGGAGTCTCAAATACCTTGGAATGATTGTCCAAGACTTTTTGGAGATCTGGAGAAATAGATGATTCCAATGTGGAAACATCTAGCGAACATAATTGTGCAATTACACCTCTTTGCTCCTTTTTTAGAAGCTTTGTAATGCCATTAGAGCTGATTATCTTTCCTGGTTTCCCTGCAATACCCCTTAATTCAACTTCCTTTCCTTCCACAGAAAATTTCATGAAAAGTTCTTGAAACTTAAAAGCTATTGTACCCAAGGATTGTAGCCATTGGACTCCTAGTACAACATCAGCACCTCCCATTGGAATGGAAAGCATTGGGCTAGTCAATACATATTCTCCCATGGATAGCTTGATATTATGGCACTTTCCAGAACAATTTATTGTTCCTCCATTTGCAATCATCACTTGACACTCTGGTGCTAGATATAGGAAGCAATTCAATTCTTTTACTACCCTACAATGAATAAAATTGTGGGTGCTTCCTGAATCAATCAACACTATTACCTTTTTCTTCTTGATTTGTCCTTCTATTTTGATGGTTTGAGGAGTGGTAATTCCCGCCAATGCATTACAAGATATGGTCGGATTTATTTGTTCTTCATCTAGGCTTTGTTCCTAGAATATATCCTCTTCTTTTGACCTTTCTTGCTCCTTTTCTTCTTCCTCTTCACAATCTATGTAGAATAATTTCTTCTCAGCACACTTATGACCTTTTGTGTATTTTGCACATTATTGAGATCGAAGAATTGCTCCATCTGTAATATCCATGTGGCAGGATCCTTGCCATCAAACTTCCTCATATCGATTTTTGGAACATGGTGAGTCTTCGATCCAACATTAGAGTCTATGGAATCATGATTAACATTTCTTTTATTCTCATCATGAGTTTCCTTTACTACCTTTTCACCATTAGTGACCCTTTCTTGTAGCAACTTCTTCAATTCATCCATCTTATCATCCATGCCATCAATTTTAGCGTCCATGCCATTCACCTTAGATTCCATGCCATCCATCTTAGCTTCCATGCCCTTTATCTTAGCTTCTGTTAGCTTTTGTGACCGTGACATTTGTTGCACTTGTTCTTGTAATTTTGATATATCATGTAGCATTTCTTCCTCTTCTTTATGAGTCATGCTAGAGCTTTCAGGTTCCTTACTAGGTGTTTGCATTTTTTTTCCTCGGGGCATCAGTTATCGATAATAATGTTTTACTATGCCCTTTGAATTCCGTTAAACCAAGCTTACACAAAAATTAAAAAAAAAAACTACACACCTTTTTTCACTTTATAGAAGCCTGATATTGAATCTGATGTATCTCTGTAATTTCGAATCATCCAGTTCTAAAATTGCTACCTGCATTAGCCCTTTGCGTCCTCTTTCCAATGACACAAGTCTGAGCCAAATTGGATTCTCCAAGGAAGAGTTGTGTGAAATCTCCCACAGTGACTTGCTTTTAGACTGGTTCAGTAGAGAGAACTTGTATGACGTGCCACGAGTCATTGTTTCAACCTCTGAATCTGAAACACACATACAAAAAACTACAGTCCGTTCTCTTTCTATACCTTTTTACGAAATTTCAATCCGATCCTCAGAGAGAAAGTTATGACGATTTTCCCCAGGTCACCTGTTTTGAATGTAATTCAGGAGTCTGCAAAAAGGCCAACTTCTTCAGATCATATCTCCTAACATATCACGCGAAAAGATCTTAAATTCGGACCCAAGGTTCAGCGCCAATTCTTCTCAAATGGGTTTTTTTTGTGACTTCTGAAACGTCCCAGAAAAAACGTTATAGTGAAAATTCCACGCTGACCTGTTTGGAGTAGCGAAACCCTAGAATCCAAAGCTCTGATACCAAATGTTATGAAACCAGCTCACAAAAAGATAGAAAAGAGAGATCCACGCCTTAGAATTCAGCCTCTTCAAGGGGGCAACCTCCTTTACATTACATAAATGAATAATTCTTGGATGATACAAATGACAAAACCTCCTTTCTATATATAGGAGTCTAAGGCGTCACAATATAATCCAGCCGACCTAACAATAATAATATAAAGGCACAAAAATAACAATAGAGGGATTCTATGGGGCACAGAAATAACAATATGGGGGTAATAGGGGCACAACAATATAAATAGGGGGTATAACTACAATAGTAATGGGGTAATCACTAGTATTATAGGGACCCAACAAGATTTCTATGATAGTGATCCGGATTTAAATAAGAATGCAACAAATTATAAATATAGCCACAAACAAAAAGATGCAGTAGAAATAACACTTCATTTCATTAATATCAAATACTAAAATATGCTTACAAACAGAATGGAAATAACACTATGTTAGGCGACGGTAGCTTATCTATGAGAAGAAATGTGGCGGCTACATGCCTCTAAACTGTGTTACAAGGAAGGTCATCGGCCTCAAGTTCAATGATATGGAATCTAAGGTCTGGAGAAATAGACATCGCTATCAACCCAGGTGCTTGATCTTTCCTATTTTCCCATTTGGCCACCTTATCTTTATCTTTAAGTTTAGTTTCTTGGCCTAAAGATATTTTGTAAAGAACTTTACTTCTAAGTAAATCCACAATGTAGTGTGACCATTGGATGTAGTTGGTGCTATCAAGAATAACTTTGCATGCACTTTCCATTTTAATAGAAATTGAAGCTTTATATGATGAAACTAAGTTTTCCAACGGAAAGATCTCGAAAAATTAGGCAGTTTAGAAAAATTGGCTCTGAAAATGGCTTCCAAATAAAGATGTTATGGCCTTTTGAAAAAAATTATTGAAGATGCAGACGAAGCGCGTGAATGTGCGGAAGTGAATGATAATGTTATACTAAAAAAAATCCCCACCCCACTCCCCCCCAACTTAATCTAATTAGCTCACTTAAAAAAAAAAAAATATGTGAACCTCTTTTATAAATAAGTGAAAGTCACTTTTACAATGGTACTTTATGAGCTACCCACTAAATTGTAACTTAAATAAAAGATAAAGAATATTTAGAATTATAAGTGACTCACTTTTTATAATGGGTGAGAACACTTTTATATAAAGTAACTTTAAAACATAAGATACATACGCTTTTTGAAAAAGTAACTCAACAAAAAGAAAGACTTGAACTCAAGACCTGTATTCTCATAAAGTAACCTTTTTTTTTAGTCACTGAAGCTTTGGGGTGCGTTCTTATTTGAAAAGGCTCATTTTTCCTACAAAACAAAAAACCACACAACCCAACATCGACATACAAAATACCAAAATTTATGGCTTGAAGTTAGATTTTGCTGGAAAATAAATCTTTTCCTCAATGTTTCTAATTTTCTGAGATCACACTAAGGTGTGACGGAAAGGAGCATATGCATGAGAAAACTACTTCCTCTCTATTTCTAATTTTCCCAGATTGCACAAAGTAGCATGCCAAAGAGCATACATAGAAATGTAAGGTATAGATCCAGTAATAAAAAATAGAGAGATAAATAACTAAAACTCCAAATAAAGACTATATACCTCCAGATCTTAAAAATGATGTAGCTAGCGCTGTTGAAAACCTTTCTGCATGAAACGAATGGGGTTCCTCACCAGAACAGGATCTCCTAACAAAATAAGAGTAGTCCTCGTAGCCCAAAAGTAGTCAGAAACAACATATGTAGGAAACAATAGTCGGATGCAGTTGTACCGGCTTCCGATTTGGATCACCAATGGATGCAGCCCTAAAATAGCTCTAATACCATGTACGAATTTATAGGATAAGTTATTCAAATAGAACGCCAAATTACACCACTCACAAATAGATCACAAATCAAGACACCAATATTCTTGATGCGGTTAAAATCCTCAAAGAAGGAAATAGTCCACCGCTTGAGCCAACGCGGTCACTTTAGAAAAATTAATAAAAGAGATAAAATTTAGATAAGCTTCTCTCATGAATGGTCACCCCGCAAATGACCCTCCATGTTCTTTCAATAGAGATCATGGACCAATCGGGTGTTAAGCCATGGAACAAGTGTCGGTAATATTGAGGAGAGAATGGACCATCATATCACTTCATGTCTAGAACATATTGTGACCATCAGATTGTCAGTTACAAAAGTACATAGTAAAGAAACAAAATTTCACTAACTCTACACTAGACCAAGTTATACTTAACTATTTCCTATGTGTTGTAATATCCTAACAAAGGAGATGTAATGCCAAGAGTTTATGGGCCCTATTGGGGTTAGTTGGACAACCAACTTCCCGGGTGTTACAGGGAAAAGTGTCTATATAGAACTGCTCTATCCCACTAAGGTGTGACAGCTGCCTTAGAAACAAACAGAGAAAAGCTACCTTTGTTTTTCCTTTATGAATTATAGATAGAGAGGAATAGAAAGACTAACCTCTATCTTGCACTAATCCCTTGATTCGATCCCTCTCTTCTTTGATGGTCCCCAGCTACTTGCTCCCTTGCACGCCCAGCTTCACAAAGTTCCTGCAAGATCACAGAAGCATAGCACTATACAAAGACATGGATCTATATTCATAAACAATCTAGGATCAGATGTAAATTGACCATACAAATGTAACAAGCATCAATGATACAAAAGCATGGAAGCAAACTCAAATAGCTTTTATTGATAAAACAAGAAAAGATCGTGGAGGAGTTACAATCGGTTGTTCTAGCCCAGCATCAACCTCCCAACAAAGAAGCCCCTCTTCACCTCAAACAAAGCTTAGATCACCCAACAATCTGATGTTTTGTCTCTAGAAACCAACAATAATTCCTTACAATATGCAAATTCCAGCCTCCGGATCTCTAGGATGAGGGATCCATATATAGATATCTATAAGGGGGATGAGTCAGCTTGTGATTTGATTAGTGTCTTCTCTCTGACAGTTCTAGCTTCCACTTGGAGACTGAGGGTCTCTTACTCATCCTTGCTCAAATTTAGTGAGGCAAGTGTCACAGGAGAAGATTCTGGAAGCTTCCATTGCCTCTCCACCTCACGGAATGACACTGTCACTTGTCATTTCTCGCCGATCGCACCCCACAGAAGGGACTTTTGACATGCAACGCACCCTCACAGTGCATTTGGGTGAGATGCAACGCACCTAGCCAGTGGAGAAGTTGCAATGATCCTGTTTTGACCAATTCTGAGTAGTTTTTCATGGACAACTTCTGGGAGAAGCTGTAATCTGTTGACCTTGTTCCTTTAGGAGTTAGAACAACACTTTTAGGGACTTAGGAGCACTTGGTTTATGGACATTTCATGCTTGGGGTTGTAGGGCACAAAAATGTCTATAACAATTTCCCCCTAAAGTATGAGGTCGTTAACCTTTTGGTGTCGGGTGAAATGCTTTATTATGAGGATCCGAAGTTCTTTCAATGCTAGGAGGAGACCTGTAATAAGATATAATACAATACATTATCTTCATAATATTTTCATGATCTAGCTGAGGCGGGCATTCCCATGCTCAGCTTTATAAATTCATTTTCATGTACATAGGACAGACAATCGTCTGAGTGTAGACTGATGATTCTGGTAGAGCCATCATACTTTTGGTAGGATGATTATCTGTGCTGCAATGATGTACATTTAATGTCTTTATTTCCCTGAATATATATCGCAGCCCGGATGGATGAAAATAGATTCGGGGTCTTCAATCTTGTCTGATCTTCACTCGAAGTACAAGTCGATCCATGTGAGAAATGTTCTGAAGTCGAACATGGAAAGACATCGCTTGATTACCAGTCAATGATGTAAACTGTTAACAAGAGCGAGAGGAATCACTGATAATGATAATGACCCTCAAGGTACTGCAGTACAATTCACGTGATGTGAATAAAGGACTTGGCGTTGAACACCACGCAAAATCTTTCGGTCGAAGGCCATTGATGTAAACCTGTCGCCGGAAGTGAGAAACTTGCCATTGAGGCATGCAAGCTTTAAATTACTGAATGGTGTGTTCCTAGATCAACTTCTTGGATAATGAGCTGATGTCGACAAGAAGTGATCCATCACAGGAGGGCCTTAATGAATCCCACATCAATGACACGGAACGGAGCAAATGATTTTAATGGAGGTGAAAACGATCTGGTGATATAAGGTTCAGGGTGGCGGTCATGAAAGAATGGAGTATAATATATGGTAGTGGGTGAGACAGAGGTGAATTCTTTGAATGACTTCTCTTGAACATATAGGCGACACTAATGTGATGGATCGGTAGCATTAACCCCAAATGTGGATGGTATGGTGTGACCATGGTGATGTGACCGGTGAATGAAACAACCCAACCCGACTCGGACACGGAGCGGAAGTGTCATGTTCAAGAGCGACTTGCTACCAACAAAGTTTCTTTGAGTTTTCTTCCAAAATTTTCCCCAGTCATTGCTGACCAGTACCTCTTTATTTTTGTCAAGCTTGAGGAGGATAACATATGTTTTTTCTATAATTTTCCCTTCGGGCAAACCCATCGCTATGTTTTAACGAGCCTAGCGATGGTGAAACTCGTTCTCGTCTATAGACAAGTTTGTCGCTATTAATCTTTTTAGCGAGTTTAACGACAAAGGTAAATCGATCCTTTTCAATTTTACAGAGTCTGAAAAGGAATGTAAAGGTAACTCCAAAATTCATTTTTCGTCATCTAATCCCTTAAGTCCGAAAAAGTATAAAACAATACAGAATGGATGGATTTTCGATACTTTTAGCGAGCCAAACAAAACAAGCGCTCGATCTTTTCATGTAATAATCCCTCAGGTCCAAAAAGATTAAAATCTAGAGGAGGGATAGCACTTACTGTCCCTTTAATGAGCTAGAGAGGACAATGGCTCGACAATCTTTTCATATTTTACGAGTCAGTTGAAAAGAGCTTAAAAGAGACTCGTCTTTTGAGGAACGAGTGATAAAACGGGTAGCAGCTGATTCCAGGTAAGGTTTGGAATTTTCCAATCACGGCAGTGTCACAAGGATGGCTAGTGAAATCACTCTTTGCAGTTGTTCCTCAAAAATGGGTAAACAATCAAATGGAGGTGAATGATCGGCCAATGAAAAAGTGGAGGTGAATGATCGGCCAATGAAAAAGTGGAGGTGATGGTGCAAACACGACCAAGGCTTTAACGGCTGAAGTACTACATTCACGATGGTTATTTACCGGGGAATAGTCCATTTTTTAACGAGCTTAAACGCGGGTGGAAACATTTGCTCATGTCTTATGTTTATTTTTTAACGAGCTTGAACTATGTGCTAAAACTGCTCGATGCGGGTTTATTTTTTAACGAGCTTGAACCTTGCGGTAACACTGCTCGATTGAATGGTCCCTTTTTGATTTTACCATAGATAGCTCTATTCTTTCAAAGATTTTACTGTATCTTTAACTGCTTCATCAAACTAGTCAAAAATGAACAATATATGCTTGAAAATGAGTTAGAACACAAATATTTTACTTTGAACTATGTAAAAAGTAATGAAAAAGTGTTTTTACCTCTCATTTTACCATTTCATTTGAACTTTGGTTTGTTGGAGCTTTGGAGGTATTTTCCCCCACTGATTTTCACCAGCTGATTTTGGGAGATCCTGTGGACGATTTTCAGTGCCGTCTAGACCTGGTAGGAGCTAAACCTGAGCTCTTTCATTTCATGGTCTCCATTTTGCATTTTGAGCTTGATTCCTAGCTTTTCTGAGCCCCTGGGGTTTGAAGAACTCGTTCTGCCTTCAGCGCACCCTCTGTGTATCGAAAGCTACATTGAATGTTGGCCTGTCAGAAGGCTATCTGACATTCAACGCACCTAGAACACTGTTGCAGGTGCGTTGGGCGCAGAAAACGAATTTAATGCACAATTTTTGATGGAAATTTTGCCTATTTCTTGCCAAAATCAGGATCTAACTCTTCTCTTGTTTGTTTTTCAGAGATCTTTAGAGTAAGATGACCATTACATGGCGAGAATGTGAGCATGAAGAAGAGGACATGCTTTCCCTACATGATCTGGTTACAGTAAACGCACTCCAGAACTGTGGCTTGCTGAAGTTCTTCTGCATTTCTAGCATGAGACAGCAGATCAACTTACTACAGTATTTGCTTGATGCTTGGCATCCTACCAATCAGGTTTTCCAAATGAGGGGTAAATCTATCCCCTTGACTGTAGTAGACATCTATTTCTTGACTGGCTTGTCGAGGCAGGGTGCCCCCATCTCTTTGTCAGGTTCGGCCTGAGGAGGCGACTCTGTGAGAGATTATGTCCATCGGTACTGCAGAGAAGGATCTCAGCTGAGTAAATATGGAAAGATCATTATCCATGATGTCACTGACAGGTCCCTTAGGACTATTCTGCTTATGGTAGGATGGCCGGTGGTGCGGCTCTTCATGTAGCCAACCGATCTTATATGCAGCATGCCTTGGAATGCCTCCAACTGAAGGTGTTCAACTGGTGTGATGCAGTACTTCTTGTAATGAAAGAACATTTGACCAAGATAAAGAGCGGAAGGTTGAAGAACTTTGGGTATGGTTCTATTTTGATTGCCTTTGCCTTAGAGAAGATACCACTAATGCAGCCGCAGTACATTGCACTCGATTTACCTTCTCCTACTAAACCACGTATGCAGAGATGGGTTGACCATATGTCTAGGCATCCTGGCCAGTCTCAGATTTCATTTTCTAATACCTTCTTCAGGTGGTTTGATCGTAAAGAGATGGTTTATTCTGAGTATCCATACGCTGGTATGGACTTCCGGGGTGATCCAGATTTAGTACCGTCAGATGGCGAGTAGTGGGGGGCCATTGGTAAAATCTTTGACCATATCCCTCTTTATTGATTTTTGTTTATAATTTCCTTGTGCTTTATTCTATCAAGACTTTAATCAAACTCATGTGTACATGTAGATGTTGGTCATGTTCGTCCAGTAGTTCGCCTGAGAGTACTAGCTGCTGCCCCAGTAGAAGAGGTCGTCGGAAGGGCTATCCTTCGCGCCCTCGACGTGGCCGAGACTCTCACAGCATTACAGGAGCAGGTTGAGGGCCTCACTCTTGGTATTCTAAATGTGAGGACTGACGAGCTACCTTTGAGGTTATAGCGGCATACTACTGGTGTGCCCAGACGATGGACTCATCTGTTACGAATGATCACACAGGCTGTGACTTGCTATCACGGGCATAATTAGACTAGGGTGCCCCCTAGCATTTTGAGTCTTTGGGTCATTTGACCGATTTTGTCTTGGTTACAGAACATTATGTGTAAACCATAAACAGTTATTTATACTTTTTATTTTCGGAGTTTTACTTTGGTTAAGTGACATGATCCAAATTCAAACATTGATGGTATGTTTCTTTTTATAAATGTTGCAAATGTCTATCTAACACATAATTTGCTAATGAGTCGGTTAATGTGTTTAAGTTTCTGGAAATATGTTGATATTGAATCAAATCAAATCGTCTTTCCAAAATCTTAACCCTTAGGAACATGCGATAAATAGCTGGGTTTCGGACGGAATATATACCATTGAGTTGTAGTATTGCGAGTTGTGAGTCTAGCCTGACAATTAGTCGGCGTATACCATGTGTGATGGCATCAAAGAGAAGTTCTATCAACGCGCTATATTCAGCGATGTTATTTGTTGATCGACCAATACATACCCCTCTGAAACTTACTAACTTGCCGCTTGGATAAAAAATAGCCCAGGCTGCGGAAGATTGGTTCCGCAAACTACGACT
The DNA here is from genome assembly GCA_031772625.1 of Pinus tabuliformis. Taxonomy (NCBI): domain Eukaryota; kingdom Viridiplantae; phylum Streptophyta; class Pinopsida; order Pinales; family Pinaceae; genus Pinus; species Pinus tabuliformis. Next base: position 1,450,805,262 of record CM062820.1, read on the forward strand.
CGCTCCATCGGTATATCCAACACATGACTCCAATAGGTTTGACATCTGCAATAAATGTAAAAATTTGATTTCTTGACCAAAATAAACACTTTAGCGAAAAAAAAAACATAACAAAAGCATACATGCTACTATTACTCAGAGTAACGCTTGAGGTACAACCCATTACGAGGTTGCGCCATTGGAATTCCGTCATAATCCATTAACTCGTAAGCTCCTTTTGCTAACACTCGTTTAACAATATAGGGGCCCATCCATAAAGACTTAAATTTACCTGCTCCCAATTTATCGTATTCTTGGACGTAAAGCAAGACCAAGTCACCTTCTGAGAAGACACGGGGTTTGATATTTTTGTCGAACTGCGCCTTGACTCGTTTCTTATGAGCTTCGTTAGCCAAAGCGGCATCACAACGGGTTTCATCCAATTGGATTAATTCCAAGAAACGAGCTTCTTCTTCTGAAGTTCCGAAGAGGAGATCAATTGCGAGTTTGAGAGACGAGATTTCAAACTGGATTGGTAAGACTACTTCCAGGCCATATACCAGTTGGGAAGGTGTAAACCCGGTTGCATTCCTAGCCGATGTTCGGTAAGTCCACAAAGCTGAGTACAGGATTAGGTGCCATTTTCTCTTGTGAACTCCAATCATCCTTTGCAACATGTGCTTTAGAACCTTGTTGATTGCTTCAACTTGTCCGTTGGCTTGCAGATAATATGGAGTGGATTTGGCGTGAGACAACCCTAGTTTGGCAGCTAATTCGACCATCATGTGATTGCAAAAATGTGATCCATGATCTGTGACTATAGACTGTGGGTAGTTGTTTCACCAGTATTATCTAATGTAGGGATCTCCTCGGTCCATTTGGTAAAATAGTCAACTGCAACTATGATATACCCATGCCCCCCGGTCGAGGTGGGGTTACATGTCATGAAATCGATGACCCATTTGGTGAATGGCCCAAAAACAACTATTGGTTGCAAAGGTGTGGGTGGTCTTCTGGTTTTGCTATCGAAAATTTGATAAGCATGGGAACTTCTAACTGCGGTTATGCAATCTTTGAACAATGTTGGCTAGAAGTATCTTGCTCGTAAGATCTTTTGTGCTGTAGCATATCCAGACTGATGCCCCCCACACGCGCCTGAATGACAATCATTCAGGACTTTTTCGACCTCCTCATGGGTGAGGCACCTTCTCAGAACTGTATCGATACCACGACGGTAAAGCGTATCACCGACAATCATGTAGTCTTTTGCTTGGTATCGAATACGTTTTTGTTCAGAGTGGGAGGTATTTGGCCTGTATTTTTGGGTTTGGAGATAAATGATTATATCTCCATACCACTCATTGCTTGTAGATATTAGAAACAATTCTTCGTCCACGATTATTTCTTCCGATGTTTCATCGTTGGACGACGATGGGAGATCACACAATAATTCTGGGAGAGCTTTCTTTGACTTGGATTTTACAAATTCAAGATCAAACTCTTGTAGGATTGCTATCCATTTTGAATATTTGCCCCCCAGCAACTGTCGCGACAATATATAAGTCATGGGGTTGCAATCTGACAGAATGGTAGTTTTCCGAAAGAGGACATAGTGTCGAAATCTCTGTATCATTTGAACAGTTGCGAGTGCTAGCTTTTCAACGTAAGAATATTTGCTTTCTATATCATTTAATTTTTTAATTAAATAATATATGGGATGTTCTATTCCATCGACTTCTTGAACTAAAACCATTGCGATGGTCGTCTCCGCTGCAGCCAGATACAGGTTAAAATCTTTTTGATAATCAGGAGCGTACATTAATGATGCTTTCATTAGTGATTATTTTAAAGCATCAAAGGAAGCTTGCGCAACCTGATCCCAAACAAAGGGCACTTCCTTTTTCAAAAGACGTGTATAACCTTTAGCAAGTTCGGCGTACTTTGGAATGAACCTCCTCAGAAAGTTTGCTTTCCCTTGGAGTTTCTGAATTTGAAGCAAATTCGAAGGTGTAGGCAAATTTATGATTGCCTGGACCTTACATGGGTCAAGACGAATCCCCTCCTTTGAGACTACAAAGCCAAGTAAACGACCAGAACTGACGCAAAATACACATTTGTGTGGATTGAGTCGTATCTTCTAGTGTCGACAACGTAGAAATATCGCTCTTAAATGCTGGAGATGATCAGTCTGCTTTCGCGAATGAGCCGGAAGGTTGTCGAGGTATGGTTGAACGATGTTCTTGATGTCATGGAAGGCATAATTCATTGCCCTCTGAAATGTTTCCCCTGCGTTCTTCAAACCAAAGGGTAATTTTTGATATGCGAACATGCCCCACGGACAAATGAATGCAGTCTTTGACTGGTCCTGTGGGCGGATATTTATTTGATTATACTCGGAGAATCCATCCATGAATGAAAAGATTTCGCATCCGGCACATTCATCAATTATCTGGTCGATGAAGGGTGTAGGGTAGTTGTCTTTTGGACAAGCTTGATTTACACCCCTATAATCGATGCACACTCTAATTGTTCCTTGTTTTTTCATAATAGTGACAATATTCGATACCCAATCGGTTAGAGGAACCGGGTAGATGAAACCAGCATGGAGAAGTTTTTCTAATTTTGCCTTAATGGCAGCGGCTTTCTTCGGGTGCACCTGCCTTAGCCGTTGTCGTACTGGTTTGACATCTGGATACATCTTAATTTCGTGTTCAACGATACTCGAGTCAATGCCTGGCATTTCGCTATATGACCAAGCAAAGACATCTCTGAATTCGTGAAAATGAGCGTTATATATTTCCAGTTCTAAAGGAGAACAACATTTGCCGACATAAATATTCTCTACAACATCTGTTTTGGTGGAGATATTTATGGTGATAGTTCAATGTTGGACAAGTTTCGCTCAGTATCCACCGTGTTTATAGTATTTGATAGGAAATCAAAGACTGAAGGATGATAAAGGTCATCTTTAGTATCTTCTCCACAATCCGGAAGAAGAGAACGATGGTGGGAATCATTCCATGGTGCTCCTTCAATTACCATTGATTGGATAATTCCTTCGTCGGTGACATGCACTCGCGACCAAGGATCTAAAGGGGTACCATATTCTTTAGAACTATCTATCCAAACACTTGATGAGCGTTGATTTGGGTTTGCCTCCCATGCTATGAACATTGATTGCTACAATACTTCCATTGGGCTTGGGGGCAAAACCATTGCATGATCCATGTCGATATCGTTTTCTGAGATCTTTTTAGAAGATATCATATTGCGGGTTCCTATCGACGCCACTTCTGCCAAGTTGAATGGAGGTGGAAAGGCGAAAGTTCCCATTAGTATAGGATCTTTTAGTAGGCCTACTCCGATATTCTGAAGCAAATGGGGGCTTCCATGGATCATGGGAATGCTTACTATAACCTAAGAACCATTGGGGAGGAAGTTTTGTTGATCGACGATTGTAATCCTTCCTTGAAAGGGAAATGCAATCTTCCTAAAATAGGTCGACACAATAGCTGCCATGGCATATATCCATGGTCTTCCTAGTAGGATTTTGTAATCGAGATTTCCATCGATGACTTCAACATCTATTTCTACCGTTTTCCCTCCTAGTTCAACTTTCAAGCTACTTAGGATACCATATGGGGTATATGTCCTTCCGTCGAATGCTTTTAATGTCGTTGAAGATCTCGACAAGGTTGGAGATCCTAAAGTTTTCCAGCAACTCATCGACATAATGCATGTAGATGCTCCCTCATCAATAATTGTTCGATGAACATTTTTGTTGAGGGCTTTCACTTGAATAAAGAAAGCAAGTTGAGCTGGTAATTGAGGATCGTATCCTTTATGATCGAAGGATACAAGATTGGAATCCTTTGGGTCAATCCCACCAATGGTTGATAATAAAGCCTCCCTTTGGGATGGGCAATTCTGTAGTATTTCAAGAGTCGACATAGCGGATGGCGATTGGGCCAAATCTTCCACTATATTATAATGTTGTGTCGCTCTAGCACGGGGATTAAATGTCGACTTGTGTACTACTCCCTTTGGCGGTTTTATTGTCAATTCAGGGATGATGAGAGGCGCAACTTCTGTCAAAGTTGTTGTCGAACTACTGGGTTGATCTTTATCCTTGTTGTTCGACAGCTGTGGATTCCCATAATCTTTGTTCCTTGTTGATATCAAAGCATCATTTTGCTGCTTTGAAACCGACAACATTAACACTTGAGACGGGGAAGCATTTCCACTTTCAACCAGATTTGTTCCTGGATTTGGAAACGGATCAGTTAACACTGCAGAGGTTTCCGAATTCTTAAAGAATTTTTTAACCTCAGCTCTGTGTGGACAATTTGCGGTCCGAGGATCCTCATCGCATATAAAGCATGGATTTTTTGGTTTCCTATCTCCAGGAGGGTTTGAAGAAGATTTTTCAGGTGATGATTCCTCTTGTTTCTTCTTCTTCCCTTTGCCTTTCTTCTTGCTTCCTGGTTGTTTGGTTTCTTTTCCTTTATCTGTCGATATGGCATTTACTTCTGAATCAAGAAGTTTATCTTTTGCATTTTGACTTGAAATCTTACGGCCCTTTTTGGATGTAGCCTTTGTCGATTTCATGTCTGTTGTGCCAATCACGCCATCGTCGGCATGAGAGTCATTGTTCGATTTAGGAGGAGGAGGAATTAAGAATTCCTTTCTAGGGGCGTCAGGTATTTTATCGTAGAGCATGCCAGACTGAGTGTAAATCAAGTCCAGATATTGCTCACGAGCGATAACTTGCTCTTCTATTACGACTCCCCCCTTTGCCACATCTTTCGTGATGGAAGGTAGTAATGAATTGATAAACCATTCAGCTAAAAGCTGATCGGGGACATATGCCTTTAGCATTCTACGACAATGTCGCCACTCATGTATATGATCAGATATGTGAGTGGCCATTGTCTGTTTGAAGTTGGTAAGAAGTTCTGTTCCCGTTTCGTACCTTATTGGTAACTGAAAATGGGTTAAAAAAGTGATGGCTAAGGTACTGAAGTTGTTGAACGAAGCTCTAGGTAATTCAATGTACCATTTTGCCGCTGGACCTGTTAACGTCCTCTGAAAGAGGTGAAGTCTTATCGAATCATCATTTAGGGTGTTTGATGAACACCATAGATGAAAGGTCATCACGTGATTCGATGGATCTTCACCCGGATTTCCATTAAATTTAGGAATATCTGATGGAAGTTTATGCGGAATCGCCGGCCACCAAGGGGCGTAAGCGATTGGATCGTTTGTTAACCTATTTAAATCAGGTAACTCTAAGGTTTCCACAAAGGGTAATTGCTGATTCAGGTTAGGTGAAGCATACCCAGGATAAGATGGGATTGCCTGAGCAGTTGGTCTTTGCATACTGGCATAATGCATTTGATGCTGGTATGTTTGGTAAGGCTGGTGGGCATGACCATTGTAAAATGGTTGATTTTGACCGTTTTGAATGTACGGTTGCCCACTATTAGCAAATATTTGTTGCTCAGAACCTTGGTATACTTGTTGGAATTGCGGTTGCTGGTATTGCACCAGCCATGGTTGTGAAGCCATGTGCTGTTGCCCGATACTAATAGTTTGACCAAGATGAGGGGTAATTGTTCCCGTCTGAACCTGTGTCGTTCCACCGGCCGGCGATTGTGGTTGAGTCGCATGGTTAAGAGGCTGTTGCATTATACCCTGAGAAACCTGAGGTTGGCATACGACAGGTACTGCTTGAACTTGCTATACCGTCAATCGCTGGTGTAGTTGGGATATTTGACACAGGTAAGCATTATTGCATCGAATATACAACTCTTGGTTGTTGAGGTAGTATTGGTACCCAACCGCTTGAGGTAATTCCAGTATAACCTAAATGTTGTTGTGAACTCCCATATGGATATCCTCCTGGAGGGGATAATGAAAGGGTATACTGCCCTGTTGTTGGGAAAAGTATCCAATACGGAATGACCCTATCCCACTCTAAGGGTGATAGTACCTCAGCAACAACCGAATGCAAAGCTATTCAAGATTACTTCTTTATGAGATGTAAGAGAGAGGAGAAGGAAATCCACTAACCGTTATCTTCCGCTAATGGTTGATCCAATCTTCCCTCTTTGCTGCTTGCTCCCAGCTCCTTGCTCTTTCACTCGCCCAGCTACACAAAGATCCTGCAAAAGCACAAGAAAAGGAAACTACAAGAAGCATACATCCATAATTGATTCAAGGATTAGAATAAATCAAATATACAAGCATCAATACGCCACAGAGACACATGCATATAGAAGAACCTCAAATGCTTTATTAATGGAAGAAGTAAAGTTCTGAGAGTGTTACAACCATAAGAGGCCCAATCCAGCAACACTTCCCAGCAGAAAGAAATCTCCTCTTCACCTCCTTCAAAGCAATCACCCAATAGTTCTATGCACAAACCAACAACACTTCCTTACATTCAAAAAATTCCCGCCTCTATAGACCTCATGAGAGAGATCTATATATAGGAGATTTGGAGAAAGGATGAGTCAGCTTGAGCTTGGCATGAAGCTGACTAGTGTCCTCTCCCACTTCAGTTATACTTCAGTTCTTGAGTCCACTTGGAGTTTCTTGCTTCCACTTGGAGATCTAGATCCTCTTACTCATCACAAGGCGAATTCCCTGATCCAAGTGTCATTTTGGAAGCTTCCTGGGCATTTGACACCTTGCAGAATGACTGTGCCACTTGGCCAATCTCGCCCAGCGCAGGTAGCCTTCATTAGATTTGACATTCAACGCAGGTACAGAGTGGAGCAGTTGACATTCAGCGCAGATGCTCAGTGGAGCAGTTGGCATGATCCAGAATTATCTTGTTTTTTAGTGTTTTTAGGTGGAGAACTGATTTTCAGTGCTGTGGTTTGCTGATCTTGTTCCTCTAGGGGTAGGAAAAACATGTTTAGGGACTTTGGATCCCTCAGATTATCGACATTTCATGCTTCATGCAGTAAGGCACAAAAATGTCTATAACAGTTGCCCCCTAAAGTATGAGGTCGTTTATCGGGTGAAATGCTTTATCAGGAGGATCCGAAGTTCATTCAATCGCTGAGAGGTGCCCTGTAATAAAATACAATACAATACATTATTTTTCATTCTGCTTTCATGATCTAGCTGAGGCGGGCATTCCCATGCTCAGCTTTATAAATTCATTTTGGTACATAGAACAGACGATCGTCTGATGGTAGACTGATAATTCTCTGCTGAAATTATCATCCTTTGAGTAGGATGATCATCTGCTGCAATGATGTACATAACAAATGTCTTTATATTTCCTGAATATATATCGCAGCCCGGATGGATGAAACTAGATCCGGGGTCTTCAATACTCGTTCGATCTTCACTCTAAGTACAAGTCGATCCACGTGAGAATTGCGCTGAAGTCGAACATGGAAAGACATCGCTTGATTACCGGTCAATAATGTAAACCGTTAACAAGCGCGAGAGGAATCACCAATAATGACAATGACCCTCAAGGTACTGCAGTACAATTCACGTGGTGTGAATAAAGGACTTGGCGTCGAACACCACGCAAAATCTTCTGGTCGAAGGTCATTGATGTATACCTGTCGCCGGAAGTGAGAAACTTGCCATTGAGGCATGCAAGCTTCAAAGTACTGAGGGGGTTGTTCCTAGATCAACTTCTTGGATAATGAGCTGAAGTCGACAAGAAGCGATCCGTCAAAGGAGGGCCTTAATGAATCCCACATCAGTGACATGGAACAGAGCTAATGATTTTAGTGGAGGTGAAAACAATTTGTGAAATATGATTCAGGGTGGCAATCATGGGTGGATGAAGGATAATGTATGGCAGTGGATGGGACACGGTTGACTCTTTCTGAACAACATCTCTTGAACATATAACGACACTGATGTGATGGATCGGTAGCATTACCCCAAATGTGGATGGTTTGGCGAGGACCATGGTGATGAGACCGGTGAATGAAACAACCCAACCCGATGTGATACAGAGGACAAAGTGTCATGTTCAAGAGCGACTTGCTACCATTAAAGCTTTGAGGTTCTCCCAATTTTTCCCCAGTCATTTCTGACCAGTACCTCTTTATTTTTGTCAAGCTTGAGGAGGATAACATATGCTTGTTCTATAACCTGCCCTTCGGGCAAGCCCATCGCTATGTTTTAACGAGCCTAGCGATAGGGAAACTCGTTCTCGTCTAAAGACAAGTTTGTCGCTATTAATCATTTTAACGAGTCTAACAACAAGGAAAACTCGGTACTTTTCAATTTTAGAGAGTCTGAAAAGGTACAGAAAGTTAACTCCAAAATTCCTTTTTCGTCATCTAATCCCTTAAGTCCGAAAAAGTATAAAACAATACAGAAGGGATGAGTTTTCGATAACTTTAACGAGCCGAATAAAAACAAGTGCCCGATCTTTTTGTGTAATAATCCCTCAAGTCCAAAAAGATTAAAATCTAGAGGAGGAATAGCTCTTCCGGTCACTTTAACGAGATGGAAGGCCAAAACTCGGCAAACTTTTCATATTTTACGAGTCAGATGAAAAGAGCTCAAAGAAGACTCGTCTTTTGAGGAACGAGTGATAAACAGGGATAGTAGCAGATTCCAGGTACAGGTTGGAATTTTCCAATCACGGCAGTGTCACAAGGATGGCTAGGTGAAATCACTCTTCGCAGCTGTTCCTCAAAATGGGTAAACAATCATATGGAGGTAAACGATCGGCCAAATGAACGGTGGAGGTGGTGGCTGCAGCAAAACACGACCAAGGTCTTTTTACGGTTGATCAGGGTACATTCTTAATGGTTATTTACCGGGAAGTTCATTTTTTAACGAGCTTAAACTTGCTCAAAAGCTTATGTTTATTTTTTAACGAGCATGAACTATGACGCTAAAACTGCTCGGATCTCGCTTTTCTATTTTTTAACGAGCATAAATTCCACGGTAAAACTGCTCGATAGCTTATGTTTATTTTTTAACGAGCATGAACTATGACGCTAAAACTGCTCGGTATACTAGTCATGAGATAAGAAATGTTTCCTGCAAGATTCCAATTTTTATAGAGCTTGCACCTCACATAAGCTATGCTCCTAATTTGGCAAATTTTGACCTTTGCCCCACATCCTTTCTTTATGCAAGTTCGGAAATGGCTAATCCCAAAAACAGATAAATAACCGCTCCTAGCTCGCACTCCAAAAGGTTTTCATGCCCGCAGGTATAAAATACAATTTCAAGGCTGCCCCTCCTCTCCTCCACCTCTGCTTTTCTTTGGGTGTTCACAGCTACTTGTCGTCTTGCTAGTCTAATGTTAACGATACTTGTCTTCTCGTTATTTTTTAACAGGTCTTATGCGGTACTTGTCTTCCCGTCAGCCTAATTTTGACAGCTCTTTTTGCAAGATTGCAAGAGAAACAGCTACTTGCGACAAGAGAAGAACACTACTCAAAGATAAAACATTAATGTTATTGAGGGAGGCTTGCCTCTTTCTGGTTACCCAAAGACGGTTATATTTGCTGCCACAAATCAATCTCTTTCTTCGGCAATGTCTACCGAAATAGACAAGGATGAATGACTCTTTGTCAAACAAGTAACCTTGACAAAAGAATCTTGTTCTAGAACAACCCCTCTTCCTTCCACGGACGGGGTACGGACTAGTCATATTCTTTCACGGAAATTCTACCTTATACCCAAGGTTTCCTCTGCCCAAAGCAGACCATGATGCATGCCCCCTGGGTTCCAGTCCCATCTTTCCGAATCACTCGCACTCATCGGGAAGGAGGACTGGGGGTGGAGACATTTCTTGAGTGAATAGACCATTGAGGGTCGGTATGTGACTATTTGCGATGCGTGATCCTGGAAATGAAAGTTGGTCTACGAGCTTGACCATTCTTCCTTCGTGTGGAAAACACATTACTCTAAAGAGTGAGGAGACTATAGCTCCCATGCAATATATATAGTCTCGTCCAAGGAGTAGGTTATAATCCAAGGGTCCTTGAACGACCATCACGTTCATTTGAATTGTCTTCCCTTTCAATGTAACAGGTACATTGGGGAGGATCCCTAATGGTTGACTGGTTCCTTTATCAAAACCCGAGAGATTTCTTATCTCAGGCAAAAGCTCCGGGGAACCGAGTGCTTTCCAAGCAATAGAGGAAAGGATACTCACAGATGCCCCTTCATCAATGATAGTTCCAGCCATTACCATTCTGTAAATTTGGACTATGATTCTGAATGGTATACTGGCTGGTAACCGGGGTCTGCCTAGTTGGTTCCAATCAAAGGACACAACCAGGTTGCTTGGCGGTGGGACCGAATACACGGCTGGATATGACCCTGACGATGTTCCTTCCTGCGATAAAGGAATGGGCGCATTTCCCTGATGCTCATCAGAGTCGGTGTTGATGAAAAGAATCTGGATGGTGTCATCCTTACTCTCTTCAGTGAGGGTGTCATTTGAAGATGAATCTTCAGTGACGGTGTCATTTGAGGATGAAACCTTTGAAGGAAGAACCGGGTCAACTACCGTATCGACCTTTAGACTTTCGTCTGGTCTGGATTCAGTAGGTTCATTTTCAATGACCGACGCTTCAGCTGACCACTTGAGCGGGCCAGCTGTATTTTCAACCAACGAAGGACTAGGCACGAGTTTTTTGTATCCAGGAGGAAGCATTACCGGTGAAACTGGACGATCTTCCAAAACTCTCTTCGCTTCGTCTAAGAAGGGACAACGGTGGATGGCGTGATTGCCTTCACACAATCTGCAGGGGGATCTTGCTCCCCCTCTTTGTCTTGAACCTTCACTTTCGCTGGTTGACGGTAAGCAACCAACATGGTTATCAGAGGTTGATGCTCCCGAATTGTGCAACCGAGGGGACCAGTCCCTTAGTATCCGGGGAATACAGGGACAATCTCTATGGAAGTGGTCTCCTCTACATATGACACATGGCGATTTGGGCCCGGTCTGTGCTGTGTGTGGATTTTTGTCAGATGTCTTTTGCTTGCCCCCAGTCGCCTTAGGCTCCTTCTTCTTCTTCTCCTTCTTCTTCTTCTCCTTCTTCTCCATGGGAGCTTGGCTTTTGCCGGCTCTACCTTGCGAAGATGAAGGATTAGAGGAAGAGTTATAGGAAGTTGAAGGTTGGTGGGCAGCTCTAGACTGATTTAACTGTTGACTCGACTGTTCAGGAACCATGGTGTTCTGAACTACATTGGTTGAGAATAGCCAAATAGGCAGGCCAATTGTCAGTCCTGGAAGCGACAATGTGGCCATGTGGGGCGCACCAACTTCTCCCCAAGAGGAGAAAGGATTAGGATTTCCATCTTGTGGAATTCCTTGGTTGGGGCGTTCCATGTTCTCAACCTAAAGACCAACGTAGGAATAGGAGGTGATTATGTTCCGTTTAAAATGAATTTTATAACGACGCTTTAGACACAACTTGCTTTTTCACTTTTTAAGAGTCGAGAAAAAGCTGAAGATGACTCTAGTCTCCTTCGATGTTTTAACGAGCCCGAAGTGACAAATGCTCGGATGGACTTTTTCAGTTATAGAGATTGAAAAAGGCCAAAAGAAACTTCTCTGGAGTTCTAGGCAGAGGGTGTGCCAAACTTTTCGCAAAAACATAGAATACATTTTACGGTACGAGTGGTCGATCTTCGTGAATGCTGTGTTCACTGCATTGCGATCAGTAGGGCAGCCGACACGGTTTCCTATTGGATAAAGGCTTTGTTCCTATAGGGGTCTCCCAATATATACGCGACGGTACGTGGGAGCAAAAGTCCGTATTGATACTTATCGCTTCACCGTGGAGGAATCACCCAACCACTCAACGCTAAGATATCACGTTTAACGACGCCGGAACACGTCTCTAGCTTAGACCTCTATGTGTTTGCGTTATGTTTCAATGCGTTGCTATGTAAATTCAATTCATTTTAATGTTGATCTTGTTTAGCAGTTTGCCTTTATGGATCACCACGAGATGTATAGTAACACTCCTAAATGCAGTCTAAGATGATAAGCAAGCTTTTCAATCTTTCAACTTTGAAAATCTTAACTACTGAAGGAAAAGAAAGATAACATCTTTTCACACAGATCATAGAGCACACACTAATGCACTTTTCCCTAAATCAACATGCAAGCTGTCATAATGCACATGCACAATGCAAGTATTTCTTTTCTCTTTCTTAATGTTTGTGCGACACAAAAAGAAAGCTGTTGTATAACTTTGAATTCAATTTCAAGTGAAAACAAACAAGCTTGTCCAAAATCAAAAGACACCTTAAGATTTACTTGTTTCGACACTAGAAATATATAAATTCAAACCAAATGACAAAAGCAAAAGCTCAATCAGCTATGAACAGCAAACAAACTAACTCTTAAGATCAAAACGACACTTTATCACATGTCTAGATCTAAGAGGCCACAGCAAGACTAGTTCACTTTCGTTATGGTAAACTGTAAATGATACAAGAAATACAAAAAGAAAAAACACAGTTTCTTTATACAACCGAGGCGGAATAGTGACAAGGAAAGTTGGTTTCAAATAGGCACATTGACTGGTAACAGTCAGCAAAAACAAGAGTGAAAACAGGGCAAGAAACAGCAGGAAACCCCAGTAGCACAAGGCAAGACTAGTCCAGCGCAGGTGGGACACTGTCTGTTTGACCTTTAGCGCAGGTAGCCCCTTCGGGAACTGCGCTGAAATGAAGACAGCCTTTGTACAGCCTGCACTGAAGAACGAAACTTTCGTTTCTCTTGGTTTCCGGGTCACAGATTGCTCAAAAATTCACAGTTTTTGCTCAAATCAGAAGCTATCAGTCAAGGACACACTAAGCGATGACAAGGAGGATGAAAAGCTATCACTAAGAGCTTATTAGAGTCCTTGTGGATCAGCTCTTCAAATCATAAACTTGCACAGAAACTGAGCTAGAGTAGCTGCCCTCTACTTTGCATTTGAAAGATTCAAATACAGTTCGATTCGGTACTCCCTTTGTTGATGAAATGAATAGCAAAAACACAAACAACCAACAAGATACGATCCCCAGTGGAGTCGCCAATTTGTTGTTGGGAAAAGTATCCAATACGGAATGACCCTATCCCACTCTAAGGGTGATAGTACCTGAGCAACAACCGAATGCAAAGCTATTCAAGATTACTTCTTTATGAGATGTAAGAGAGAGGAGAAGGAAATCCACTAACCGTTATCTTCCGCTAATGGTTGATCCAATCTTACCTCTTTGCTGCTTGCTCCCAGCTCCTTGCTCTTTCACTGGCCCAGCTACACAAAGATCCTGCAAAAGCACAAGAAAAGGAAACTACAAGAAGCATACATCCATAATTGATTCAAGGATTAGAATAAATCAAATATACAAGCATCAATACGCCACAGAGACACATGCATATAGAAGAACCTCAAATGCTTTATTAATGGAAGAAGTAAAGTTCTGAGAGTGTTACAACCATAAGAGGCCCAATCCAGCAACACTTTCCAGCAGAAAGAAATCTCCTCTTCACCTCCTTCAAAGCAATCACCCAATAGTTCTATGCACAAACCAACAGCACTTCCTTACATTCACAAAATTCCCGCCTATATAGACCTCATGAGAGAGCTCTATATATAGGAGATTTGGAGAAAGGATGAGACAGCTTGAGCTTGGCATGAAGCTGACTAGTGTCCTCTCCCACTTCAGTTATACTTCAGTTCTTGAGTCCACTTGGAGTTTCTTGCTTCCACTTGGAGATCTAGATCCTCTTACTCATCACAAGGCGAATTCCCTAATCCAAGTGTCATTTTGGAAGCTTCCTGGGCATTTGACACCTTGCAGAATGACTGTGCCACTTGGCCAATCTCGCCCAGTGCAGGTAGCCTTCATTAGATTTGACATTCAGCGCAGGTACAGAGTGGAGCAGTTGACATTCAGCGCAGATGCTTAGTGGAGCAGTTGACATGATCCAGAATTAGCTTGTTTTTGAGTGTTTTCAGGTGGAGAACTGATTTTCAGTGCTGTGGTTTGCTGACCTTGTTCCTCTAGGGGTAGGAACAACATGTTTAGGGACTTTGGATCCCTCAGATTATCGACATTTCATGCTTCGTGCTGTAAGGCACAAAAATGTCTATAACATGCCCCCCATACGGTGGTAATCTAGAACTCAAGGGAATTGTTTGTCCTTGGGGACCGGATTGCCCAAATTGACCTCCAAATGGCTCAATTTGTTGAGACTCAACATAAGAGTTTCCGGATATTATTCCGGATGAACTAACAGGAACAAACCATACTGTCGAAATAGCCCCTGAGTGGACTCCTTCTAGCAGTAGAGAGCTAGTCGGGACAGATGGTATACTGGCAAACAATTTTGGAATGATAGCAGTGAGTTCTGCCGTCGCTGTGTCAGACGACACAGTCCTAGATGTTGATGGTTGTTCAGACATTTGTAGTCTATCCAAAAGATTACCTAGCGATTCTACAGGAGCTTTCGCTGGTGGTAGACTAGCTTCTGATGAAGAAGGATATAGAGTGATCCCGACTCTAAATTGCAATGGAGTACTCGTTGGAGGATCTTCTACAATTTCTTCTATGGCAATCAAACCAGGTTGAAGGGGAAGACCGTCAGGTCCATAGAATATTTCTGGTGCCGAAGAAGGTATGGAATGGACAACGACAGATGTTTGAAGAGAAAGACTCTCTGAACCGGTCGAAAGTGGAACTGGTTTGGTGGCACAAGTGTTTACTTTCAGACTAGGATCAGTATCACTGTCCTTCTGTGGCTGTTGAACTTCTTTTGTAGAGGCAGGGATTCCAGAAATGTTTGGAGTAACCGGAGTCTCTGATGTCATTGGAACACTTGTTCTAAATTTAATAGGAGATTTGGAACTGGTTAAACGAGTTCGCTTTGTCTGTACTGGCTTCGATTCCAGAGACAAAGATGGCTGACTCATAAGCTTCCGCGAATGACGAGGTTTCAATTGACTTTCTTCCACAATTGTGGATTACTTGATCAACTAAAATAAAGGGGAAGTATGTTTCAGAATTAAATGAATTTTAGACGCTTTGACAGAACTTGTTTTTTCAGTTTTTAAGAGTCGAGAAAAAACAAAAGATGACTCTAGTCGCCTTCGATTTTTAATGAGCTTGAAGTGAAAAGTGCTGAGATGGACCTTTTCCGTTAAGGAGTCTGAAAAGGAACGAAAGGGACTGCTCTGGAAGTCTAGGTAGAGGGAGTACCAAACCAATCACAAAACTGCAGAATACTTTTTATGGTACGACAGTCAATCTTCCCGAATGCTGTGTTTAGTGCATTGCGATCAATAGGGCGACAGACACAGCTTCCTATGGATAAAGGATTTAAGCCTATAGGGGTCTCCAAAAATATACTCGACGGTACGTGGGAGCACAAGTCCGTACTGGCACTTATCATCTCAAAGTGGAGGAATCACCCAACCATCAGTAAGGACAACAGTTACCAGGCTTTACGACACCGGAATACGTCTCTAGCCTAGACCTCTAAATGTTGTGCGTTAAGTTCCAAAGCGTTGCTAGATTCATTGAATTTATTTTAAGTTGATCTTGTTTATGAAGTATGCCTTTCGGGTTCACCACGAGATGTAGATGTAATTCCAAAAATGCAATCTAAGATGATAAACAAACTTTTTATCTCTTTTATGCAATGAAAATCCTAGCTACTAAGGAAAAGAAAGACAAAATCTTTTCACAAAGAGCAAAGAGCACACTGTAAATGAACTTTCCTAAATCAAGCCAAACAGAGTGTCTATATGCAAATGCACATGCATGTATTTGTTTTTCAACTTTCTTAGTATATGGATGCTAAAAAGAAAGTTGATGCACAAATCTGAATTTCTTTTCAAGCGACAAATATAAACAACCTTCTTTTCGAAATCAAAAATGGAGACGATTACGACACCTTACGATTTTGAAATGAACGCTCGTTCTTGACACTAGAAAATTACAAATTCAGAACAAAAGCAATAGTAACAGGATAATCAACCATCAACAGTAATCAAACTCTTTCCTACGATTGAAAATGACACTTGTGACAGTTTCAAATCAAAGGGCGACAGTACGACTATGTTACTTTTGCAAAGGAGAACTGTAAACGTCTCAACAAACACACAAAAAACATCTACAGTTCTTTTGTACAAGGGAGGTGGAATAACAACAAGGAAAAGGTGTTTCAAACAGACATACACTGATCATAGGCAGCAAAAATCAGGAATAGAACTAGAAAGAATGATCCACAGAAACCACAACTGCACAAAGCTAGTCTAATCAGTGCACCTGTAACACAGAGAATCTGAAATGCAACGCAGGTTGCCCACTCGAGAAGTGCACTAAAATTCAGAGTCTCCCAACAGTACCTGCGCTGGGCCAGAAATGAGACTCTGTTCGGTCTCCGGGTCACAGTTTGCAGTTCAATTCTTGGTTTTTGGCCGAGTAAAAAGCAATCAGTAATGCAACAATCAGGGGTAGATCTAAGGAGTATCTAAGATCTATCACAAGGGCAATCAGATAGTTTGTAAATCAGTTGTTTAAATCATAAATAGATCCAGTGGATGGATTGAAGCAACAGTTATCTACTTTGCATTTGATATGGAGAATGCAGTTCGAATGCTACTTATAAGCCTATGAAACGAACAACAAAGAATGATAAACAAACAAACTAATTGTCTCCCCAGTGGAGTCGCCATTTTGTTACAGGGAAAAGTGTCTATACAGAACTGCTCTATCCCACTAAGGTGTGACAGCTACCTTAAAAACAAACAGAGAAAATCTACCTTTGTTTTTGCTTTATGAATTATAGATAGACCTTTATGAATTATAGATAGAGAGGAATAGAAAGACTAACCTCTGTCTTGAGCCAATCCCTTGATTCGATCCCTCTCTTCTTTGATGGTCCCCAGCTACTTCCTCCCTTGCACGCCCAGCTTCACAAAGTTCCTGCAAGATCACAGAAGCATAGCACTATACAAAGACATTGGATCTATATTCATAAACAGTCTAGGATCAAATGTAAATTGACCATACAAATGTAACAAGCATCAATGATACAAAAGCATGGAGGAAAACTCAAATAGCTTTTATTGATAAAACAAGAAAAGATCTAGGAGGAGTTACAACCAGTTGTTCTGACCCAGCATCAACCTCCCAGCAAAGAAGCCCCTCTTCACCTCAAACAAAGCTTAGATCACCCAACAATCTGATGTTTTGTCTCTAGAAACCAACAACAATTCCTTACAATATGCAAATTCCAGCCTCCGGATCTCTGGGATGAGGGATCCATATATAGATATCTGTAAGGGGGATGAGTCAGCTTGTGATTTGATTAGTGTCTTCTCTCTGACAGTTCTAGCTTCCACTTGGAGACTGAGGGTCTCTTACTCATCCTTGGTCGAATTCAGTGAGGCAAGTGTCACAGGAAAAGATTCTGGAAGCTTCCATTGCCTCTCCACCTCGCAGAATGACACTGCCATTTGTCATTTCTCACCCATCGAACCCCACAGAAGGGACTTTTGACATGAAACACACCCTCACAGTGCATTTGCGTGAGATGCAACGCACCTAGCCATTGGAGCAGCTGCAATGATCCTGTTTTGACCAATTCTGAGTAGTTTTTCATGGAGAACTTCTGGGAGAAGCTGTAATCCGTTGACCTTATTCCTTTAGGGGTTATAACAACACTTTTAGGGAATTAGGAGCCCTTGGTTTATGGACATTTCATGCTTGGGGTTGTAGGGCACAAAAATGTCTATAACACCGGGGTCACGACTTGGGCATATTATCTCCATTTGATGCGCATGAGACCTCGTTAAAAATATCTCTTTGGGGACTACCATGGAAAGGATGTTTTAATTGACAAATTGTTGGCAGTAGATTGCCAAAAAAAATGTCATTTAGGGCCTCAAAACAACTCCGGAAGTTTAGGACCAAAAAATCTGCTAAAAATAGAAAATTGTGCTACAATTAAGGAAACTGAAAAAATTAAAGAAACAATGGTGGGGGTCGAATTGGAATTGGCAGTTGGCCACCAATATCCACCTTGATCATGCCTCCTTTGCAACCACCATCCCCTATCGGCTCTTGTTTGCAAGTAGTACCTTCCCCACCACAAGTCAATTATATGGTTACATGTTCCGTCTTCACATCTACTGATGAACGCACAAATGCTATTGTACATTATCTACTAGGGGTATTGGAACCCGATCTATATTCGGTACCAAATGACATGTATTCCTCCCAGAGTGTGTTTCTTTCGTCCAGTGAATACCTCTTGGGATCAATGTTCTCTTATGGGTCATGAACATAGGTCGTGAGGATAGTTCTTGGTCTTGTATCAACCTTGTTAAAAAATGAAACAAGGAGTCATGAGGATGGTTCCTTGTCTTGTGACAACCTTGTTAAAAAATGAATCAAGGAGTGCGAACATAGTTCCTTGTCTTCTGTCAAGCTCGTTAAAAAATAAAACAAGGGTCTTGAGTATACTTCTTTTACTGTGCCAACCTCATTAAAAAATGAAGCACCTCCATTTTCCAAATCGAGTCCTTG
This sequence comes from Pinus tabuliformis, assembly GCA_031772625.1. Classification (NCBI taxonomy): domain Eukaryota; kingdom Viridiplantae; phylum Streptophyta; class Pinopsida; order Pinales; family Pinaceae; genus Pinus; species Pinus tabuliformis. Next base: position 1,450,823,787 of record CM062820.1, read on the forward strand.
ATTAATATCTCGTAAAATCCTAGTCAAATCTTTCTTGGATCTCGAAAGTGAACTGTCATTCCATTGACTTAGTTGAATGAAATGAAGCTTGGGGGGGATGTACCTAGAATTGAGTCATTATGCTAGGGGCATGAAATCTTATCTCAAGCATAGTTTTTCATTTCAAGCTTGTGTAAACATGAAACTAAATCCAGGAAGAGTTCTCTACGGTTCAAGTTTGTGTAAAAATAAACCCATGCCTAATTTACATCTCGTGATTGTTGTTTTAATTAGTTGATTTTTGCTAGATGACCCTTATTTGCTCTAATCCATCGCCACCATCTCTTTAGCCGATCATATGCTTTCACTTGGTTGTTTTTTCCTTTCCTAAGGAACTACAATAATGAGTGGTTTTATTAGCTAGCCTCTTGACCATTAGATGTTTTGAAAAGTTCCTCCATTTCCGAAACCAATTGCTACCCTTTATACCACTCATTCCTCCAAGACGAGTCACCTTTAACCTATTTTTTGACTCGTAAAAGATGAAAATATTGCCGATTATTTTTTCCATTTTTTGACTCATTAAAGAGAATAAAAACGGTGGGTCCTCTTTCATCTATTTTCCGACTCTTAAAACATGAAAATATTGTCGATCTCTTGTCATTTTTGAACTCATTGAAGGCTGTGAAATGTCATTTACCCAGTATACATTTACCCGTTTTTCAAGCTAGGATAAAATATTTACGAAAAAGGTACTCCTTGACAGAAATGGTGAAGAAGTTCTCTCAAGTATTGTTTTCTATATTTTCAGGCTCAAGAGAAAAAAATGCATGAAAAGGTACGATGTGGAGTTTTATTTTCCGTGTCTTTTTCAAACTCTATAAATATGAAAAAGATACCAAGTTATACCTTTGTCAGGCTCATTAAAACATTAAATGACATCGGATTCATCACCATGATGAACATGAGATTCTCTTTCCTAGGGTTCATTAATCTTACTAGGTCATATTCATCCAAAGGATGGACTTATATTACAAGAATATGCTATCCCCGTCAAGATTGTGTAAAAATAACTGGGGTACTCGCTAGAAATGGTGAGGTAAAATTGGAAGTATTTCATTAGTTATATTCATTTAAGGTAGCCCATTGCTCTTGAACATAGACACCCATCTACTATTCGTTTCAGATTTTGGGACATCTTCACTGTAACACTTACTTCCCTGGATTTTGGGTTATCCATTTTAAACCTCTCATATGATCTCTTCCATGTCGCCATGACCTTTGATCCTATGATGTCAAATGCTACCAAAATCTAGAGTCGTGTCACCCATTTGTTCAAGAGAATTCTTCCTACCTGTACATTGTCTAATCATCTTGGACTACTCTCTTTCATTGTGTTCCCATTTTGTGTCGATGATGAAGGATTAATTATGACCTTCCTTTGGGAGATCACTTCCTATCGACTTCAGTTGATTATCTAGGAAGATGATCTAGAAACTACTCTCCAATACCTTAGAGCTTTCATGCCTCAATGGCAATTTCTTCACACTCAACGATAGTTTCTCATTACTGGCCTTCGATCGAATGATTTCACGGGTGTTTGACTTCAGTTCCTTATTCAAACACCATCAATTGTACTACTTGTACCTTGAGAGCCATTTTCATTATTAGTGGTTTCTCTTGCTCTTGTTAACGGTTCACATTATTGACCGGATCAAGCGACTTTATAACATGTTTGACTTCAACAGATTTATTCACATGTTAGAATTTGTATTTTGATCAGGTCATGTTCGAGTGCAAGACCCTGGGCTTAGATTACAAAAGTCTAGGTTGCGAGGAGTAATGAGACATTCATGATTGTATAAATGATTCTTTAGACAGATGGTTGTGTCCATGTCATGGATCTATTTCATATGATCCCTCTAGTCGGATGGTTGCATCCATGCCGAGGATCCATGCACATGATCCTTTTCTTGATGGATAGCTACGCCTATACCATGGATTCATGTATTGTGATATGCGTCTCATTTTTATCAGGCATGACTATCAGATTTTAGATATGTACATGTATGTTTTCTTATAGGTTTTCCAACGACGAACTCTGGTTCCTTGCATCTATTTGTATAGCATTTCACCCCTCACTCTAGTTCGGCCTTCATGCCTTAGGGGGCATCTGTTACACAACATTTTGTCATTTTCCTTGTACTCCACATTCCACGATCTTGGAGGATCTCTAAAATCACCCTCATGTGTTTTCCCATCATGAAGAATCTCCCATTATGTCCCACTTCATGAGCAGAACATTTCCCTTTAGAATCATTTTCCAAGAATCTTCCTTTTACCCCAGTTTACAAGACGAGCACTAATGACCAGTTCATCCCCCCTGCCAATATATAGAGTTTAAAAGTGGGACTAGCACCGATCAATGATACTAAGCTTTGTCTGAGTTGCGTCGATCCTCTTTTTTCAAGTTTTTTAAATATGGAGTTGAAGCTTCATAACGGAAGTCCAGTAAATGGCTGGGATGGATAGAGCTGAGGAAGTTAGTTTTGGTTCCTTTACCATATTAGGATCGAACAAACCCAAGATATAAGGCCTCTCCCATGATAACAGCAACCATATCCCCTCCATCAAAGCTATATAAGCCCCTCCATTCCCAAGCTGAACTATTTTTTGGGTGTAGTTTTTAGTATTGGCATTTTTGGAGCTTATATAATTAGCAAGACATATATAGCTTGCAGCTTTATAGTGTATGTTTTAGGGAGAATAGTGTGTTTGGCTTGGTTTGAGACTAAACGGAATAGACCTTAAAACTTCCATTGTTGGATCTATCCATGAAATGCCAGCAAATGTGTGGGAACTTGGATACGTCGAAGGAGACCCGCAACGTCAAGGCATTCGTTGTAATCTCTTTTTGAACTTATATGAATACAATTATTGACTGACTTCCTACATTGATGTGTTATCTTACATTTCATGGCTTAACATTCCTTGACCTGTTAAGTAGGTTGAATACAATATTGTATGCTATCACATTCGTTTTTGTTGTTGTTTTCTTGTTTCAGGTATTCGAAGGAAGGAAACAAAAATTAGGTGGAGTGAGGAAGTAGGGCCATCACCAAGCAAAATAGCATTCTAAGAAGTAGGCCCTCTTATTTGATTCTAGATTAAGGATATTTCCATAGATTGTTTGTTTTTAGCTAGACCTGCTCTCTTGGGCTAGAGGAATTGTTTGTGTGCGCAGTGATAATTTACCTACACCACGCTTCACCTCACATGTAACAAGGAAGAATTATAATACATGAAATTTTTTTGGAATTACTCTTATCACTGGGTTAGATATCAATATATATGACAAAAATGAAATGTCTATTGTTTATTATAATACATGAAAATATTTTGGAATTACTCTCATCACCGGGTTAGGTATCAATATATATGACAAAAATGAAATGTCTATTATTGATGTGTTGGAACCAAATCCTACTATATGATATTATAGAGTCATGGATTATGAGAGAAACACAATAGTACATGTGGTAGATTACATTGGTCACTTTGTGAATGTTAAGAAATGTTTATTATATTTTCCACCACTTCTACATGATGGAAACACTCTCTTACAAATGGTTGTAGTTGGATTTATAGCTTCTGAATTTGTAACTTCTTACTTGATAAGAAAATATATATTATGAGACATTTAGTCTCACATGTAACAAAGAAGAATTATAATACATGAAAATATTTTGGAATTACTCTTCTCACCAGGTTAGATATCAATATATATGACAAAAATGAAATGTCTATTATTGATGTGTTGGAACCATATCCACCTATCTATTATAATATCAGAGCATCAGAGTAATTTCTTAAGAATATTCCATCATAGGTGGAAAACTATCTACTATAACATCCAAGCATCAAATCAATTTCTTAATAAGTTAGCATCAGGAGGTGGAAAGGAGGTACGGCCCTAGGCATTTCACATTATAGAAATTGTTTAAGAAGTTGGCATCAATAGGTGGAAAACTCTCTGCTATAACATCAAAGCATCAAAGCAGTTGCTTAATAAGTTTGCATCAACAGGTGGAAAACATGTGTAATATTGGACATTTATTCTTTAATAAATTCACTCATCAACTTCTTTACGAAATGCACTTATTAGATAAAGTGGCATTGCATTGAAAAGTTTTGTTTATCAAAGTTTCCAATGACACACACTTATATATGGATTTCTTCCATTCAACCCCAACAGGGACTACCAACTATTGTTGATCAAGGATTTAAACTATCTTTGATTATTTATTTGTTATTGGTTAATTTTCATGTAATCATATGAAATGAATGGTGATAATAAAAGTGTAATCATTTTAATTAAATGGAAATAAGAAAAGTAATTAATTTTTAGTAAAATGTTACAAAATAAATTTTAATGTTGTAAAATTTTTGAATAGTTGAAAATTTATTCACAAATTATTAATCTGTAATGATTATTATTATTAATTGTATTAATTTAATGAATAAATGAAAATTACTTCATTATTTAATAAAAATATCGAATTTAATTTTAAATGATATAGTTTTTGTATTGTTTAAATATTATTTATATAATTAGACATAAAAGTATATTAAGATAAAATAAAGGTATAAGTTCACATTTCCATTATATTTAAAATTTAAATGAAAGACAATATTCTTTGAGAGTGTAGATTAGTTCTATTTGAGTATTGATTAGCACTCAGTCATTACCTATTACCTTTCTAGTTTTTGACGATGGGTTGAGTGTCCACCCAAAACATTGGACAAGATTCATATAATACATAGTTTGTTTCTAAAATAATTCTAGAAAATTATTCTTTTGAAAAGAAAAAAATGCTCTCACATGAAGGAAACAATCCTGTTATGGCGCAACAACATCTTCTCAAGCCCTATCCTATATCGAGTGTGGGGGCTAGCCTTGTGACTCAACCTCTGTGCCATCTGGAAAGAATGAAATCATAGAATTTTCAAAAACAAAAGCTCAACACAAGATCAAGTGCAGGTAGGATTAGTAAGAAACATCAGGTAAATGATTCTAATAGAATAATGGAGTCCATAAGACTGGAAGTTTCTGCCTTATGAAGCAAGAATACTTCACTGACTTAAATTAACCATGGAAATCATAGCACCTAATGCCTAGAAAATGGCAAGGATGAACATCGATTCCCCGATGCACTTCACTTTACCTGAAGAAGGATTCATCAAGATGAACTTTGACGGGGTCGCAAAAGGGAACCTAGGAGTAGCAGCATTAGGTGGCATTTTTAAAGATAGCTAAGAAAACACGTGGGTCATATATGTAGACTCATGTGGGATGGCAAGTAATAATGAGTCATAATTTGCAGTAGTTGGACAGGGACTTTGAATATCTATAAGAATGGGATACAGAAATGTGGTGGTGGAAGGAGACTCCAGCTTGGTCATAAAAACTATGAGGAAATTCAACAATGTCACTTCACAGGACAAACTGAGCGAAATTTGGAGGATAAATTGGCTTATCCAGGAGATTGGGGATCTCATACACAAGTTCAATTATCTAATGATTAGTAATGTAAGAAGATAAGGAAACAAAGTAGAAGATTTCATAGCCAACTAGGGCTACAATCAACAACATGGCCAAGTGGAAAAATTATGGCAAATACATCCCAGGGATGATAGACTTAAAGCCATAGATGACATCTTTCAACAAGATCTCCAAAACAACCCGGAAACTGAGAATCCAAACAAAAATACCCCCAATCAGGGTGCGTGCTCGAGGCAAGAGAGGACAACAGACATATATGGTAGTTATGATATTTAAAGGCAGGGTACCACCCACTACCCCCACACATGCTCATGGAAATGGGTGCAATGGCCTCTAACATACTACCTGACAGAGGATATGGGAGAAGTGGAAGGCATGTCCATGACAAAGAAGGAGGTGAGGCAGCTAAAGCAGGATGGTTGATGCAACAAAGTAAGGTGGAATGGGATTATGAAGGAATTTGGGATAGAGAGAGGGGTATCGTTGATATTGCGATTGGATGGAGGAGTGAGGGTGAAAGTCAGCAGAGCTGCCAACAATGGTTTTAGTGAAGCGTTCCCTAGTATGTATCTTGGTCTTTCAAGGAATTTACTATGGCAACTTTGTTGATTTATGGCTGGCGGGTGTGGGAGATGACAGGAGGGGGAAATTTGGGAGATGGTCGAGGAGAACAATGTAATCTAGGGGTGATGGTGATCACACTTAGGCCAGAGGCGAGAGCCATGAGAGAAACCCATGGTTGGGAATGAGAGACCCCTCTTGTGAGTGAGCGAGACATTCAGTATCCTAATGCGGGTGGTGTGACTGAGGCTAGGCATGAGAGATGGACAAGGGAGGGGTAGAGAAGTGAGGCAGATCTTCTGGATAGAAGAGTGATGCAGAAACACTGGGCAGAGGGGTGAGGGAAGGCACTACGACTGGGAGTGATGGTAAGCTAGCTCAATGGGTCAGCTATGAGAGCCATGAGTGTAAACTGGGTATGGAATTGTGAAGCCACTCTTATGTGTAGTCGAGATAATTGTTACAACCATGGGGGTGGTGAGGCAAATGAAAGGTAGGAGTCAAAGCAAAGTTAGTGGTAGAAGAGTGGCGTAGCTACACTCGGTAGAGGAGCGACATATCATTTAGGGTCAGAGGGGTACTCAGGTAGAGGCAATTGTGCTTAGAAGCAAGAGTGGAGGGACACCCGTATCAAGCCATAGAGGGATGAGATCATGTCTTGAGTGCTATTTCATTTTTCTTGTGAACAAGAAAGGAATAAAGGAGAGATGGCCCAACTTGCACATGGAAGAGGATGCGGTAGAAGGGGGAGGGAGTCAGCTTGAGCCACAAACTAGAGCACTTCAGAACATAGACGTGGGAGGAAGCATGTAGAATTCTTCATTAGTGAAGCAATGACAACCTATATGGAAGGAACGGATGTAGGCATCTGTATGATTTTGGACGAATGGTAGGAGAAAATAAAACAGGAGGATGAACCCGAAGAGGAGATGGAGAATTGGCGGGGAGTAATCTCGAATCGCAGGAATACCAAGGGCAGACTCACCCAGTTTGAAAACATGCTCTATATATACTGGCTCATGAAGAGCCTTATGGGGAAGGCAATGGAGAAAATCTCAGTAGGGATGGCTATGACTCTCCAGGGCATGCCCAATTACAAAAAATACTTGCAAAAAATTCAATTCCAGCCGCACAAGCAAGACTTCCAACCTGGCAGAATCCAAAGGAACATCGCTTGCATTATTTAGCTAGCTGATATGCTTGGTGACTCAACCAATTACTCAGATCTGGTTGAGTCTACCTCAGAAGGACAACATGATTAGTTAGTCTCTTGGATGTTTTTTTGTTCTTGCGGGTAGCATTTACTTTTACAATTGCATGTTTATGAAATATAGACAAATATACTCTTATCATGACATTGATACGTATATAGCTTGGTTAGAACGACTTATACTATATTGTTTTTGGATGGCTTATAACGAGGATAGGTTGCCAATAGACTTGGTTTCCCATTGGGCATGTTGAGGCCACCTATCTCATATATGTGGTGTAATTTTTTTTTTTATAAATAGAAAAAGAAGGTACTTCCAAGCTTAACAGAAAAAAGACAAAAAAGTTTTCCAATTTTAATATTGTCACCTTACTCTACCATGAATTTCATTTGAATACTTTTTCGAATTATTATTGTTAAAAAAATAGAAGTTTTTTTTATTTAATATGTAGACACATTTTACAATCAAATATATCTGGTGATGATTTAACATGTTAAAATCTATTTTTATGTTATTTTACAACTTATAATATTAAAAAAAAAAACTCCCATCTATAAAATGTTATATTTAATTTAAATATTATTTTTAATTATGATAAGAGATTAATTGAGACTCTTTAATATTTTATGGTTTAAATATTATAATCTATTTTTATGTTATTTTACATCTTATAATACTAAAAAATAAAAATAAAAATAAACCCTCTATTAAAGGTTATATTCAAATTAAATATCTTTTTAACAATGAGAAGGGACTAATTGAGACTCTTTAATATTTTATGGTTTAAAATGTTATAATATATTTTAGCTTTATTTTACATCTTATAATATTTAAAAAAATCCCATCTATAAAATGCTATATTTAATTTAAATATTATTTTTAATGATGATAAGATATTAATTGAGACTCTTTAATATTTTATTTCTATTATCAAAAAGAAGGGAAATAAGCATTTTGTTGTGGTAGAAAACAAAACACCCCCATTTTGACTTTATAATTATCATAATAGCTATGACGACCCTTTCGAATTTGCATTTAGATTTTGAATCATTGACTTGATTCATCTTAGCCTAGGTTGCCTTGTTTTATTTTTAGTTTCCCTTAATCTTAGTATGTTTCTTGCTAATAAAACTTTGTTTTAAATCTTAAATAATTATGATTAATTAATAGATAGCCCCCAAGACCAAGATGATGTTACAACATGTTGCAATGACTCTTCAATAAACAAATAAAACCATTATAACCAATGTTTGATGAATATAAAGTGGAAACTGATGCAAATAACACCAATGTGTATAATAAAACACTATTGGAGAAATACCCATATTGGGGTTTTTTTTATGAGTCACATTATGAAACTTGTGATAAACCAAATTTTTGATGTCTATTGGATCCACCTGACACATCATTCTTTCCACTCCTGAGTACCGGTGATCGGATTTTCAATTGAGCAAGCTTTTAAGAAATCTAATCTCCGATAAGTGTTACAACACTCCCTCCAACCTCTAACATTCTCTCCATGTCGATATTCCAATGTACCTCCCCTCTGATTTATTATATGTACCAATATATGATATGTAAGACCCAATATGCTTAAATATTTTTTTTAATTGTCATATCGTGTCTGCTCGTATATCATAACTTTTGGATGGCACACATCTAAAGCCTTTGATATCCATTCGTGTCTTCCATTTGTCACACTTTGGTTTGGTCATTGCTATAAGGTTCTGAAAGCCACTATTATAAGTTTATCCGGCTATCTGTTGTGGTTTTTCTTTGTGATTAGTTATGAATTCGATTATTTTCAATAAAATGTTGATTGCTTTGTTTTATTTGGATTGCACGGACAATTTTGGAAGAACTTTCTCTTTTGATTTTAATTTAACAGTTGAACCACTAAGGTGCTAAAGAAAGATAAAGGTCGTTGAAAAAGGTTATTCAGAGAATTTGTTGGAAGTGACCATTTGGCTTATTCAAAGTCTATTGAACAGGATCCAGATTTGGTTTCAAAAATTGTTAATATTAGGCAAGGATTATACACTGAGATGAATGTATGGTTCGAATTTCATTTTATGTAATTTTTAGTTGAGATATTGGGATAAACTATTATGCTTTCGAATGTATAAATACCCATCTCGATTATGAGATCGGGGTTCTGATTTGAATTCAAAATACACTTATATGTGTGCTAATATCTGTAAGCGATCTTTTATTTTAATGTAGAACCATCAATCATTTTTCGAGAAGGAATAGTGGAATTCCTCCTGAGTACTATTATTCTGTATTTCTTTTATCTCTCTTTTTCAAAAGAAATTGTTTATTTTAATCATTCCTGTGTATTGAATCAAATTTGGTATTTTTTACTATTGAAGATACTAATGAAAGAGAAATTTGGTTTTGAATGATTCAGTGGGTTTTACATGTTTGTTGTCATTGAAATCTAATTTTGATTAACTATTTTATCAAGATTACTTTTATCATTTAAAGGGATTACTTCCAATTTTACTTATTGATCTATATTACTAAGTAACATTAGGAAATTGTAAAAGCATTTCAACTCAATAAAGCCCAGGTACATTTAGTTAATAGGCCTATAGTTTAGATTATATTATAGTAATATGTATGAAATACATAGATTATATGTATAGCTTATCTCTCATTTATTCCTATATTATAAACTTGTTTTATGAAAGGGTAACTAGTCTCATAATACTAGTCAGAACCACCACTTCAACATATATAGATCTAAGTTACAGTTCTTGACTAGCTGTATTTCCCGAAATGTTGATTAGGATATTTTTCCGGATAAACATTTTTGGTGCTAGAAGGAGGGCCTAAGTTTGGGAATGGAAGAAAATCTAAATCAAAAACTTCAAATCATTCTAAAATTCAATCCCCACCCAAATCACCTACAAACTCCAGATCTTCTTCTCTACATCTTTGATATGAGATTTTTGAACCCTCTAATATATCTCCTAACCCTGAAAAAGAATTAACCAATGATTATTCTATTCATATTCCTCGGTCTGAGCAACCAATTGGAATTCCTCAGGTTGAAAATCTTATGGAAAATTGGGTAGTTTCTCACATTCTAAAAGACATACTAATCAACCTGAATCTTTTGAAGGAAGTATTAATTCCTCATTAAGATCTACAAGATTATTAACGTGTTTCCAAAGTGAGAAGTTTGGGATTCCACCATTTGAATTACCATTACCTTTGCACAAGAAGAATCTCACTTCTCATTCTAATTATTCTGCTAGTAAGAGTATCTCACCATCCTTACCTCTCAAACCTTCATTTCCCACATCTGCCTCACCACCATCATCCCATCGTCCTCTATTCATATCATCTAATTATTCCCTTCAATCAAATTACTCATCTAGAATTGGAGATTCATCATCTACTGTTATTACTACTTCAGCTCCATCAAATCCTATAGTTATCCCAGCATTGATTACAACATAGTGGAAGATATGAAGAATACTAAAGCAAACATTTCTATGTTTGAAGTTAGAAAATTAAAGCAACAATGGAAGTTACTTTTAAATGAGTTAAACGAAGTCTCAAATCCTTTTTTTCATTTTGTTGCTGCCATTAATAGATCTTCAAAAGAGAAAAATCACTCTTCTAATTATACTCCTAAAAAATTTGATCCTTCCAATTTTCTTATGATTGGTGATCTATCAAACTCTCGAACACCCCCTTTCCTATTAAGTTATGAATTTTTCAATCAAAGCATTCACAACTACCTAGTAGACTCAGGAGCTTCTTCCAAAATAATGCCATATTTAGTATTTCTAAATCTAAATGTACAACATCAGAGGTATGATGTCTAGATTGTGCAACTAGATAGGATGAACTTTAAAATTATTGGATAATTGAATAGGGTGTTAATTTGGTTGTCTTGTAATTCCAAAGTTCTTCAAACTATTGAAATTATAGTAACTGATATCCTTGAGTTCTATGTTTCAATCCTTAGTAGAGATTGGTCCGAAAAATTGCATGGTCACTTCTCCACTGACTGGTATCACCCGTGGCTTCCATAAAATGTAAATCCAAATCAGATTAAAATAGACCATGAAAAACACATGAAACTAATAGTCACATGAAACTATACGACTGAGTCATTCTTTGGTTGTTTTTCAACTAATACTTCTCCTATACCTGAGGATTTTGTTTCTTCACAGATTGAAAATTACTCCCAAAGCCATTCCTCAAAAAGTGTAAATTTTGTAAGTACAAATATAAATAGTGTAAATAATGATGTAGATAGTTTTTGGAAACTTTACTTCAATGGGTCCAAATCTAATGAAGGCACAGAAATTGGTTGTATTCTGATTAAACCAAACAAATGGAATATAATTATTGCTTGCAAACTTCATTTCGAATGTACTAACAATGTGGTAGAATACAAAGCATTAGTGCATGGATTACAAAAATCCCTCAACCTTGGATTTGAATTCTGAAAAGTATATGGTGACTTTGAAATTGTGATAAAGCATGTACATAATAATATTCATTGTGTTTCAACTCATCTCAAGCATCATCCGCATTAATTGAGGAATTTATTTCTCATTTTACAACATTTAATATAATATCAATTCCTCGGATTCAAATTGCTATCACTGATCTTTTGGAAAATGTTGCATCTAAATTAATCCCTCATCAAATTTTTAGCCCAGATAGATTTTCTATCGAGTTGTTTTTTGTCCTTCCATTCCTGTCAATATCACAAACTAGAGAGTGTTCAAGGATGATGAAGATATATTAAACTTTCTCACTTGTGAAGCAAATTACACTAATCAAGTTATTGATGAAGAAGAACATGAAAAAAATATTAACACATTTTCTAATGATAAACTCAGTTAAAATTATTTTCCCATAACAGTAGTAAGGCTTAATTTGAAAGACACGTTCAAGGGAATAATAAATTGTAAAGTTCAAAGTAGCACATTAAGATTTGAGTTAATTAATCTTGGGACTGATCAAGAACCAAAGAATGCTAATTTAAGCCTTAGATTATCCTCTGATGAGAGAATTAGTTTTATTCAATTATGAAGAAAATACAGGAATTTTTTTTCTTGGAATTATAATGGTATGAAAGCATTTTATACATCAATTATTCAGCATACCATTATAATGTCATGAGAATTTAAACCTATTCAGGAAAAAAATCAGGAAAATTCATCCCAATTCAGAATCTCAAATTAAAGCTGAACTTAATAAACTACTTAAGGATAAAATCATATTTCATGTTTAGCATTCAAAATGGGTATCAAATTTAGTTCCAACCCCGAAAAAGAATGGTGTCATTATAATTTTCTTTGATTTTCACAATTTAAATCAAGCTTCCGAGAAAGATAATTTTCCTCTGCCTCCTATGGAAGAGGTTTTACAAGTTGTACCAGGCTCACAACTAATGTCCTTTTTGGATGGATTTTCAGCTTACAATCAAATTCTAGTGCACTATGACAATCGGCTCAAGACAACTTTTAGGACCAAGCGGGGCACTTATGCATAGCAAAAGATGCCATTTGGTCTAGTCAATGCAGGAGCTACATTTCAGCCAGCAATCAAGATTGCTTTTAAAGAATTAATTAATAAATCTGTGGTGATTTACTCAGAATATATTATTGTTTATTAAAAGAAAATAATTAAACATGTACATGATTTGAAATTAATATTTGAAAGATGTAGGAGATATGGTATTTCATTAAATCCCACAAAGTAATTTTTTTCTTTAAAGGAGGGTAAAGTGTTGGGATTTATCATTTCCAAGGATGGTATTTCTATTGACCCAAAAAGAATCAAAGTAATTTTTGAAATTCCTCTACCCATCAATAAAAAATACATGCAATCATTTTTAGTGCAGGTTAATTGTGTGAAACGTTTTGTGCCTAATTTTTCACAAATCGTTACACCATTACAAAATTTAATTAAAAATAAAACGGTTTATAAGTGGCGTTCAATAAAAAAATAAGCATTTGATTCTCTTAAACAGACCATTATTCATTCCCATTCTCTTTTTTCTCCTAATTCTAATAGAGAGTTTGTATTATACACGTTTTCTTCTATTTATTCGTTTGCAACAGTTCTAACCCAAATAAATGAAGAAAATTAAGAGGTTTCTATTGTATTTTAGATTTTTAATTTACAGGGAGCTAAATTAAATTATTTGGGAGTTGCGAAACAAGCCTTTTTTGTGAATAAACCAAATATTTTTGTCCATTTTTTCTGAAAGTACATATTACTGTTATCGTGCCATTTCCAACTGTTAGACAATTTCTAGTGCAGAAGGATCTCAGTGAAAAAAGAGCTAACTACATGACTGCACTACAAGAATACGATTTGAAAATAAAACCTACCAAAATTGTAAGATGTTAAGGATTTTGTAAGTTGGTAACGATTTCATCTCAAGAAGAACAATCATCTAAGGTATGTCTTATTAACTCAAATTCTCAATATTCAGATTTAATTTATTATTTGATTTATGGTCATGCCCTAGCTAAGTTGGCACCAATGAAGAACGAAGCTTTGAGGCTTAAGGAAAATAATTATCATCATTTGAATGGTATTTTGTTTCCTAGAAATTATGATTCTATGCTTCTTAGATGTTTCGAAACCGGTGAGTATGAAAATGTTTTGCAGGAGCTTTACGATGGGCAATCATGTGGTCATTATGTAGTAGAAACAACAACTAAAAATATTCTCCATGCTGGCTACTATTAGCCAACATTGTTTAAATCTGATTAGTCCTATGTTCGAAGCTGCAAAGTCAGTCAAACTGTTGCTAGAAGAGAGAATAAGGTTGATTTTCCTTTATAACGTATTACAATTGATCAACTATTTGACCAATGGGGCCTTGATGTAATAGGTGAGATCATTCCAAACTCTGCTAAGCATCATAAATATAGCATTAATGCGATGGATTACTTTACGAAATGGGTTGAATCCATTCTTGTCAAGGTTGTTAATGCTGAGGTCATAATTGATTTTATGAAACAATATGTCATAACTAGGTTTGGCCTTCCAAAATATCTCATGTTTGATAATCATACTTAATTTTTTCGGTAATTATAATGGGTTAGCTAAATCAAGTAATAAAAGTCTCTTAGGAATAATTAAATGAACCATTGATGATAAACAAAAGAATTGGCATAAAGCTCTTCATTTTGTTGTTTGGGCTGATAGGATTACCTTACAAATGTCTTTAGGGAAATCTCCATAAAATTTCGTTTGTGGAAAGGAAGTTGTTCTTCCGACCAATATCGCCTTGCCATCGATAGCCCTTGTTCAATCAGCTAAAGTCCAACCATGCTCTTCCTTACAATATCGATTGTCACAAATCATTAAGTTAGAGGAAGAAAGAGAGAAAGAAACTAACATTTATGCCAAACATCAGAATAATGTAAAATCATGGTTTGATTCAAGCTCAGTCGGGCATAAAGCTTTTGACATTTGGAACTTAGTGCTGAAATGGGACAAATCCCATGATGAAAAGGGAAATCATTCTAAATTTCGAAAGCTATGGCTTGAACCATTTCGAATTGTGGTAAAACTAAGTGACATCTACCTTTATACTTCAAGGTTTAGGAGGAAGAAAATAATCCCTTCATGTAAATGGGCTAATTCTAAAAAAAAAAACCTTTAAATTCTTGAAATTGATTGTAAATATGTAAATGCTCATTCGTACATATCGGTGTGTTTCTTTTGCTTTGTTATCGCCTCTTTTCTTTCACACTTGGTAAATATTTATTTTTTGCTAATGAAATACATTGGTAAAGGGAAAAATATTCGGTTAATTATTAAACTTCTATTTCTGAGATTCATATTTGAAGATCTTATTTCATGAGTTTTTTTCCTTTTTCCATTTTTATGATCTCTAATTTATAACATAAGAGATAATCTCATTGTACAAAAACCTTTATCATAAACATATCCTAAAGAAGCAAGGCCAAAAGAAATGATTTAGTATTTTATCACTCTTCTATATCATCCCAATCTCCTAATCAGAGGATTTTTCTCCACATCTTTGTTAAAACCACCAATGTGTCAAATAAATTATATACCTGGAAGATAGTGGTCTCCTTACAAAGACAAACTACCATGATCATCAGAATTGATCGTAGTTATATTATCGTATCTGGTTAGCACATTAGGATAATGTCTTACAACAACTTGTTGTAGGATAAGAGGTCTCATCACGAGCTAGCTTGTTCATTACTATCAATACTTGTGAATGGCATTCCTGAAATATGGTCACCAATCCAGGACAATGGCCTCCAGAGTAATTTAATGAAAACTATGTTTCCTATGATATATGAAGCAATGGATGGGATAATGACTTTTCCTAGGGTTAGAAGGTAACCCCGCTGAGGCTATGGATGCTTGCTGGTAGTAATGGCTCTACTTGTGATAATAAGGGTTCATCTTTCTACTAAACTCAATAAAAAATTTTGTTCTTTAGTCAAAGTTGTTATCAATTAATAAATGTTGTAAACACAATTTCTCTTTTATCATCAGTGGTGGAGATGCACAAAATCATTAAATCTCATTGTTCTTTACTGATATCTCATTGAAAAATCTAAGTTTTAGCATTTTGATTCATTTAACTTCATTCCTTTTTCTTTGTAGTTTCATCATTATTTTCAGAGATTACTGGTTCTTCCCATGTGTCGCCATTTTTGTTAAAAACACAACACCCCCATTTTGACTTTATTATTATCATAATAACTATGGGGACCATTTTGAATTTTCATTTGGATTTTGAATCATTGAATTGTTTCAACTTAGCCTAGTTTGCCTTGTTTTATTTTTAGTTTTCATTAATCTTACTAATTTTTTTCTTAATAAAAATTTGTTTTAAATTTTAAATGATTAGGACTAATTAATAAATATCCCCTAATACCAAACTCATGTTGCAACATGTGGAAATGACTCTTTAATAAACAAATAGTGGAACTTTAGGTTATCAAAGTAAAAACATTTATAACTAAAGTTCGATGAATATAAAGTGGAAACAAATGCAAATAACACATAATGAGTATAATAGAACACTATCGGAGAAATACCCATATCGGAGTTTTTCTTTTACTAGTCACATTATGAAAGATGCGATAAACAACATTCCCGATATATATGGGACCCACCTACCACATCTTTTATTTTGCTCCCAATTATTAGTGATCGTAGATTTTCAATTGAGAAGGCTTTTAAAAAATTCAATCTCCGATAAGAAATACAACACTCCCTCTGACCTGCAATATTATCTCCACGTCGATATCCCAATGTGCCTCCCCTCTAACTTCTGATATGTACCAATCTAGAATATGTGAGACCCGATATGATTAAATATTTGGTTTAATTGTGAGATCACGTCCCCTCATATATTGAAACTTTTGGAATGAAATGCATATAAAACCTCTAATATACATCCACATCCGCCATTTGTCACACTTTGGTTAGGTCATTGCTATAAAGTTATGGAAAGCCATTATTATAAGGTTCTCAGGCTCTCTATTATGGTTTTTCTTTGAAATTGTTTATGATTTGGGTTATTTCCAATAAAACATTGATTTCTTTGTTGCATTTGTATTGTAGTGCCGATTCATGAAGAACCTTCTCTTCTTATTTTAATTGAATAGTTGAACCACTACAACGCTAAAGAAAGACAAAGCTTGTTCAAAAAGGCTATTTGAAGAATTTGTTGGAAGAAACCCTTTGTCTTATTCAAATTCTATTGAACCCGATTCATATTTGATTTTTGAAATTGTTAAGATTAGGCTAGGATTATCCACTGAGATCAATGTAAAAAAAAAATTGTGACAAATTTTTATTCTTTCGAATGTATGGATACCCATATAAATTATGAGATTGGGGTTCTGATTTGAATTAAGAAAGATACTTATATCTGCACTTTTGTATATAAGTGATCTTTTGTTTTAATGTGGAACCATCAAGTATTTCTAGAGAACGCATAGAGGAATTCCTCTTGGGTACTATTATTGTGGATTTATTTTGTCTCTATTTTTCAAAATAAATTGTTTATTTTATTCACTCCTATATATTGAATCAAATTTGGTACTTTTCACTATTGAAGATACTAATGGAAGTGATATTCTACTCTGAATTATTCGTTGAGTTTCACTATCCTGCTATCATTAAAAGCTAACTTTGATTAACTATTTAATCAAGATTAATTTTATCATTTAAGGGGATTACTTCCAGTTTTACTTATTAATCGATATTAGTAAGCAACATTGGAAAACTGTAAAAGCATGTCAACTCAATAAAGCTTGGGTACATTTAGTTAATAAGCTTATAGTTTAGATTATATTAGAGTAATATGTATCCAATAAGTAGCTTAGAGTTATAGTTTATCTTTCATTTTATACACTTGATGTGTGAAACAGTAACTAGTCCCACAATACTAGTCAGAATGACCACTTCAACAAATATACATCTAAGTTACCAGTCTTGACTCGGTGGATTTCCCCAAATGTTGATTAGGATATTCCTAGATCACTATATGTTTGTATAAATAACAAGTAAATAAGGCTGGTAGTATGGAAAATATTTAGTAAATGAGAATAGATGTGACTAAGAGCTAAGAAATCCAAGAGAAAATGGTTTTCATATTCAACCCTCTTAGTATCACAAAGGTGATAGATTCTTTCATCCCAAGGTGTTTTGAGAATGGACCAACACCTAGTCTCACTTCAAATCTCATGAGAATTAGCTTTTATATTGACAATGTTTATCTTCTTCTTAGCACTAGTCAAGAAAAAAAGATAATTCTTGTTAGCACGAGTGATGTTGATCACCTCCTTATAATACCTTAGCTTCATTTTCCTCTCTAACTCCTTATCATCCTACAAGTTATCCTTAAGTTTGGAAGTAATAGTATTTATAATATTATCCTTCATCTCTAATATTATTTCCTCCTTTATCCCCCAATGGTCGAGCTAAGACTCAGAATCCTTGTGCCATACCTTCTTGAGACAGAAGTTGGGGTTTCAACCAGAGTCAAAATAAATTTTTGGGAACCTCTTGGTTTACATGTTATCACTCAAAAGTTGATCATCTAACCTAGTTTACTAGATGGATTGAAGTAAATCATGTAAACCCAGTTTTATCACAGTAAATTTGCTTTCGCTGTGAGAAATTACTTAATAAGCCACCTTCGTTAAGTAACTTGTAGTTAAGCCCATGAAGAATAATTAAATAGATCACTGTTTATTTGATTTTTTGATAGGAATAATTAATTAAACCATTGTTCAATTATTATTCCTTGTAATGTTGACCCAATTATGAAAAATAAACAAATAAATCATTTATTTATTTATTATTTCTAGATAAAAATTTAATTACTTTTTACCTCCTAACCAAATATAATAAAATATTCCAAGTGGTTATTCCAAGAATGGCATTAATAATATTTTAGTGTTGTTCATTATTCGAGGATAACTCAATATTTTTTTATAAATAGAAGGGTTTTCCATTCATTATTCACTTTTGATTATTTCCATTGTTGCACTCATTATTGTAGCTCTAATTATTTTTATTGTCTCACACCAAAATTTTGTTGGGTTTACACATTATAGAGGAGAGGGACTCTACTCCAGTTGAAGACGTTTCAGGATAACGAAGAACCCATCCCATAGAGGGGGACCGGTAACATTTATTTGTTCCCTTCAAAGGCATTACTAAAAAAAACTATTCTTTGTATATATGGTTTCCATTGGATGATTGTAGTTACTACTATTTATTTTTCTCATTTAACTATGATTGTAGCATATATTAGAATTTTGGCAGGATTTGTTTCTATCAGTTATTGCAGATCTACAATGTTTAGTAGTCATTTATATTGTTGAGATGGTTTTTTATCAAAAATATTAAGTGGGTTCTTTTCGTACATATTTGAGAATAAAACAATACAACGTTACATGTTTTAAAGCTTCTTCTTATACATCAGATACCTTTACATAGTAATTATTTCAGTGGAGGAAAGACTAGCATCAATCAAGAGGATAATATAGGGAGTATTTCCTTTAATCTTGAGGTTGTAAGTTATAAATTATTTTTGGATCAAGTTGATATTCATCCACAATTCTCTAGATATACTGCAACCCCAAGCCTCACAACCATATAAAATAACATGGGTGAATAATGTCTCAAAAAGGAACCTTTTTTTACTCCAAACCCAAAGACTAATCAACTTACAATTCTTTTCAAACTCATAATAAGATTTTAAGCCTCCAATAATCCTTTTTTCAATGTTATAATTCTAGTTTAGCTAATGATGAATGTCAATACCTAGATATTCATACAAAGAAAAATTCTCTAAGTACTCATCATGACCTTAGTCATGTCAGCATTAATAGTCATATCCATCTTGGAGTAGTAATCATTGAGGATTATAAGCTACTTGTCGATATCATCATGGCTTTTGGCAACAAGAACGACGTCGTCAAGGTATAGGAGAATATGAATGACCGTTCTAGTGAGATTGGGGCCATTAAATCACGTAGCTTCCTAACACTCTTCTAGCTTATCGATGTAAATTTTAAAAAGTGTAGGAGAGAGGGGACACCCTTTCTTAATGTTGATACTACATTTAACATCTTTAGGCCAACCCTCGATTGAGGTAAGCTTGGCCAAAAAAATCTTGTATGAGTCTTTTCTATGGCTTATCCTCAGGACCAATGTTGAAATATTTTCTAAAGCCAACAAGATAGCAGAAGGTATCACTTTCAATATTGTGAGTTTCCTCTATAGTGATACTAATGGTGACAATATGGTTGATAATTGAGTGGTGCTTCATAAATCCAACTTACCTTTTAGCTCTTTTATCATGGATCTCAAGCCAAATTTTGATCTTATTTTCCAAATGAGCCCATATAGTTTAGGCAAAATGTGCCTAATCATAATGCTCTTATAGTTAGAGGGACATTTTTTTCCCGGTTTTAAAGATAGGTACAAAAAGGCTTTCCATCTGACGCTTAGGGAAGTCATGTTTAACTCCCAAATTGAGAAGTTTGTGAAAATGGGGGATGAGGATAGATCTTCCCATTTTGAAATTTCATTTTGGTAGCCTTCAATGTCTCTAGCTTTCCAATTAGCTTCTTAATGTTATATAGCATCATATCTTAAAAAGAATATCTATATAAAATTTTGGTTCTACTTAATTAATAGCATGGTTTTACATGTTATAATACTTTATAAATTAAAGAAAAAATGATGCAAAAGGTTATAATTCATTTAAACATTATTTTTCATTTTATAATTAATTATACTTGGAAAAAATTGTAACATATAATTATTTTTTTCTTCATTGTTTTTCTTTAGCGTCTCTTTTACAATTCTTTTTAAATTATGTTTTAATTTCTAAATTATAAATTTGCAATATAGATTCTTCATGATTTTATGCTTGCTTCTGAAACATTGACTAACAATTATAAATCAAATGTTTTCTTCTTCAACACTCATGTTTCTATTGAAACTTTTCTTGCTCGATTGCTTGGCTTTATTATAGGCTCCTTACTTATCATATATCTTGGCATTCCCCTGGTGGTCAACTCCTTAAAAAAACCATGTTGGAAATATATTGTGCAAAATATTTAATTGAAGCTGAATGAATGGGACATCAGGTCTCTAAACCAGGCACACAGGGTGGTCCTCCTGAAGGTGGTCTTACAATCCATGCCAATTTACCAATTCTCGGGTATGGCTATGCCTAGATCTGCATTATATGATATGGAATGGATCTTCTAAAAGTTCTTGTTGGGAGGACCACAAAAAATTAAGAAATGGTCGTTGGTATCATGGAATATTATTATCAAACTAAAGATGGTAGGTGGATGGGGTCTCAGAGATCCGTATATTTTGAATCAAGTCATAAGGGTTAAAATTTGGTGGAGATGTTTAAAGGGAGGCCCAGACCTACGGAAAAACATATCAACCAGAAAATATCATATGTTGGTTTGTCCAGAAGCAAAAATAAGACACTAGGACACTCCAAAGGGATCCTCAATTTGGAATTTTGCATCATTTAAGAAACACCTCATCAACCAACTCTTTTTTTAAGAAATCAAAGATGAGAGAAGTGCACTCTTTTGGCAAGACTCATGGTAGTAGAGAGAGAAATTGCTAAGCATAGAAGATATAGGGGATATTTTCCTTTTCACAAACAACCAAAACTACTTCACCTTGGACCAATTTTGGTAGCCTTCTAAGTCAGAATCGAGGTGGAGATAGTGGAAGGAGCAACAGGATTGGAGAACCTCGTTTAGTCAATTTAGTGTCCTAAATTGCTTGCATGAATTATCAACTGAGGTTTGTAGACTGATGAAGTGTGATGCACTATATGTGCTTACTTAACTTTTCTCTTACTTTGTCGTTTTGTATTTTTATGTTTATTTTGGGGGGATTTATTCTTTGATGTCTAAGAATATACAGTATATTAAAGACTTACATAGATCGAATGAGTTTTGAAGGAAAGGAAAGGTTTATAAATTAGTATAATCTCCTAAAAATGAACAAAAAACCTTTTAACTGGTTAGAACCTAATAAGAAAAACAGAGCATCTACCTTATCCTACCATTTAGTCCTAGTCCATGGATCTAATTCTTAAAAACCAAAAGTGACATTGATGCAGAAGGTAATTCAGTAATTGCATTCATTTAGCCATTCAACCATTCAATTTTGGAATATGATAGAATCAATATCTTTGAAATGATATTTTGGAATGTCAAGTGATGCAACTAAGTAATGACCGGAAAGTAGAAAAGAAAATATAACAACATGTAAACCTAACAATGCACTGAGAAAGCTCAATCACTACATGAACTAGATATTTTTACCATTTAAGTTAGAATTATCATCATTTCAAATGGTTTTGAGAACATCCATTAATATAGCTAATTGACAGTTCTTATGCTAAGAAAATGAGTAACAAAACAGTAAGAAACTAAGAAACTATGTATTCTTATTACTTCATTCTTCATTCAATCATTTTTCATACAATATCTCAAAAGAATAAGATTGCACAATTGTGATTTTATCCTTACAATATTGGTTACAAACTGAAATGAAACAAGATTAGAGAAAATAGACTTGTAGAAAACAGAGTAATAGAAATTAAACTGAAAACAACAAGTGAAAAACCTCCTTCATTGCAGAGACCCTCTACAACTGATGTGGCTGGATGCTATCTAGTCAATGATGCACTTTTAAACCACCATTAACAAAACAGAGTTTGTATTATGAACAAAATGAAGTCTGAATACAAAGTATTAACAAAAGCCTGTAATTCCTTCTAGCTTCTAACTACTTCTCAGTTTCATTCAACCAATATTTATAGGAAAATAACATAATTGTCTAAGAGAAAATCTTATTATAGGTGGCTAATCCGAATATATCAGGACCATTTATAATAAAACATGCTACAAGTAGCTTAATTCGAATTGTAATGAGAATGTTTAACTTCTGATCAGCTACAGGTGGCTTAATGTACATTAAATCCACAACTTGTGATTAGCTATAGGTGGCTTAATCTGAATTAACTCCTCAACAGAGCTGTTAGACTCTTGATTAGCTACAAAAGAGCAAATCAAGGTTCCTACTACTAATAGATAATGTATTTCACTCCATCTTTGACCATTACTTTTGGTATGCTTTTCTGTCGATCTGGACCAAGTGACTAGGATAGAATCCATGTGGAGATGATTATGGAAATTCCCAAGTGGCCCAGTTATTCATTTGACACTTGTAACCTGTCAAACCATGACAGTAGCTATGGAATGCACAGTTAGTTGCAGAATAGGCTGCCTTCTGTAGCTAATTTGCAAAAATCTATTAAAATAGCAAGAACATGAAAATATAATATGGTAATCATTTTAATGCTTTCTTAAGACAAAGCCTAGCATTTATCATTGATTAGATATGTAGTCTTATGAGAAACGAGAGAAAAAGGTGAGAGCAAATGTCAAAGGGAAGGTAATTCTGAGGTTCAACAAACCCTTCCAGTTTCTAACCAATGGAAAAATATGGATACAGAGCTCCAATGTAGAAAAGTCGTAAATAAGGAAGGTCCTGACATCCTTAGATTGGATTATTCCACCAAACAAATGTTTAATATAAATGAGGCATAACAACTAATAATAGAAGAAAATCGAGATCACTGGAACCCTTTACGGAAAAAGATATGGATGAGACGTTTATGGCTAAAGATTGCTTATTTCCTATGGTTGGTCTATCAGGGGCAAAATCCTCGGTTAGGATCAACTTCAAAAAAGATGAATTCAAATCCCATCATTTTGTTTCTTATGTGGCCTCCAAAATAAATATTTGGAACACCTCCTAAATTAATTCCCCTTTGTAAATCAGCTATCGTACGAACTATGGTTTGATGCAAAATGGATTTTGGATGGACCCCTAAGTCTAAGTGGTTCTCACAGAGGAAAAATGAAAGTCCAAGGAAGTTCCTGGAAATAGCCCCATTGTAGAGATGCTTTCCTTCTAAATTTACTGCAACTTGAATGGGATAAAATGGACTTAGGATGCAAAAGTTATCACATTAAGAAGATGCCCCTTGTTCTTTGGAAAAAGAGGCAAAACCCCCTAAAAATGGAAAAAAAAAACCCTTATAAGGGGAAATCGCATTGGAATAGGGCCAAAGGCGGACTTAAGAAGAAAGAGGAAGCACCCCCGATTTCCGATCCTTGAGATATCGAGTCGGAGGTGGGCATATGCATTAACATAAGGAAAGGACCAGGCTAATGTGATATGGTGATCGCAATATCGGCGAATCGCAATGGGCGATGGCACGACACAAAGGAAAAACCCCTGGGACAATGCGACTTGCGATTGCGATATGTAGCATTGAAACATATGTTGTAGCGATATAAAGGGGTGATAACGCTGGACCCAATTGGTTTTATAATCCCGGCCATACAAATTTTGAGTTCCATTAAAAGGGATTTTCCATGTATGAATGTGTTTCGGCTTAAAATTTGAAATACAAAGGAAGAAGGCCCCAAAGCGATGTGATGTGATCTGGACCATTAGATTGCGGGATCGGATTTACGACTAGGATTGAATCAGTGATCCCCGATAGTAGGTCTATGTGATTTGCGATATCGATAGAAGGACCTGATATAATTATAGGGCAGATTCTATAATTTTTGAAGTCTGAGAATTTGATTTTTCAATGGATTTCCCGTATAGTTGGAATTTAGCCCATATGCTTAAGTGATGTGATATTACGTCTAATGGTGGACCCAATAAGGTTATATGGGCAATTTAATGGATT
Organism: Pinus tabuliformis; assembly: GCA_031772625.1. Classification (NCBI taxonomy): domain Eukaryota; kingdom Viridiplantae; phylum Streptophyta; class Pinopsida; order Pinales; family Pinaceae; genus Pinus; species Pinus tabuliformis. The sequence continues at coordinate 1,450,848,415 of CM062820.1, forward strand.
TTCAGGCCTCGAAATCATGCCCGATAGTGTATTTTTTGGAAACTCTCTGTGTAATGGGATTTTCCAAATTTTTGGGTTTTTACCTATTAAAAGTCCCCAATTCCTTCTTTAACTACTTCTGATCATTGATTGATGCTAAAGAAGGCATTTTGACAAGAAATGATGCATTTTGCAGCCATGGAGCCATAGAGCCAGATGGCAGGTCTAACCAATAGGGAGCAAAGAAGCCACAGAGCTATGGGGGGATGACTGAATCATAAAGGAATGGGCAGGGAAACTGAAAAGCCTGGAAAATGCCTCAAAGGAGGAAAAGAGCTCAACTCAGCAAGGGGAGTGAAAACAGGTAGCATAGAAAGCAAAAACTAAAGCACACAGTAGCCGAGGGAGTCACTTAGAGTTCAAGTGGAAAGCCATAGGTCTGTAAATTGATAGAGAGTCGAAGAGGATAGAGCTAGAGCCAAGAGCCAGATCCAAGAGCCAGAGCCAAAGCTAAAGCCAAGAGCTAGAGCCAAGAGCCAAAGCCAAAGCCGAGAGCCAAAGCGAGAGCCAAGAGCCAGAAAGTCGAGAGCTTCAAGAGCCAGGGATAAAATGGTTTCTAAACCCATTTTTTCTCTGTAAAACATTGGAGTTGAGCCAAGATCTTGTAAAAAGGACTTTTACATAATCCCAAAGTGCTTAGTTGAGTTAACTAGAGCTCACAGAGACGTAGCCCAAGAGTTTTAGGTGAGCTCCTAATTAATATTGTTGTTATGTGTGATTGCTTGTTATTATTGTATCTGCTACTTTATTTACTATTATGTGTATTTATATATCAGTTTTAGCACATTAAATTACAACACATAAATAGTTTTAATAACAAACACCACCATACACCTTATGTTCAAGCACATATTTAATTTTTCATTGGTTAATCATAAAGGCTTGGGAATCTTTAAGCTTTGGAAGTGGGAGAGGTTCTTGTCATTAGAAAATAAGCATAAGTGCCCCATTTTCAGATCAGACAGTATGAGAGCCAATTTTGATTAACCACACCTTCAAAGAAGGAAATATCAGCGTGTTTAATTGATAGAGCAAAGATTGCTTGTCTAAAAGGTGTTTAAACAGTCAGAGGTTGATTGTATGCTTGTTTGCAAACTTACTATTGTTTGAGTTTGCAAAGGTGAAGGGAAAGCTATTGATAGCTCAGTCTAGGAAGGACAAGAAGAAAGGAGAAGTCATTGGCATAATGACAACTTCTACAAGTGAGTCCTCAAATCTTCTTTCTTCATCACAAGACTCTTTGATGAAGACATGAAGCAATATTTGTCCACCATGATGGATATGGTGAAAGAAATGTACGAGGATGGAAGGAAGAGTAGCATACTTAGAGAGCAGTTGAATTCCATGAAGGAAGAGAAGCAGTTGCTTTCTGACAAATTGAACGAAATGGAGAGGAAACTTCATATGGAAAATATGAACCTGAGAAGGATCCGTGAGTTGGATACACAACTCTTTGTTGCCCAAGAAGCCTTAATCAAGTATCAACTTGAAGAAGAGGTAAACCATTCCAGTTTGTCTTCAAATTCCGCTAAGAATGATTATATTGGTTCTTTTGAAAAGCATACCAAATGCATAGGTTCCAAGCTAATGTTTAAGATGGGCTATGAAGGAAGAGGCTTGGGAAAGCATGCACAAGGTATTGTTGAACCAATAATGGTTGAGGAAAGGCCATGGAAAGAGTTTCAAAGCTGCCATGAAGGCCATTGAAACAGCTCCAGGAAGTGGTTGCAGTGCAGTGTGAAGATTGTATTGAGGAGGAATGTAATAGCTTGAAACATCATTTGCAGGATGCAGGTGTTTATAGGCACACACTTGAACCAGAGAGTTGGGGAGACTTTTACAACTTTGAAGAGAATGATGGTGTTCCAAAGAGAGCCACTTCTTCATTCAATTCACCTCCTCATCAAGGCAATGAAGGTGAAAGAGAAAGGTATAAATATGGTTCTAATCATCTTCCTTTTGATTTTGCAAAGCATGATAAATTTCCACATAGATATGAGAAAATAATTGCATGTTCCTTTTTTGGCTTGGATAACCATAACGGTTCTAGATGTTGGAAGAGAATGGCACATATAGGAAAATTTTGAAGTTAAGGAAGCAAGAAGCCAATGGTCCATTGGACAAGGAAAATCATGTTGTCAAGAGGATGCACATGTACTGCACTTACTGCCATAGGCAAGGGCATCTTGCTGCAAAGTCTTGGACTCTGAATCGAACAATGCTTCCACAAAAGTTGAAGAAAGTGGAAAGAGAAGATGGTAGAAATGGAAGTGAAGATGATTCACATGATGATGCTGATGTGCAGACAAAGGTAGTGTTAGCACTCTAGGAAACTGTCATAGGTTACAGCTCGGAGATGCCTTCTAACATATAATCTTCAATTTTGTTCTCAAGACTATTGCAATGGATGTTGGTTTGGTTCAAGCTAGATGACCATTTCAACTATATTCCCACTCAAGGCATGCATGAACACCCTCAACAACACAAGGCTTTAAACCACTAATGCTCAATAGTTTGTAGAACTAATGGATAGATGGAGAATATTAACAGTACCAACAGATTGCATACATGAACATATATGAAGGGTGGGCTACATGCATCAAAGAAGCTTACTGACTATACTTTCAAATGCATATATAATAACACATATAAATGGCTAGCTACAGGTAGAAAAGAAGATTGCAAATCTAATATATCAAAGCAGAGATAAGATGACAATTATCTAGCCTTAAATAGAAAGAAAACCTAAACAAATTGTTCAAGTACAACCATAGAAGATAAGAGAAATGGACATTGAACATATAACAGTAAAAGAAGCTTGTATTACTAAAGAATAAAGATGGAAAGCTTGAAGGAACAAAGTAGCAATAGTCTCCAGAAGTTGAACCCTTGTTACATATTACTAACAACTATTTACAGCCTATTTACAATGCTCCTGAGCTCTCTAGAAGGCTTAGAGTCTTAATCTACGTAATATGCATTGTTTAACTGCTTTGATGCCCTCTAGGAAAGCATGGCTTGGCAGTTTTTCTTCCTTCTAACAGAAAACTAACCATATTTAGATATTTTGGGTGGTTTGTTGAACTACCTGGGAGCTCTCTCATGCCAGAGATGCCCCACAATTGATTCTGTTGTTATGGATGAGTTGCATTGTCTATTGATGCTTCATGGTTGATTCTGTTTCAGGCTAGTTGTGCGTGCTCCATGATGTTTATTTGTTGCATTGTTTGTGTGGTGGAATGACTCTTCTCTTCCACTTTCCAGGCTCTTGTTTCCCGGAAATATGTCTCTCGAGCTCTGTGATATGGTGCAATGGGTCTTTGGGCCCGTATATCCCTCTAAATGGTCCCTTTTTGTCAATACAGGATGATTTTCTCTTTAAAACAGAAAGCGTAGTGACACTGTGAAAATCCTACCTATTCTTGTCCCTTTCGGACTTAAAAAATCATTATATGTGGCATCAGTCTCTCGAGTCTGCCCTTGTTTCTGTCACAAGTCACAAAGAAGCATGCCCTGTGTATTTCTTTATATTTATGAAATATATGAAAAACATTAAAATCTATGAAAAACGGTCTTTTTGGAGTTCAAAAATTACTAAATTCCCTTCCCAGACCCTTTCGGGTCCGGACTTCATTGCAATCACAAGGCCCCCAAGCTTCCTTTGTAATTTTCATTATATAATGAAAATATACCAAATACATTAAAAATTCATAGGGCGCAGACTTGAAATTATATGTGAAACCATTTGTAGCATTGTCAGGTCTTGCCCCATGGTAGTATGCCGATGTGATATAGTGATGCAATCCGACCACAATCGTTGATCGATCATTCCTCGGGCCTTCTATATATATATATATATATATATATATATATATATATATATATATATATATATATATATATATATATATATATATATATATATATATATATATATATATATATATATATATATCACTGCATATGTTCCCTGCCAATGTGACCCACCGATCCGATCATCGGCGATTGCTGATCAACAGTGTCATGTGCCCGCCTATAAATTGTCCCCTCTACTTGGCCGATTGTGATTAGCCACCAAGATTTGGGCCATTGATCGGCTAGATCTAATGGTGGTTGTTCAATGCCCAATTTAAGCCTACGTGAATGGGTTTTCATGGTGTTTGAAGTGTTATTGCCTCTAACAGTGTATTTCCTCCCTTCCAAGTGCTTTCCTCTTGCATGGATTTTTATCGATGGATGACTTTAAGTACTTTTGAAGACTCGAAGATTATTTTTGGATCCCTTTTCATGATTTTAAAGTACACTTGGGGACTTTGGGGCATATTTTGATCCATTTTTTGGGTCATTTTCCTCCAAGGCTAACATTGGCTCATTTTGGGGATGAAAGCCTCCTTGTGAGGTTTCAAGAACTACAGATCAATGCCTTTCCCGTATACAACAAGATCAAATCTTCCTCCTAGTGTTACATTGAACATGGAGTATATTAAGCATGAAATAAAAACTTTGAAGACAACATATTTACAATACCAAGGCTTGAAAACCTTCACTGAAATAAAATTCAAAGAACAGCTGATAGAATGGGCCATCAAAAACATATCCTTCCTTTGATGCATCCGTTTTGAGACAACAATCAACAAACTGAAAATTGACCCTTTCGACCTTTCCATGAAAGGTTTGTTTCTCTTGGTTAATGTGTATATCAGTCAATTCATCAAAGACGTGTAAAAGCCTATTGATTTGATCCTCTACTTCAAAAAGTTTGGAACGCTTGAAATTATCAGGAAGATATGGTCTATATTTCACCTCCTCTGCATATGCTTTCAACCTTGGATGTTTGGATTGGAAGGTTTTGTACACCTGCTAAATGATAAGGTCTGCTTATACTCTATTGTATCCTTTCTGACCTGAAAAGTTAATATAAAAGGAGAATCAATGCATTCTTGTGTGGGGGACACAAGGACTTCACCTGTTCCTATAGCTTCCTTAGAGCAAGCCCCATCAAAGAACATGTCCCAAATATTTGGGCCTTCTTCCTCTGTGATTTGGCAAACTAGATTTTTAAGCTACATAGAGGCCAACTAATAAGGCTTGGTAATGTCAAGACCAAGATTACTCATGATAGCCTTGGGCATTGGATTATGGTTGGCTCCAGTGTCCAAAAGACAATTATGAAGGATTTCATCATGAATAGACAGAGAAACATAAAATGATGGGGAGTTGTCTTCACAATTTTCAATGATTGGGCTGAGAATAATAGTTGGTTGGTCATCTTGCAGATTTGCATAGTCAGTGGAGGCTTGGATTGCTTTAGGCTCAAGATCCTCAACGATGGATGCTTTGAAGGACTCATTCTTCACTATTTCAATCAAAGGCATAGGTATTCTTGGCTTCTGAATTTCTGATTGAAAACTGAAAGAAGAAGGGGACTTATTAAGGCCTCTTACCTCCATGGTTGTAGATTTGAGGATGATAGGATCAATTGCTAGTTGCTTCTACTTATTGGCTTGTTCTTATACAGGGACAACATTCTTATGAACATGAATTTTTTTGACATTATTCATAATAGATCTCAGATTATATTATCGTTGATCTACAATTTGTAAAACAACTGCACCATCTCATTCTTAGCTGATCTGGTCATTGAATAGCGACTTCTCATAGGTATCTATGGTTAAAAAAGTGGCACTGCCTTTGTCTTCCATACAATGGATTTCATCATCTTCTTCCAACTACTCTTCTTCCATGACTGCATTCTGAAAAGGGACCTTCACCCTTTGATCTTCCTTGGCCTCTTTGATTCTTTGCAAACTCTGCAACTTCTCATTAATTCTTCTATATGGATTTGGATCTCTAGGAACAAAGGTATTAGGAACCCTTCCTATCCCAGAGTGCAACTCAACCTTTAATTTTGAAGGTTTAGAGGCTAGTGACTCTATCATCTTGACCATTTTATTGATCTTGGGATCTGACGATGATGAATGCTCGCCCCTCTATCTCCTTCTATCAACATTACCTTTGAGCTTTTCTGCAGCCATGATGTTTGATTCTATTTCTAGGGCTGCATCTTGCATATGAAACAAAGAATCACATCGCCTCCCCGTCAACAATAAACGGAAGTTAGAATCAAAGGCACTGGCATAGATGAGTCTAGCAAACGTAGTGGTGGGTTTTACTTCAGCTGGTATCTTGCTATACATGCGGTTAAATCTCTTATTAAAATGAAACAACAGCTCACCATTTTTCCTCTGTCAGTTCCCAAACTCAGTGTGGTAGTAAAGGATATCCTTCTTATCCCCCTAATGCTTAGGAATGTATCATCTAAAGCCTCCATATCTACTATAGATGCTGGGGTCAATTCCCTAACCCATTTTTTAGCCTCCCCATCTAGTCTTTCGACAAAGATTCTCATCCAGACATCATCTTCACAAATGTCTAGATTATCAGCATAGCTATACAATGACTTAAGATGTTCTTCAGCTGAAACACCTTCAGGGCCAATGAACTTAGGCATGTACTTCTGATAATCTCCTTTACACATAGCATTCAAGGGACTGCGCAGTATTAGAGGTCCATACCTAGCAGCTATGATTCTCTCCATTTTGGTAGGAGCTTGTGGACCTGCCATAGCCATGGTGGTTAAAAGAGTACTAGAAGTCTGAATGATTGAGGGGTAAGGAGCGATTGATAGGACTAAAGGAGTGTGATGGATAGGAGGTGAGGTTTATTTTGAGCATACAACAAAAGGAAAACCTAAAGAATAAGGAGCTTTATGAATCTTCAAGAGTTTTTCTTCGCTGCTAGTATTAGAAGCTATACTCTCACCATGTATTTGTTCTATTGCAAGCCTTTCTTGAAGAGATATAGAAGATTGTTTAGATTTACCTGAACCTGATGCTCCTATCTGCAATAAATTTCTCTCTTTCATGATTTTTCAGGGTCAGGCACTTGGTCAGCTTGTAGCTTCTGAGGATTTCTTTGAGTATGCCTCACAAATTGAGCCAAGACTATGAAGTGGAGTTTCCAAGAGGTTCGGCCTCTAGCAGAGTCACCAAATAGATGATTGCAACCAAAAATGTGCCCAGACTTTGTCTATCATCAAAACTGGATCTATGTCGTTTCCTAGGGAAGCTGAGCTTCAGTTTCCTCTCCCCGAAAATGGCACCAATTATGTTAGCACTCTAGGAAACTCTCCTAGGTTGCAACTCGGAGATGCCTAATAACATATAATCTTCAATATTGTTCTAAGAACTATTGGAATGGATGATGGTTTGGTTCAAGTGAAATGACCACTTCAACTATATTCCGACTCAAGGCATGCTTGAACACCCCCAACAACATAAGGCTTTAAACCACTAATGCTCAATAGTTTGTATATTTAATGGATAGATGGAGAATATTGATAGTACTAGTAGATTGCATACATGAACATATATGAATGGTTGGCTACATGCAACAAATAAGCTTACTGACTATACTGGCAGATGCATATATAATAGCACATATAAATGGCTAGCTACAAGTAGCAAAGAAGCTTGCAAATCTAATATATCAAAGGAGAGAAAGATGACAACTATCTAGCCTTAAACACAAAGAAAACCCGAAAAAATTGTTCAAGTGCAAGCATAGAACAGAAGAGAAATGGACGTTAACATATAACAACAAAAGAAGCTTGTATTACTAAAGAATAAATATGGAAATATTGAAGGAAAAAAGTAGGAACAGTCTCCATAAGTTGAACCCTTGTTACATCTTACTAACAACTATTTATAACTTGTTTACAATGCTCCTGAGCTCTCTAGATGATCTGAATTTAAACAGGAATGCAACAAATTACAGAGATAACCATAAACAAAGATATGCAGCAGAAATAATACCTCATTTCATTAATGTAAAATACTGAAATATGATTACAAACAGTAATGGAAATAAACCAGCTAGGGTGATGGAAGCTTATCTTTGAGAAGAGATGTGGTGGCTACATGCCTCTGAACTGTGTTACAATGAGGCTTGAAGGCCTATTTATTGTTGAGAAACAATGGAAAACCCTTCACATCCCAAAACCTAACCCTAGAAGATGAAACGCAAAATTGTGGGCCTCGTTTGGGTAAATTGGTACATCAACTTCCTAGGGTCTTAACTTTGGCACCTAATCTCCATTTGACTTGTACAATAGCTCGTTAGAAAGATCTATACAAGTGCTACAACTTTGAGAATGTACCGATGTTGCCCCCAGATTTCCCAAAGAACATCATTTAGGGCCTGAAAACAGCTCTAGAAGTTCAGGACCCGAAAAGAAAAGAAGCTAAAAATAGTAAATTGTGCTACAATTACGAAAATTGAAAACTGAAAGAGAGAGTTGCAGGGGTCCAAATGGGATAGGTGGGTGGCCACCAACCTCAACCTGGATCATTCCTTCCCCCTTAGGAAGCAATGGTCCCCATTGCGTTGAGTTTCTGCATCTACTGAACTTGTCCTACAATCTCTGATCTGTCCAGTAATGGTGGGAATCATGGTCGACGACGATCCACATTGAACACTTGGTGCAAGTGAAGGAATGGAGGAATGATGTGCTCCAAAGCATTATTCCCCATAGCCTTGCTACTACTGTAAGGACCATGTCGGAGTGATCTAAGCTTCTGATGGGTTCTGGTAAGGCATTCTTTCTGTCGATGCGACCAGACTTTGTTGCCCACCTGAAACTTGTGTGGTACCCCTGTGGGTGAGAAGTTGTTCCTATGTTTTGTCATGGCTGTATCCCTCTACTGCTACTGCTGCATGGACGAACCCTTTGTAGGGTTCATGGATGTAGCAACGATCTTCCCCTTACTTTGGGAGTGAATCAGACAGAAAATGAATTTCCTAGTCTAGGAGATGAGCTTGCTGCCTTTCTTAGCACTGATGAAAGAGGTGACGGTAGGTGGGGCTACCTCTGGTATCCTATATAATGAATTATTCAAAGAAATAATGATAGCAAGAGGCCTTGAATCATACAAAGCATGTCACCTCCACAAGTATGGTTGGCCTAATAGCACATCACAAACATCCAGAGGTGTAACATCACACAATACCTCATCTATGAAGGGCTTGATGCTGTAGGGAAGGCAACACTGCTGGAAAATTTTGAAATCTCATCCTTCATGAAGCCACCTGATACTATACAGCTACGGGTGTGGTGTAGTCAGTAGACCCAACCACTTCAAAACCTCTGCTGAAATGAGGTTCTTTTGGCTGCCACTATCGACAATGATTTGCAGTGGTGAACCCTTCACCCACATTTGTGAGTGGAAGAGACGTTCTCCCTCCTCTGGCTCTTCAGGCTCATTTTTATAGATCGTGGCGGTGGCAATAGTGGCGCTGCGATCCGCATCAATGATATGCTTCCCTTTTCCATTCCCCTTGTCGGGTTTTGGCTCAGGGTCAAAACATGCATCTAATTCGGAAGCCTTCAACTTAGCCACTAGCGAATGCTTGGTCCGACACTCACTTGTGTCATGAGTGGGACTCTTGTGGAACTCACACCACTTTCCTATGTCGTTCTTCAACTTTGTGGTGTTTTTCTTTTCTTGTGACTTCGACAGGTTGTCTTAGGTCACCCTTCCTTGGCTTTGTCCTTTGGTCTTCAGATTTTCAGATCCAAAGTCTCGATTCTTCCATTTGAACTTTTGCTCGATTTTGACAGCGTATCAGTATGCTGTTTCGAGCAAGGAGATGTTCAAGAACTCCATCTCTTCTTGGATCTATCTGTGTAGGAAACTATGATATTTGAGTACTAGATGCAGCTCAAAATCCTTGATAGCCAACTCTGTGCGAAGCATATTGAAAATGTTTGCGAACTCTGGCACATCTCAGTCCCTTCCCTCTCATAGTGTGGTCCACTTTATGTATTTGTACTAGTAGCTTTTGATACGGTAGGACTGCTCCTTGACGACATCCCAAAATGAGTCCCAAGTGGGTGCAGCTAAAAATCGTGAGCCTGTGCTTTCATTCTTCCGCTTGCAGTAGGTTTCCCATCAGTCCTTAATGTGGGGGGCTGCTTTGAGAAGAGCAAAAACAATCTTTTCCCAACTCAAAAATTCATGAACAGAAAAATACCCTTCTAGTAGATTTAACCATTTATCTATAACATATGCATCTATTTGACCCTCAAATATGGGTATTTCGAAATTAACTTGTACCTTAAATGGTGTAGCATTTCCAGAGTAGCTTTTGGAAGCAGATGTGTCGCCTCTGGGTAGTTTCTGAAGGATCTGCGCAAAGCTATCGATCATCGCATTCCTTTGCCATTCAAGGGATTCTTAGAGCAAGATTTTGATAGGATCTCCTACCCCCTCATCTTTCTTCTCATCCACCATGGGAGGCCATCGGGATTTGCGAGGCTTTTCTTGAAAAGGTTGGACCTATTCAAGCCCTAACTCCTTATATCCCAACCTCGTTGGGGACATGCAAAGAAAAACAGAGAAAAAGCAGACCGCTCTGATACCACTGATCTAGATTTAAATAGGAATGCACCAAATTACAGAGATAATCATAAACACAGATATGTGGCAGAAATAATACTTCAGTTTATTAATGTAAAATACTGAATTATGCTTATAAATAGTAATGGAAATAAACCAACTAGGGTGATGGTAGCTTATCTCTGAGAAGAGACGTGGTGGCTACATGTGTCTGAATTGTGTTACAATGAGGCTCCAAGGCCTATTTATTATTGAGAAACAATAGAAAACCCTTCATATCCCAAAACCTAACCCTAGAAGATGAAACACCAAATTGTGGGCCCTGTTTGGATAAATTGGTACATCAATTTGTCGAGGTCGTAACTTTGGCACCCGATCTCCATTTGATGCGTACAATAGCTCATCAGAAATATCTATGTGAGCGCCACAACTTTGGGAAGGGAATAGACCGTTGTTGCCCCCAAATTTCCCTAGAATCATCATTTAGGGCCTCAAAACAGCTCCGGAAGTTCAGGACCGAGAAAAAACTACTAAAAATAGTAAATTGTGCTACAATTACGGAAACTGAGAAACTGAAAGAGACAGTTGTGGGGGTCCAAATGGGATAGGTGGGTGGCCACCAACATCCACCTGGATCACTAGAAGGCTTGGAGTCTTAATCTATCTGATATGCATTGTTTAACTGCTTTAATGCCCTCTAGGCAAGCATGGTTTGGTGGTTTTTCTTCCTTCTAAGAGAAGACTAACCATATTTAGATATTTTGGGTGGTTTGTTGCGCTGTATGGGAGCTCTCTTGTGCCAGATATGCCCCACAATTGTTGCGGTGTCTGTTGATGCTTCATGGTCGATTATGTTCTAGGCTAGATGAGTGTGCTCCATGATGTTTCTTTGTTGCACTGCCTATGTGGTGGAATGGCTCTTCTCTTTCCCTTTCCAGGCTCTTGTTTCCCAGTAATATGTCTCCTGGGCTCTGTTATATGGTACAATGGGTCTTCGGGCCTTTATATCCCTTTAAATGGTCCCTTTCTATCAATACAAGATTGTTTTCTCTTTAAAACAGAAAACGCAATGACATTGTGAAAATCCTGCCTATTTCTATTCCTTTCAGACTTAAAAAGTCATTAGATGTGGATTAATAGTCTCTTGGGTTTGCCTTTATTGCTGTCGCAAGTTGCAAAGAAGCCTACCCTATGTATTTCTTTATATTTCTGAAATATGCGAAAAACATTAAAAACCATGAAAAACGGCCTTTTCAGACTTCAAAAATTATTAAATTCCCTTCCTATACCCTTTCAGGTCTAAGCTTCATCGTAATTGCAAGGCTCTCAGGCTTCCTTTGTAATTTTCATTATATAACGAAAATATACCAAAACCATTAAAAATTGATAGGGCACGGACTTGAAATTTTATAGGAAACCATTTGTAGCGCCATCACGTCCGGCCCATCAAGTTTCCCATATGTATGTGTGGAGGTCCTACCGCATGGTAGTAAGTTCGATGCGATACATTCATGCGATCTGGTCATAATTTCTGATCGCTCATTCCCCGGGCCTTCTAGATATATATATATATATATATATGTATATGTATATGTATATGTATATGTATATGTATATGTATATGTATATGTATATGTATATGTATATGTATATGTATATGTATATGTATATGTATATGTATATGTATATGTATATGTATATGTATATATATATATCTATATCTATATCTATATCTATATCTATATCTATATCTATATCTATATCTATATCTATATCTATATCTATATCTATATCTATATCTATATCTATATCTATATCTATATATATATATATATATATATATATATATATATATATATATATATATATATATATATATATATATATATATATATATATCTATATATATATATATATATATGTATATGATCCCCGCCGATGCGACCCGCCGATCTGATCATCGATGGTCGCTGATTGGCGGTGTCATGTGCCCATCCCTCTGCTTAGTCAATTGCAATTAGCCACCTAGATCTGGGTCGCTGATCGGCCAAATCTAACGGTGGCTGTGCAATGCCCAGTTTAAGCCTGCAGTAATGGGTTTTCATGGTGTTTGAAGTGTTTTTTCTTCCAATAGTGTATTCCCACCTTTCCAAGGGCTTTCCTCTTGCTCATATTTTGATCGATGGCTGACTTTAAGCACTTTTTAAGACTCAAAGAGATTTTTTGGATCCCTTTGCATGATTTTAAAGCACACTTGGAGACTTTGGGGCATATTTGGATCCATTTTTGGGTCATTTGCCTCCAAGGCTAACAAGTAGTACCCTGGAAAGGGATTTGTAAGAAATGGTTAGAGTTCTTATACTATTAAGATTGCATGTATATTGGTGCACCTATTTGCATTTCCTGATGCAACAAATTATATTTCATTTCAGCTTCGAATGTACAGTGTGCTTAAGTGAAAGTTGAAGGATGAAATGCATGCATGAGCATGAGATGCATGAACACAGGGATGTTTATGATTTCCTTGTTTTTGAACATCTATGTGTAATTAACTTACAGGGTTGATTGCTTTGACATGCATGTGAGGCCATGTTGACCTGGGAGAAGTTAACTTGGTCTCCAAAATAGAGATAATGATGAAGTGTTTCATCTTCTGAAAAAGAGTCGTAGTGGTCTTTTTCTACATGATTGACTTGAAGGGTCATTTGTTTAAAGGCATGTTTTGTGGGCTTGGTATTTAGTCCATCATTTGTATGGAGATGTAAGACATGGAGGTGTTCACAAGCTATGAAATCCATTTATTTTGTTGAAGCAGGTGTTTAGGCCATCCAACTGTTGTCTGTATTTCTGTTTTTGTTAACAATTGTTGTTGACGGCTTTTTAAATAGATACAAATGAAAGTTTCTGTGAAGCAGATGTACTTCACATTGGTTTGAGCCATCTTGGATCAGTGATCAAGGCAGAAAAGTTCAAACAACCTTCTATGACCATTTCCGCAGAAGTTCTGCATGAAGGCAAGAAGGAAAATAATTCTTCCTTGGAGAACTAGCACATCCAAAAAGGAGAGTGGTCAGAGACTTTGGTTCAGAGGAACTGTGCAAGCCAAGTGTATGGAGGTTGAAAGAAGAGGATGTTGTGACTCTCATTTACTATTCAAATCATTATGTTAGCATTTTGGAGATGAAAAGTTCTTTTAGTGGGAAGGCGTGATACAAAATGGATTTTGGATAGACTCCTATGTCTAAGTGGTCCTCATAGAGGAAAAATGAAAGTCCAAGGAAGTTCTTGGAAATAGACCCATTGTAGAGATCCTTTCCTTCCAAATCTACTGCAACTTGAATGGGCTAAAATGGACTTAGGATGTAGAAGTTATCGCATAAAGACGATGCCCCTTTTTCTTTGGAAAAAGGGACAAAAACCCTAAAAATGGAAAAAAAACCCTTATAAAGGGAAATCGCATCGGAAGAGGGCCAAATGCAGACTTAAGCGGAAATGGGAAGCACCCATGATTGTTGATCCCTGACATATCGGGTTGGAGGTGGGCATATGCATTAACATAAGGAAAGGACTGGGCCGATGCGATATTGTGATCACCGATATTGGCGGATTGCAATTGGCGATGCCACGAGGCAAACGACGAACCCACGAGCCAATGCGACTTGCGGTTGTGATAAATCACATTGCAATGTCACATCGCAGTGATATAAAGGGGTGATAACGTCAGACTTGATGGGTTTTATAAACCCAACCATATAAATTTTGAGTTCCCTTAAAAGTGATTTTGCATGTATTAACGTGTTTTGCCGTGAAAACCAAAATACAAAGGAGGAAGGCCTCGAAGCGATGTGATATGATCTGGACCGTTGGATCGCGGGATTGGATCGACGACCAGGATTGAATCGTCAATCAGCGATCAACGACCCCTGATAGTAGGGCTATGTGATTTTCGATGGTAATAACCAGACCCAATATGATTATAGGGCGGATTCTATAATTTTTTAAGTTCGGGAATTCGATTTTTCAATGTATTACTCGTGTAGTTGGAATTTAGGCCATATGCTTAAGAAATGTGATATAACGCCTAATCGCGTACCTGATAGGGTTATAGGGGTGATTTAATGGATTTTCAGGTCCGAAAATCATGGCCAATAGTGTATTTCTTATAAATTCTTTTTGTAATGGGATTTTCCCAATTTTTAGGTTTTTTCCTATTAAATGGCCCTGATTCCTTTTGTAACCACTCCTGATCATTGATCCACAATAAAACAAACGTTTTGAGATGAAATGATGCATTTTGCAGCCATGGAGCCACAAAGCCAGATGGTCGGTCTAACCAACAAGGAACAGAGAAGCCACCGAGTCGTGAGGGAATGATTGAATCGTAGAGAAATGACCAGGGAAGCCAAAAAGCTTGGAAAATACCTCAAAGGAGGCAGAGACCTCAATTGAGCAGGGGGAGTGAAAACAAGCAGTGCAAAAAGCAAAATCTAAAACACAGAGCAGTCGAGGGAGTCACTTGGAGTTCAAGTCGAAAGAGAAAGGGTTGTAAACTGACAAAGAGCCGAAGAAGCCGAAGCCATAGCCAAGAGCTAGAGCCAAGAGCTAGAGCCAAAAGCCAGAGGCAGAGCTAAGAGCCAAAGTGAGAGCCTAGTGTGCAGTAGTATAAGAATATTTTCTTTGTGTTGGGAATTCTTACCCCAGGTATAAGTAATCCTTTTACCATAATGAATTATTTTTCCAGCTAAATGTATCAGATGTATGGGGATCTTGTTGTAACTTTTGAATGAGTGCCCACAGTTCTTCGTCATTCTTTCATTCATACTTTCATTCATTTATCCAATGTGGTTGGATAACAGAAATGGCGCAAAGCAATTCTTCCACATCCCCATCCTTTCTTGAGAGTGCATCTGCCACAACATTTTGCTTCCCTTTTTTGTAGATGATTACAAAGTCATAACCTGACATCTTTGTGGCCCATTTTTGCTGCTCTTCTGAAGATAGTATTTGTTCTAAAAAGTATTTAAGACTATCATGATCCGTTTTTACCTCGAAGTGTCTTCCCATTAGGTAGGATCACCATTTATTTAGTGCATGTAGTATTGTCAACATTTGCTTCTATAAATAGTTTTGTGTACATACTTTGCTTTGATTAGACAACTTTTGAAAGCAATGGGTGTTTATTCTTGCATTAAAACAAAACCAATTCCATTTCCTGAGGCATCAAATTCCACAATAAAAGTTTTTGTGAAGTCTGGTGTAGCTAAGACCGGTTCCTGGCACATTGCCTCTTTAAGATGTTAAAAGGAATTCATTGCTTTTGGAGTCCATGAAAATGCATCTTTCTTCAATAATGTTGTTAGAGGTTTTGTTATTCCCCCATAATTATTAAAAAACTTGCGATAACATCCTGTCAAACCTAGAAATCCTTGCACATGATTTATTGATATGGGGATTTTCCATTCCTTAATGGCTTTAATTTTGCTAGGGTCTACCTTAACACCTTGATGAGATACAATATAACCCAGATATTCCACCTCTTGTACTCCAAAGAAACATTTGGAGATTTTTGCATATAATTGTTTCTCCTCCAATAGTTTGAGGACCGTGTCGACATGTTGAACATGATCCTTCCAAGACTTACTATATATTAGTATATCGTCAGAAAATACTAACACAAGTTTTCTAAGGAAGGGTTTGAAAATGGAATTCATCAAACCTTGAAATCTAGAAGGTGCATTGGTAAGACCAAAAGGCATGCCCAAAAATTCATAATGACCCTCATGAGTTCTAAATGTTGTTTTCGAACTGTCTTTAGTCTTCAATATGAGTTAATGATATCGAGAATGAAGATCCAACTTCATGAAATAAATTGATCCATGCAATTCATCCAATAATTCATCAATGATATCAATGGGAAATTTATCTTTAATAGTGACATTGTTGAGCACCATATAATCTAGACACATGCACTGTGACCCATCCTTATTCTTCACCAATACTACTAGAGTAGAGAAGGAACTTTGACTAGGTTGAATTATACAAGCCTCTAGCATTTTTGCAACCATACGTTCAATTTCAGTCTTTTGCGCATAGGGATATCTATAAGGCCTGATGTTTGGAGGAACACATCCTGGAATCAAATGAATAGAACGATCACGATCACGAATAGATGGGAGGAATTTAGTAGTCTCAAATAGATTGGAATGATTGTCCAAGACTTTTTGGAGATCTAGAGAAATATACGATTTCAATGTGGGAACCTCTATAGAACATAATTATGTAGTTATGCCTC
Source organism: Pinus tabuliformis (assembly GCA_031772625.1). Lineage (NCBI taxonomy): Eukaryota > Viridiplantae > Streptophyta > Pinopsida > Pinales > Pinaceae > Pinus > Pinus tabuliformis. The sequence goes on from CM062820.1 coordinate 1,450,865,203, forward strand.
ATTTTTCTTTCTTTAAAAGCTTTGTCGTTTAGTTAGAGTTGATTATCTTTCTTGGTTTCCCTATCATACTCCTTAATTGAACTTCCTTTCCTTTCGAAGAAAATTTCATGAAAAGTTCTTGAAAATTAAAAGCTATTGTACCCAAGGATTATAGCCATTGGACTCCTAGCACAACATGAGCACCACCCATTGGAATGAAAATCATTGGGTTATTCAATACATATTCTCCCATGGATAGATTGATATTATGTCACTTTGCAGAGCAATTTATGGTTCCTCAACTTGCCACCATGACTTGACGCTCTCGTTCTAGATATAGGAAGAAATTCAATTCTTTGGCTATCTTACAATGAATAGAGTTATGGGTACTCCCTAAACAATCAACATTATTACACTTTTCTGCTTGATGTCTCCTTCTATATTGATAGTTTGAGGAGAGGTAATTCCGGCCAATGCATTACAATATATGGTCAGATTCATTTCTTCTTTCTCTAGAGTTTTTTCCTTGTTTATATCCTCTTCTTTTGTAGTGTCGTGTTCCTCTTCTTCCTCCTTTCAAAATCTAGGTAAAATTATGTTATGAAGCTAGCTCAAGAAAAGATAGAAAAGATAGATCAACGCCTTAGAATTCAGCCTCTTCGAGGGGGCAACCTCCTTTACATTATATAAATGAACAAATCTTTGATGATACAAATGACAAAACCTCCTTTCTATATATAGTAGTCTAAGGAGTCACAATATAACCTAGCCGACCTAACAATAATAATATAAAGCCACAAAAATGCCAATAGAGGGATTCTATGGGGCACAGTAATAACAATATGGGGATAACAGGGGCACAACAATATTAATAAGGGATGCAACTACCATATTAATGGCGTAATCACTAGTATTATAGGGACCCAACATGCCCCCCTCCTTTTAAAAAATGTTGTCCTCAATGCTTGAGTAGTTCTGGATGCTTCTGTACAAAATTATCATCCCCCATGTGGAATCTTCAGTGGATAAGTTCTTCCACTTGATAAGATACTCCGAAATTGATTTTTTCGTAGCTGTCAAGTTCTTGTTTCTGTGACTGCTTCCAGTTCCAATATAATTTTTCCTTCCTCGTCAAGTTCTGGTAATATTGTTTGAACTAGGAGCTTGTCGCCTATAACCTTCTTTAAACCTAAAACATGGAAAACTGGGTGCAATTGAGAAGCTGCAGGAAGCTCCATTTTGTATGCCATAGTACCAATCATTTGCAACACCTTGTACGAACCATAATACTTTGGTGATAATTTATTATCCTTCTTAGCTTGCTTGAGGGACATTTTCTTATATTGTTGTAGCCATAGGAATAGACAATCACCTACATCAAAATTTCTTTTGCTGCGATGTTGATCTGCCTGTTTCATTCTATTCTGTGCCAACACAGGGTTGTCCTTTAAGAGTTGGAGGACTTGTTGTTGATGTTCGATGTGATGTTCCACTGCTTGAACCTTAGAATTTTCTCTTAAATATGATGTGATGGATGGTGGATGATATCCATAAAGTGCCATAAATGGGGTCATTTTTGTTGTTGTATGGAAGGAAGTGTTATACCACCATTCAGCTAGAGCTAACCATTTGACCCATTGTGTCTGTTTATCATATACAAAGCAACGAAGATATCCTTCCAAACATTTGTTTACTATCTCAGTTTCCCCATCAGATTGAGGATGATAAGATGATCTATGAGCTAACTGAGTAACAAGACAAGAAAATAATTCTGTCCAAAAATTTCCAGTGAAAATGGGATCTCTGTCACTTACAATAATCTTTGGGTTTCCATGTAGCTTTTGAATTGTTTCCATAAATGCATTAGATATTGTACTCGCTTTAAATCGATGTGATAATGCACAAAAGTGTGCATACTTTGTAAGTCTGTCAACTACCACCATGATGACACTCTTTCCCTCAGACTTGGGTAAACCTGTGATAAAATGCATTGAAACCTCCTCCCAAGGTTGGCTTGGAATGGATAAAGGTTGTAATAGACCCGGGGTCTTAATTGTTTCAGCTTTATTTTGTTGGAAAACCAAACATTCCACCACAAACTTTTGAATATCCGATTTAATTCCATCCCAAAAAATTTCCTTCTTAACCCTGTGGTAAGTTTTTAAAAATCCTTAGTGCCCTCCTAAGGGAGAACTGTGCAATTCCATAAGAATCCTTTTTTTTAGTTGGGAATTTTTACAGAGGTATAAGCGATCTTTGTACCATAACGAATCATTTTGCCAGCTAAATGTATCAGACGTACTGGAATCTTGTTGTAACGTTCGAATAAGTGCCCACACTTCTTCTTCATTCTTCCATTCCTCCCTTGCTTCATTTTACCAATTTGGTTGGATAATAGAAATGGTGCACAACAATGCTTCCACATCCCCTTCCTTTCTTGAGAGTGCATCTGCCACCACATTTTGCTTCCCTTTTTGTAGATGATTTCAGAGTCATAACCCAAAATCTTTGTGACCCAATTTTGTTGCTCTTCAGAGGATAATCTTTGTTCTAAAAAGTATTTAAGGCTATCATGATCTGTTTTTACCTTGAAGTGTCTTCCCATTAGGTAGCGTCACCATTTCTTAAGTGCATGGAGTATTGCTAACATTTCCTTCTCATAAATAGCTTTGTGTAAAAACTTTCCCTTGATTGGATGACTTTCAAAAGCAATGGGTCTTTCATATTGCATTAAAACATCACCAATTCAATTTCTTGAAGCATCACATTCCACAATAAAGGTTTTTGTGAAGTCTGGGGTAGCTAAGACCGGTGCTTGGTACATTGCCTCTTTAAGATGTTCGAAGGCCTTTGTTGCCTCTGGAGTCCATGAAAATGCATCTTTCTTCAATAATGTCGTCAGAGGTTCTACTATTCTCCCATAATTCTTAAAAAACTTGCAATAATACCCTATAAACCCAAGAAATCCTCGCAGATGCTTTATGGATGTGGAGATTTTCCATTCCTTAATGGCTTTAATTTTCCTAGGGTCTACCTTAACTCCTCCATGAGATATAATATGACCCAAATATTCCACCTCTTGTACTCCAAAGAAACATTTGGATCTTTTTGCATATAATTGGTTCTCCTCCAATAGTTGTAACACGTTGTCAACATGTTCAACATGATCCTTCCAAGACTTGTTGTAGATTAGTATATCATCAAAAAATAAGTTAACACAAATTTTGTAAGGAATGGTTTGAAAATGGAATTCATCAAACCTTGAAAAGTTGAAGGTGCATTGGTAAGGCCAAAAGGCATGACCAAAAATTGATAATGACCCTCATGAGTTCTAAATGTTGCTTTCAGAATGTCTTCAGTCTCCATTCTGATTTGATGATATCCTGAACAAAGATCCAACTTGGTGAAGGAAATTGATCCATGCAATTCATCCAGTAATTCATTAATGACAGGAATGGGAAACTTATCTTTAATAGTGATCTTGTTGAGCTCCCTATAATCTGAACACATGTGCCATGATCCATCCTTCTTGTGCACTAATAGTACTGGAGTAGAGAAAGAACTTTGACTTGGTTGAATTATACCAGCCTCTAGCATTTCTGCAACCATACATTCAATTTAACTCTTTTGGGCATAGGGATATCTGTACGACCTGATGTTTGGAGGAACACTACCTGGAATTAGATGAATAGCATGATCATGATCACGAATAGGTGGGGGACCTTTGGGAGTCTCAAATACCTTGGAATGATTGTTCATGACTTTTTGGAGATCTGGAGAAATAGACGATTCCAATATGGAAACATCTAGTGAACATAATTGTGCAATTACACCCCTTTGTTCATTTTTTAGAAGCTTTTTCATACCATTAGAGCTGATTATCTTTCCTGCTTTCCCTGCAATACCCCTTAATTCAACTTCCTTTCCTTCCACAAAAAATTTCATGAAAAGTTCTTGAAAATTAAAAGCTATTGTACCCAAGGATTGTAGCCATTGGACTCCTAGTACAACATCAACACCTCCCATTGGAATGGAAAGCATTGGGCTAGTCAATACATATTCTCCCATCAATAGCTTGATATTATGGCACTTTCCAGAGCAATGTATTGTTCCTCCATTTGCAACCATCACTTGACACTTTGGTTCTGGTGTTATAGACATTTTTGGGCACTACAAACCCAAGCATAAAATGTCCATAAACCAAGGGCTCCTAAGTCCCTAAAAGTGTTGTTCTAACCCCTAAAGGAACAAGGTCAACTGATTACAGCTTCTCCCAGAAGTTATCCATGAAAAACTGCTCAGAACTGGTCAAAACAGGATCATTTCACCTGCTCCATAGGCAAAGTGTGTTGCATCTCACCTAAGTACACTCTGTGGGTGCGTTGCATTTCAAAACGCCCTTCTATGGGGTGGAATGGGTGAGAAGTGACAAATGGCAGTGTCAATCCGCGAGGTGGAGAGGCATGGAATCTTCCAGAAACTTCTCCTGTGACACTTGCCTCTCTGAATTTGACCAAGGATGAGTAAGAGATCATCAATCTCCAAGTGGAAGCAAGAACTATCAGAGGGAAGACACTAATGAAATCACAAGCTGACTCATCTCCCTTACAGATATCTATATATGGATCCCTCATCCTAGAGATCCAGAGGTTGGAATTTTGCATCTTGTAAGGAATTGTTGTTGGTTTCTTGAGACAACATCATAGTGTTGGGTGATCTAAGCTTTGTATGAGGTGAAGAAGGGCTTACTTGATCAGAGGATGATGCTGGGTCAGAACAACTGGTTGTAACTCTCTTGGCTCTTTCTTGATTATCAATAAAAGCTATTCAAGTTTTCCTCCATACTCTTGTGTCATTTATGTTTTATGCATTTGTATGGTCAATTTACATCTGATCCTAGATTGTTTATGATAATAGATCCATGTTCTTGTATAGTGTTGTGCTACTTTGATTCTACAGGTACTTTGTGAAGCTGGGTGTACAAGGAAGCAAGTAGAAAAGGACTATCAGAAGAGAGAGGAATTGAACTAGGAGCAAAGCGCAAGACAGAGGTTGGTCTCCTTTATTCTTGTCTCATATATCTTTCATAAAGGAAAAATAAAAATAGCTTTACTTTGTTTGTTTCTAAGGTAGCTACCACACCTTAGTGGGATTAGCATTTCTGCATAGACACTTTTCCCTGTAAAAAAATGGCGACTCCGTTGGGGAGCGACTAGGTTGTTTGTTTATCTACCTTGTTTTTTACTTTATAAACTTACATATGGAGCCTGAATTCGAGCCAGGTAGCTTTCGAACTGCATTTTCTATGCAAATGCAAAGTAGATAAATGCTGCTTCAGTCAATCTCTGGGGTTTTTTTATGAATTAAACAACTGATTTACAAACTCTCTAATTGCCCTTTTGGTGGCTCTAGTAACCTCCTTAGATCTACCCCTGTTGTTGATTTACTGATTGCCACTCGCTCGGCCAAAATCCCTTAACTGAACTGCAAATTGTGACCCGGAACCCAAACAAAGTCTCGTCCCTGGCCCAGTGCAGTGTCTGTTCTGTGAATCTGAATTTTAGCGCACTTCCCGAGTGTAGTAGGTGCGTTGCATTTCAAATTCACTATGTTACAGGTGCGCTGATCAAACTAGACATTGTTCCTGAATGTTGGTTTTTGTCCATTCTTTTCAGTTCTATTCATGAGTTTTGCTGCCTGTAATCAGTATACCTCTGTTTGAAAGCCCTTTCCCTGCTGCAATTCCGCCTCTATTGTGCAAAGAAATGTAAATGTTTTTTTGTATTTGTTGAGTCATTTTCAGTTCTCATCTGTAAAAAAGTAACGTAATTGTACTATCGTTTCTTGATTTGAAAGTGTCGCAAGTGTCATTTTCAGTCATAGAAGAGAGTCTGATTGCTCTTGATAGTTGATTACCCTATTACTATTGTATTTGATCTGAATTTGTAGTTTTTCTAGTGTCGAAAGCAAGTATTCATTTCCAAATCGCAAAGTGTTGTGATTGTCTTCATTTTTTTATTTTCGAAAAGAAACTTGTTAGTAATTGTCGCTTGAAAAGTAATTCAGATTTGCGCGTTAGCTTTATTTTTATCATTCACATATTAAGAAGGCTGAAAACAAATACATGCATGTGCATTTGCATTTAGACTGGTTGATTGGTTTGATTTAGGACAGTGCATATAGCGTGTTCTCTTTGCTCTTTGTTGAAAGAATTCTGTCTTTCTTTCCTTAGTAGCTAGGATTTTCATTGCACAAAGAAGATAAAAGACTGTTTATCATCTTAGATTGCATTTTAGGAATGGTACATCTACATCACACCGTGAACCTGAAAGGCAAATTTCTTAAGCAAGATCAACTATAAAATAAATTTAATGAATCTAACAACGGTTTGGAACCTAACGCACAACATCTAAAAGTCTAGGCTAGAGACGTATTTCGGCGTCGTCAAGCCTGGTAATTGTTGTTCTCACTGTTGGTTGGGTGATTCCTCCACTTTGAGACGATAAGTGCCAGTACGGACTTGTGCTCCCACGTACTGTCGAGTATATTTTAGGAGACCACAATAGACTTAATCCTTTATCCATAGGAAGCCGTGTCTGCCGCCCTATCGATCGCAATGCACTGAACAAAACATTCGGGAAGATTGACTGCCATACCGTAAAAAGTATTCTGCAGTTTTGCGATTGGTTTGGTAATCCCTCTGCCTAGATTTCCAGAGCAGCCCCTTTCGTTCCTTTTCAGACTCCTTAACAGAAAAGGTCCATCTGGGCACTTCTCACTTCAGGCTCATTAAAAATCGAAGGCGACTACAGTCATCTTTTGTCTTTTCTCGACTCTTAAAAATTGAAAAAACAAGTTGTGTCAAAGCATATAAAATTCATCTAATTCAGAAACATACTTCCCCTTGATTTTTAGTTGATCGAGTAATCCGCAATCGTGGAAGAAATTCAATTGAAACCCCGTCGTTCGCAGAGGCTTACGAGTCAAACATCTTTGTCTTCGGAATCGAAACTATTACAGACAAAGCGAACTCGTTTAACTGGTTCCAAATCTCCTGGTAAAGTTAGAACAAGTGTTCCAACAACATCAGAGACTCTGGTTACTCCAAAAATTTCTGGTATCCCTACCTTTACAGAAGAAGTTCAGCATCCACCGAAGGATAGTAGTACTGATCCTAGTCTGAGGGTAAATACTTCTATCACTGAACTAGTTCCATCTACAACCGGTTCGGAGAGTGTTGTTCCCCAAACATCTGTTGCTGCAGATTCCATACCTTCTTTGGCACCAGAAATATTCTACGGACTTGATGGTCTACCTCTTCCACCTGGTTTGATTGTTATAGAAGAGATTGTGGAGGATCCTCCATCTAGTACTCCATCACAATTTGGAGTCGGGATCACTCTGTATCCTTCTTCATCAGAAATTAGTCTACCGCCAGCGGAAGCTCCTGTAGAATCGCTAGGTAATCTTTTGGATAGACTAGAAATGTCTAAACAACCGTCAACATCTAGGACTGTGTCGTCTGACACAGTGACGGCAGAACTTCCTGCTATCACTCCAACAATGTTTACCGGTATACCATCTGTCCCAACTAGCTCTCAATCGCTAGAAGGAGCCCACTCAGGGGCTATTTCGACGGTAAGGTCCATTCCTGTTTGTTCATCCGGAATAATATCCAGAAACTCTTACGTTGAGTCTAAACAAATTGATCCATTTGGAGGTCGATTTGGGCAGTCCGGTCCTCAAGGGAAAACCATTCTCTTAAGCACCGGATTACCGTCGTATGGGGGGTAGTACACCCTTTCATTGTCCCCTTCGGGAGGACATCCATACGGGAGTTCACAACAAAATTCGAGTTATGCTGGAATTACGTCAAACGGTTGGGTACCAATACTGCCTCAACAACCAAGAGTCATATATTCGATGCAACAATGTTTACCTATGTCAAGTATACCAACTACGCTAGCTATTGTGATGGTGTCTCAAGTACAAGCGTTGCCTGTTGTATGCCAACCTAAGGTTTCTCAGGTTGTAATGCAACAACCTCTTAACCCTGCAACTCAACCACAATCGCTGACTGGTGGAATGACATAGGTTCAAACGGGTACAATTGCCCCTCATCTTGGTCAAACAGTTAGTATCGGGCAACAACACATGGCTTCACAACCATGGCTAGTGCAATACCAACAACCGCAGTTCCAACAAGTATACCAAGGTTCTGAGCAACAAATCTTTGCAAATAGTGGGCAACCGTATATTCAAAACAATCAAAATCAACCATTCTACAATGGTCATGCCCACCAACCTTACCAAAGTTACCAGCATCAAATGCATTATTCTGGTATGCAAAGACCAACCACTCAGGCGATCCCATCTTATCTTGGGTACGCTCCAACTAACCTGAATCAACAGTTACCCTTCGTGGTGACTTTAGAGTTACCTGATTTAAATCGGTTAACAAATGATCCAATCGCTTACACCCCTTGGTGGGCAGTGATTCCGCATAAACTTCCATCAGATATTCCTAAATTTAATGGAAATCTAGGTGAAGATCCGTCGAATCATGTGATGACCATTCATCTGTGGTGTTCATCAAACACCCTAAATGATTATTCGATTAGGCTTCACCTTTTTCAGAGGACATTAACTGGTCCGGCAGCAAAATGGTATATCCAATTGCCCAAAGCTTCATTTGACAACTTCAGTACCCTAGCCACAACCTTTTTAACCCATTTTCAGTTACCAATAAGGTACGAAACAGGAACGGAACTTCTTACCAATTTCAAACAAACAACGGCCACTCACATATCTGATCATATACATGAGTGGCAACGTCATCGTAGAATGGTAAAAACGTATGTTCCTGATCTACTTTTAGCTGAATGGTTTATTAATTCATTATTGCCTTCCATCACGGAAGATGTGGCAAAAGGGGGAGTCTTCACCGAAGAGCATGTTATCGCTCATGCACAATATTTGGACTTGATTTACACTCAGTCCGGCACGCTCTAGGATAAAATAACTGACGCTCCTAGATTGGAATTCTGAGTCCCTCCTCCTCCTAAATCAAACAATGACTCTCATGCCGGCAATGGCGTGATTGGCGCAACAGACACGAAATCAACAAAGGCTACATCTAAAAAGGCCCGTAAGATTTCTAGTCAAAATGCAAAAGAAGAAATTCTTTCCTTGGAAGTAAATGTCGTCTCGACAGATAAAGGCAAAGAAATCAAACAACTGGGGGGCAAGAAGAAAAACAAAGGGAAGAAGAAGAAACAGGAAGAATCATCACCTGAAAAATCTTCTGCAAACCCTCCTGGAAATAGGAAACCAAGAAATACATGCTTTATATGCGATGAGGATCATTGGACAGCAGATTGTCCACACAGAGATGAGCTTAAAAAATTCTTCAAGAATTCAAAAACCTCGGCAGTATTAACTGATCCGTTTCCAAATCCAGGAACAAATCTGGTTGACAGTGGAAATGCTTCCCCGTCTCAAGTACTGATGCTTTCGGTTTCCAAACAACAAAATGATGCTTTGATATCGACAAGGAACAAAGATTACGGGAATCCACAGCTGTCGAATAACAAGGATAAAGATCAACCTAGTAGTTCGACAACAACTTTGAAAGAAGTTGCACCGCCCATCATTCCTGAGTTGACAATAAAACCACCGAAGGGAGTAGTACACAAGTCGACGTTTAATCCTCGTGCTAGAGCATGACAACATTATAATATAGTGGAAAATTTGGCCCAATCACCATCTGCTATGTCGACGCTTGATGTACAGCAAAATTGCCCATCCGAAAAGAAGTCTTTATTATCGGCCAGTGGTGGGATAGACCCAAAGGATTCCAATCTTGTATCCTTTGATCATAAAGGATACAATCCTCAGTTACCAGCTCAACTAGCTTTCCTCTTTCAAATGAAAGCCCTCAACAAAACTGTTCATCGAACGATTATTGATGAGGGGGCATCTACATGTATTATGTCGATGAGTTGTTGGAAAGCTTTAGGATCTCCAACCTTGTCGCAGTCTTCGACGACATTAAAAGCATTTGACGGATGAACATATACCCCATATGGTATTCTAAGTAACTTGAAAGTGGAACTAGGAGGGAAAATAGTATAAATAGATGCTGAGGTAATCGACGAAAATCTCGATTACGACATCCTAATGGGAATACCATGGATATGTGTTATGGCTGCTGTTGTGTTGACCTATTTTAGGAAGATTTCATTTCCCTTTCAAGGAGGGATTACAATCGTCGATCAACAAAACTTCCTCCCCAATGGTTCTCAAGTTACGGGAAGCATTCCAATGATCCATGGAAGCCCCCATTCGCTTCAAAATATCGGAGTAGGCCTACTAAAAGACCCTATTTTAATGGGAACTTTTTCCCTTCAACCTCCAATCAATTTGGCAGAAGTAGCGTCGGTAGGAACCTGCAATATAATATCTTCAATTAAAAAGATCTCAGAAAATGGTATCAACATGGATCATGCGCAGGTATTGCCTCCAAGCCCAACAGAAATATTGTAGCAATCAATGTTCCTAGCATGGGAGGCAAACCCAAATCAACGCTCATCAAGTGTTTGGATAGATAGGTCTAAGGAATATGGCACCCCTTCAGATCCTTGGTCGCGAGTGCATGTCACCGACAAAGGAATTGTTCAATCAATGGTAATTGAAGGGGCACCATGGAAAGATTACCACCATCGTTCCCTTCTTCCAGATTGCGAAGAAAATACTCCTGATGACCTTTATCACCCTTCAGTTTTTGATTTTCTATCAAATACTGTAAACACGGTGGATTCTGAGCGTAAATTGTCCAACATTGAAGAGACTATCGCCATAAATATCTCGACCAAAACAAACGTTGCAGAGAATATTTATGTTGGCAAATGTTGTTCTCCTTCAGAACTGGAAATATATAACGCTCTTTTTTGTGAATTCATAGATGTCTTTGCTTGGTCATATAATGAAATGCCAGGCATTGACTCGAGTATCATTGAACACGAAATCAAGATGTATCCAGATGTCAAACCAGTATGACAACGACTACAGTAGGTGCACCCCAAGAAAGCCGCTGCCATCAAGGAAGAAGTTGAAAAACTTCTCCATGCTGGTTCCATTTACCCGGTTCCTCTAACCGATTGGGTATTGAATATTGTCCCTGTTATGAAAAAGCAAGGAACAATTAGAGTTTGTGTCGATTATAGGGATGTAAATCAAGCTTGTCCAAAAGAAAACTACCCTACACCCTTCATTGACTAGATAATTGATGAATGCACCCGATGTGAAATCTTTTCATTTATGGATGGATTCTCCGGGTATAATCAAATAAATATCCACCCACAGGATAAGTCAAAGACTGCATTTATTTGTCTGTGGGGCACATTCGCATATCGAAAATTACCCTTTGGTTTAAAGAACGCAGGGGCAACATTTCAGAGGGCAATGAATTATGCCTTCCATGACATCAAAAACATTGTTCAACCATACCTTGATGACCTTCTGGCTCATTCACGAAAGCGGACTGATCATCCGCAGCATTTAAGAGCGATATTTCTACGTTGCCGACACTACAAGATACGACTCAATCCACACAAATGTGTATTTTGTGTCAGTTCTGGTCATTTACTTGGCTTTGTAGTCTCGAAAGATGGGATTCGTCTCGACCCATGTAAGGTTCAGGAAATCATAAATTTGCCTCCACCTTCCAATTTGCTTCAGATTCAGAAACTCCAAGGAAAAGAAAACTTTCTGAGGAGGTTCATTCCAAATTACGCCGAACTTGCTAAAGGTTATACATGACTTTTGAAAAGGAAGTACCCTTCGTCTGGGATCAGGTGGCACAAGATTCCTTTGATGCTTTGAAAGACTCTCTAATGAAAGCATCATTAATGTATGCTCCTGATTATCAAAAATATTTTAACCTGTATTTGGCTGCAGTGGATACAACCATCGCAATGGTTTTAGTTCAAGAAGACAACGGAATTGAACATCCTATATATTATTTAAGTAAGAAATTAAATGATACAGAAAGAAAATATTCTTATGTTGAAAAGCTAGCGCTCGCAGCTGTTCAAGCGATACAAAGATTTCGACACTATGCCCTCTTTCGAAAAACTACCATTTTTTCAGATTGCAACCCCATGACTTATATATTGTCGCGACAGTTGCTAGGGGGAAATATTCAAAATGGATAGCAATTCTACAAGAGTTTGATCTGGAATTTGTAAAATCCAAGTCAAAGAAAGCTCTGGTTTTCACAGAATTATTATGCGATCTCCCATCGTCGTCCAACGATGAAATATCCAAAGAAACCATCGTGGACGAAAATTTGTTTCTGATATCTTCAAGCAATCTGTGGTACAGGGATATAATCATTTATCTCCAAACCCAAAAATATAGGCCCAATACCTCCCGCTCCGAACAAAAACGTACTCGATACCAATCAAAAGACAACATGATCGTCGGTGATACACTTTACCGTCGAGGCGTCGATACAGTTCTATGGAGGTGCCTCACTCATGAGGAGGTCCGAAAAGTCCTGAATGATTGCCATTTAGGCGCATGTGGGGGGCATCAATCCGGTTACGCTACAACACAAAATTTTTACAAGCAAGATACTTCTGGCCAACAATCTTCAAAGATTTCATAACCACAGTCAGAAGTTGCCATGCCTGTCAAATTTTTGAGAGCAAAACCAGAAGACCACCCGCACCTCTGCAGCCAATAGTTGTTGTTGGGCCATTTGCCAAATGGGGCATTGATTTCATGACATTTAACCCCACCTCGACCGGGGGCCATGGGTATATCATAGTCGCAGTTGACTATTTTACCAAATGGGCCGAGGCAATGCCTACATTAGATAATACTGGTGAAACAACTACCCTCTTCTCTTTCATTCATGTAGTCGCCAGATTCGGCGTCCCACAAGCTATAGTCATAGATCATGGATCACATTTTCGCAATCACATGATGGTCGTTCATTAGCTGCTAAATTGGGGTTGTCTCACGACAGCTCCATTCCATATTACCCACAAGCCAACGGACAAGTTGAAGCAATCAACAAGGTCCTGAAGCGCATGCTGCAAAGGATGATTGGAGTTCACAAAAGAAGTTGGCACCTAATCCTGTACTTAGCCTTGTGGGCTTACTAAACATCGATAAGGAATGAAACCGGGTATACACCTTTCCAACTAGTGTATGGCCTAGAAGCAGTCTTACCAATCCAGTGTGAAATCTCATCCCTCAAACTCGCAATTAACCTTCTCCCCGGAACTTCAGAAGAGGAGGCTCGTTTCTTGGAACTAATCCAATTGGATGAAACCCGTCGTGATGCCACTTTGGCTAACGAAGCCCATAAGAAATGAGTCAAGGCGCAGTTCGACAAGAATGTCAAACCCCTTGTCTTCTCAGAAGGTGACTTGGTCTTACTTTATGACCAAGAATCCGATAAATTGAGGGCAGGTAAATTCAAGTCTTTATGGATGGTCCCCTATATTGTTAAGCGAGTGTTAGCAAAAGGAGCCTATGAGTTAATGGATTATGACGGGATTCCACTGGCACAACCTCGTAACGGGTTGTACCTTAACCGTTACTATGCGTGATTCAGTATAGTAACCTATATGCTTTTGTTATGTTTTTTTTTTCGCTAAAGTATTTGTTTTGGTCAAGTAATCCACTTTTTACATTTATTGCAGATGTCAAACCTATTGGAGTCATGTGTTGGATATGCCGACGGAGCGAGTCGTAGTTCGCGGAACCTATCTTCCGCGGCCTGGGCCATTTTTGATCCAAGCGGCGAGTTAGTAAGTTTTAGAGGGGTATGTATTGGTCGATCAACGAATAACATCATTGAATATAGCGCGTTGATAAAAATTCTCTCTGATGCCATCACACATGGTATACGCCGACTGATTGTCAAGCTATGCTCACAACTCGTCATACTACAACTCACTGGTATCTACTATGTCCAAAATCGAGCTATTTATCGCATGTTCCTAAGGGTTAAGATTTTGGAAAGGCAATTTGATTTTATTCAATATCAGCATATTTCCAGAAGCTTAAACTCATTAGCTGACACATTGGCAAATCATGTGTTAGATAGACATTTGCAACATTTATAAAAAGAAGCATCTCATCAATATTTGCATTTGGATCATGTAACATAACCAAAATAAAACTCCGAAAATCAAAAATATATATATAACTGTTTATGGTTTACACATAATGTTCTGTAACCAGGAAAAAATTGGTTAAATGACCCAAAACGCAAAACGATAGGGGGCACCCTAGTCTAATGATCATGTGCTATCATGTGTAAGAGCCTAGTTCATCGTCTCGGCACACCAGTAGTATGCCGCTGCAACCTCAAAGGAAGCTCGTCAGTCCTCACATCTGGAATACCGAGAGTGAGGCCCTCGACCTGATCCTGTAATGATGTGAGAGTCTCGGCCACATCGACGTCGCGAAGAATAGCCCTTCCAACAGCCTCTCCTGCTAGGGTGGTAGCTGACACTCTCAGGTGTACTACTAGCCGAATAGGACCGACATCTGTATGAACACATGAGTTTTGATTAGTCTTTATAAAATAAAGCACAAGGACATTATAAAAGAAAAACGATAAACAGGAATATGGTCAAAGAATTTAACAATGGCACCCCACTGTTCGCCAGCCGACAGTACCAAATCTGGGTCACCCCAGAAGTCCATACCAGCATATGGATACTCGGAATAAACCATCTCCTGGTGATCAAACCACCTAAATAAGATATCAGAAAAGGAAATCTAAGACTGACCAGCATGCCTAGACATATGGTTGACCCATCTCTGCATACGTGGTTCAATCGGTGGAAGTAAATCGAGTGCAATATACTACGGCTGCATCAGCGGTATCTTTTCCAAGGCGAAGGTGGTCAAGATAGAACCACATCCAAAGTTCTTCAACCTCCCGCTCTTCACCTTGGTCAATTGTTCTTTCATCACAAGGAGTACAACGTCGCACCAGTTGGACACCTTCGGTTGCAGACATTCCAAGGCGTACTGCATATAAGATCGGTTGGCCACATGAAGAGCCGCACCACCAGCCATCTTACCAAGAGTAAACATAATAGTCCTTAGGGACCTGTCAGTGACATCACGGATGATGATCTTGTCGTCTTTACTCGGCTGAGATCCCTCTCTACAATACTTGCGAACATAATCTCTCACAGATTCACCTCCTCGGGCCAAACCTGATAAAGAGATGGGGGCACCCCCGTCTCGATAAGCCGATCAAAAAATAGATGTCCACTATAGTCAAGGGGATGGATTTGCCCCTAATATAGAACACCTGGCTGGTAGGATCCCAAGCATTGAGCAAATACTGCAGCAAGTTGATTTGTTGTCTCATGCTAGAAATGCGGAAAAACTTCAGCAAGCCACATTTCCGCAGTGCGTTTACCGTAACCGGATCATGTAAAGCAAGCATGTCCTCTTCTTCATGCTCACGTTCTCGCCATGTAATAGTCATATTGCTCCAAAAATCTCTGAAAACAAACAAGAGAAGAGTTAGATCCCGATTTGGTGAGAAACAGGCAAAATTTCCATCAAAAACTGTGCATAAATTTCCTTCCTTGCACCCATCGCACCTACAGTAGTGTTCTGGGTGCATTGCATGTCAGTTGGCCAGTAGATAGGCTAACATCCAATGCACCTTTCGATACACAAGGGGTGCGCTGAAGCCAGGGCGAGTTTTTCAAACCCTAGAGGCTCAGAAAAATTAGGAATCAAGCTCAAAATGCAAAATGGAAAGCATGAAATGAAAGAGCTCAGGTTTAGCTCCTACCTGGTCTAGACAGTGCCAAGAATCGTCCACAGAATCTCCCGGAATCAGCTGATGAAAATGAAGGGGGAAAAGCACCTCCAAAGCTGTTCAAATGAAATGGTAAAATGAGAGGTAAAAGAACTTTTAAATTACTTTTTACATAATTCGAGTAAAATATTAGTGTTCTAACTCATTTTTCAAACATATATTGTTTATTTCTAACTAGTTTGATGAAGCAATTGAAAATGCAGTACAATCTTTGAAAGAACAAAGCTATTTATGGTAAAGTCAAGAAATGACCGTTGTATCGAGCATTTTTAGCACATAGTTCAAGCTCGTTAAAAAATAAACATAAGTCATGAGCAAATGTTTCTCCCCGCGTTTAAGCTCATTAAAAAATGAACTATTTCCTGGTAAATAACCATCGTGAATGTAGTACTTCAGCCTCTGAAGCATTGGTCGTGTTCCCATCATCACCTCCACTCTGTATTGGCCGATCATTCACCTCCATTTGATTATTTACCCCTTTTGAGGAACAGCTGCAAAGAGTGATCCCGCTAGCCATCCTTGTAACACTGTCGTGATTGGAAAATTCCAAACCTTACCTGGAATCAACTGCTACCCAATTTTATCACTCGTTCCTCAAAGACGAGTCTCCTTTAAGCTCTTTTCAACTGACTCGTAAAATATGAAAAGATTTCCGAGCCATTGGCCTCACCAGCTCATTAAAGGGACCGGAAGTGCTATCCCTCCTTTAGATTCTAATCTTTTTTGGACCTGAGGGATTATTACACAAAAAGATTGAGCGCGTGTTTTTTTCGGCTCGTTAAAAGTATCGAAAATTCATCCCTTCTGTATTGTTTTATACTTTTTCGGACTTAAGGGATTAGATGACGAAAAAGGAATTTTGGAGTTTCCTGTACGTCCCTTTTCAGACTCTCTAAAATTGAAAAGGACCGAGTTATCTTTGTCGTTAAACTCGTTAAAACCTAATAGCGACAAACTTGTCCATAGCAAACAAGAACGAGTTTCACTATTGCTAGGATCGTTAAAACATAGCGATGGGTTTGCCCAAAGGGAAAATTATAGAACAAGCATATGTTATCCTCCTCAAGCTTGACAAAAATAAAGAGGTACTGGTCAGCAATGACTGGGGAAAATTTGGGAACAAAACTTGAAGAAACTTTGTTGGTAGCAAGTCGCTCTTGAACATGACACTTTCACTCCGCATCCAAGTCGGGTTGGGTTGTTTCATTCACCAGGCACATCACCATGGTCCCATCACACCATCCACATTTGGGGTTAATGCTACCGATCCATCACGTCAGTGTCGCCGATATGTTCAAGAGAAGTCATTCAGAGAATTCACCTGTGTCTCACCCGCTACAATACATTTACGCTCCATTCTTTGATGACCGCCACCCTGAACCTTATATCACCAGATCGATTTCACCTCCATTAAAATCATTTGCTCCATTCTGTGTCACTGATGTGGGATTCATTAAGGCCCTCCTATGACGGATCACTTCTTGTCGAAACCAAATTATTATCCAAGAAGTCGATCTAGGAACACCCCGTTCAGTAATTTGAAGATTGCATGCCTCAATGGCAAGTTTCTCACTTCCAGCGACAGGTTTACATCAATGGCCTTCGACCGAAAGATTTTGCGTGGTGTTTGATGCCAAGTCCTTTATTCACATCACATGAATTGTACTGCAGTACCTTGAGGGTCATTATCATTATCGGTGATTCCTCTCGCGCCCGTTAACAACTTACATCATTGGCTGGTAATCAGGCGATGTCTTTCCATGTTCGACTCTAGAACATCTCTCACATGGATAGACTTGTACTTCGAGTGAAGATCGAACGAGATTGAAGACCCCAGATCTAGTTTCATCCATTTGGGCTGCGATATATATTCAGGGAAATAAAGACATCAAATGTACATCGTTGCTACACAGATAATCATCCAATCAGACGGATGATGGCTCTACCAGAATCATCAGTCTACACTCAGACGATTGTCTGTCCTATGTACATGAAAATGAATTTATAAAGCTGAGCATGGGAATGCCAGCCTCAGCTAGATCATGAAAAAATTATGAAGATAATGTATTGTATTGAATCTTATTACGGGTCTCCTCCCAGCTTGAAAGAACTTCGGATCCTCATGATAAAGCATTTCACCCGACATCAAAAAGATTAATGACCTCATGCTTTAGGGGGCAATTGTTATAGACATTTTTTGGCACTGCAACCCCAAGCATAAAATGTCCATAAACCAAGGGCTCCTAAGTCCGGAAAAGTTTTGTTCTAACCCCTAAAGGAACAAGGTCAACTTATTACAACTTCTCCCAGAAGTTCTCCATGAAAAACTGCTGAGAACTGGTCAAAACAGGATCATTTCACTTGCTCCATAGGCAAAGTGCATTACATCTCACCTAAGTACACTCTTTGGGTGCGTTTCATTTCAAAAAGCCCTTCTATGGGGTGCGATGGGTGAGAAGTGACAAATGGCAGTGTCAATCCGCAAGGTGGAGAGGCATGGAATCATCCAGAAACTTCTCATGTGACACTTGCCTCTCTGAATTCGACCAAGGATGAGTAAGAGATCATCAATATCCAAGTGGAAGCAAGAACTATCAGAGTGAAGACACTAATCAAATCACAAGCTGACTCATCTCCCTTACAGATATCTATATATGGATCCCTCATCCCAGAGATCCAGAGGCTGGAATTTTGCATCTTGTAAGGAATTTCTGTTGGTTTCTAGAGACAACATCATAGTGTTGGGTGATCTAAGCTTTGTATGAGGTGAAGAAGGGCTTACTTGCTGAGAGGATGATGCTGGGTCAGAACAACTAGTTGTAACTCTCTTGGCTCTTTCTTGATTATCAATAGAAGCTATTCAAGTTTTCCTCCATACTCTTGTGTCGTTTATGTTTTATGCATTTCTATGGTCAATTTACATCTGATCCTAGATTGTTTATGATAATAGATTCATGTTCTTGTGTAGTGTTGTGCTACTTTGATTCTACAGGTACTCTGTGAAGCTGGATGTACAAGGAAGCAAGTAGCAAAGGACTATCAGAAGAGAGAGGAATTGAACTAGGAGCCAAGCGCAAGATAGAGGTTGGTCTCCTTTATTCTTCTCTCATCTATCTTTCATAAAGGAAAAACGAAAATACCTTTACTTTGTTTGTTTCTAAGGTAGCTACTAACCTTAGTGGGATTAGCAGTTCTGCATAGACACTTTTCCCTGTAACAGCTGGATATAAGAATCAATTCAATTCTTTTGCTAACTTACAATCAATAAAATTGTGGTACTTCCTGAATCAATCAACACTATTACCTTTTTCTTCTTGATTTGTCCTTCTATCTTGATGGTTTGAGGAGTGGTAATTCCAGCCAATGCATTACAAGATATGGTCAGATTCATTTCTTCTTTATCTAGGATTTGTTCCTGGAGTATATCCTTTTCTTTTGACCTTTCTTGCTCCTTTTCTTCTTCCTCTTCACAATCTATGTAGAATAATTTCTTCTCAACACACTTATGACCTTTAGTGTATTTGTTATCACAATTGTAACAAAGCCCTTTTTCTCCTTTTTCTTCCAATTTTGGTGGTGTCAACCTTATAAGTTGTGGAAGACTAGGGGCAAAAACACTTCCATCTTTATAGTTGTGAGTGGTATGCTTCCTGGCTGCCATAATTTTGCTTTCCATTTTTCTTGCTAACCCGAATGCCTTCTCTAATGAATCAGGTTCCAAAAGGCGAACATCATGTTGGATATTATCCTTTAAAGACCCTATGAACACATCAACCTATGCTCCTCTAGAATATTTTTTACCCTTATGTTCAATTTTTGGAACTCCTCAATGTGCTTCATTATTGAACCCTTTTGTTTGAGACTTATCAATTGGCTAAAAAAAGTGTTGCTTTTTGTATCCTCATAATGTGATGTCAATTCTTCCATAAAAATTGCCCAAGTGATAATTTGTTTACGAGAGCAAAGCCATTGATACTAAACAAACTGATTTGGTTCCAAATATAAAGTTTCAATACGTACCTTTTGTGTGTTTTGCACATTATTGAGATCGAAAAATTGCTCCATCTGTAATATCCATGTTGCGGGATCCTTGCCATCAAACTTCCTCATATCTATTTTTGGAATATGGTGGGTCTTCGATCCCACATTAGAGTCTATGAAATCATGATTAACATTTTTTTTGTTCGCATCATGAGTTTCCTTTACAACCTTTTCACCATTAGTAAGTATTTCTTGTAGAAAATTTGCCAAATCTATCTTCAAATCTGCCATGTCTGTCTTCAAATCTGTCTTCAAATTTGCCATTTCTCTCTTCAAATTGTCCATCTTATATTCCACGCCCTTTATCTTAGATTCCACACCATTTATCTTAGCTTCTGTTAGCTTTTGGGAGCGTGACATTTGTTGCACTTGTTCTTGTAATTTTGATATATCATGTAGCATTTCTTCCTCTTCTTCATGAGTCATAGTAGGTCTTTCAGGTTTCTTACTAGGTGTTTGCATTTTATTTTCTCAGGGCATCTGTTACCAATAATAATTCTCTACTATGCCCTTTGAATTCCTTCAAAATAAATTTTCAAACCAATCTTAAGCAAAAATTTAAAAGAATCTACACACATTTTTTCACTTTGTAGGAGCTCGATATTGCCTCTGATGTATCTCTGTAATTTTGGATCATCCAATTCTAAAATTGCAATCTGTAGTAGCCCTCTGTGTCCTCTTTCCAATGCCACCAGTTTGATCCCAATTGGATTCTCCAAGGAAGAGTTATGTCAAATCTCCCACAGTGACCTGATTATAGACTAGTTTAGTAGAATGAAATTGTACGACGTGCCACGTGGCCCTGTTTCGACCTTTGGCTCTGAAAAGGATATAAAAGAAACTACAGTCCATCCTCTTTCTATACCTTCTGACGAAATTTCAATCCAATGCTTAGAGAGAATGTTATGACGATTTTCCCCAGGTCACTTGTTTCGAATGTAATTCAGGAGTGTACAACAAGACCAACTTCCTCAGATCATATCTCCGCAAATATAGCGTGAAAAGATATGAAATTCGGACCCAAGATTCAATGTGATCTCTTCTCAAATGGTTTTTTTTTAGCTTCTGAAACGTTGCAGAAGAAAAGTTATAGCTGCTACGATGACTTGTTTGGAGCAACGAAACCCTAGAATCCAAATCTCTCATACCAAATGTTATGAAACCAGCTCAAGAAAAGATAGAAAAGATAGATCAATGCCTTACAATTCAACCTCTTCGAGGGGGAAACCTCCTTTACATTACATAAATGAACAATTCTTCGATGATACAAATGAAAAAACCTCCTTTCTATATATAGGAGTCTAAGGACTCACAATATAACCCAGCCGACCTAAGAATAATAATATAAAGCCACAAAAATAACAATAGAGGAATTCTATGGGGCACAATAATAACAATATGGGGATAACAGGGGCACAACAATATTAATAAGGGATGCAACTACCATATTAATGGGGTAATCACTAGTATTATAGGGACCCAACAAATTATTTCTTCTCAACACACTTGTGATGTTTAGTGTATTTTCTATCACAACTGTAACAAATCCATTTTTCTCTTTTTTCTTCCAATTGTAATTGTGTCAACCTTGTAGGTTGTGGAAGGTTACGGGAAACAACACTTCCATATTTATAGTTGTGAGTGGTAGAATTCCTTGTTGCCATAATTTTCCTTTCCATTTTGCTTGCCAACTTGAATGCCTTCTCCAATGAATCAGGTTCCCAAATGTGAACCTCATGTTGGATGTTATCCTTTAAATTCCCTATGAACACATCAATCATATGCTCCTTAGGAACATATTTTACCCTTATATTCAATTTTTTAAAGTCCTCAATGTTCTCCATCATTGAACCCTTTTGTTTGAGGTTTATCAATTGACTAAAAAAAGGGTTGCTTTTTTGTTTTCTAAAAAAATGTGCTATCAATTCTTCCGTAAAAATTTCCCAACTGAATTTTTTTTAGGAGAGCAAAGCCATCGATACCATAAAAACTAATTTGGTTCCAAATATAAAGTTTCAATACATACCTTTCGTGTGTTTTGCGCATTATGGAGATGGAAATATTGCTCCATCTGTAGTATCCATGTTATGGGATCGTTTCCATCAAACTTCTTCATATCGATCTTTGGAATATGGTGGGTCTTCAATTGACCATTAGAGTCTATGAAATCATGATTAACAATGATTTTATTCTCATCATGAGTTTTCTCTATTACCTTTTCACCATTAGGAAGCCTTTCTTGTAGCAACTTTGTCAAACCTTCCGTGTCCTTCTTCAAATCTTCAATGTTGTATTTCTTACCATCCATCTTAACTTGCACGCCATTCATATTAGCTTCCACACCATTCATCTTAGCTTCAATGTTAGCTTTTGTTACCTTTTGTGAGAGTAAAATTTGTTGCACTTGGTCTCATAATTTTTATATATAATACTTCATTTCTTCCTCTTCTTCATGAGTCATGCTAGAGATTTTAGGTTGCTTACTAGGTGCTTCCATTTTCTTTCATTGGGGCATCAATTAATGATAATTATGCTCCACTATTCCATTTGAACTTCAAACTAATTTTCTAACCCAAAATTATGCCAAATTTTAAAAAGACTACACACCTTTTTTCACTTTGTAGAAGCTTGATATTGAATCTGTGTATCTCTATAATTGCAGATCTCCAATGTTTGAAATTGCTTCCTATAGTAGCCCTCTGAGCCCTCTTTCCAATGACACCAGCCCGATCAAAATTGCATTCTCCAATAAAGAGTTATGCCCAATCTCTCAATATGACCTGATTATATAATTTTTGAGGAGAGAAAACTTGTACGACATTCCACGTGTAACTTTTTAGACGTTCGGATTTGAAAAATATACACAGAAAACTGGTGTCCATCCTCTTTTGTAACTTCTTATGAAATTTCAATCTAATTCTGAGAGAGAAGGTTATGATGATTTTCCCAAGGTCACCTGTTTGGAATGTAATTTTGGAGTCTACAAAAACCCTAACGTCCTCAAATCATATCTCCGAAAATATAGCGATACAAAATCTAAAATTTGGACCTAAGGTTCAGAACAATTTCTTCTCAAATGTGTTTTTTTTAGCTTCTAAAACTTCAAAAAAAAATTATAGTGAAAATTCCACTATGACATGTTTGGAGTAGCGCAACCCTAGAATCCAATGCTCTGATACCAAATGTTTGAATCCTATTCACAAAAAGATAGAAAAGAAAGATTATTTCCTTAGAAATTAGACTCTTTGAGGGGGAAATCTCCTTTACATTACGCAAATGAACAATTCTTTGATGATACAAATGACTAAACATCCTTTCTATATATAGGAGGCTAAGTGGTCACAATATAGTGAAAGTTGACATAACAATAATAATATAAGGGCACAACAATAAAAATAGTGGGCTTCTATGGGGCACAGTAATAACAATATGGGGACAATAAGGGCTACACTAGCAATAGTAATGGCAAAATCACTAGTATTATAGGGACCTATCCAGCATCATACTAGATTCATATATGCATTCAATTGTGGCTTCACTAGCAACAATGACGTGGAATTTGATGTAGTTAAGCAAGGTCTTCTTATTGCTAAAAGAGTAGGGTACACAAAATTAGTGGTAGAAGGAGACTTAAACTCAGTGATTGAGACTATTAAAAAATTTAACCATGGATCAAATTGGGAAAATATTAATGACAGTTGGAGAAATTCCCATCTGGTGCAGGACATAAGTGACCTCCTGCCTAGTTTTGACTATATCATCCCATCCCATGTAAGTAGAGAAGGAAATAAACAAGTTGATTTCCTAGCAATATGGGGCTATTCAATCTTGGGCTAGTCTATGGATGTCGCATGGCCTCCCTACAAATTGAGTGAGGAAATGAACAATCTGATGAATATTATGGAATAGGATGCTCGGGATAGCAATCATCTTCTCTAAGATATTGACTAGCACCCCCGATCAATGTTCAAGCTAGATGCATTGGGATTGTCAAACTATTTAATATGTTGAGCAACATAAGTGGACATAGTTACACCACCTATGGCACACTTGAGCCATATGGAGAGGTGGCATTGCACATGAAAAACATTTATGGCATAGGAGAAGGTGGAAAAACATAGTTGAGATGAGGTTTGATGGTAATGATTCCATCGCAGTGATAAGTAAATTTCATGTTTTGAGGAGAGGTATAGTTATATGTTTTCTAGTTGACCATTGTGGGCTTGAGACGATGATCCAAGTGGTTCACCACCTTCTCGTAGACGGCCTCCATCCTACTATGGTCTCTCTCAATGGGTTTCTCTATTACGTGAGGGTTCTAGGACTTTAATCTTGTTTATTGTCATGAGGCCAAGCTTCTATCTCCCTCATTAAAGGTCTATCTCATGAAGGGTTCTAAGTTGAATAGTCACACGGCTCGTTCTACCTTGGTAAAAGGTCCTCGGGCTGGAGGTTGTTATAGATGCGACGGGAAACCAAGGCCAAACCAAGAGGGTATCCAAACCCAACCTCACCCAACGAGAAGAAAAGGTCTCAAAACAAACTCTCATCTTATTCGAGATGAAGCTCAATCATTTCATATTGATAATCTACCTCATTTATGACAACTCATTTCAGGTTGGGAAGATGAGTGGAATCAACAGACATCGAACACAAACATTTTTTTGGGTGATTGGAAGGATTTGGTACCTGACCCTGGTCATTCAAGAGTTAGGTCCTCTCAGTACAAGATGACTATTTATCTTTACTGGTTAATGAAAAACATAGTAGCCAAAGTTGTGGTTAATATTTCTGTGGATTCCTCCAAGAAACGGCATGGAATTTCATAAATCCATAAGGAATTTACACTGATTAAGTTTCAACTTCAACAACATAATGGGCATCTTAGCCACATTGAAAGAGACACCCCATGCCTCCCAAAAACTGGACTTCCTGGTTCGAGCGGAAAGGATCCATCTCTAGTGGATTCTTCTGATGACTATTAGCATGATTGGATTAGTTTGGGTTCTCATTTCTTTCATATGAAGAAGTTACAGAATCTGCTCTCAGTTTTTAGTTATTTACAGTATAGAAAGTTTAAGGATACTTAGACCTATATAGCACTACTTATCAGTTTTAAACTATTCTATTTTCGAATGTCATATAACGTAATTAGGTGGACAATGTATCTAATTTCCCTCTCGTATGTTGAGCCCACCTAACCACTTTCTTTCTATTTGTAACCTATCATTTTTTGAAGAAAATTAATGAAAATATCGTGTCAAGCTTACAAAAAAAAATCATAAATTTGTAATAAAACCATACTATTTAAAAAACCAAAAAAAATAGTACTTTTATTTTAGTTTTATGATAGATTTAAAATAGAAACATCAATTGATAATATGTAATAAAATTAGTTTATTCTTTTCCGATTACATTTTTTGACAAATTATTATATTTAAATATTTATTTTAATATTTTTTTTGTTTTTAATTATAAATTTAAATAAAAGCCTAAAACTCCTTCTATTATTTTCTTATTAATGTAATGAGATTTAATATTGTTTTATAAATGGTTATTTTATATATTTTTTTCCACGAGAAAAAAATCATAATTTTTATTAATAAAAATAAAGGTTACATTTTGTAAACACACATAGTGTGTATGCTGAAAGAGCCATGATGGGAGAATGCCAATACATTTATGACCTGAAAAAATCATGTTAGAATCTTTTATGAGCATGTACATTCGAGCATAGACAAGAAAAAAAGAGACAAGAAAGGAAAATTTAAGTTAATTGTTTTGAGCTAAATTTTTCTTTTTTACCCTTCCTTTTTTGGACATGTTTCCACCGATGAGGACTTGGGTCAACCAAAACCAAAGGTATGTCTTTTCCAACCTCCAGAAGAGGGGGGTCTTTGTTAGAGTATGAACCCTATGAGGAATGATCTCATTTTGTGCCACTCAAATGTGTCAAGGGTTATGTTATGAAACCAGCTCAAGAAAAGATAGAAAATATAGATCAACGCCTTAGAATTCAGCCTCTTCGAGGGGCAACCTCCTTTACATTACATAAATGAACAATTCTTGGATGATTCAAATGAAAAAACCTCCTTTCTATATATAGGAGTCTAGGGAGTCACAATATAATCCAGTCGACCTAACAATAATAATATAAAGCCACAAAAATAACAATAGATGGATTCTATGGGGCACAGTAATAACAATATGGGGGCAATAGGGGCACAACAATATGAATAAGGGGTATAACTACAATAGTAATGGGGCAATCACTAGTATTATAGGGACCCAACATGCCCCTCTCCTTCAAAAAAGTGTTGTCCTCAACACTTGAGTAGTTCTGGATACTTCTGCATAAAATTCTCATCCTCCCATGTGGAATCTTCAACGGATAAGTTCTTCCACTTGATAAGATACTCTGAAATTGATCGATTTCGTAGCTGTCGAGTTCTTGTTTCTGTGACTGCTTCCGGTTCCAATATAATTTTTCCTTCCTCGTCAAGTTCTGGCAATATTGTTTGAACTGGGAGCTTGTCACCTATAACATTCTTTAAACATGAAACATGGAAAACTGGGTGCAATCGAGAAGCTACAGGAAGCTCCAATTTGTATGCCATAGTACCAATCTTTTGCAGTACCTTGTACGGACCATAATACTTTGGTGATAATTTATTATCCTTCTTAACTTGCTTGAGGGACATTTTCTTATATGGTTGTAGCCGTAGGAATACCCAATCCCCTACATCAAAACTTCTTTCACTGCGATGTTGATCTGCCTGTTGTTTCATTCTATTCTGTGCCAACACGAGGTTATCCTTTAAGAGTTGGACGACTTGTTGTTGATGTTCAATGTGATGTTCCACTGCCTGAACCTTAGAATTTTCTCTTAAATATGATGTGATGGATGGTGGCTGATACCCATAAAGTGCCATAAATGGGGTCATTTTTGTTGTTGTATGGAAGGAAGTGTTATACCACCATTCAGCCAGAGGAAACCATTTGACCCATTGTGTCTATTTATCAGATACAAAGCAACGAAGATATCCTTCCAAACATTTGTTTACTATCTCAGTTTGCCCATCAGATTGAGGATGATAAGATGAGCTATGAGCTAACTGAGTACCAAGACAAGAAAATAGTTCTGTCCAAAAATTTCCAGTGAAAATGGGATCTCTGTCACTTACAATAATCTTTGGGTTTCCATGTAGCTTTTGAATTGTTTCCATAAATGCAGTAGAAACTGTACTGGCTTTAAATGGATGTGATAATGCACAAAAGTGTGCATACTTGGTAAGTCTGTTAACTACCACCATGATGACACTCTTTCCCTCGGACTTGGGTAAACCTGTGATAAAATCCATTGAAACCTCCTCCCAACATTGGCTTGGAATGGATAAAGGTTGTAATAGACCCGGTGTCTTAATTGTTTCAACTTTATTTTGTTGGCAAACCAAACATTCCGCCACAAACTTTTGAATATCTGATTTAAGGCCATCCCAAAAAAATTCCTTCTTAACCCTGTGGTAAGTTTTTAAAAATCCTGAGTGCCCTCCTAAGGGGGAATTGTGAAATTCCATAAGAATATTTTGTTTTAGCTGGGAATTCTTACAGAGGTATAAGAGATCTTTGTACCATAACGAATCATTTTGCCAGCTAAATGTATCAGACATACTGGAATCTTGTTGTAACTTTCGAATAAGTGCCCACACTTCTTCATCATTCTTCCATTCCTCCCTTGCTTCGTTTATCCAATCTGGTTGGATAATAGAAATGGCGCACAACAATGCTTCCACATCCTCATCCTTTCTTGAGAGTGCATCTGCCACCACATTTTGCTTCCCTTTTTTGTAGATGATTTCAAAGTCATAACCCAACATCTTTGTGACCCACTTTTGTTTCTCTTCAGAGGATAATCTTTGTTCTAAAAAGTATTTAAGGCTATCATGATCCGTTTTTACCTTGAAGTGTCTTCCCATTAGGTAGGGTCGCCATTTCTTAAGTGCATGGAGTATTGCCAACATTTCCTTCTCATAAATAGCTTTGCTTAAAAACTTTCCCTTGATTGGACGACTTTCAAAAGCAATGGGTCTTTCATCTTGCATTAGAACAGCACCAATTCCATTTCCTGAAGCATCACATTCCACAATAAAGGTTTTTGTGAAGTCGGGTGTAGCTAAGACCGGTGCTTGGCACATTGCCTCTTTAAGATGTTCAAAGGCCTTTGTTGCTTCTGGAGTCCATGAAAATGCATCTTTCTTCAATAATGTTGTTAGAGGTGCTGCTATTCTCCCATAATTCTTAACAAACTTGCGATAATACCCTGTCAACGCGAGAAATCCTCGCAGATGCCTTATGGATGTGGGTATTTTCCATTCCTTAATGGCTTTAATTTTGCTAGGGTCTACCTCAACTCCTTCATGAGATACAATATGACCTAGATATTCCACCTCTTGGACTCCAAAGAAACATTTGGATCTTTTTGCATATAATTGTTTCTCCTCCAATAGTTGTAGAACCCTGTCAACATGTTTAACATGATCCTTCCAAGACTTGTTGTAGATTAGTATATCATCAAAAAATACTAACACAAATTTTCTAAGGAATGGTTTGAAAATTGAATTCATCAAACCTTGAAATGTTGAAGGTGCATTGGTAAGGCCAAAAGGCATGACCAAAAATTCATAATGACCCTCATGAGTTCTAAATACTGTTTTCGGAATGTCTTCAGTCTTCATTCTGATTTGATGATATCTCGAACGAAGATCCAACTTGGTGAAGTAAATTGATCCATGCAATTCATTTAGTAATTCATCAATGACAGGAATGGGGAACTTATCTTTAATAGTGAGCTTGTTGAGCTCCCTATAATCTGGACACATGCACCATGATCCATCCTTCTTGTGCACCAATACTACTGGAGCAGAGAAAGAACTTTGACTCGGTTGAATTATACCAGCCTCTAGCATTTCTGCAACCATACGTTCAATTTCACTCTTTTGGACATAGGGATATCTGTACGGCCTGATGTTTGGAGGAACACTTCCTGGAATCAGATGAACAGCATGATCATGATCACGCATAGGTGGGAGACCTTTGGGAGTCTCAAATACCTTGGAATGATTGTCCAGGACTTTTTGGAGATCTGAAGAAATAGATGATTCCGATGTGGAAACATCTAGTGAACATAATTGTGCAATTACACCTCTTTGCTCCTTTTTTAGAAGCTTTGTCATACCATTAGAGCTGATTATCTTTCCTGGTTTCCCTGCAATACCCCTTAATTCAACTTCCTTTCCTTCCGTAGAAAATTTGATGAAAAGTTCTTCAAAATTAAAAGCTATTGTACCCAAGGATTGTAGCCATTGGACTCCTAGTACAACATCAGCACCTCCCATTGGAATGGAAAGCATTGGGCTAGTCAATACATATTCTCCCATGGATAGCTTGATATTATGGCACTTTCTAGAGAAATTTATTGTTCCTCCATTTGCAATCATCACTTGACACTCTGGTGTTGGATATAGGAAGCAATTCAATTCTTTTGCTACCTTACAATGAATAAAATTGTGGGTGCTTCCTGAATCAATCAACACTATTACCTTTTTCTTCTTGATTTGTCCTTGTATTTTGATGGTTTGAGGAGTGGTAATTCCTACCAATGCATTACAAGATATGGTCGGATTTATTTGTTCTTCATCTAGGCTTTGTTCCTCGAGTATATCCTCTTCTTTTGACCTTTCTTGATCCTTTTCTTCTTCCTCTTCACAATCTATGTAGAATAACTTCTTCTCAGCAAACTTATGACCTTTAGTGTACTTGCTATCACAACTATAACAAAGCCCTTTTTCTATTTTCTCTTCCAATTGTTGTGGTGTCAACCTTATAGGTTGTGGAAGACTAGGGGCAACAACACTTCCATCTTTATAGTTGTGAGTGGTATGCTTCCTGGTTGCCATAATTTTGCTTTCCATTTTTCTTGCTAACCTGAATGCCTTCTCTAATGAATCAGGTTCCCAAAGGCGAACATCATGTTGGATATTATCCTTTAAAGACCCTATGAACACATCAATCCTATGCTCCTCTGGAATATCTTTTACCCTTATGTTCAATTTTTGGAACTCCTCAAGGTGCTCCATTATTGAACCCTTTTGTTTAAGACTTATCAGTTGGCTAAAAAAAGTGTTGCTTTTTGTATCCTCATAATGTGCTATCAATTCTTCCGTAAAAATTGCCCAAGTGATAAATTGTTTACGAGAGCAAAGCCATTGATACCATACAAACTAATTTGGTTCCAAATATAAAGTTGCCATACGTACCTTTTGTGTGTTTTGCACATTATTGAGATCGAAGAATTGCTCCATCTGTAATATCCATGTGGAGGGATCCTTGCCATCAAACTTCCTCATATCGATTTTTGGAACATGGTGAGTCTTTGATCCAACATTAGAGTCTATGGAATAATGATTAACATTTCTTTTGTTCTCATCATGAGTTTCGTTTAGTACCCTTTCACCCTTAGTGACCATTTCTTGTAGCAACTTATTCATATTTATCTTCAATTCTTCCATCTTATCATCCATGACATCAATTTTAGCGTCCATGCCATTCACCTTAGCTTCCATGCCATTCATATTAGCTTCTACACCTTTCTTTAAACCTTCCATCTTAGCTTCTACATCTTTCCTTAAACCATCCATTTTAGATTCTGTTGCTTTTTGTGCAAGTGACACTCGTTGCACTTGTTCTTGTAATTTTGATATATCATATAGCATTTCTTCTTCTTCTTCATGAGTCATGCTAGAGCTTTCAGGTTCCTTACTAGGTGTTTTAATTTTCTTTCTTCGGGGCATCAGTTACCAATAATAATGCGCTATTATGCCCTTTGGATTCCTTCAAAATAAATTTTCAAACCAAGCTTAAGCAAAAATTTAAGAAAATCTACACACCTTTTTTCACTTTGTAGGAGCTCGATATTGCCTCTGATGTACCTCTGTACATTTCGATCATATAGTTCTGAATTTGTGACCTGCAGTAGCCCTCTGTGTCCTCTTTCCAATGCCACAAGTCTGACCCAAATTGGATTCTCCAAGGAAGAGTTATGCGAAATCTCCCACAGTGACTTGATTATAGACTAGTTCAGTAGAGCAAACTTGTACGACATGCCACGAGTCACTGTTTCGACCTTTGGATCTGAACAATGCATACAAGAAACTATAGTCCGTTCTCTTTTGTACCTTCTTACGAAATTTCAATCCGATCCCCAGAGAGAAAGTTATGACGATTTTCCCCAGGTCACCTGTTTTTAATGTAATTCAGGAGTCTGCAAAAAGACCAAATTCCTCAGATCATATCTCCGCAAATATCACGCGAAAATTTCTGAAATTTGGACCTAAGCTTCAGCGCGATTTCTTCTCAAATGGGTTTTTTTTGCGACTTCTAAAACGTCACAGAAAAAACGTTATAGCGAAAATTCCACGATGACCTTTTTGGAGCAGCAAAACCCTAGAATCCAAAGCTCTGATACCAAATGTTATGAAACCAGCTCAAGAAAAGATAGAAAAGATAGATCAACACCTTAGAATTCAGCCTCTTCGAGGGGAAACCTCCTTTACATTACATAAATGAACAATTCTTGGATGATTCAAATGACAAAACCTCCTTTCTATATATAGGAGTCTAGGGAGTCACAATATAATCGAGCCGACCTAACAATAATAATATAAAGCCACAAAAATAACAATAGAGAGATTCTATGGGGCACAATAATAACAATATGGGGGCAATAGGGGCACAACAATATTAATAAGGGGTATAACTACAATAGTAATGGGGTAATCACTAGTATTATAGGGACCCAACGGGCTATTTTTCTTTAAGATTCATACCTGATTGTGGGGAAGGGGGTGGTGGGGGAGAGTATAATCAACTTGTACCACATTATCCCCATCACCAATATCACTAGTTTGTTCTAGCTCTACCTTCGTATTTTCATCCAACTCTTCCTTGGGGAGAGTAGGATCACTAAAATACCATCCTTTTGATCTATTCGTGTGCTTCTTTTTTTATTTTTAGTATCTTTTTCACCATAGCGCATGAGTTCTATATATGTATTGTTTAGAAATAAACACGACATTTGAACGTCATGCTATCACAGTATATAATTTGAGAGTTCTGGAAAATCTTATGCGTTAGAGTGATATGATATGGTAATTCTTTGCTAAGTTTTATCTCCACCTTCTAATGCTTTCTATTCTTTTTAGGTGCATTTTTTAAAATTTTCTTAGTTTGTTCCCAATATCTTCAATGATTTAATGGTGCTAGAATGGAAAGGGGAGATTTATGAGACTAACCTAAACTCACATAATAGCGACCACCATGGAAGTCGCATCAAAACTAGGGAATCACTGAGTAATAGATAATCGAGCCTGCCCCATCCATGGTCCATTATTTAGTACAACGTCGAGCTCTTTTTGTGTATCAAATTGGACCACAACAAGGAAAATTTTAAGGTCGGAAGTTTATCTTAAAGTTTCGAAATCTCGGCGAATCCTAGTAGTTCTTAATATGACAATTGTGAAATGTTTGGTGATATTTTTGTAGAGATATTTAGATTTCTAATGATTATATATTACTAGATATAAAATTTTCGCGATTGTTAAGGTAAAATAATTTTATACTGAAAAATTTGGGCGAATCATTTTTTGAAAGAAATGGAAATTGGCAAATATTTTTCTTGGAAAAAGAATTGAAAATTAGCCCACCTGCGAATATTAGCCCTTAAAATTTTCCAAGAACCACAAACAATCCCTTTGAGCATAGGTAAATATCACAATTAGGTGACCATGAAGAGAACACCCACTCTTGTAATGCCTGTGGTTTTGCCCAAACGCCATTAAACCTACCAATAATGGCTTATGACTCTAGAGTTGTGAATAAGGAGGATACCAGAAGGATATTTACCTCCATGGGTGGAGCTTGCTCCATTTGATCCACAATGTATGAACCTAGAATATTATGGTTTATTTGTGTAGGATTTTGATCCTTCCCCGAAAAATACATCCTTGAAAGGAGTTCTTGCGCCAAGTCAACCGCTGCAACCTAGAGACTCCTTTTTTTTTTTTTGTGACTTTGTATTCTTGAATTAAGTTTGAATCTTGAGAAATTTTCCGTACAAACTATAACCTATGAAATGAAACTACTTGTCCCCAAATCTGCTACTTTTTGTGGCTTCGTATTCTTGAATAAGTTTGAATCTTCAGAGATTGTCCGTGCAAACTATAACCTATGAAATGAAACTACTTGTTCCCAAATCTGCTAATTTCCTATTTTAAAGAGATGGTTGCTTCTAAGCTCTTGATCCAAAAAAACGTCGAAGCCACATTGAAGTTTTTAATAAAAAAATTGAAAAGGTTTGTTCCGTGTTGACACAAAAAGTAAGGTAGAAGAGGCCCCGCTAGTGGTAAGTGTATTCTTAAAGGCATGCCACTTAAAACTTGTAAACCCCATAAAAATAAGGATCATTGGTTCATGACGAACCCCCGATGGGATGAGACATACATAGCGTAAAAGGTAATCAAAGTAAAGGAGAAACAAAATACCTGCGGATTGTAGCAACGTATATTGAACTCCATATTGTTTTCGTTTCTGAAGGTCGAGTGTCAACTTTAAAATCGAACCGAGGCATCTCCAATCAATGCCCACACGAGTTCCACAGACTGAACCTTGCGTTATAGCTCTGGGCACCTCAGTCTATTTGAGTCGACCATAAGCCAGGTTTTGATAATTCGCATAAGATTCTTAAGCCCCACCGTCATGAATAACAATGCCTAAATATTCCAGTGCCAGATCGAAAGGGTTGTCACTTACATGAGAGCCGAGCCCACAAGAGTCGAACCCTAGCTAAAACACGAATGTAGTGTCATGAAATTTGAAAGCGGCCACCAAGTCCACCATTTTCCAGCTCATGCTTACGCTACCCGTCAAATTACTAATGGCCGTGTGTTAATAGAAATATATATATATATTTCAAATTAGGAATTAATAAAATATGGAATATATTTATTGATGAGACATTATTTTAAGTGAACCCATGTTTAATTGATTACACTTCAAAGAAATGCAATATATAAATGAGTATTTTTTTATTTCAAATTAGGAATTAATAAAATATGGAATATATTTATTGATGAGTGCTTATTTTAAGGAGATCAATGTTTAATTGATTTTAAGAGATGCAATATATAAAATTAGTATTTTTTTTTCAGAAATATTTTATTATAATTTATTTTAATATTGTTTTTATAAATTATCATTCATTTTACGTTATTTTTAAATTTAAAAATACATAAACTCGATACTATAAATACAAGAAAATACAAAATTTGCTGACCTTATTTTAAGGAAACTAATATCTTTAAATAAAGTAATATCAACTAGTTTATTATCCACTTTCAAATTATTAGACAAAATTCTAAAATAGATTTGCAAATATATCTATATCTATATATATATATATATAAAGTCTTATTATTTACCTACATATTGTGGAGTTGAGTTAGTTGAGCCCTACCCATCTTTCTTTATAGTTTTGTCCCACTGTGACTTTGGTTATGAGGGGTGAAGTTCATTATCAATAATAATATATTTAGATGGTTTGTACCCACTCCATCATCATCTACCTAAGTTACTCCTATTACTTATGTAAATAAAAGTTTATATAGAAAACATGTTTTCAGAGATCTAAATGCTATGTAGGATGTGTCATAGGTTATATGTGTCCTGGTTTAAGAAAGTGTAGCATTAATTAACGAATAGGTTTTGATGGTCACAAACAATGTTTTTTGGAGTAAGAAAGATGATTTAGTAAGGAACATCATAATTTTTTATGTGATAATTCATTAAACTTGTATATATATATATATCTATATATATATATATATATATATATATATATATATATATATATATATATATATATATATATATAATTGCAATTTTATGATATAAATATGAATAAAAAGGATTAAATTCATTAAACTATTTCTTTTCAAAGTTATAGTTAATTTTAACAAGGTACTATAGTTAATCTATAGATGAGTGACTACTTCAAGGAAACAAGTCTACCCATCATCTTAATATTTATCCACTTAATCCACTTCTGAAAATATATAAAAAATGCACTAATTAAACATTGAGAGAGAAAAGATAAAAATGCTCTAATTATGACATCAAATGGAGGTTGGGACCTAGGGTTTGGATTTCATATTTCACCTACCCATCGTTATCATTTTAAGTAATTTCATTCCACTCTTCTTTTCCTTTGATGGTTAGCCTTAATATTTAAGAATGATGGGGTTGGATGGGGTTACATATGTTCCATCATATTGTACCTATTTTATTTCTCCATGTATTAATGATCTAACTACAAAACCAATACGAAAGAGCCATTTACACATTGTCTCAAATTTTCCTTGAAATATTTAGATGATGTGTACGATGTATTCATGGGTTGTTTAGGACCTCTTCAATGCTTGAGAAACTACAGTCTTAACCAAGCACTATGTTTCATCAATATTAGAATTTTTTGTTTCCACAAGGATGGGTTATCACAAATCCAATTTCATTTCTCCATTGCAAAGTTGGGTTGGACCACAAATCCATTTGTTACTATGTCATAACTCACTACACTTTCATAAAAATTAAACACACACACACACACACACACACACACACACACACACACACATATGTCTAATTATAAAATTATGGTATAAACATCAACAAAAGTGATATAATTCATTAGATTTTATTCTGCCATGTTATAGTTGATTTTAACATGGTTTTAAAAGTTATTATTAATTGCATTTTTCGTAGAAAGACAAATATTTCACATTATGAAAATAATAAAATACACAACTTATTTAAGATAATTTTCAAAAAACATACTATCCCCATGTTCTTAAATCCTCAACTAAACATTGAAAGAGAAAAGATATTAATTTCTTGACCATGGCATCAAAATTTGTGTTTGAAGTTATTTCTTCTTCTACCTATCCTTATCCTTCTTTAGAGTTTTGTTTCACTTCCACCTTGCTTATGAGGGATGGCCTTCAATATAAAGAATGATAGTGTTGGATGTGATGCACCCAACTCTGATATCTAATACCTAAACTACTCCCCCTATTACCCCTTCTAAATCCTAATCTTTTCTTCAAATATTTGGATAATGTGTGAGATATCTTCTTGGATGTGTCCTCTCCATAGTTTGAGTAGCTATAGTAGTAAGCAACCATTAGGTTTCAACTCTCTTAAAAAAATATGGGAACAAATTAGGCCATAGGTCCATCCTTATATGTCATCAAAGATCTAGTCCTTTATCAATTTCTTCCTCCTTTCCTTAACACCACTCTCTAACTCCTCCATTCATCTTTGGGACTCCTCTAAGAATTAGTAATAGTAAAGTTTTTCCACTTCCTAGGCACCTTTAATAGCTTGAAAGGCATGGTTTATGTGAGTAAAGGAGGTTTTTCCAACTTAGGCATTTCTATTTTGCTTCCTCCATTTCCTATATTCCCTATATCACTCCATGCGCCTTCCATTTAGCAAAGGAAACTCAAAATAAAATGTGACCCTTCCATCCTTGCATCCATAGATTTCCACAACCTAGTGCCTTATCTAGTGAAAGCTCATTTCTCAACATAGCTATTATCCCACTTACAAAAATAAAAGGACCAAGGAACTTATAAACAAAATTACAAACAATAAGTATTAAAAAATATGCCAATTAAAAACATAATCATAAAAAATGACATAAAATAACAAATGACAAGGCGATTGAAAACCCTTAATATACATCCAACCCATGCAAGAAAAGGAACCCTCCAATTCATAATAATCATGAGTGCATCAATACCCCTTGCAAAAGTATCATGTTTACCATTTAATTAGTGAATCTTTCACCTTAAAAACCAATGATCACAACTTGTTATTACGAGATGCCTCACTATATTCTAGAAGTCTAGATCAATGGAATGGATTGATAATCCACCCTAGGGAAGCTCACACTGCTCTTTTTCATTTTTTTTTTCGCGAAAACACAATGTTGTAACCAATCTCTCTTATTAGGATGATGGTCTGGTATAGAAAAATTGGAAGGTGAACAAAAAATATTAACTACCATGCACTAAACCAGTAATTATCTTAATGCCTTTCAATCGTGTGATATCATTTTATTCACATCCAAGTACCAAGATGTGACTTGATGCATTGTGCTTAATATTTTCCACATATCTAAAAGAAGGCACATCTCCCAATGAATACCCCTTCTCTATAATTATTGTATATATATATATATATATATATAATTCAAAAAAAATTATTTATTTTAAAAAAATATTTGAAAATGAGTTAGTATTATTTTTATTTATTTACTTTTAATATATTTAAAAAAAAAGTCAAGAAAAAAAGAAAGAAGTCATCATATGCATGTCTATTATGTATTTAGGATTGTAAAATTTTTGCTCAACCAAGTATGATAAAGACATTGTAAAGTTTAATATTTCCATTTGATTAAAAATAAATTAAATTATTAACATTATAATTATAATTAATAAATAAGTGATTTTAGATTTAGTTTAACTCTAAATCTATTACTAAATATTGGAAGGGTCAACTATCTTCAAATACAAATTTCTTAAAAATTATTTAATACCTTTTAACATTCACAAATCTAGCATTAAGATGGAGCTAAACAAATATAATAATCATTGCATTTGCAACCATTATTTCAACAAATATAAACAAATAATATATTATTAAGTATATATGGATGGATATTTACAGCTTCATTATCGCCTATGGGAAATTAGGTAGGTGAACTAACATCTATCGAAATTTTACATTATTCTTTTGTTTGATGGATATATTTCCTCCCGTAATTCGAAGTTACAGAGAAGCCCATCTGCCCATTGATCCATTCGTTGACATTAATCTCACAAAGAAGACTATTCTTACAACATTTCGTGCGGGAGAATTAGCTGTAAAGAGGATGACCATGGCAGGAGAGTGGAATTTTTTTCATCGAAATTGATGCGAGAAAGTCAGTCTGACTGATCCAATAGAGAAAGTCCTGTAAATGGTGAAAGTTAAGATAATTACAGTGCAAGATAAGATAATTACAGTTTGACATGATAATTAATTTTTGGTTGAAAGGAAAGTGAAAATAATTTTTTTTTGTTTAATTTCGTTATATTAGCTATTGCTTTTAAAGGTGTAAATATATACTGAAAGGATGTAAGATTTCCAAAGACCATCGTTGATGAATCTGGAGGCATGGTAGATCTTGATTTACAATAGATCTAAACTGGTTTATTGTGAATATGTACTAAATATTTTAATGTGTACATAGAAGTTCACTCTTATAAAAATAAGTTATTTTTGAAAGAGGTCTTAAAGAAAGGTAGGGTTTAAATGTGATTTTTTTTTAAGAGGAAGCATTTTATAGACATTTTTTAAGTTTAAAGTTGGTTCCATCCGAATCTTTTTATGGAAACCCTCATTTCTTCTCTAATTGATAACTCCATATTTGACTCACTTATGAGTTGTGATTCAAGCTAGTTAAAAAGTAAATCCCTTGTTATAGCAAAACTAGTAATATAAATCTTTGTTATATGTTAATATAAAAAAATTCAAAATTAGTGATATAAGTTTGTTTTATTAAATCATTTTAATTTTGAATTTATTAACCAAAGGATAAAAAAATAATTAAGATGGAAATCTATAGATGTTTAAAAAATTAAATAAATTTATTATAGTTTTTTTTTTAAATGAGAAAGAGAATTCAAACATACTAGTAAAAAACATAAATATTATACTCTTTTAAAATAAATTATAAAATATATTTAGCTTATCTAAATCTAAAATATATTTGTCTTTCCTAAATATACTAATAAAAAGAAGAAATATTAATCATGCTAACTAAATATATATAATTAAAAAAATAACATTTACATTTATCTAATATAAATGTCCAACATTTTTAATATACAAAATTGATTATAAATTTGTTTAAATAAAAATTCCAAAATAACCAATGCCCAATTTGCTAAAGAAGTATAATATTGAAATCTATATTTAAAAGCTCAAGAGTGTCGTATCTATTAAAAAATAGAGAATCATCAATTTCTTATTATTTAGCATTTGAAATTGCTTAAACTAAATCCAATATACAATTTTCATATTACTCACCAAATTGTAATTGCCTAGAGAAACTCCATTATATAAAGCTAATTTTTAAGGTTATGTATAATGAATATACATCTAAAATAGAAACTTATGTGGATGGTAAAAACATAAATAAAACTAGATGTTATACAAATTTTTCGCATAAAATTATGATTAAAAGGTGAAAGTGAAAAGCTTAGATATATATAATCAGTTATATAGACATTGCCCCTAATTTATGTTTCTGTTCGACAACTGAGTACCCTCACATGTGCATATTTCATATAAAGGTCTTCCTAGTTTATGAATAATTTAAAGAATATGGTTGCGAACTACACTAATTATATCAACATCGATGCCAAGGAAACAAATGGTTGTATAACACTTTCTCGTGGACAAAAAATGTTTCAATTTAACCACACTTGGGAGGCTCAGATTAAAACGAAGGTGACTTTGAAGAAGATACAAACTATTGTGCAAAAATTCAATTATATATACCTCAAGATCATGCAGCAACGTCAAGCTCACTACATCGATAGATCTATATCAAAATTGAGTTATAGAATAACTATGAATTACAATTTAGCTACATAGGCTGACAAGATATAATATGATGGTGATGGCCATCAATTTGATCACCAAATGGTAGTAATCTGGCTTGTTCAAAAGAATTTGAATAGGTAATTGTTGGTTACATAAGAGAATGAATGTGGGAACATACAAAATTATATAGAGAGGTTCATGGAACCTCAACTATGATCTAATCAAACATAATAAACATTGAGGATTTTTGAAGTTCGTCATTTGAATCACGTGTTTTCGAATGACTTGTGGCATAAAATCCATGTTTATTAAAGTTGGTGTTGTTTCCGTTTCTGGTCATGATATTTGGTTTATGCCTAGTCTAAAATACATGAGGTTTTGGGAGAGGTAAACAGATTGGCGCTCAATATCTTCAAACTTGTCCCCTTTTTATTGGTTTGACATCATGTTAAATCACTAAAATTTTAGAAATATGTGTTCTCTTACAACATTTCTTCTCATTTCAGTTTGATATTTATGGTGAGTCTGATAAATTGGACTTGACTCGATCTCAGGTTTTTGTTATGCCTTCCTCTCTTGCTAGAAAACAAGCTTATCAACATTACACTACTAGAATTCCTACTTAAGTTCATGGAATTTAAGTAGATTAAGAGTTTAGAAATGCATCAGAGTCATGATCGAGTATTGTAGGTCACAAGATTTAGTAGTTGGGGTTTAACCTGATAATCCTTGGACATATTTATGTATATTATTCTTAATAAAGTCATCCATTTACATCCTTATTTTGTCCAACCAAGATCTTTTGTACACTTCTTTGCATTCTGTTGACGATGCCCATAGGATGCGAGGATACTTTGAGGCTTACAGTGCAAAGCTCCGATTGTCTGACATATGATCCCTCTGATCGCTGATTTTATCGCTATTGGTGTATTGGCCCTTAGCTATTTCAATGTCGCTAGTCCTTTGGCCTCTCTGATATGCGTAAGTGATCACTTCTGGACGATCAATCTGGACTCTCAATCCGACAGTCCAGGATCCATCGCATTATCGCAACCGCTCTTCTCGATGGTCAGACTCCTACCACTTCAAAGTGTCGATCTGATCAATTTTCATGACCTGATAAGGGTATAATCTAGTTTTTATAATATTTCAAGTCCATATTCTAAATATGACAATCTTTTGTCCTCAGTTTTAGTGTAAGTCGAGTTTTATACTTGCGAAACTTAAACTGAGTAATAAACTCCTCCAATGTGATATTTCACTTTGCTCCTCAGTGACATCATCTGGACTGTTGATCTTCCATGTCCAACGGCTACAAAGCGTTGATGCTTCACTTCTTGCTCCTTGTTTTTGCTTTGTTTTTATGCTAAGTCTTCAATTCTTCCATGATTCAGCTCCTCTTCAAAGGTTTTGATTCCTTTAGTGTTTATGTTGCAACTCCCTCCTGAGCTTGATTTTTATGATTTTTATCACTAACAATGGACTCTACTTAATCCCTCAATGGATTCAAACATCCATCACGAACCGCTTGGCTCGTTCTTCTCCTCTGTACTCCGCCTCGACTCTGCTTGCAACCTCTATTACTTAACCTACATGTTCACACAGTAATCAATCAATGGACACACGATTAACACATTTCCACACTTATAATCAAATTCCTTTTTATATAAACATATAAAAAGTTGATTACATAAGGAGATTCTATGTCTCGTGGCCTGATCTTCTGCTATTAGTGGCCTCCTCCTCTTTCTGCCTGTAGGCTTACATATATGCCACAAAGTTCTATTCAACTCATCTTGGTTAAACTCCTAAATCTATTGAATTGACTCCTAGATGTACTCTATCCTCTATGTCCAATTCTAACTCATTAAATTCCTAAAATATCTCTAGATTATTCCTCGAATCATGACTACTTTAAGATTTGGATTTGACTTCTAACTCTTTATTGTTACTAGCCACTCATGTCCTCATTTATTTGAGAGCATTTACAACTTCCTCTCACTATCTAATTAATTTCTGTTTTATGCACTCAAAATCCTAATATTACATCAATTTATCACTTAGGAATCCAACTTCCTAAAAATACATGACCCCCTCTATCTACTTATTTACAATTATTTTCTCTTGGGTTGAATGCTCTTTCATCGAACTCCCAAAGGAGAAAATATTCATGATCTCCTGATCATGTGTCTTCTGATCTTTGTCTTCCTGGATCCCATACTTTGTTTTGTAATTGCCCAAATGCCTTGTACCTTTGTTGTTGATGTATGTCTGCTATCTTTCACTCCATCTTCATCTTCTTGTGAATCAGGTTCATGCTCTGATTGATCATTCTTCCTGCTATAATCAACTCTCTCCCTATGGCATGTTTCATCATCAGTTGCCACAAATCTTCAATTTCTTTTTCCAGCACATCTTTGGGCTACCGCATAATCTACCATTTACTTCTGCCTCTTCATCTTCGCTTCAAGTTGTTTTTGTTGTCCACTAATTCTTTAAACTGTTGCTAGTTACTTTCACTTTGTAGCTTCCGGTTTACTTTTTATTCTTCTTTTTCTCTTGCTCCAACATTTTCTTTGCTACTCAAACTTTTGCTTTGCCTACTATGTTGGCTTCTACATTGACTCTTATACTGATTGTCTCCCTATCATCCTTACCCTCTTTCATGATTGTTTTTGTTTTCTCTGAATCATGACTTTCCAACATTTTTTCCAACAATTGAGTATCTTTGTTCCATGGATTTAATTCTTCCACACAATCTTCTTCTTTCATCTTTATTTGGTTCCTCATCTATACCAAATCTCCTCCAGCACCTGCAACTAAACATGCTCTCACAAAACACTTGTTACATCAAAGTCATAAGGCTTCTATGCCTTATCTTCCTTTGGCGACAAGTCGATTTGCTTCTGTATTTCTTTCACCTCTGTCAATACATCAGTATGTTGTTCTAAATTCTTAAAAGAACTCATGAGACTGTCAACTAGTCTCTCTTCCACATCATCTTTTCCAATAATATCTCTCTGTTCTTGCCCACTATAGTGAGCTTCTTCTTTTGCAGTATCAAATCACTGAACTTTCATATCCACCTCCTTTTTCTTATGACTGTCATTCATTAAAATGTTTTTGTTTTCCTTTTGCAGCAATCTCTCTTGAACATCTATTCTCTGTTTTTCCAACTCCCTTCTTTGAAAGTCTAATTTCCTATATAACTCAATAATTTCAATTGAAGTAGATTTTGGAAATTTCACACAGTTTTCCATATATTCCTTTGAAAAATCATCAAATATAAGTCGTTTGCATAGACTTCTTCTTCCTTAACATCTTTCAGTAGATGTCCTTCTTCTTCCTTGACTGTCTCAACAACTTCCATGGCTATTTCCATTGTGCCTATCATCATTTTGGATTGATGATCCTTTACTATGTTTTCAGCTAACATAGTATCTTCTTCAAGTTTTCCTTCAGTCTCTTGTTTCTTATCTTCCCCAAGAGCTATCCATTTCTCACCATCTGCATTATCATTCTCCTCTATGACAGTGTTTATAGACTCATCCATAGACTTTTCCTTTTGTATGCAGTCAAATTCTTCTTCTTCCAAGAAGTTTTATTTGTCACCTTTTACTTCTATATCTTCATTTAATCTGAAGATATCTTCAAAAGGTTTCTTTTTTCTTGCAATATCTGCCATCTTACACAAAATATTAGTTTTAAAAACATAAGGCCCTATGGTCTCACTGGATGTTTCAGCCATCATATCTCCTTGCTATTCTAAATCCTTCATATGATTCAGAAATTCTTCGATGGTCTCTTGTTCAATCTCCTTAAGCCCTTCACTTGGTTGCTTGATATCTTTCCTCAACTATATATGGGACCTATCTATCTCATCTTCTTCCAGAATAGAATTTAGATTCTGCTTGTCTTCTTCCTCTTTTATGACAATATCATCAAATTGTCCTTCCTTACATGTTTCCCCTGCAAAGATACACAAATTGTCAGATTTAAAACCATGTGACCCTTTGGTCTCACTTGAAGTTTCATTCTTCAAGTCTTTATCTTCACTTTCTCCCAGAATTTCTCCCTGTTCTGGTTCAAAAATGGACTCTTCCATTTCCAACTCAACTTCTTTGAGTTTTCCCATCAACCACCTTACCTGGTTTTGTTGTAGCCTTCTCTGCAATTTATGCCACTTCACTGGCTTCTTCCTCAAGACCCAACCTAGTCTCTGTCTTTCCTCAAGTATTCTCCTTAATGCATCGAGTTTTTCTTTTAACTCTACAATCTCTTTGTCA
Organism: Pinus tabuliformis; assembly: GCA_031772625.1. Classification (NCBI taxonomy): domain Eukaryota; kingdom Viridiplantae; phylum Streptophyta; class Pinopsida; order Pinales; family Pinaceae; genus Pinus; species Pinus tabuliformis. The sequence goes on from CM062820.1 coordinate 1,450,909,141, forward strand.
ATTTCCTCTTGACTCATCCTCTTTCCATTTGCATTGGCATCCTCTTCCTTCATATTTGTTCTATTGTGGCTTCTCTTTGAACCTCTGCTATGACTATCAGTAGTCATCTTCTTCTCCTCTTTCTTCATGAGCTCCTTACTCATTTGCAACAAGCCTCTTCAACATCTAGTCCTCCTCACTGCAATCTTACCTCACTAATATCTCCTCACTCGGTCTTTTGGTAAGCACATGTCCTCTATCTAGAACCTCCTCTCAAGCAACACCTTTGCTCCTTCTAGGCTTCTGCAATCTTTTACTCTCTCTTGAGAACACTTTAGTTGTCCTCTCTCTGTCCAAACTTTTGTTGGATTTTTCAGGTTCACTGCTGCTTCTCTATCAGAGTGTTTTCCTTACTCTATCTTCAAGAACACATCTGGTTCTCCTCTCACGGCCTCTCTTACTGTCACCTATACATTAGTATATAAACACACATTCTCAATTTAAAACAGAACATAACCTATTACCTCACCTTCAAGATCTCAGCATGATCTTGTTTCATCCTTCCACGTGTGCCTTAGATGGATTGTCCTCTGCATCATGCATCTGCAAGTTCTGCTACACATCACCTCTACGTGACTTCTTCTATCAGATTAGAATCTGATCCTTCTTCTTGCCTGCATAAACACCTTAACACATATTTTGTTCTCAATTCTTTCTCATAGAATTTCTTTCTTATGTTTTAACCAATTGTTTCAACTTAAATTCTGCTCTGATACCAAATGATGCAGGGCTACGCCCGCACATACCCACAGTAAGCATAAACATGCACAAATACATTTTTCCCATGTATTTAACTCACAAGAGAGTCAAATATTCAACCATACATGGTTAAGGCCCTTTTAGCCATAGTTCCTTTTATATCTAAACCAATCACCCCGCTTAAACCTCCTATTTGGAGTTAAATTAATCCTCAAGACTTCATTTATCCATTTATTAAATTCTTCTATTATATCCTTCTTATCGGGACACTATCACCCCATAGAAACCTTCGTTAACCTTTATAAACCCTTAAAGCACACATATATAACCTTTACCTTTCAAAACCTTGGTGCATATATGTTATATCGCATGAAATGCTCTATCGGTGTTGTTTGCTTCTAAAACCCATTTACAAAGGAAAATGCTCACAAAACATATCTTTTCCACCTTTAGTACAGTTTGTGCACATTTCCCAAGGATAGCCTTTATTGCAATCGGCTATAGCTCCCTTCATGATTCATACATACATGCTTCATCACCCCTCCGACTCCGATATGTGACCATTGGACTATTAACACCACCTTTTTATGTTAAATAACTCGGCACAACACCTTCATGGAATACAAAGGAGATTCCACTCAGAACCCTTTATTTGGATTTCAAAAGCTATATACCTGCATTCATCAAATAATTAGGTCCGCTCCTCCGTATTAACTCTTCCGCCGCTCCGATTTCCCGACCTCCAGTCCTTTCGATCGATGTTTTTATCACTATCGGCATATTAGCCCTTAGTTATTCCATTGTCACTAGTCCTTTTGCCTCTCCGATATGCGATAATTGATCACTTCTGGACCATTGATCTGGACTCTCGATTCGACAATCCAAGATCCATCGGATTATCACAATCGCTCTTCTCGATGGTTAGACCCCTACCACTTAAAAGTTCCGATCTAATCAATATTTTCGACCCAATAAGGGTATACGACACTCTTTATAATATTCCAAGTCTGGATTCTAATTCAAACTATGTTTTGCGCTCATTTTTAGTGTAGGTCAGGTTTTATACTTGCAGGACTTAAACTGAGTAATAAACTCCGTCAATGCGATATTTCTCTTTTCTCCTCAGTGACATCATCTGGATCGTTGATCTTCCAGATCTAATGGCTGCTGAGCATCGATGCTTTACTTCTCACTGATTCTTTTTACTTAGTTTTTACGCTAAGTCTTCAGTTCTTCCATGATTTAGCTCCTCTTTAAAGGTTTCAATTCATTCACTGTTTCCACTGTGACTCCCTCCTCAGATTCATTTCTATGATTTTTATCACTAAATTTGGAGTCTATTTAATCTCTCAATGGATTCAAAGATCCATCACGAACTGCTTGGCTCATTCTTCTCCTCTGTACTTCGCCTCGACTCTACCTGCAACCTTTGTTACAAAACCTACTAGTTCACATAGTAATCAATCAATAGACACACGATTAACACATTTCCACACTCATAATCAAATTCCTCTGTATATAAACATTTGATTACATAATGAGACTCTCTATCTCGTGGCCTGATCTTTTGCTATCAGTGGCCTCCTCCTCTTTCTGTCCATAGGCTTACATATATGCCATGAAGTTCTGTTCAACTCAACCTGGTTCAACTCTAAAATCTATTGAACTGACTCCTAGATGTACTCTATCCTCTATGTCCACTTCTAATGCATTAATTCCGAAAATCTCTCTCTTGTTCCTCGAATCTTGAACTACTTTAAGAGTTGGATTTGACTTCGAAATTTTTGTCACTACTAGCCACTCATGTCCTCATTTATTTGAGAGCATTTACTACTTCCTCTCACTATCTAATTAATTTCCATTTTATGCACTCAAAATCCTAATATTAGATCAATTTATCACTTAGGAATCCAACTTCCTAAAAATACATGACCCCGTATCTCTACTTATTTGCAATGATTTTCTCTTGGGTTGAATGCTCCTACATCATATCGGTATCTGTCAGGAATTATTGTTGTGTTAAGCTCGATAAAATGTATGGTTATATTTTTTCATGGGTCTATCCAACTAGTGCTTCAGAAAATTGTGGGTAATCTCGGTCTGTGTATGTAGCACCTTATAATTATATGGGTGTCCGTCACTACGAGTCTATACAATTGGGTTAATTCACTCTCGTCATTCTGTTATAATTTGTATCTAAGTAAATGTGGTAATAATGTTTTGTTGGTTGGTTTATGTCTTTGCATCTAGCCAAATTTCCTAGTTACAGGTTGTTCTGTTACAAGTCGATATAAATCTATGTTGTTTGAGTGTGAGGCTCTCTCAAACACTTTAGTTTGGCTTATGTGGAATAGTCAAAACTCTATATTTTGACTATTGGTCCTCAGCATTTTATCAGTTGTTCTATTCTCTTGTTCCTTTCAAGCTTGCAATCATTTATGTTATTGTTATAGGTGTGACCCCATTCAGGAAACCATGCCTCATAGGAGAACGTGCATTGTAGGAGGGGTGTATGGGTAGGATCTTGTAAGGCCAAAAATGGGCTAGACTATTTTCTCGGGACTCCAAAACAACCAATTTTAATATAGTTCCCCTAGAAATGAGGAGAGGAATTGGAAAATCGGAAATGCAAGCAAGGGTGAAAAGATAGTCCTACTAAGACTGTGAGATTCTAGATGACGTTTCTTATTGGGTTCTCAACCCTAGTGATATCAATGTATGGAAAAATTAATACATAAATTTGGTATCCCTACATTGGTAGATGAAGGCACTCCTTTGTCTAGTCTCGAAGGATAAATAAGTGGAACGATATAATGTATCTACTTCTCTCAATGACATCAAGAGGATTTTTAGGAGCCAATACTTCACATTCGACAAGCTAGATGAAAAGCTAACTCACATAAAGGGGCAACAAATATTGTGACTCAAACAATGCACCTCCTAGATCGAGTACTAGAGGCCTTGCTACCATCTCTTCGTCTGAATCAAAATGATATTTATGCTTCCTAGTTTTCTTAGACGTATGTTATGTGATGCATTGTGAACCCAACAAAAAATGACTTTTTGTAATATAATACTAATTACAGCTATGATGTTCGAGCATACTGTCGTATAAAAAATAAGCTATCTAAAGAGTGAAAGAATGTCATTCAGCATCATTCTAACACCTTTAATATGCTTCGACTTAAATGTCTTCTTAATTTTTAGAGACAACAGAGCCCTCAACACTAAAACAAGTGGACATTGAATGAATTAATGAAGGTGTAAGCGAAAACGATAGGATCCGGACGAACATTCAAGTTGTTATCTATTAAACAGTTAAGATATCGATAATGTATACGCATCGCGACCACGCAATCACTACACAGAATGGTATGGAAAAATAATAATGGCTCCGCACCAGATATTCAACCTTTCTATGATCGTTCAATGCAAGTCGAACAAAATTTCTCCTAGTATTTTTTCAGCATATAAAAGCGTGCAACAAATGATGCACTACTAGATGCATATAAGTTAACCGTAGATACCAACCAACACTTCTTGTAATGCTAAATATCACATGAGAAAAGAATCTGGTGGGGGAAACATTGATACCCATTACAGGAACATGATTACCATTTTATCAATTCCATTGTTATTTTACCATTTTATCAATTCCATTGTTATTTTGACCATGAAAATCTAGTTTTCTCTGAAGGTCTTTACCCAGTTCGCCTCCCACTACCTGCAGTTGGAGGTTATCAGAAAGTTGGAGAAGTAGAAGCTTTGGGACCTAGTGTGGAAAATATTCTCGGTAGTGGTGGTGCTAATTTTGTCCGCAGCGCTGGGGGACTCATATAACTAATAATGGCGACGATGGTAGAACATACTACATATTCATTTCTGTTGTTCATTGTTTACCCAATTTGCCCCGCACTACCTGTAGTTGGAGGTTATGGGGGAGTTGGTAGAAACTTTCGGAAATTTTGTGCTCCAGTGGGGGAGCAGGGCTTTGAAATTGGATTTTGGCCATCAACCGTCGAAAACAAAAGTAGTAGTGAAAGACGTACCGTGGAAATAAAAAATAGAAAATTGTAGGCAATGAACGGATTCAAAAAAAATATCCTAAGTGTAAATATTTAATTATGATAATTTTTTATTTAAAAATTACAGATACAAATTAATTAACATTTATATTTGTATATATGATGCAATATTATGATTTCATTTTAATTTCATTATCTTCGGTTCCTTTTTGTTTTGTTCAGGTTTGTTCGAAAGATAACTATGAGAAACACAAAATTAACACAAAAATAGCATGAGTTGCTTCTTTTGTATTTGATCCCACAAACTTAATAACTCAACATGCCCGCACTTTAAATTTGTTTCTTCCCAATATATAACTTAACCTAAAGTCATTAAACTTGACTCGATTAACTCCTAATAACTTAACTTAAAGTCATTAAACTTGACTTGATTAACTCCTAAATTTGACCGTACAGTGATGTGCAGTTTAATGGTAAGTTTCGCCGGGTGAAACGCACGAGATGAGGGGTCAAATCTCATTGAGTATATATATAACCTATTGTGTCTTGGCTAGAAGAGTAGGCGACCCCATAGTGGACGCCTCGGCTCTTGTTGGGGCATAAGTTTCCTGCTATTGTGCGGCTTACAGGCGGTTGCACGTAGCCTAGGTTTATAGTGGCAGCCAGTGAGATTTGATCCTGGGTGTGTTCAAGATAACTCTCACCAGTTACCGATTATCCTAGATTAAAAAAAAAAAAAAAAAACTCGTAAATTTGACCGACATGAGAGAGTAATTACCATTTTTACTCAATTTTCTGAACATAAACCCCTAGTACATTGTATACCGTCCAAATTCAACTTTGACAGTTACCATGCTTTTAGCATTGTCCCTTCCTCTAGATTGGTTGTATTATTATATGACCTAACCAATAAATAGAGTGACATGAATGCACATATTTGGTTTGCGTTACCAAATTCTTTATTTCGATACTGACAACACTGAACCCATCGTTGTATTTGTGACCATAATGATCAAACACTGCAAATGTCAAATGTAAGCATCTTGTAAGAGATGAGAACACTGTTATCGGAGCTAAGTAACTCCCAATTCAGTTCCTTGGTTAAGTTATTGACCATAGCATTGATTTTATTGACAACATCTTGCTTTGTTAATCCAATGTAGTCTTTCATGTAACATGATACGAACGGAGCTTCTTCTCCATGCTCCTTGTTAGCATGTATTCACCATGCAATTACCATCCTCTGCATTCCAATTCTAAATTATACCAAGCACGAATAAATCCAGTAATATTACATTTCATTTGTTAACATATTCCATTTCATTTGTTTTGACATAAAAGGTTATGGGGATTACCTTGTATCATTGAGTGTCACTTTTCAGTCGAAGGTGACCCATCGATGTAGTGTCCTCTTGAATAACTTCTAAGTCTTCAAAATCAAATCAATCACAAAAGGATGAACTTTTCAAAAAGTTGGAAAACACTATCGGGACCCAAAAACATGAAGAAAACAGTGGAAAACAAGCTTATCGATGGTTAAAGGAGTGGTACATAGAAGCCGTTGGATCTGGCTAATCAATGGTCCAGATCCGATCGACAAACTGCAATCGAAAAAGGCTATCGAAGGCTGAAGCACAATAGTGGGTAGCGTAATCAAACGAGAGCCATTGATCTATGCGCGCAGATTAATGGTCCATTGAGATTAGCCAAATGGAATTTTTAATGTATTTTAATGTATTTTATTTATTAAACGAAATATAAGGGGAGCATCGATGCAATGAAAAGTGGACCCAAAAGGGTTGGGGAATGAAAATGAATAATATTTCAAATTTGTCCAAAGCCATTTTTACGAGATTTTTTAGTGCTTTAACGTAATTTCCAAATGCAAAGGAAATCCACAAAACAAGTGGGATTTCTAAAGTAACAAAAGCAGTAAGTGGTTTGGGCCGGGCTCCGCCTGAGCCCATACATTGGCTACCACATGTCTAGGCTGACGAGAGAGAAAACCACCCTTATCGAGTACTTAACCCCCGTAAAAAAGGGCCGCCCAAAATGAACCACAGTCGTTCGATATGGATCTCCCAAATCAATGATAGAGATGCAATGCTGAGATACATGCGGATGCGATAAGAGCTATAAGGTGGATTCATAATGTTTCAAGTCCGATTAATAGAAATTTGATGGAGTTTCACAGTTTTGAATGCATTTCTCTGTGTAAACAAAGAACGACGATTTCGAGGGATTTCAAATGCCCGATAACCTATTACGTTACAGTACAGGTGGCCACCATCACTGAAAACATTTAGCAGTGATTGCTAACACTCAGAGGGGGATCTGAGCGCACAAAGGTCGGGAAATCAGAAAGCCCGAGAAGGTGAAATGAACAGATAGCGTCGATTGGCTTTAAAGCCACAGATTGATAGCAAACAAAGCAAGCAGTGATGAGATAGAGATCAAACAGAGACAAAGAGTCAGTGAAGAGAGTCTGTGTACACAGAAGAAACTTAGGGGATCCGAGTAAAGCCTTATTGTTTTGTATCTGTTGTGTGAGGCTCAATTTGAGCTCACTATTATAAAAATCTACTTCTGAAGACATAATAGAGAGGCCACCACTAAAGGCTAAACTAGGAGATGTAGCCCAGGGGTTTTGGGTGAACTCCATATTAAACTTGTTGTGTTTATGTGTGTTGTTTATTATGTTTCTTTAACTGCTTCATTATCTATGTATTTCACGATCTTATCGATCCATTGCACAATGTAACATAGACATATCCATGCACATGAGTCTGTAATACCTTAATAATTCTCTTAAATCTCATTTTCAGATCATGTGGTATCAGAGCTTTAGGTTTTCTAAAGTTAGACAAGCTTGTGCTGAATTGTTGAATGCTAACTTGGTTGTTGACACCTAATCCTCAGCGGTTGCGTGTAGCCGAAATGTGAACAGTCATCAAGAAGATGAACTGATCAGTCACATTCATGTATATAGACAATAGTTACCTAATGAAATATATCAATCAGTTTTTTCTGCCAAGTCTAGAGTTACCCTGGCCTGACATGGTATCAAAGCACAGGTCCCAGGTTCTAAAAGTAGTCGTAACTCCCTCTGTCCTGAGCACTGCCACTGCCTCTGTCCATAACATCGCTCTGTCCATAACGCTTGTCTCAGACCTGCTCCACCTGCGATTTAGCATCATTCATCGCCAGACCTGCTCCATCTGTGATTTTCCATATAATACGCTGCTCAATTTTCCATATAATAAGCTGCGTTGCTGATGGTGTCAGCTGCCTGAAGCCGACTCCAAAACCATTATGTTGGGTGAATATTGTTGGTCTAGGCGCGTTCTGGCCTGACATATGTCTGCCATGGACTGAGGCAGAGCAACGATATGTCTGGTGAGGCAATGGACCATGGTATGCGTTGGTGCCTGTAACGTAATCCTATCGAAAAGACTACGCGAGAGGAAGGTCTGTTTCATGCATTTCTGCAGCGTGAACTCGGCCTGAAGCTTGCGAGCCATTCCGTAAGCATGAAATTGCTTGCATTTTCCACCGAGTATAGCCAATGCTCTGTCCTCCGAGTATAGCTGGTATTCCGAGGCACTGCACCTCAGTGGGAACAGATACGTTCAGTTCCTTAATTGTGCTCATTATCTCCGGTGCAAGTTCCATCTCGGCAAAGGAAGAAACAGTGGGACTCTTCGTTTCCTTTTGAGAATTGGCGGTTCCCTTGGACGGCAGCTTTGCGACATTTGGGGCGTTCTTAAGGTGCCTGGACCGTAGCTTTTCCAATAACAAAATCACACCTGACATGGTATAGATGTAACCTGCCACTCTGATCCGTCTCTGGAACGTCTGGCACTTGTATGTGTAGTGTGACTATCACAGCCTGAGATGGATTTCTGGGAATTGGCTGATACCATCTTTTCTGAGGTTTTGCTTATGTTTCGACGGGGACAACTTTTATGGTAATTCTCAATTGTGGCATGTTCAATTTTTTTAGTCAGGCATTATATTGAATATTTGCTGGAATGACATTTCTGAAGAACTCCATAATAGTTTTAGAGGCCTGGCATTATTAGATGAAGCATTGTCAGTTTTATACCTCTGGCATATTAGATGGCAGCTCTTGTGCATAAAATGCTCCATTTTGGACTGAATATTGTACATAAACTCCTGGCCCACGAATGAAGCCTGAAAACTTCTTTTACCCTTGAATGACCGAAGCTGGGACTCCACTGCGTGGGAATGTGAAAAGATTGATGCGTTGTTTTTCTGATGCATTGAAACATGGCTATCGTGCGTTGTTTTTTATTTGAGATAGAGTGCTGAATTAATGCGTGTTGTTGTGGCTATATTAAAGCAGTGATTTATATGTGCGCTAAAGCTGTGTGCTATATTGATCAGTATATATATATATATGTGTGTGTGTGTGTGTGTGTGTGCGCGCTGTGGTTATATTAACTAGTATATATAAATATTATGGTTTCCATTTGAATGAGTTATGAACTGAGTTTGTAGATATGGAATATAGTGGATACATTATCCTCGGAGGGATTTGAAGAAATAGTACATAAAAGTATTTGAAATCTATTTCCTTTTTAAATACTACTCACTGTATATCAGTAGAAGTTTTTTTTTTATCAACAGAAGTTTTTTATCAGCAGAGACATTTTTTACAGAATGCATTCAATCATCTCTATGGTAGGGATAGTTCTCACTGGCAAGGAGAACTATCCTGAATGGTCCCGGATGGTAAAACACACCCTCATCTACAATGAGTTGTGGAAGGGAGTGTGTGTTGGAGAAGGAGACAATGACCCAGTACAGCCTACATCAAACAAAGAGCTCGTCATTTGGGAAAACAAGAACAGAAAAGCCTATGCATTAATCAAAGCATCTGTAAATGAAGAAGTAAGTCGCCATATTTCATCTTATTCAACTGCCTCTGAAGCTTTACAATAGCTGAAAGAACTCTATGACTCACATTCTACACTTGAAGTTGTTCAGCTCATGATTAAACTCTTCACTCTTGAACTGAAAAATAATGATCCTCTTGCTCTTGCACCTGAAGTAAAGTCTATAATGCATGATATTAAATCCACTAAGGTTGAGCTGGATATCCCTCTTATTGCTTTTCTCAAGGCACTCTATCCTACCTACTCCAAGTATCTTGAGTCTTTACAAGCAAATGGAAATCTTAAAGATATAACCTTTGACTCTCTTATGAAAAAGTTTGCTGAAAGAGAAAAAGCCTTTGGAAAGAAGACAGTTCCTAAATCTTCTGAAGAGACTGTGTGCCTTGCTCATAAAGAAAAGCATCCTACTCAAGACTTTACAAGAGGAAGAGGTGGACGAAGAGGAAGAGGAAGATATTTCAGAGGCAGGGGGGGCAGACATTCTCAAGCAGAAAAAGCAGATCTGCATTGCATTCGCTGCAAACGAAATGGATCACATGATGCTTCTACATGCAAGCTACCATGGGACAAAATTGAGCAGAAAAGAAACCAACAGAAAGGTAAAACTGATGATACAGACAAAGGTAAAGCACCTGAATCTGCTCACTATATTGAGGCACAATGTAACATTGGAGTAAATGAAGATTTTTTTAATGCTTCACTTGCTTCTTCGAAAAATGATTGGTTGCTTGATTCAGGAGCAACCTGTCATATGACTCATAGGAAAGATTTTTTTGAAGATTTCACTAACAATGTTGATGGAGCAGTATACTTTGCAGATTAGTCAAAAATCAAGCCATCACGACTTGGCACAATCAGGCTTAAATTGCCTGGTCTTCCAGACTTTCTTCTGGATCATGTTCTATATCTCCCACAGCTCAAGAGAAACTTGTTGTCCTTGGTCCACATCTGCCAGCAAGGTCACTCCATTCATATGTTTGATGGCAAGCTTGAGGTAATAAAAGCATCTGACCACTCACTTGTCATGAGGGGAATAGAAGAAGAAAGACTTCTCAAACTGCAAGGAACCTCTGCTCATGCACAAAATTTCTCATATATTTCTCATCATGAAGAAGGTACACTTCCATCAAGTTTATTATGGCATGCTAGATTTGGACATTTAAACTATGACAATCTCCGCTTATTGAAGAAAAATGGTGTTGCTGGTTTGCCTACAATTCCTAGAAAACATAAGCAATGCGATGCTTGCATTCTAGGAAAGCATAGCAAACAGTCTTTTCATGATTCACATTCAAGAGCACATAGGAAGCTTGAACTCATTCATTCAGATTTATCTGGTCCAATGCCTGTTCCTTCTGCAAATGGAAATAAATATATCATGACATTTATTGATGATTACACCAGAATGTGTTGGGTTTATTTATTGAAGAACAAATCTGATGCGTTTCAAACATTCAAGAAATTTCATAAATGGATTGAAAATGATGCACAATCTCATATTGGGTCTATTCGCACTGATAATGGAAAAGAATATACATCAAATGAATTTGACAACTAACTTCGCCAACATGGAATCAAACATCAAACAACTGTACCTTATAATCCCCAACAGAATGGTGTAGCAGAAAGAATGAATAGAACAATCTTGAATATGGTACGATCCATGCTTTTCTTAAAAAATGTAAAGATAATGTTTTGGGCTGATGCTGTTCTATGTGCTGCATATATAAAAAATAGATGTCCATCTAGTCCTATAAGAAGCAAGACTCCTTATGAATTGTGGTATGGACATGTTCCTTCGGTAAAACATCCCAGGATCTTTGGTTCCACCTGTTATGCTTTAATACCAAAGGTACATAGAAACAAACTTGGTGTTAGAAGTCATAAGTGTATCTTCGTAGGGTATTCAAACACCTCTAAAGCATACCGTCTCTATGATGAAGTAAATAAAAAGTTTGTTGTATCTAGAGATGTCATTTTTCTTGAATCATCCAAATCTGACAGTGTTGTTGAGCGGCAACTTGATCACTTGGATAGATTCACAAAAACGAAATCATTTCAAGAGTTTGATAATCAGGTTCCACATCTTGAAGGGGGGATTCCTATACTAGATCAACATGTGGAATCTTCTTCTGAAGAACAATCTCCCCTGCATGAAAATCCAACATCGGATGATCCTTTAAGTGATGTAATTGATAGAATTGGGAGACTCAATCTTGATTCAGTCCCAACTCAATCAATAGAGCAGCCTGGACAATCTCAGAAAGGTCCCCCAAAGTGGCTGACAAAGACAGTTGAAAGTGTCTATCCTGATGAAATTGGAAAAACAGGAACCAGAAATTCAAACCGACAAAATGGAGGTGATGTAGATGACTCTAATTCACCTGTTGATATGGATGTTACTTATGATTGTGAATTAAAATTGTCTACAGATTTTGAACCAACCTCCTTCAAAGAAGTTGCTTCTCACAATGAATGGAAAGAAGCGATGCAAAAGGAGTATGATGCCCTCATAAAGAATGGCACTTGGAAGCTGGTTGATCCTCCATTTGGAACCAAACCAATTGGCTGCAAGTGGGTCTACAAGAATAAATACAAAGCTGATAGCTCACTTGACAAGCACAAAGCTAGGCTTGTGGCAAAAGGTTTTGCACAGAAGGAAGGGGCCGATTATGAGGAAACTTTTTCCCCCACAGCAAAATGGGCCACCATCCGGACACTCTTTGCACTAGCTGCTCAGAATGGTTGGAAAGTCCATCAAATGGATGTAAAAACTGCATTCTTGAATGGAGATCTAAAAGAGAATGTTTTTATGTCCCAACCTGAAGGATTTGTTGTGAAAGGACATGAACATAAAGCATGCAAACTTGTGAAGTCCTTGTATGGCCTCCAACAAGCACCACGCGCCTGGTATGAAAAACTAACGGAGCATCTTCTGAAACTCAACTTCAATCATTTTGATCTTGATGATGCAACTTTATTTGTCAAGAAAGTTGGCAAAACAGTTGTATATCTTGCGGTATATGTAGATGATCTTTTAATGACAGGGAACAATGAAAGCTATATTGCATCCATAAAGAAAGAATTAGGAAAAAGTTTTGAAATGACTGACTTGGGCTATGTTCATTATTATCTTGGCATTGAAGTAACCCAACATCTAAAATCCATATTTCTTTCTCAAAAGAAATACATTGGAGATTTGTTAAACAGATTTGGCATAACAGAGTGCAATCCTCTTTCTACTCCAATGGAACAAAACTTAAAGCTCACATCTATTGAAGGAAAGGAATTTGAGGATGCAACAAAGTATAGACAGCTTGTAGGAAGTCTCATCTACCTCACTACTACCAAACTAGACATTTCATTTGTTGTTGGAATCCTCTCCAGGTTTATGCAAAAACCTTGTGAGGGACATTGGTCTGCTGCAAAAAGAGTTCTAAGGTACTTGAAGGGAACTCAAGACCTTGGAATCAAGTATACACAGGTGGACGACCTCAGCTTGATTGGATACTCTGATTCAGACTTCGATGGAGACAACGAAACTGGGGTATCTACTTCAGGATATGCTATGAGTCTTGGATCAGGAGCTGTCTCCTAGAGATCACGCAAACAATCAGTTCCAGCAGATTCCACAACAGAAGTAGAATACGTGGCAGCAGCTGAAGCAACGAAAGAAATTGTGTGGCTCAGGAAAATTCTTGAAGATTTGCAGGTAAAACAAGTACAATCAACTCCACTCATGATTGATAACACCTTTGCAATAAAGTTGGCCAAGACCCCAAAGTTCCATGATCGTACTAAGAACATCAATACTAAATATCATCTGATCCGACATCATGTTGAGGCCAAAACAATCCATCTCCATCATTGTTCCACAAATGAGCAAATTGCAGACATCTTCACCAAAGCGCTTGGAAGAGAAAAGCTTGAAAGATTCAGAACGATGCTTGGACTCACCAACATCCCTTCAGATTAAGGGGGGAATTGTTGACACCTAATCCTCAGCGGTTGGGTGTACCCGGAATGTGAACAGTCATCAAGAAGATGAACTGATCAGTCACATTCATGTATATAAACAATAGTTACCTAATGAAATATATCAATCAGTTTTTTCTGCCAAGTCTGGAGTTACCCTAGCCTGACATAGGTCAAAGCTCGATTTAGGAGAAGGTGAACTGGTTGAAACTAACCCTGAAATTAGAAGAGTCTATCCTAGGAGGAAAATGGCAGAAGAAATTCCCTGAGAATTAGACTCTCAGTTCATGGACAGTTTCATGACCATGAAAACTATGGTAGAAGAGATGTATCGAGAATTTAAAAAAGGTAGAGGTGAAGATACTTCAACCTCCAAACAAGACAAAGGAACAAAAGGACTTCTTCTACACGACCATTATAAAGGCAAAGGGAAAGGAAAAGAGGCTCCTCTATCAACACCTCCTTCTAGCCCTTTGATTAAATTAGATGTAAAATTTGATTTGCCAATATACGATGGAGAATTAAATACAGAAAATATATATAACTCAATTACACAGATTGATGTATATTGCAGGGTGTAGAACATCGATTCAGAAAGGAGAAAGATTCAGCTGGTCAGCCTTCGCCTTGGAGGAATTGCCAAACTATGGTGGGAAGGGGGACCCAAGCAGATTCGAAGAAGCATGGTAAAATTCTTTCTATATAGAATGAATTTGTTTCTGCCATTAAAAAACAATTCTATCCACTAGCTTATATGCAACAAGCGATGATGAGTTGGCAAACTCTTTGCCAATTAAAGGGGCAAAGTGTACAAAACTATACCCAGGAATTTAGAAAAAAAACTTTAATTCTCAGCATTTCTCTAGACTTACCTAAAACTTTGGTGAAGTATGTAGGTGGTCTACACATTTGAGGCACACTATTCTCATGTTTAACCCTACTAGTATAGATGATGTATTAGTTCAGGCTGCACACTTGGAGGATAGAAGCAAGAATGTGAAACCAAATATTGGGGGATCATCAAAACCCACTGCAAGAAAGAACAAGGAAAAGAGGAAGCAGAAAGGGAAAGAGAGGAAGGAAAACGTTGTACAAAAAGACAAACGTTCATGCACTCACTGCAAGAAGGATGGACATGATGATGAACATTATTGGTCTTTACATTTGGAGCTGAAACCCAAGAAGGTCGATGGCAAGAAGAAGAAGATTGTTGCTGCTATTCAGAAAAATTTGGGGTCTGACTCAGGTGATGAATCATCAGTCACATCAATAGGTATAAAAGGTAAAAATTTTGAAGCATCTACTAGTAATTCTGCACAATCTAATGATAATGAAGAAAATGAGAGGAAAAAACTTGAGCCTTTTCATTATTTCCATGCATCAAAAGATTGATATTTTGTTTGATAGTGGTTCACAAGTAAACTTGATTTCTGAAGCAATTGTAAATAAGTTGGGACTACTAATCACACCTCATAAGAAGCCATATCCATTAGGTTGGGTATGTGATAAAGCAATGCTACAAGTGACTAGACAATGTAAACTTAGGTTTGTTTTTGGTTAACATTTGTAGATGAGGTTGAGTTAGACATAGTTCCCTTGGATATATGTGGTATTGTTCTAGGAAGTCCTTACTTGCATGCTAGAAAAGCCATTTTATATACAGCTGAAAATAAGTATCAACTCACAAAAGATGGAATAGAACATATTGTAAGATCTCATCAGCTCAAAAATAACTACACTCTCATAAACTCAAGGCAGATGAAAAGAATTGTAAATTCATGCAAGCAATTTTTACTAATGGTTGTAAAGGAAAAGAAACTTGATAAAACCAATGTATTTGAAGGTTGTGATGATAAACAAAAAGCTGATTCAGAAAGAGTTGTTTCAGAATATGATATCCTATTTCAAAAACCTAAAGGTCTGCCACCCAAAAGGGAAAGTGTAAATGATATTCATTTGAAGCAAGATGTTTCATTGCCTAACATCGGAATGTATAGATTATACTATCCTATTTAGAGAATGCATAGATCAAGAAGCAAGTATAGGAGCTTCTCGAGAAAGGGTTCGTAAGGCCAAACACATCACCATGCGGATCTCCAATCGTGTTGGTGAGAAAGAAACATGGTTCGTGGAGGATGTGCATTGATTACAGAGCACTAAATAAAATAGCGATCAAAAATCATTATCTTCTTCCTAGCATAGATGATGTATTAGATCAGTTGAAAGAATTTGTTTACTTTTCCAAGTTGGACTTGCATAATGGCTGCCATCAGATCAGAGTTGCAGAGAAAGATGCATGGAAGACTGCTTTCAAAAGGAAGTAAGGGCAGTATGAATGGCTCGTTATTCCTTTCGGCTTAAATAATGCTCATGCCACCTCCATGAAAGCTATGAATGATGTAGTCCGATCTTTTATTGATGATTTTGCAACTTTATATTTAGATGGCATTCTTGTTTTCAATAAAACATGGGAAGAACATTTGAAGCATGTAAAGAAAACTCTAGATGTTTTGAAAAAAGAAAATCTCTATGTTAAGTTATCAAAATGTGAATTTGTCAAAACATCTTTGAATTATTTGGGTCACATTGTAGGGGGTGGTGGATTGGAGATATATCCCTCTAAGGTTGAAGTCATTATAAACTGGCATAAATCCAAATCTGCTACGAAAGTTAAGAGCTTTTTAGGGAAAGCACAATATTGGAGAAAGTTTATTGCTAACTTTTCTTTAATTGCAGCTCCCTTACATGGTTTGAAAGGATTGAACAAGGTGTTTCAGTGAGGAGGCAAACAAAAAAAAGCCTTCGACACCTTCAAAGAAAAAATTAGTATAGCACCAATACTAGCATTGCTAGATCTTCAAAGACCATTTGAGATTGAAAATGATGCCAATGACCATGCCATGGGAGCAGTGTTGATGTAACACAGTAAACCCATATTTTTCCATTCTAAGACATTTAATTCTGTAGTGGTTAATTATCCCACATATGATAAAAAATTGTATGCATTATTACAGAGTGTGAAAAAGTGGAAACATTACCTATTGGTAAAATAAACAGTTATACATATTGATCATCAACCACTTCAATATATACACTCACAAACTAAGTTGCAGCAATCAAGACATTATAAGTGGATGGGTTTTCTACAATAGTTTCGTCTAATCATCATATATAAGAAAGGCATGGAGAATAAAGTTGTAGATATGTTGTCTAGACCAATCATAAATGCATTTACTATACTTAAGCATAATTCAGTATTGCATGGAAGCGACATTGAACAATATGGTCAAGGTGTAGATTTTAAAGATGTATATGCAACTTTAAGTCATGGAAAACAAATAGAAGAATTGGATTATCATGTTAAGGACCAACTCTTCTATCATTTGGGAAAGTTATGCATTCCTCAAAGTGAAAGAGTTAATATAATCCGAGAAGCACACACTTCTCTAATATCAAGTCATTTTGGGGTAAGTAAAATAGTTGCACAGCTACAAAGATTTTTCTATTGGCCAAGAATACATGAAACATTTTCTAGGTATATTAAAGGGTGTACCATGTGTGCTAAAAGCAAGCCCAACAATAGAAAACTAGGCTTGTACACTCCACTTCCAGTTCTCTCTCATCCTTGGAAAGTGTTTCCACGGACTTTGTTGGGGGACTGCCAAGATCTATAAAAGGTCATGACTATTTATATGTTATTGTGGATAGGTTCAGCAAAATGTGTATTTTAATACCTTGTAACAAGCACATTACAGCTGAAGAAACTGCAAAGTTGTCCTTTCAGCATGTATGGGTTCATTTTGGATTACCCACTTCCATTGTATGTGATCGAGACACCCAATTTGTTGGGAAGTTTTGATAGAGTCTGTGGGAACTGATGGACACTAAACTAAATAAAATCACAACCTTTCAT
The DNA here is from genome assembly GCA_031772625.1 of Pinus tabuliformis. Classification (NCBI taxonomy): domain Eukaryota; kingdom Viridiplantae; phylum Streptophyta; class Pinopsida; order Pinales; family Pinaceae; genus Pinus; species Pinus tabuliformis. Next base: position 1,450,926,711 of record CM062820.1, read on the forward strand.
ACAAAAATAGATGGCCAAACACAAGTGGTCAACAGGACAGTGATTAAGTTGCTCAGGGGCTATTGCAGCAAGCATCCCAAGCTTTGGGATGAACATTTGTGTTATGTGCAACATGCTTACAACCTTGCTAAACATTCTTCTACACAAAGATCCCCTTTTGAAATTTGTTATGGCTTGATACCAAGGTCTCCCTTGGATTTTGTCTTTAGTAAAGACATAATAGTTGGTGGACACAGTGATGTGGACAAAGCAACTAAGCTCATTAAACAGATCCAAGAAATTCACTAGGCAGTGCAGGAATAGCTCGAAAAGAGCCAAGCCAAGTACAAGGCAAGGCATGATAAGCATCAAATTGAGCATAGTTTCCGAGATGTTGATGAAGTCTGGCTGTACATCAACAAAGATAATATGCAAGGTGAAGGTAAGAAGCCGAAGGAAATAAGGTATGGACCTTTCAAGATACTTGAGAAAATTGGTGAGAATGATTTTCACCTTGATTTTGCCAGCTTACATGCACATCTATTCAGTAGTTAATGTAGAGAACTTGAGACTATTTGAACCTTCACTGATTGAACATCTCGAAGAGCAAAGTCAGTTGCCTTATATTGATGATATGTTGCTTGAAGATCTCAATGAATTGTAGGAAGAACAGTTTTGGACAGAAAGGTGAGAGCTATGCACAGAGGGGATCTTGAGTACCTTAGAATTGGACTCAAAGGTTCAAAACCAAGCAGTGCAAAATGGATAGAGATAGGGCAAGTGAGAAAGTTGTATCCTCACTTGATTGAGGCTTAAAAAAAAATAACTTTTGGTGGTCCAAAAGCCTTTTTAGTGGGAAGGCGTAATCTAAATGGATCCTAGAATAACCTCCAAGTCTTCAAAATCAAAACAATCGCAAAAGGATGAACTTTTCAAAAAGTCGGAAAACACTATCAGGACCGAAAAACACCAACAAAATAGTGGAACATAGGCTTATTGGCAGTCAAAGGAGTGATACACAGGAGCCGTCGGATCTGGCTGATCAATGGTCCAGATTCGATTGGAAAATCGCAATCGACAAAGACTATCAAAGGTTATCGAAGGCGACTATATTGGAGACACGATAGTGGTAGCGTGATCAAACGAAAGTCGTTGATCTATGCTCGCAGATCAACAGTCTAGAGTCAATCGTGTTATTGTATCGCTGATATATATATATATATATATATATATATATATATATATATATATATATATATATATATATATGGACTTAACCATGGGCCGGGAGGATCAACGACATGTGATTACAATATCACAATATTGCATTAGAGCTATGCATAGGATTGGGGCCAATTATGACTAAGACTGTGATACGCCAGACACGATAAAAATATAAATGTTATTTCACAAGAGTTGAGATTCGTCAAATGGAATTTTTAATATCTTTTCATGTATTTTGTTTATTAAACGAAATAAAAGGGGAGTGTCAACGCAATGAAAAGTGGATCTGAAAGGGTTGTGAAATGAAAATGAATAATATTTCAAATCCACCTCGAGCCATTTTTACGGAATTTTTTAGTGCTTTAACCTATTTTCCAAATGCAGAAGAAATCCACAAAAAATTGGGATTTCGGGAGGAACAAAAGCAGTAAGTGGTTTGGGTCAGTCTCCGCCCGAGCCCATACATTGACTACCATGTGTCCAGGCTAAGGAGAGAGAAAACCACCCTTATCAGGCGGTCAACCCCCGTTGGATTTGCATCTCCCAGATCAACGGTGAAGATGTGATGTTGAAATACAAGCGGATGTGATAGGAATTATAAGGCGGATTCATAATGTTTCAAGTCCGATAAACAACAATTTAGCGGTGTTTCACAGTTTTGAATGTATTTCTCTATGTAAATAGAAAACAATGGTTTCGAGGGATTTCAAAGGCTCGATGACCCATTATGTTACAATATAGGTGGCCACCATCCCTGAAAGCATTTAGAAATGATAGCTAACACTTAGAGGGCGATCTAAGAGGATAGAGGTCGGGAAGCCACAAAGTCCAAAAAGGTGAAATGTACAGATAGCATCAATTGGCTTTAAAGCCCTAGATTGATAGCAAACAAAGCAACTAGTACTAAGACTAAGATCAAACAGAGACAGAGAGTCAGTGAGGACAGTGTCTGTACTCCAAAGAGACTTGGGGGATCCAAGTAAGGCCTTATTGTTTAGTATCTATTGTGTGAGGCTCAATTTGAGCTCGCTATTGTAAAACTATGCTTCTGAAGACATAATAGAGAAGCCACCAATAAAGTTTGGACCAGGAGATGTATCCCAAGAGCTTTGGGGGAACTCCATATTAAACTTGTTGTGTTTATGTGTGTTGTATATTATGTTTCCTTAGCTGCTTCATTGTCTATGTATTTCACAATCTTATCGATCCATTGCAGAAAGTAACATAGAAATATCCATGCACATGAGTCTGTAATACCTTAATAATTGTCTTAAATCTCATTTTCAGATCAGTCCTATTCAAATATGTTGATGTACATTATTGTTTCCATCCTTGGCATATTTGCGTGCCAACCAAATTCCAGTAGATACTCTATCTGCCATCCATAAATTTGATACTATAAAATACACGTGAAGGTAGTTAAGCCCCTGATAGGAAGTGGAGAGAGTCTATGGAGTCATCGACCCAAATGTTGGAATAATGACCACCTATGCGTCTTTGTACCCCATCCTCATTAGAAATGGAGGTGGTTGAACTCATGCTCATGGAAGGTGTCATGGATTTCTCTCCCCTACACATTGAAAGATTTAAGATTGGTTTATGGATAGCTTTCAGCTTAGGAGTAAAACTGAAAATTTTGTTAAAATAACCTAATTACTCTGGTATGAGGAGTTGGTTAAATTTAGAAAATCACTTAACTAAGTGTTGAGGGTTGAGTTAAACGATAAAATCTAGTAAGTATTGAATTTTGTGTGATTAATACAAGAGCCACAACTCGTGTGTTTTGTGTACAAATTATTTTTTTGTCTCTTCTTTTTCCAACAAATTCATATCACAGCAAGGGAGAAAAAATTAACATGTGAGAGGAAAGATATACTATTTTCTCATGGTTAGTGCTATAACGCACCTTGTAGATTAATAACAGGTTGTTCTAATTCACACGGGCTCAGCAAAGAGACGCGTTAACAGTGTCAAACTTAAGCAGTTTTGGAAACACGCGGGTCATACTTATTTTCGCTGGCTTTAGAGGACTAACTCTGGAGTGCCCTAATCAAAAGAGGAGCTATAGCAAGTTAAAAGTAGTTAATATCACAAGGTTTGTATAGCGTGTTCTGTCTCCTCTTCGGTTATAAGATCACGTGGTTTATATGATGAGAGGTTTAAAACATTCGAAAGTTTTTTTCTTATATGTTAAAGTGGAATGACATACGTTAATTGGAGTTGTTAAGTGGGTCTTTTACTTTATGGTGGTTATAAAAAAAAAATTATATAAAAAGTTTTTAAGAAATATTTTTAAATAAAAAAAAAAAATTAATAAAGGATTTTTTTTCATGTTTTTTTTATATATATGTATAAAATAAGAACATAGGGTTTTTTTGAAGGTGTTTTTTTTTAGGAGTTTTTCAAAGTTTATAAAAAGAGAAATTTTGGGTTTTTTGAAGATAATTTTTTTTTTTTGAGAAAGATGACTTTTTCAAATTTCAGCCCTAGTTCCCACCATTTACAAGGAAGGATTATGATGTGTGGGATATTAAGATGGCGAACACTTTACAAGCTCAATATGTTCAGGATTATGTCTAGTTTGGGTTTTTAGAACCTAGGGATGAAGTAACAGAACGAACTCTCAACAATACAAAGAGAGAACAATGGAAGAAAGGTAAAAAGAATAATGCACAAGCATTCCATCTTATCCAACAGGGAGTGGACTAAGCAGTGTTCAAGAAGATTATGATCACGTCTTCAACAAAGGAAGCATGGGATACTTTGGTGACAAACTATAAACGTATGGCGAAAGTCAATATTGTTATGTTTCAGAATACTAGGAGAGATTTTGAAAGTCTGCAGATGAAGGAGATGGAGGACATTGATTCTTTATGAACTGGCTCATAACTGTCATAAATCAATTAAAAATTTATGGTAAAGAAATTAAAGATCAAACGGTGGTTGAAAAGGTCCTCAAATCTTTGTCTATAAAATTTGATGTTGTGGTAGCATGCATAGAAGAAGCCAACGATTTGTTGTCATTAACAGTTGATGAGTTGATGGGATCACTTCTATTGCATGAGGCAAGTATAGATAGAAATAAGGATTCCCCTTTAGATACCTCCTTCAAAAGTGAGGTTTTTATTTCAAGAGATAGGGGTCGAACCAGAAGTAGATTGAGAGGTAGAGGATGAAGTGAAAGATATGATGGTCAGATAGATAGCCGAGAAGAGCATGAACGTGAAAGTGGAAACAACTACAGAAGCTTCAATAGCAATCAAAGAGTTGACAAATCAAAAGTGAGATGTTATTATTGCAATAAGTTCTATCACTATGATCATGATTGTAGGAAGAAGATAGCTGATCAAGGGAACTAGAGAGCTAATGTCACTACATAAAGTACTAACTCCGCGTTCCTCGCTTTCCATACCCTGCATGAACCTTTAGATAGTGTGTGGCTATTAGACAGTAGTTGAAGTAACGACATGAAAGGCAATAAGAAATTGGTTGCAAATTTCAATCAATTTGTGAAAACAAAGGTAAAGATGGGGACTGACAAGACTATGGATTTGGATGGAAAATGAATGGTCAAAATTTTGACCAAACACGGCAAGCCAAAGACAATCTTAGAAATATATTATGTTCCTAGTGTCACACATAATTTGATAAGTGTTGCTCAATTGACATAGAAATGATAGGGCGTAATCTTTCAAGGTCAAGAATGTGTTATATATGACAAACCCCCAAGCAAGAAATTGATAGCAAAGGTGTAGATGACGAGGAAAAAACTATTTCCTCTAATTATGAATTATTGTGGCCAGGTGAGTTCTTTTACAGTTGCATGTTATGATGATTATTGGTTATGGCACTTTTGATTTGGACACTTGGATTAAATTTTTGGTTTAATATTTTTGCCGCAGAAACAAAAGATTAGAGGACTACCTCCCATTAAAGAACCGACTAGTACTTGTGAGTGTTGCATCTTGGGAAAGCTACATTGTCAAAATTTCCCAAAGGGAGTTGCATACAGAGCGAAGCAACCTTTTCAGCTAGAGCATACAGACTTCTATAGACCTATTAGGACATATTCAATTGGTGGAAGTTGTTACTTCATCACTTTCATTGATTATTATTGTAGAAAGACTTCAGTTTTATTCTTGAGGCAGAAGAATAAAACATTTGCAAAGTTCAAGGAATTCAAAGCATTAGTAGAGAACCAAAGTGATCGACAGATCAATGTATTAAGGTTAGAACGTGGTGGAGAATATGACTCAAAGGAATTCCATGATTACTGCAAACAACATGGAATCAAAAAACATTTTACAACCACGTATACACCACAACAAAATTGTGTAGCAGAGAGAAGGAATAGGAAAATTATGAACATGGTAAGAAGCATGTTGAAAGGAAGAAACATGTCTAATGATTATTTGGCAGAAGTAGTTGCATGTGCTATTTATGTGATTAATATATCTCCTACAAAGAGTGTGATGAACAAAGTACTAAAGAAAGCATGGTCAAGGATTTCTTGTAGCGTATGTCATCTTAGAGTGTTTGGATGTGTAGCTTATGCACATGTGCCTAAGGAGCGAAGAGACAAATTGGATGATAAAAGTGAAAAATACATATTTACTAGGTATAGTGAGTAATCAAAAGCATACAAATTGTATAACCCTGTCACCAAGAAGACCATAATTAGCAGAGATGTTGTGTTCAAAGAAAAAGATTGATGGAATGGAACTATAGACAAAACAGTTGATGCACAAGTGTCATTGATGGAAGAATATGATGTGGCAGAAAATGAGAAGCAAGAAATATAGGTGAAGACACCAAACAGAGACACACCAACAAGGACTCCAAGATTTTCAGAGCAACATGGATCTTCAAGTAGATCAAGAGATCTAGATTCTCCCAGCAATCAATCAAGTGATGAATCAACCAATGGTAAGAGAAATATGATAATTCTGAAAGATATTTATGATTATTTGGATGTTAGTTCAAATTTTGCATTGCTTTCATTCCAACCTTCTTCATTTGAAGAATCAATCAGAGACGAAAATTGGGTGCAAGCCATGGATGAATAAATTGAAGCTATTGAAAACAATGATACGTGGGATTCGGTTGTTTTACCCAAGGAAAAAAACTTCATTGGTGTAAAGTGGGTGTACAAGACAAAGTTAAATGAGAAAAGGTGAAATTGACTGATTTAAAGCTAGACTTGTAGCAAAATGATTCTCGCAGCAACTCGGAATAGATTTTCGAGAAAAAAATTCTTTGGTCGCTGGATTGGATATTGTAAGAGTTAGTTCTAGCCATAGTAGCTCAGAACAAGTGGAAATTATATCAAATGGATGTGAAATCAACCTTCTTCAATGGAATTCTAGAAGAATAAGAAATTTATCCGCAGTAGTGTCCAGGATATGAAGTTGCGAGTAAGGAAGAGAAAGTTTATAGGTTGAAGAAAGTGCTCTATGGATTGGAGGAAGTACCTAGAGTTTGGTATAGCATAATTGACAGCTACATGATCAAGAATGGATTTTTCAGAAGTAACATTGAACCTACCTTGTACACAAAGGTAAATGAGCATGGACATATTTTGAGTGTTTGCTTATATGTTGATGACATGATTTTTACAACTTGTTTTAAGATGGATGAATTTGAAGAAGCCATGACGAAATAATTTGAGATGAAAAATCTTGGTCTCATGACATATTTTCTTAGCATAAAAGTTGAGAATTCTGAAAAATAAATTTTTATTTGTTAAAATAAATATGCTAGAGATTTTTTGAAAAGATTCAGGATTGAAAACCGCAAACCTATCCCTACACGAGTTGCAACAGGTACAAAGTTAAGCAAATATGACAAAGGATCAGATGTCAATCTAACTCTATTCAAAAGATTGGTTGAAAGTCTCATGTATTTCACAGCTACAAAACTAGATATCATGCAAGGAGTGAGTTTGATTTCCATATTTATGGAGACTCCAAAAGACACACATTAGAGTGCGGAAAAATGATTCTAAGATACATAGCAGGAATTAGAGATTGTGGCATAATGTATGCAAGCACAACGAAAGAAGGATTTGATTGGATACACAGATAGTGATTTTGTAGGTAGTTTGGATGATAGGAAGAGCACTTTTGGGTATGTGTTCCACCATGGTTCAAGTGTGACTTCATGGGCATCTAAGAAGCAACCCATTGTGACACTTTCGTGAACAAAAGAAGAATATGTAGCAATAACATCAACAACATGTTAGGCAATCTAGTTAAGAAGAGTATTTGATGGACTCAAATAGAAACAACAAGGATCAACAACAATATATGGTGACAACACCTCGGTGATTTCACTATCCAAGAATAGTGCGCTTCATCAAAAGAGTAAGCATGTTGATACTAGATATCACTTTAGCTTGGTAAATCTAGTGATAAATTGGTTGATATATTTTCTATGCCATTAGCAAAAGATGTGTTTGAGTTTCATAGAAGAAATTTGGGTATTGTAAGCCTAGCTGAGACGTAAACCAGCAGGCATGTTGGAGTTGTCATGAGTCAAGTTTTAATTTAGCAGTCGTAATTAAGGGGGAAAGCTAAAATAAGGTAATTACTCTCGCATCAGGAGTTGGCTAAACTTAGAGATTCAGTTAACTAAGTTTTGAGCGTTCTGTCAAGTCAGGTGATAGAAGACATTTAGTATGTGGTTGCATGTCATTGCATGTCAAGATATTTTAGGAATGTCGCTAGTTGGAAAATGATAGATACCCTTCACCAGGTTCATTGTAAGTATCAAGTTTTGTGTAATCAATAGAAGAGTCGGAGCTCGTGTTTTGTGTGTGAATTATTTGTTTTGTCTCTTCTAACTTTCCAATACAACCTTTTGCGCAAACAATATAAAATCCAGCGAGAAAGTAGAAACCAGAGCCATCCATTTATGTTGCCTAATATCTTATGATAATTACCTCAAGATAACGAACTAAAATTTATTCGGTAGATTTCTACTACCATGGCCTATATATAAAGCTTCATGTTCCCCATGGCCTATATATAATATAGGTCCATGTCACGTGTTTTAAAGAATATAATATTATAAAGTAAATACAATACCTATATTATTACATAATGAAGTGATATTATGAATGTAGGTTTAAAAAGTCATAGATATATGATTAAGATATTGAAATTTTATAGTTTAAAAAAAAATCATTACATGTATTACTAAAATAAACTTAAATACTAAATAGTTTAAATGTAAATTTTAAAAGTCAATATATTATTAAATAACCTTAATAAATATATTATTAATGTCATTTTGAAACGTCAATATATTATTAAAATAACCTGAAATAGTAGATAAATATTATTTTATAATGTTAAAATGTCAATGAATATATTATTAAGAAATATAAAAATTTAATAAATATACTAATAATGTAATTTTAAAGTCAATGTATTATTAAAATAAACATAAATAGTAGATAAATATTATTATGTGATGTTAAAAAGTCAATAAATATACTATTAAGAAATTTAAAAATTTAATAAACATGTTACGTAAATTAAATAAACCGATTATAAAAAGAAATTAATAAATAATTTATAATCAAAATTAAAGTATAAATATTTAAAATATAGATTAAAAAATAAAATAAATAAATAAGTTTTTACCCTACTCTTTACCTTTTATTTTTATTTTGTTACCATTAGCATCACTCATTTTGATAAATTTAAAACAAAGTAGGCTATACGGAGGTCGATATAATGCATGTCGATGGATACTTTGAGACCATTTCTAATTATTCTACTTTTAAATTAATAAGATTATTAATAAAGTTAATAATATATTATTATAAATTTAAAATATATATGTGTGAGAAAGTCATTTGAATTTAAGTTATTTTTATTTTCATGTTTTATTTTTACAGCTGAGAAATGTATTTTTATTTTTTATTTTTTAAGAAATGAATAATAAGTTGATTCTGTGGTATTAGTAGTTTTAAATTTAATAAAGCAAATTTATAATAGTATGATATGGTTTTTATAGAAGTTTTAAAGAATTACTGATGAACTTCAGTAATTTTCTTTTACCCAACAGTTATCAGTTATCACTTAAGAAGTAGTTATTCATTACCTATTATACCTTACCTGCCTTCCTCTTACAAAAAAGAAAAGAGAAGGAGGAAGGGGGGGTTGGTTTTTGGAAAAAGAAAGAAGAGAATTCCTTGATCTGAAGAGAGCTTAAATGGGATCAGTTCTTGAAAGAGACGTCCATGGAGGAAGCAATATTCATTTGCAGGTTGGACTTGGAGTCCTGAGAACAAAGAAATAAATATTGTTGTATTGAAGATAAATTGATGAGTGAGGAAAGATGAGCTTGTGGGGAGAATATTTGGACGTGATTTCAAGATTCTCATTGGAAGGATGGAGAGGTTAATCTAGTACCAAATTAGATTTCCAATGGCAGATAAGTGTCAATGCATGTTTGTATTTATAATTTTGTTATTAAAGAAATGTAGATAGTTAAATAGGCAAATGAGCCTTGTAACATTGATGAAGTAGGAAATAGGCATTATAGTGCTAGTGACTGCATGTGTCTAATATCATGTGTAACATGAAATAAATGGAAAAAGTGAATAGCCTAGAGTACAGAATGATATTATGATGTAAGTAGCTACTGATAAGTTGTTATGGTTACCGAGAGGGTAAAATGTTGAGTGATTAGTTTAGGACCAAGATGATAGACAATATAATGTTTGTACCCCATGCGTAAGGAATACGTTGAAAAATGAAGAACCTATGCATGGGTTTAATTGCACGACTGCAGAAAATAACCTTAGAGTAAATGTCTAAGTGTATACATACAAGTTGTATGAATTACTTTAGTAAACTGCCTTTTCCAGGAAAAACGTAGAGTACACTCGATAACATATAAAGTTATTTGAGTACTAATTTTAAGAAAATTTGTATATTCAAATTACTACCTTTAAAAGAGTTGTCGGGGATTCTGTGAGAAACAAAAGAAATTGCGAGAGTCCTAATTACTTAACCTAGAAACCTGAGAGAAATATGTGAGTAACAATCATCAAATAACTATCTAAGAATAGTGGTTCACCATTAAAACGAGATATAAATGCATATAACATGCGACGTAGGTAGCCGTGGGACTTCAAGCCAGTAACCGGGCATTCAACCAAGAACCTTTCATGATACATTTCCAGAAACTAGAACTTATATCTATAGCTAGCACATTATAAAATTATTATTTACACAAATAAAAAAATGATGAATTCTTACTGAAGAAAAACAGGAATCTGAATAATCAAAAGACAGGTTTTCATATTGGCTTCGTGAGATAGTCATGGGGTGGACACCGAGGAACGTCATTCTGAAAGAACAATATTTACAAATTAAGGGAATTGTAACCAGTCTGCACCAGCGTCAAACACATCTATATTGAGTAAATAAAATAATCTGTAACTGACCATTGTATCCAAACTGAAAGGAGGAATTTAAACAGAGTATTTTCCAAAATACATATTTACTAATCACTGATAGTAGTAAGAGTTATACAATCTTAAAATCGGGACCGAGCCTCCACTGTAAGGTTGGCCCTCAAAACCCTATTAAAAACCCTGTCCTTTCAGGAATTCGAATTAATACAATCAGGGGTAAACAAACCATCTACTGAAAAATAAATGCAAGTATTGTTAGTCATTTAAAATCTAAAGAGCCAAGGCTTGCCTAAGGGAAGGCAGGGCCTGATACCCGTGAGGGTTGCAATAAAGACTTTTGGATTTTCCCTTAAACTAGCACTCGCATCCAACTTCCAGCAAGCTATGGCTCTCTTGCATCAAAATATAGTATCAGGTTAAAGGAGGATAACAAAAGAAATAACATGGTGGATGGATTGGATTGTCTGTTGTAATGAAATAACCCTTAACAATTTAACATTACCTAATAGGAGGTGGATATAGCAGCTTTCCTCCATGCCATGAGTTCCACGGCAGGTTGTAGTTGTAATGCATGAAAGAGCAAAGGAAGAACCTTTGTAAAACCTCTAACAATGAACTATCACAATTCAACTATTAAACAAAAAATGGAAATCAAAAGGGAGCAAACCCAAAATCCACATGCCAAGACTTACCTGGGTATTTGAGTAACCCTAAGGCAGAATTACGCAACTCACAAATGAAAGGATTTGGTCCAGTGGAGTTTCGAATAAACTTTGTTCTGTGCGCAATGAATTAAGGAAAGGTCGCCTAAGGAAGTAGGTCTCCAACCCTACCAGGGTTTCACTGAATGTGGCTCCAAGATTCAGCTCAAGACAACTGATCAAGGAACAAAGACAAAGCAGTGGATCGTTTACATACCTCCTCGAGTTTCAATGGACCATTGGATCCAAAATCACGATCAAACAATATTTCTAGTCACAAGTGTCACTTGATGGAGAAAGGATTGGGCAGCTAACAACCATCCTATCGTAGGCCAGCCAGAGCAAGTTGAAAGAAAAACATTAATGCACATACAATGTAAACCATGGAATGCTAACTGAGATCTTAATTGCTATGTAGATATAATGTGAGTGGATTATACGATAGTTATATTGAAAATCCAATTAAATTACCTCGCTCATACTTCCGTAGTAATGATATTGTACTTTTTATTGTATAATGTAGTTTGGTTAGATTCAGTAATGTTTGTCAAAATGAGAACTATGATAAATAATGTTTTTATTATTTTATGTGTATTTATGGGTGATCAGTGTTAATAGTAAGTCTTACAATTGGTATTAGAGGCTTGGGTTTCTAGACTAAGGAATGATTGAACGATATTATAACTAACAAAAATATTTATGGGGCAAAGAGCAGAACTGGACATAACTTAGAAGTAAGGCTACAATTGGGAGAAACAAATGCCAGAACCAATGCTACTTTACTAGAAACAGTCCAACAATTAAGAACAAAATTGAAGATTCTATGTGCTGTTAATGAAATATTATGATTAGAGCAAGACAAGATTATGAAAAGTCTATCAGATAGACAGAATCAGAGGAATCTAGACCCCATTCAAGGAGAAGAGAACAGGACAGAAACTCACAGACAAAAAGAGCAGCATCCAGAGTCATAAGGAGGACAAATGGGTAATGAGGAAGAGTCAGATAATGTTTCCAGTAAAAAGTGATTAAAAAGGTAGAAAATAACTCCAAGGAGATTTCAATAAGATAAAACCATCGAGCTATAATGGTGAGGTGGAAGAAGCGGTAGAGGCCTAGCTAATTAATACGAATAAATATTTCCAAATATACAAATATGATGAAAATTTGAGAGCAAGGTGCCACCTTGTGATGGGAAGAAATAAAAACATTCAAAGAAATTAATGACTAAGATATCACCTCGGAACAATTTCGATGGAATTTTAAGGATAGATATTTGACTGAGTGATTTTATGGTGATAAAGAAAAGAGTTTCATGACTTGAAACTAGGACAATAGACTATGGATGAATTTATAACTAAATTCACTTCACTATTAACATACGTTCCTTATATCCGTGAAGAAAAAGATAAAGTCCAATGCTTTATCAATAGCCTACCTACCTTCATGAAGGAGAAATTGGAATTTGATAATCCAAAAATGATGGATGAAGTAGTCCAAAAAGCTCAGATCTACTACCAGTAAATGGAATAGAAAGGTGAAGTGAATAAGAGTTGGCTAAGTAAGAAGGGGTAGAAAAATTTTACAAACGTTAAGAACATGAAGAATACATGAACCATATTCCCAAGACAAAAAGGACCAAATGGATCTACTAATCAAAATCAGTGAAAGTATAGACCTCAGAATGAAATAAAATAAAATGAAGTGTCAAGTAAGTTGGCAACCAGTCAGGTTACCTAACCACCTTTACAATGCTGGGGCTACTGGGATGCCCACTAATACAAGGACTTTCCTCATAGAGGGAGAAAAAAACTTGTTGCAAGTATTCATGAAGCTTCTACTATTGGTGATGTGGCACGAAATGTACCCCAGATCAATGTAGCATTGGAAGATCGCTAAACAGATTATCAACCCTCGATGGTGGAACTCGAAGGTAAAATATCTGATCATCTTGTTTCCATTTTAACAGATTCAGGTGCTAGCATGAGCTATGTTAGTCCTAGAATAATCAATGTATGCCACCTAAAACACTCAAAATTTAAGAAATCCTGGCTAGTCCAACTAGTTACCAATGCAAAAAGAAGAGTCTGGGAAAAAGTAGAGGGTTGTACAATAAAACTGGCAGAACAACAGATTTGGACAAACATAAATGTATTCCCATTAGGATCCTACGATATGTTGATAAGCATGGACTGGTTGGAATGGTAGTGGGCCTTAGTAAATTGTAAAGATAATACCATTGATTTTCTATCAAATGAGTGTACTAGAATAGAGATTCAAGGAGTTAAAAGAGAAGTCAAGTTACAATCTGTTACAGCCCACCAACTAGCGAGATGCATGCATAGAGGCTATCAAATCTATGTGGTTTAAGAGGGATATACAAACTCCAAAGATAAAATGTGAGCCTTAGAGAAAATACCTGTAATTCAAGAATTTAGAGATGTGTTTCCTGAAGATATTCCTGGATTACCATCTTAGAGGAAACTAAAGAAGTTAACCATAGAGCATAAGTATCCCTTACCCCAAATCAATGACCTTTTTGATCAGGTTAAAGATGTAGTGGCATTTTCAAAAATTGATTTAAGATCTAGATATCATCAAATTCGAATTAAGGACAAGGATATATACAAGGCTGCCTTTAGAACTCGCTATGGCCACTACGAGTTCGTGGTCTTACCATTTAGACTTACTAATTCCCCAACAACATTCATGAGTATGATGAATGGGGTTTTTCATTCATATATGGATAAATTCGTCCTTATATTTATGGATGACATTCTCAGGTATTCTAGAAGTATTGAAGAACATAAAGGACATCTTCACATAGTGCTACAAACTTTTAGAGAAAATAAGCTCTTCGCCAAATTTAGCAAGTGTGACTTCTTTAATGATTAGATCGAGTACCTAGGGCATGTGATATCCTCTGATGGTAAAGCGGTTGATCCGGAGAAGATAAAGACCATCATGAATTGGCTTGTCTCAGCAAATGTGGCGGACATACACTATTTTATGCGACTTGCAGGTTATTATAGAAGGTTTATAATAGGATTTTCTAAGGTCTCTTATTCAATTACCTCCTTACAAAATAAAGGAGCAACATTCAAATGGTCACAAGCCTATCAAGAAAGTTTTGTCAATTTAAAGCATTTTCTTACCATAGCTCCAGCATTAAATATTGCAGATCTTGAAGAAGATTTTATAGTTTTCATATATGCATGCAAAGAAGGTGTGGGTGCCATTTTAATGCAGAATGACAAGGTCATTTCTTATGAATCTCGTAAACTAAAAGAACATCCGCATAAATATTTTTCTTATGATTTGGAGCTAACTACTGTGGTGTATGCCTTGAAAGTATGGCATAATTATTTATCGGGGAGGAGATTTTTACTCAAAATAGACCAGAACAGGTTAACGACATTCTTCAATCATTCTACCTCAAATTTGCATCAACCTCGGTGGACTGCATTATTAAGAGAGCTTGATTTTGAAATCAAGCATTTGAAAGGAAAGGAAAATAGGGTAGTAGATGACTTAAGTAGGAAGCTACACCATGTTTATGAAATTTCATTTAGTCAAGCTGAACTCAATTTTGTGGATCAATTAAAGGAGGAATCTTAGAAGGACCTTGAATACAGCTACCTACGGTAGCATGTAAAATCTACACAAATTTCGGCAAAGTAAGGGGAGTATAGTATTAATTCTGAAAATTTATTGTTGTTCAGAAATCGTATTTATGTACCTAATCAATTGTCTTTAAAACAAAACATGTTAGGTGAATTTCACAGAAGTCCCTGTTGAGCCTCAAACCTGCACTTCTTCACACATCCTCCCAGCCTCCTTTTCCTATTCATTTCCTTTTTTGCCACTCATTCCCTCCATCAAATTGCTCAAATCATTGTATTTTAGGACTTTTTACATGGTTTGCTAATTATGCTAATGACTGTTGTTGGTTTAGAATTTTGGTTCAAAGTGCTGCATTTTCGCAGCTCACACAGGGTTTCCGCAGCTGATCCCGGTTTCCGCAGCCAACCCCGGATTCCGCAGCTGTTTTATTAAATGATATGTTCCAGGTGTCCTCCGGGAAGAAGAGCCACATGGGCAAGTTCGTGGAACCAAGGACATGGTGTGTATCCTTCCAGCTCACCCAAACCGGTCATAAAAACCCGTGGTCAACAAGGAGGCAAATACGGTCAACAAAAGTCATTAGCGGTGGCACGGCTCTGCGTGTTCTGTTTTGGAGCACGTGAAGAACAGGTGGCATCTTCGTTAGCCACGAAGACAATGGGAAACACGAATCCAACAACAGATTGAATGCCCACAACGACCGTTGCCTAAATCCGAGGACGCAGCCAGATTACGTGTTTTTACACAGCTGCTTGAATAGCTTAGTTTTCGTTAAGTTAGTTTGCTTTCCTCTGTTATAAATAAAGCGTCTTTGAACGTTGGATAGTTAGTCGTTGCTGTAATCATTTTGTAATTTTGAGCTCCGCACTGTACTTGACATTTTGATGATTAATACATGAGAAGATTGTTTTGTTTCTAAGCGTGTAACTGCTCTTTGGATTGGCTGAAGTAGGCAGAGGGCCCCTATTTGCGACAGCCACTGTACAGTAGTTTTACTTTTAATTTCCAGCATTTCTTTTTCTTGTTTCATGTATAATAGCTGTACAGATGTCTTTTAATTGCTGCGTTTTCAACATGTATAATAGCTGTACATAAACTTTGAATTCTGCTAATTTACATTTCTTCACTTCTGTTCATGACTGATCAGTGTTATGCAGGTTTCTTAGGCGAGCCCGGGACAATTTTCTTTCTTTTCTTTGTACAACTAGTGGCATGTGTGATCATCTTGTCTAGGCTGCTGACCTTTATTTTTCTGCAGTTTGATTTTGATTAGTATCATTTCTTTAACTTGCAGTTTACTTTCTACTCAGTAGTTATCAAGTTGTTCATCTATTGATGGTTCTTTTTCCATAATCCAATATCTTTATTGAGAGCCAAAATATCACTTAGTGCAGCTTGGTTTATTTTGCTTTAAGACTCACATTGCTAACCTGTTCATAATTGTTCTCACATGAGTAAGAAAAGGTTAAAATGGTGTGATTTGTCTCACTTAGATTTCACATTGATTAGATTTTAATGAAGAGTTAAATAGTGTAAAGTAGTATAAAGTAGTTGTTCTTGCTTTTCATTGAGTTAATATAGATTTCATTTTCATTTTCATCAACAACAGAGATACTGGGCCGATGCCATTAGTCCTTTATTCGATTTTAATCTTTGATTTTATTTCAGTTATTGTTCAAGTTTCCTTTTAGAATACTCTTTAAGTTTCAAGAAATCACTTAGAAATCATCACAATCACCCACATTCACTCGCTTTATTACATCTCCATCACATCACATTAGGAAAGATACAATCAAAAACAAACTAAAAAGATAAAAACGACAAAAGATTAAGAAAACAGTTACCTAAGTACATATAGTACACCTCACTTCATCAGCTTACGAGCCCCGGGTTGACATTTAAAAGTTGCAATTTAGACATCACTAAATTGACCAAACAGTCCCTATAATGCTCACCCAGGCCATAAAAAACTCTTTTATTCTATAAAGAAATACTATTACTGACCTGGTATGAGGAAGGAAATTGTTGAATATTTAGCCAAATGTCTAGAATGTCGGCAGGTCAAGGCTCAACACCAGTGCCCTGCTGGATTATTGCAGCCGCTACCTATTCCTGAATGGAAATGGGATACAGTAACCTTCGATTTTATAATGGGATTACCGTGATCTAAAATACAAAATGACTCAATGATGGTTGTGGTAGATAAATTGAACAAGACAATTCATTTCATACTCATCAAATCCATGTACCATATGGCTCAAATAGCAGGCATATTTATGAAAGAAATTTTCCAGCTGTATGGTATGTCACAAGTCATAATATCTGATCAGGATGTTAAGTTCACCACTACTTTTTGGAAATCGTTGTTTATCATGTTAGGTACACAAATCCACTTTAGCATCGCTTATCACCCCCAGACTAATGGGCAAGCCGAAAGAGTGAATCAAGTGGTAGAGGATATGTTGCGCAGGTATGTGATGCGACAACTTGGGAAATGGGAAGACTATCTACGTTTGGTAGAATTTGCGTACAACAATGGTTATCATGAATCACTTAAGATGATTCCTTTTGAAGTACTCTATGGAAGGAAATGTACCATTCCTGCAAACTAGAGTAGTCCTGATAATAAGGTGATATAAGGACCGTATATCTTGGAGGAAGTGGAAGGAACCGTGAAGAAAAGTTTGACAAAATTTGAACGCTGCTCAATGCAGGCATAAATTGTACGTTGATAAAAAGAGAACTTATCGAGACTTCCAAGTAAGAGATCATGTGTATGTGTGGATTAAGCTGAAGAGGAGTACATTGAGATGGGGAAAGTGTGCCCAATTGGTCCCCCGGTTCTGTGTCCCTTTCAAAATTATGGATAGCATAGGGCCAGTGGCATATCAGCTAGCCCTACCTAGCCACATTCAGGTTCATAATGTATTCCATGTTTCCCTTTTAAAGAAATATGTGTATGATCCCAGACATATCATAAATTGGTAAGAACTTGAAGTAAAATATATATATATATATACACACACACACGCACACATATATATAAACAAATATATTTATAGATAGACGTGCATAACATAGAATTTACTTATTTGAGGATATAGAGATTATGTACATGTTGATTATATAACAGTGGTATTTATGTCAGGTCAAACCAGAAGGAGAATTCCTGGTTGAACCCCTACACATAATTGATCAAAGAGATGTAACATTGCAGTGACAAACTATCATCTAGGTTGAAGTGCAATGGAAGCACTTCAACCTGGAGGAAGCCACCTAGGACGGTAAACCCATTGTAGCGGGCGTATCCTGAATTTCTAGGAACAAATGGAAGAATGAACACTGGGGATGGTGTTATACTAAGGGGGTGGGGGGAGATGTGACATCTCCAAAAATTTAAGTTATTTTTATTTTCATGTTTCACTTTTACAGTTGAGAAACAAATTATTGTTTTACTTTTTCACATACAGATATTAAGTTGATTCTGTGGTGTTAGTAGTTTTAAATTTTAATAAAGTAAAGTTATAACAATATGATGTGGTTTCTATGGAGGTTCTAAAGAATTACTCATGAAGCTCAGCAACTCTCTTTTATCCAACAGTTATCAGTTATCGGTTAAGAAGCAATTATTCATTACCCGCCTTCCTCTTCTTAAAAAGAACAGAGAAGCAGGAAGGGGGGTTGGTTTCTGGAAAAAGAAAGAAGAGAATTCCTTGAGCTGAAGAGAGTTTCAATGGGAAAAATGCTTGAAAGAGACTACCCTAGAGGAAGAAATACTCATTTGCAGGCTCGACCTGGAGTCCTAAGGCCAAAGAAACAAAAATTGTTGTGTTAAAGATAAATTGATCAGTGGGGAAAGAGGAGCTTGGGGGGAGAATATTTGGACGTGATTTCCAGATTCTCATTGGAAGAGTGAAAGGTTCATCTAGTACCGAATAAGATTTCCAATGGCAAATAAGTGTAAATGCATGTTTGTATTTATAAGTTTTATATTAAAGAAATGTAGATAATTAAATAGGAAAATGAGCCTTCTAACATTGGTTAAGTAGGAAATGAGCATTATAATGCTTGTGACTACATGTGTCTAATAACATCTGTAACATGAAATAAATGGAAAAAGTGAATAGCCTAGAGTACATAATGATATTATTATGTAAGTAGCTACTGGTAAGTTGTTATGGTTACCCAAAGGGTAAAATGTTGAGTGATTAGTATAGGACCAAGATGGTAGACAATATAATGTTCGTACCCCATGCATAAGGAATACATTGAGAAATCAAGAACCTATGCATGAGTTTAATTGTACAACTGCAGAAAATAACCTTAGAATAAAATGTCTAAGTGTATACATACAGGTTGTATATTTATGAATTACTTTAGTCAACTGCCATTTCTAGACAAAACATAGAGTACACTTAATAACAGATATAGTTATTTGAGTACTAATTTTAAGAAAAGTCACATATTCAGATTACTACCTTTAAAATAGTCATCAGGTCTTCTATGAGAAACAAAAGAAAATGGTAGAGTACTAAATACTTAACCTAGAAACCCCAAAGAAATCTACGAGTAAGAATCATCAAAGAACTATGTAAGCATATTGTAACTCAAAAATAAAACGAGATATAAATGTATATAAACATGCGGCGTGGGTAGTCGTGGGACTTCAAGCCAACAACCACGCATTCAACCAAAAATCTTTCATGATAAATTTTCTAGAACCTAGAACTTATATCTAGAACTAGCACATTATAAAATTATTATATAGAGAAATACAAAAAAACGATGAATTTTTACTCAAGAAAAACGAGAATCTAAATAATCAAAAGACATGTTTTCAGATTAGTTCCATCAGATTGTCCTGGGGTGGAAACTGAGGAACGTCATTCTGAAAGAGCAAGATTTACAAATTAAGGGACTTGTAACGAGTTTGCATCAACATGAAGCACATCTATGTTGAGAAAAGAAAATAATTTGTAATTGACCATTATATCCAAACAGAAAGGAGGAATTTAAACGGAGTATTTTCCAAAATACACATTTACTAAACACAGATAGTAATAAGATTTATACAATCTTGAAATTGGGACCTAACCTTCGACTGTAAGGTTGTCCCTCAAAACCCTATTAAAAACATGCCCTTTCAAGAGTTTGGATTAATAAAATCAGGGGTAAACAAACCCTCAGCCGAAAAATAAATGCAAGAATTGTTAATCATTTAAACCCTAAAGAGCTGAAACTTGCCTAAGGGAAGGCAACGCCTCATACCCGCGAGGGTTATAACAAAGAGTTTGAGATTTTCCGTCAAACTGGCAATGAAATCTGGCTTCCAGTGAGAGAAGGCTCTCTTGCATCAGAATACAATATTAAGTTAAGGGAGGATAACAAAATAAATAACATGGTGGATGGATTGGATTGTCTATCACACTGAAATAAACCTTAACAATCTAACATTACATGATAGGAGGCAGAGATGGTAGTGGTCCTCCACGGCATGAGTTCCAAGGAAGGTTGTAGCTATAATACTTGCAAGAGGTAAGGAAGAACCTTTGTAAAACCTCTAGCAATGAACTATCATGATTCAACAATTAAATAAAAAACAGAAATCAAAAGGGAGAAAACCCTAAATCTACACGACAAGATTTACCTGTGTATTCGGGTAACTTTAAGGTGAAATTACGCGACCCACATTTTAAAGGATTAGTTGCAATGGAGTTATGAATAAACTTTGCTCAGTGAGCAATGAGTTCAGGAAAGGTCACTTAAGGAAGGAGATCACCAACTGTACCAGGGTTTCACCGAATGCGGCTCCAAGATTTAGCTCAAGACAAATGACCAAGGAACAAAGACATATCAATGGATCGTTTGCATACCTCCTTGAGTTTTGATGAACCATTTAATCCAGTATCACGATTGGATGGTATCGTTGGTGACAAGTGTCACTTGACGGAGAAAGAATCAGGTAGTTGGTGACCATCCCATCGCAGGCCCACCAAAGCAGTTTGAAATGAAAACATTAATGCACATACAATGTAAACCATGAAATGCTAACTAAGATCTTAATTTCTATATAGATATAATGTGAGTGGATTATACAATAGTTATAATAAAAATCCAATTAAATTACATCGCTCATACTTTCACAGTAATGATATTGCACTTTTTATTGTACAATGTATTGTGGTTGGATTCAATAATGTTTGTCACCATCAGAACTATGGTAAATAATTTATTTCTTTTTATGTATATTTATGGGTGATCACTGTTAATAATATATATATATATATATATATATATATATATATATATATAGATAGATATAATGTAGTAGTTTTGGGAAGTTTTTTAATTTATTTTATCAAGTTTGAGAGGTAAAGTTTTTACAATCCAAGTGCTTCATAGGTTTGAGAGTGTTGAATCTATATATGTCGTTAAAAAACTTGTTTAAAAAACATAAATGAAAATTTCACCACAAATTTTTTTCTCCTACGAGAAATATATTAAAAACTCCAAAAAAAATCACACTTAAAACTGCTCCTACTAAAATAGACCCAAAATTGAAACCATTAACAAAATTCTTCATGGAAATTAATAGTATATTATTAAGAATTAAAAAAAATCATAAATATATACCAAATTAATATTTGTATTATTAAAATAAACTTTAAAATATTATAAATATATTTGTAAAATAAACGGAAAAATAAAACAACTAATAATTACGGATTGAATTTTCTATTTTACTACATTCCTCAGTAATATCAATCATTTCAATGATAAATTAGAAAGATAGAAAAATTATATCGCATGCTTACTTCTTTGATTGTTGTACTTATCGTGAGGCACCGACATTCTTTTGCGTTGTTACTTCATGTTGTCAATATAGATCCATTTTGTTTTCATTTTTACCATTTCACATTCTGATCCTTCTCGCCAAGTACTTACATATCCATCCACACACAATGCAAACACAGATTCGCCCATGCCTAAAGAGTTTTACATTAAAATCGAAACCAAGTAGTCTGAAAATGAAAGATTGAAATTTCTCTGAAATGCGCTCAAATCCACTATAAGGAGCTAATAAATCTCAACCCTAAACAAAATCCAATAGTGAATTTAAATAGAAAACCAAATTCAATGTTTCACAATGGCCTTAATGTATTTAAAAGCATAATTCATCCGTGTCTATTTCTTATGAAATAATCGTTTTTCACTATCTATTTTAACGGAAAATCTGATAATACTAGAAATTGTCTCTAAATGTACAAAGGTATATCGATGGAATAAAAGATTTGGAAAACTCCCGAAAGTCGCAAAAACAAAATAGATCAGTTTTGACACTTTCAATTTTAAATACAACTCAGCGGACAACTTCAAACAACAAGACAAAAAAGTGAATCTATTGTACGTTGCAGCCTTCTTGGTTGATACCAAGAGTATGGCTTAACCGATGGCTTTAGGATCTGCCTGTTGCAGCCTTCTTGGTTGATACCAAGAGTATGACTTAACCGTTGGCTTTAGGATCTACTTCTTGCCGAACACCAAGACTATGCCATAACCGCTGGCTTTAGCATATGCACTCAATCTTTTG
The DNA here is from genome assembly GCA_031772625.1 of Pinus tabuliformis. Lineage (NCBI taxonomy): Eukaryota > Viridiplantae > Streptophyta > Pinopsida > Pinales > Pinaceae > Pinus > Pinus tabuliformis. The sequence goes on from CM062820.1 coordinate 1,450,949,260, forward strand.
GAACTAAATTGTGATTTTTATTGTTTTAAATGAGCTTATAAACTTTCTCAACCCCTAAATTATGCCAATTGTATGACTAACTTTTAATTTTGGCACATCTAATAATTTCAATAAAAATTTAAAAAAATTCTTCTTTTAACTTAAAAAGAAAGTAAATAGCTTTTTTTCTTATTAATCTCTAGAAACTTGAACACACACTACTTGAGACACAAATCATGAATCATAGCACTTGAGCTAAGTTCCTTTAGTAAAAAGGAATAGTTTTTTACAATGAAAAAGTAAGTCCACAATTCATTGAAAAGATATATTAAAAAAAATTATATCAACTAATTATAATATACAGGTTTGACACGAATTAATAAGAAGTCAATATTATAACATATAATATTCACATCAATTAATAAAATGTCAATAGTTCTTTTATATAAAAAGAAAAAGAAAACTATATACTTTAATTGGTTGATTTTTTCCATTTTAATTTTATCACATTTTTAAATTTTTTTAATCTTTTAATAAATTGATGTTTTGTTCGAATTAAGTCCTTTTTATTTCATGCATAATAAAGGCCCCATTTTATAAAGGAAATAAAATTGATTAGATTTGAAGAGTCGTACCAAATGACCAAATAATTATCATTTTAGGTATTTGTGACTTACACTCATGCAAGATGGTAATTGTCTCTTAGTCACTTATGACTTCCACTGCTTGGCGTATATTTGAAATTTTAATCTAATAAAGAGAACAACGACCTATACTAGTTAAATATTAAACCAATACACATATAACAACACCTAACAACTATTTGTTTCTTAAATATTCAGCTAAGCCACTTAAAAAATACATGTATCACAAGATCGAAAATGAAGACACTTGTAATGTGCGGAATTATTACAGCTTCCAAAAGAGATTTTTTTTTTAATGGAATCATATAGTCTAGTGCCATTTTAGTTTATAGACTTAAAATATATACATCCAAAAAATATCTACAGTACATAGACTGGTCCAAGTGACGTAACATTTATTTAGAATCATGTAGCTCCTCCAAGGAATTATTTATAGTTTACATATAGTTCAGTCCATGGGAATGGCAATATCACAAGTTGCCCATGATGAGGATTGGAGAGCACTAGCATTGTAGCAATAATGCTGCAACTCCTGGGGCTTCATTCTTTACTTTTATCAACCCAGTAGTTCGTAACAAACTTGGAAGCGACGGTGTTGTATGCACAAGTACTAGCTCTTACCGCAAGCTGTCACTTGGTCAACTGGTGCAAGATCACTAATGAGCTCAAGCCAACTTCTATGAGTTGTCAGAAGAATATTTTAACTGTGATGAAAGAAAGCTAACACTACAGAGGCTATTCTATCTATAGAAAGAGAAAGAAAATTGAAATGTAACGCAAACCCTAACAAACCCTAGCAAACCCTAATTTATCTATTCACCCTACTTTTGCAAGAAAAGAGAAATAAACTGATGAAATGAGGGTTATTGACTATTGAAAAGGTAAATTGCATTTACTCAAGCTACTTCTGAAAAGAAATGAGAAGAAAACATCTTTTTGTGCTTTTGAGTGTTTTTGTGTGAAATTATTATGCTTGTGATTTATCTGGTTGCGATTGTGCAGAGTTTTGGTGGCAAAGGAAGATGGAGTTGGCTTTTGTAGAGGGTGAGTAAGGTGTGAAGAGGTCCTAAGAAGCCCCTAGTATCCTTCCAAAGACTTCCATAGTGATCGGACTTTGAAAAAACACTCACAAGAAATTCTATATGAAGTTGCAAGGGATCTACAGGAGGATCTACAAGAGGAGGCCAAGAGCTATTTTTGGAGTTTTGAAGGTGGAAAAATGATGTGAAAGGGGAACTGAAGGCTATACGAAGGTATTGAGGTGTCTAGAACTTTTCAAGGAAGATCAAGAATGAACGTGATGGTTGGATTTGTTTAAATGTGAAAGAAAGGTGCTTATGGAGAAAAATGCAGAAATTAGGGCAAATTGGCAAAATGATGTGAATGACTTGGGAAATATATGAGGAGTGACCTTGTGCTGGCTATTTTATGGATGTATGGTCAGTTGAGATGTCCTACAAGGGATCTAGACATTTACTTATCAAAACTGAGTGAAGAAAGAACTAACTATACCATGAAAACACAGCTTTTTCTAGCTTGACCTAATTTCTGACCTATGAACACAAAATGCTAAATGGTAACCTGTGAACAGATTTAGAGCATGTGAAGAGAAATATGGTAAAGGGGTCGTAAATGATCTAAGAAGTTGAATCTGAACCAATATATCAATCTTTCCAAATCAAGTTATCATACTAGTAGTTGCATGGAAGAGCAAAAACTGTGTTTTTGGTGGCAGCAGAAGTGCTTTGACCTCAAATCATAGTCCCAAGATGGGAGAAAGGAGATCAAGGCTTGTTGTTGTCCTATTTGAATCTTATTTTTTCACTGCAGTAACCTACTTAAGCGATTGAAACAGAAACAACTATGCTAACCATCAAAAGCAACCTAATCTAACAAAGTAAAATGAATCTATGTAACATAAATTAACTCATGAACTGAAGCAAAAACATATAAGTACACAGTAGGATGTGCTGGGAAAATTGGGTTGGCCCCTAACCCAAGAGCCTAGCCCTCTGAAAGAGATCAATGCTGGCTCAAAAATTGTTTCATCTTCATTATCAAAAACAGCATTCACATTACATAAAATGTTCTCAAAAGGTGCTCGAAAATGAGATAAACATAATTTTGCACAAAAGTGGGAAAATCTACTAATAACCAGCTAACCTACTGAGGCTCTAAGCCTCCTTATTTATACAAATGGATTCCTTCAACAATCCTCTTAAAATCAAGGAACTCAGCTATCTAAGACTGGCGATAAACAACAACCCCTCTTTTACTTGCTCGATTTCCCCTTAGAATCATCAATGTGGACCTTTGTGCTCCGAGTTGCTGATGGAGGATTCAAGGAAAGGGGTCATAAATGAAGGAGACACCCCCATGCAAATCCTCTTCCCTATTTCTTCAGGTTTTGGCTGCCATTTGCTGATAAATCCCTTGACTTTGTCCAAAATTTGCTAAAAAATTTGCATAAAATATACATTAGACTACATGGCAAAGTGACTAACCCAATTCGCTCTATTAGCATAAATATATTAAAAAACATGCAATAAACTAATGAGAATGGAAGATTAAGTCAAAATAAGAGGAAAATGAGCCGATATAATTACCCATTTCTGGGGCTCATCGTCACCCCCTACTGAATGGGTTGCTCATCCTTTGAGAAACTAATCTAACTCTTCATCCTTGATGGCTCTGACAAATTCACTAACATCCCATACCTCTGATGTGATATCTTCCTTTTTATCATGGAAACCTGCCTTCCTATCCACTTCCTCCCATTGTTTCTGTTCTCCCTCTTCTTTTACTCCTTCCAGCAGTCCTAGCAAGAGTGGAGGACAGAATTTAAGGCCAATCCAGTTGGCCTTCAACTTTTGCATTGAGTGCTTATACAGGTGCACTCTCCTCATGGCTTCCCTCATCCTATTTGTGGAGTGATACTCCCTGATACTTAGGCTATATGGCAAGGTATTTCACCTTCTCATGCAACCATTAATGCAGTCATCTCCGAACAATCTCTCTATGTCCTCGAAGTGAGCAATAGCCTAGGCCTGCTTATCAACATAGTCTGGGACAACTTGAGGATTAGCTACAAGGTGTTGGTGGGCATAGATGAGAGCTAAGGGGTCTACTGGTTCTGCTCTAATGATCAAGGGTTCGCTCAGCTCTTTTTCGATCATTTTCTAGATTTCCACTGTCCTTTTCTCTTCATGGTTCATACAAGATGCCATAGCCATCAGTTGCAAGTCTCCCAATGCAGCATTTGGATCCCATAAGTTCATGTCAGTAAGTGCCATGTTGTGCAGGTAAAATTCTACTAGCTTCACTTTATCCTCAGCTGAACTGTGATCACATAAATGCATGAATTGGCAATAATCCTGAAAAGGTATTGTGCCCCTCTGGGCCAGTGTCTTAATCTGAAATTGGAGCCACTGATCCTTGAGGTACAGTGTGTCTGATTTGGTTGGATTCCTGCGCTGTAATGCCTCCTTTGCCCAGCTAGCCATGCAGGCTAACTGGGCTTCCTTTTCCTGTAGCTGGCTTTTTAAAATCAACACTTTATTTTCTTCCAAGGACTCTTTTTCCTGTTGTTGTTTTATCAATGTCTCACTATCTACCTGGGGTTCTTCTTCCTATTGTTTTCTTTTTGTTGCCTCACTCTCTCCCTGGGGTTCCTCTTCCTGTTGTTGTTTCTTTAAGATTGATAGCTCATTTCCTCCTTGAGGTTCCCTCTCTTGTAGCTGCTTCTTTAACATTTCATTTTCAGCTTCTAATTGAGCTCTTCTGATGCTTTCTATATGCCTAACGATGCTCAATTCTCAGAATTGTGCAAATGTATTCGATCAAGCATATACTTGTATTTCCACTTGGGAGTTGTACTTGTAAGGTACTTCTATGACTGCTTCGTTGTTAATATATTGGACTTCTATCTAGCAATTTTGCAGCAATTTGAGGTTTTCCTCTTCCTAATGCATAAAAGCTAAAACTAATCAGTTCTGTGACTATGTATTTGGAATTCAATCCCCTCCTAGAGGCAACATTTTGATACATTTAACTTTGACTCTGATGTTGCAACTCATCCTTTCTGTGGCTTCCTTGCAATGAAAAATAAGACACCTGTTGGGCTGAGTTTCCACCTTAAGGACTATAGTTTGTTTTTTTTAGCACTGTTTCTCTGTGAGATCAATAGATCAACATCGGCGTATTTGGGGTAGTTTTCCATAAGAGATCTGCGTAAACTAGTTACTTGGCTAGGTTTCACTTGACGACTATATTCTATAACTCATCAAGGCTTTGGAGTCTGGACCATTTGTTTTCTATGAGTTCAATAGTAGTTAGTTTTGTTTCTGTTAGACTTTTAAAATTCATATCGTTGCTTCATAGTGAAAGAGAGATAAGAGATTGGATGCTATTATTGTATGAGTTGCTATGGATCTATGCCATAGGGTTTGAATTCCATTATTACTTGCTTTTTGTATGAAAAAATCGCATATTTAATACTCAAGCAGAATATTCATCAAATGAACTGCAGTTATAAATGAATCCAATTCTTCTTGTTGTTTGAATCTGTTCTTTTCTGTTTTTGGTATGAAAATCCTTGTGAAACATTTTTATATCCAAACACTTTTGGGTTTTTTGGGATATATTTATTATTCTTTTCCTAGGTACAAATGCATTTTATCTGTTTTAATTTGTGGATATGGATGACTATATAATTATGAAAAGTTCCTTTTATGACACTGGCAGTTTCTGGTGCATTACAATTTTCAGAATTAGCTTCGCTACCTATAGCTATTCCTTTTCTTGATTTTAGTAATACAGACAAAAAATGTACTTTTCAATTTTGAAAAATCCTCTTGAAAATTGATTTAAAGACTAAGGTTTATGAATCATGTATCAATAAAGTCCTATTGTGAAAATAATGGATGCTTTTCCTATGGACATTTAATTTGTTGTCCGGACTTAAGATGTCAATCTATGAAAGCCAATGTGCTAGTAAATTTGATGTCAAATTTTTGACATTTTCTCTATGTGAGTGAAGCCATTTCCTTGAATCTGGTGCTCATGCAAAGAATTCCGTTGTGATAAAAAATAATTATCCAATTTTTGGAAGTGCCATTTGCTTAGATAGAGGAACTTTTTTTTTCGAGTGAAACACTTTTTTTAGAAAAAGACTATGAAGTTGTTTCTCATGTGCCTCTTGAACAAACCATATACAACAACCATATAAATGCAGTCTCTTTTCATTGCTATAGTGCAAACTTTAATAGGTGGTCACACTTAGCAAGATTTGAACCGGGGTCATCATGGTGGTAAATTCCCTCATCCACCACAAGACCACACCCCCATGGATTTAAACTAGCAAGCTTGAAGGAGAATAGGAAGGTGGGTTTGGGTTTATAATATGGTTATGGGTCGTGGTTTTCTATCAAAGATGTATGTTCAATCGTTAATGATTTTGTCACCTTAAATCTGCTCAGTGTGCTCCAAATTTTTACATGAAACCGTACTGCTCTCAGGCTTAGTGGAATCTTGAATGGAAGCTACAAACCTTTGCACTTGTTCCACTTTGGTATCAAGTTCATTTTTCTTCACAAAGCCTATTTCTCCATAATCACCACTCTTCTCTTCATGCATCTCCAATCTTCCCTTACAAGAATCAAACCCTTGACCTCCTCAGGGCACGGTCAAACCCTAGACCTCCTCAAGGCACAGTCAAACCCTAGACCTAATTAATTACAATATTTTCCACGTTTAAAGGGGTTTTCAATGCCACCAATCTCAATGCAAGTTCTTTCCCTAATTTTGTTTTCCTCTTCTTCATCACCGAAAACCATAGATTTCCTGCCAATTCCTTTGTTTTCTTATGTCTCCAACCAATTAGATTAGATCCTACTTTAGATTATTCACATTCTATCAATATGTATGTCATTCGCTAAACCAGGGTTGTAGGGGAGCGCCCCCCCTTCCTCCTCATGGCCCCACTCCCAATTCATGATTTGAGCAGGAGCAACTTGGGAGTTACTCGGGAGCACGTAGACCGCTCTTGATGGTCAGTTTTGGGCATGTGTGAGACAAGTAATAACCAGTGCTTTCGGAGGTGTATGAGAAGATGGATACCATGTTGTGGAAAATAAAAGATATTGTTTAGAAATATGATCCCAACTTGTATACGCTAATTCACAATTATGTGTGTACATGGTGGAATAAACTTAATTTTACACTACATGCCTTGGCGTATATCTTTACACCAAAACACTACTCTCCATCTTGGTTGGGCCAACTTGCACCTAGGGGTGGGGTTAGGGTCAAACCCCATACAGATCAAGAGGTATCTACATGATATTTGCAAGCATTAGACAAGTTGATCCCTGACAGGGAGGAATGTGCTAATCTGCATCTTGAATTAGGCAGATACTTTAGTTGCACTGGTTTGTTTGGTTCTTTGCATGCAATGGAAGATAGAGACAGATTTGATGCTTTCAGATGGTGGCAAGCATATGGTGGCATGAGATTTTTGCCAAAATTGGCAAAACATTTCTCTCACAGGTTGTAAATACTTCTTCTGTAGAGAGGTATTAGAGCACCTATGACTTCATACATAATGTGAGAAGAAATAGACTTCGTGAACATCGGGTAGAAAACTTGTTTTATGTGCACTACAACTTGAGGTTGTTGAGTCATTATTGTGATTGGCTTTATGAGGATCCAACATGTAAAATTTAGGACAACCACTCAAAAGATGATAATTTGGAGGATGGAACTATACATCTTGAAGAACTGGGAGCAGAACTTATGAGAGATGAAGATGAAGCCATGCCACAATTCAACCATGGCATACAATTATGAAGATGAAGCCTTATCAAGTTAGAGAAATTCAACAATTCTAATTTAAAAATCCTATCGGCCTCTCTTTGTACCTTTTGGGACAATTGCTAGTTTCAGACTGGTGAGATTTTCGTGTTGACGAATTTAAAATCTGATTTGAAATGAAGAGATGGCAGTTGCATGTGACCCTATCGTCCCGTCATTTTCAAATTTTATTTTATTAAGAGGCATGATGAATTCGTCAGAGGAAAGTCCTCATTATCACTAAAAATTGGGAGGACCAGTGGAAGACCATGGATATCTGTCGAAATTGATACACCAAAATTTGACTCGTTAAATGAAAATCAGATTCAAAGTGGTTTTATTTATCTATTAGACTTTTTAGATTTAAGTTCTTATTGGGAAGAGGCAGTATGGGTATTTTATTTTTAAGTATATCTTCAAAGTCGTTAGGTAATCTAGAATTATTCAAAATTATTTAAATTCTAAGATGAATTAGAAAAAAATAGTGGAAATATTTTATTATTACAATAATAAAGTATATATATTCTAGTTTTTATGATGTATACTACCGAATTTTTTCCGAATTAGAAAATTCTCATTCGAATTTTTATATATACCAAATTCGAATTCGAACTTGGTAACTATGCTTTCCACAACTCTTTTCCTCAGTTTTGTAATCAACTGCCCAACGTACTCTGATTGTGGCAAGGCGAGCGACATAATCAACCTTGACTTTTTTGGTGGCTTCCCATGATCGTGAATGTATAATCAAGCTAGGGATCATCGATAATAAAGAAATTGTCTATGGGTTGCGCCAAATAGGAGTAAAACTCCTTGGGCATCTTGAATATCGCATTGTAAACCATAGTTATGGAGAATTTGTTGTGTTACGTATTGAAGGTTGGGACTTCAAAGTTATGTTGTTAAATTATGTGAAACTGCATAATTGTGTGCATTTGAATTGTTGTGAGCTCACTTGAAAGTGAATTTATATGGGTCTGACAGGTCGATGGTGGTTCCCTCCAGCAACTGCAAGTGGTAATGTTTTTCCTTTGAATATTATTAAATTGGTTTTTAAATATCTTTTAAAGCAAAGTGTTTGTGGTGTAGATGTTTTTCTTCCTTGGACCTAGAGATACATTTGTTTTTTAATTGCTAGAGGTCAATTTTTTTATTTTTTGATGGAGACATGTCAAGATGAATAACCAGATGGCAGAGCATTTAAGTGAGAGAAATAATCTCTATAGATCCAATTACTTTAATTGGAAATTTAAGTTGCAAACCCTGTTGAAGGGGAAGAATGCATGGGTGATTGCAAGTGATGATGAGTTGAAGCCAACCCTAGCTACAAGCAGAACAAGAACCTATTGGAGGGGAAAAACGCAAGGGCGATTGCAAGTGATGATGAGTTGAAGCCAACCCTAGCTACAAACATAACAACAACAACAATCCAGAACTGTGAAAAGAGGGAGAACAAAGATAAAGTGTTGTTAAAATTGTCATTGAAACATTGTATTATCCCTCACATTCGTGAATGTAAATCAGCAAACGACATCTAGAAAATTCTCAAGGACTTGTAAGAGATCAAAAACACAAACCGCATGTTATTTTTGAAAAGAAAGATCATCTCCATTAAAATGAAGGACAATGAATCAGTGGATGCTTTCATCTCTCAAATCAAAAGGCTCAGAGATAAGTTGGACAACGTATGAGAGATAGTTTCAAACACTGATCTCATCACGATCACCATGAATGGTATGAATGATGAATATCATATGTTTATCACTGAATTGAATGCTAGAGTGAAAATCCCCAATTTTGAAGAATTGACAGGGATCCTGGTGCAAGAGGAAGAGAGATGGATGACTCTGAAACCTAGAGTTCAGATCTTGCTCCAATGGAGAAGAATAATCCCTTTGTAGGGAAGGAAAATGCAGGATAAAATGACAGAAGTACACCACAATGAAAACCATCTCAAGGTATCTCCTCAAATAGAAGTGATTTAGGACCCAAATGTTTTTATTCTGGTAGAGTTGGTCACATAGCTAAAAATTGCTAGATGAAGAAGTTTGATGAAGGTTATCATAAACATAAGAAGCATACAGGACACTTTGCTGATGAAGATCAAAATCAAAATCTCAGATTGTTTGTTTTTGATTCTATATTATCTACTTAGGATGATGAAGCAAAAAATTGGTTTGAGGACTCAAGAGCTTCCACTCATAGGACAGCTAATAGACATTGGTTTGAAAATTTTAAAGACACTAGAAGTGGTCAAAATATCTACCTTGGTGATGATAGAGGGTACCAAATCAAAGGGTATGCTAATGTTCTTGTCGTCTTGCCTGTTGGAATATTAGACATATTTAAAATGTGATGTATGTACTCGAAATAAAAAATAACCTGATCTTGGTTACTATTATAACATATCAAAACCTTAAGGTAGAGTTTTTTAATTCTTATTGTGTTATTGAAGATCTGATGGATCATATGAAGCCAATTGAATTAGCTATTCGAGTGGGAGGATTGTATAAGCTGAATGTGAGAAGCGTGCCACACTAATCCTTGACCTCATTAGTTATGACTGCAAAATACTTATGACATCAAAGATTTGATCATAGTAACTCCAATGACCTGCTACTACTTTAGAAACGAGGTATCGTCAATGGTCTTCCTATTTTAAGAAATGTTCAGGTTGATTGTGAAGCATGTGCTATTGGTAAGGTGTGTAGAAATTATTTTCCTGCAAATGTAAATAGAAAGAGGAGAGATATACTAGACCTTGTGCACCCTAATTTGTTGGGGCAGATGCAAACAAGGTCATTAGGAGGTGCCTATTATTTCTTATTATTTTTTGATGATTGCAGGAGATTTACTTGTGTATATTCACTCAGAAAGAAGAGTCACACTTTTGAATATTTTAAAGAGTTTAGAAGCATGATTCAAAAACAAAGAGGAAAATTCATCAAAATTCTCCACCCAGATCAAGGAGGTGAATAAAAAAAAAGTTGGTTTCATCAAATATTCCAAGGACCATGGGATAGTTCAACATTTCATAGTACCCCACACTCCTCAACGGAATAGGGTTGCGGAGAGGAAGAACAAAACCCTTATGGAGTGTGCTCAAAGCATGTTAAAAGGTAACAACCTATCTAATGGATTTTGGCTAGAAGCAATAAATATTGCAGTGTATTCGAAGAATAGGAATCCAACAAAAAGCCTTGGTTTTAAAACTCCATTCAAAGATTTATTAGGTTTTGACCCTGTAGTTAATTATTTAAGGGTTTTTGGCTCCAAATATTTTTCTCATGTTCCAAAATAGGATAGGAAGAATCTGGAGTCAAAGGCCATTAAATGTGTTCTTGTTGGGTACTGCATAGAGTTTAAAGCTTATAAATTGTTCAATCCCTCTACTCATAAAGTGTTTGCAAGTGGAGATGTGGTATTCCATGAGCAAGCTGATGATGGAAACAATGAAAGAAGCAATGAAGAATGGAACATGACTTTGGTAGTGGAAGATGGAAGTGATGAAAGGGAAAGCCATGATTAGCAATAGCAACAATAGTAGCAAAAAAAACATTAGAAATAGGGAAAAAAGGAAGATGTCGATGGTGCAGATGCATGTAGCAGGCCAAGTCCATCAAGGGATGACCATTACAAATTTGAAGCCAATCTACCACTCAGGAGATTAAGTAGCCAAATTCAGCTGCTAGCAAGATATAGTGATCATGCTCTTATAAGTAGTATGTTAAATGTTATTGAACCCTCTAATTATGAAGAAGAAATTCAATATAGTGAATGGAGGGAATCCATCGGAGAGGAATATGAGTCAATACTTAAAAACAAAACCTGGGATCTAGTTGAACTACAGAAAACAACCCATAGGTTGTAAATGGTTATACAAGTCTAAATTTAAAGCAGATGGGAGCATAGACAAATATAAAGCTAGGCTGGTTGCAAAGGGGTACTCACAAAAAGAAGGCATAGACTACGAGGAAACCTTCGCCCCTGTAGCAAAATTAAACACAATCAGAATGTTAATTTCCTTAGCTACCAAACATTATTGAATGAATGGTACACCAGCTAGATGTGAAATCTTCATTCCTACATGGGAAATTAAAAGAAGTGTATTTAATGCAACCTGAAGGGTTTTCTAAATAGTGGGAGGAACATTTAGTTTATAGACTGAAGAAAGCATTGTATGGACTAAAACAAGAACCCTGGTCGTGATATGATAAAATTGATTCATTTTTCCTACAACATAGTTATAAATAAGCAAGAATGACCCTAGTCTCTACACTATGTTTGATGAAAAGAGGAAAATTGGTTTGATTTCCTTATATGTATATGATCTTATCATTATAGGAAATGTTGATGAACTCATTAAAGAAATCAAATAGCAGATGTCATAGGCTTTTGAGATGAAATACTGCGGAGAGTTACACTATTGTTTGGGTCTTGAAGTGTGGAGGGATTTTGGCTAGACTTTTCTGTCTCAGGGAAAGTATGTCAGGGGTTTATTAAAAAAATTCAGAATGGATAAGTGTAAAGTAACATCAGTGCCTTTACAGTAGAATATCAAACTTCGAAAAAATGATGATTCTAAGTAGGTCGATGCAACACTGTATAGTCAGCTGGGTGGGGGTCTAATTTACTTGACTACAACTATGCCAAATTTGACTTTTGTAGTTAGTGTATTGAACCAATTCATGTCAAAGCCTCTTGAGAATCATTGGGTTGCAACGAAAGGTGTCTTAAGGTTTCTTCAAGGAACCTTAGACTTTGGTATTAAATATACCGATTCCTTTGATGTTAGATTGACAGGTTTCTCAAACTCAGATTGGGCCGAAAATCTAGATGAGTGATGATCTATAATAGGTTACGCATTCAGTATTGGGTTTAGGGTCATTGCATGGAGGAGTAAGAAGCATAAGATTGTATCTTTGTCTTTAGCAAAAGAAATGTATTAAGAAATGTGTGCAACAACATCTAAGACAATTTGGTTGAGGAGACTTCTCCACGATGCTGAAGAAGAACAAAAAGATGCAACTGTTATCAAATGTGATAATCAGAGTTCAATCAAACTTGAAAATAATCCAATGTTCCATAAAAACACAAAACATATTGATACACAGTCTCACTTTGTTAGAGAGAAGGTTTAACCAAAGGAAATCCATATGAATATTGTAATACTTGTGGCAATGTTTTAGATATTTTTACTAAACCTCTTTCAAGAATTAAATATGAGTTACTTAGGGAGATGTTAGGAGTGCTAGCGAACCCTTTCTCCATTAAGGGTGAGTGTTAAAGTTAGTGGAGAAATGTATTCTATGAGAGAGTTAGTTCATTAGTTACATGTTAGACTTAGATTAAGAATTTGTTCATATTTTCTATGTGGTTGTTGCAACCTCTCTATTGACTTGTAAACTATTTATTCATGGCGATTAATGATGAATGCGTAGAGCATTCTGTGAGAGACAATCTCCAGGTGAAGCCATCACATGAAAGCTGCTCAATTTTCTTGTAAACTATTTATTCATGGTGATTAATGATGAATTTATAGATCATTTTTCCAGAGGTAGCCTCGAGGTGAAGCCCTCACCTGAGAGTGGCTAAATTCGTTGAATAAATCCTTTTTCTTCCATCTTTTAACAATGTATTTTGAAATTTTACGTGCCTAATTTTCTTGATGGATATTCTTCCTTGAATTATGGAAAATTCGATCTTCCAATAGATCCATTCATTTATGTTGAACTCACAAACACAACTCTTCGTGCAACATTCCCTACAGGAGCATCAACATGAAAAAAGAGAAGATGACTATGTTAGGAGAGTAGAATTTTTTTCATCAAAATTGATGCGACTGAAAACACTCTTACAATATCGAATAGAAAAAGTTGTATGCAAAGTCCTGTGCAAATGTGGACCCAAATCAAAGGTGCCCACTACTTGTAGAGTTTTACCCTCAATGGCGTGTTTTTTTTCAAATTTTCTATTGGGACTGCATACCCAAGGCTTACACCTTCGACGTGCAGTCATTAAGAGTTGATCTAATTATAGGGACAATAGATTCATTAACCATTGCATGTAAACGTAGAGGTAGTCACTCATTTACACAAACACTGAACCATTTTCAAGCAGATAATGAGCATTGAGAATAGTTGATCGAACAAAAATTCTATTATTACTCAGAGGGTAGTATTTACCAAGAAATTCCAAATGGCGCATTGCGCAAGCTCTCTTTAACTGAGCTTTGTTTCTCCTTACTCCAAGCCCCCTCTCTCCACTAACAGACTTATGTTCAGACATATATCTAACTATTTGGACAAAATATCCTAAAAGAAAGGAAAATTTTGTTGGACACTAAAGTGTAACACCTCATCTCTACACTAGTCAATGGTATAAAACTCCATTTGGCCTTATTACCAACTCACTCAAAACAAGCTAACTACCTTGCACACATTTTTACATCTTTATCATGGGACTCTACATGACCCCTTTGGGTCTAAGCAAAATGAATTTCGCAAGGGCATGACTACAATATAAGAATCCCATCGGACAGGCCCAAGAACAAGTAAAACAAAATTAACTGATGATGATCAGTGGGTGAAATATTTCTCGAGGCTAAGGTTTTGCGTAGAAATATTTGTATGGTAGGACAATAGTTAGGTGATTACTCTGGGTGCCAAGGTAGTAAATACATAATTATTATATTAAAAAAATGTGTTTCAGGATAGCGATTAGTTTATTACTCTACATTCTTATCCTTTGGATGGAATTAGTCACTAGCATCAGTACCATCTAAATGATAAAATGACAAGATAGTAAACCAATAATTTATATAGAAATAATATTAAAAATAATAAATAGTTGACTACCTAGCCTTTCCATCCTTTAAACAGAATCAATCATTATTATAATCACCTTCCAATCACATTCCAGATGACAAGATAACTAGTTTAAAAACCAATAATTATTATACAGATGACAAGTTAACAAACCAATAATTATTATAAAAATAATACTCAAGACAATAATTATGTTACTACTCTGCCTTCTTACTTCTTTGTAAGGAGATACTGACAATATGCAATAGTTAAATCATTCATTGAATTATCATGGAGAAGCATAATAAATTTAACTCTAGCCTACTTTTTATCCATATTGATTGTGCAGTGGTAATTATCCATGTTGATTGGGCAGTGGTAAATAAAAAATACAAGTAACTTTATTTATTTTATTAGCACATTTTTTTATACAAAGTTTAATAATATAAGAATTCAATATGCCTTATTTTCTTACATTTGTTATCAACTTAATGAAGAGGAAAACAGAGTGTGCGAGAAGGAACTTGGTTATAATGTTGGAGTATCACACTTTAAAGAATTTCAGGATCAAAATATATTGAGCAAGTTAATAATTTTAGTAATTGACAATATTGATTGAAGAATACTAATACATAAATACAAATTTTGACGAGGTAATAGTCAAAGATTAGTTTATAAAAATTATAGTATATCATCGATAGACATTTGATGATGTGAACTTACTGGTTCAATTCCCCGCATAATGTTGAAGATATAGTCCTACTAAACTTACAAAAGAAAATTATACAATATATATGAACATATCTATAGGAGACATAGTACTATGTCTTTAAAGATAGAAAATTTAATAGTCATAACAATGTTTTTCATTGTGGAAAAAATACTTTTTAAACTTGTACATCATCTTTTTTCACCAAAACAAAAATATAACTTCCATTATATAATATATTGAAAATGGCATGTTATACATTCTTTTAAAAGGCATACCTCAGGAAAAAAAGTCAAGATTGACCAAACCAATTATAACATAAGCCAAAAAAAAAATATATAATACAGTCCAATAAATAAACATCTAAAAACAATATATAAAAATCATCATAATAGTAACATCCGTATAATCAAAATAATAATAATAAAGTCACTAATATGTCGTGATGGATCAGGAAAGAGTTGCATTCGTGAATAAATCATATCATTAAAAAATATATAATTATTATAAATTAAACTAATTAATTAATGTATATATTTAAAAAGCTAATAAAAAATTTTAAATCACTTAATCAAATAAATACTTTATTAAAATAAACCATTCAACATTTTTAGTATAAGGAACTGAGATGTTTAAAATGGTAATCAAGTGATTACTCCACCTATATATATGTAGATAGGTGTTTATATTTCGATTTATAAATTGGCGGTGGGTATAGAATTTGGAGGTAATATATCGGGTATACGCTTCGTCTGAGTCAATGATCGAAGGTTGCAGCGTAAGGGAATATGAACCGTTCGATCAATAAATATTTAAAAATGAATTGAAGTTAAATTGGTCGGAGGGTTCCGCAAGTCACCGTCACGAATGTGGCAAAGTGTTGCAGAGGGTTCCGCACGTCACCGTCAGGAATTTGGCAACGTGGCACGAGATGGTGTGATTCCAGTTTATCTTCCATCGGTTGATTTCTATCGGCTGCCGTCACCTTTAAAAACGGTTGAAAAACCCTTCATTCATGCCTGCAGGTCTAGAAATCGAGGTTTGCGCAGTGTTTTCATAACGAGGAACAGGGGTAGGTTAGACGAGGAACTGGAGCAAAGTTTTTTTTTGGAGAACACTATTCTGATTACAAAAATTTATAACGGTTACGAGATGTGATAGGCAAAGCTCAACCAAATTTGCAAATTTGTAAATAATCTAGTGTTTCATAAAAACAAAATGCATATTGATATATAGTTTCACTTTGTTAGGGAGAAGGTTTAGCCAAAGAAAATCCTTATTGAATATTGTAATACTTGTGAGAATGTTGTAGATATTTTTTTTTTGCTAAGGCAAGAGCGGATCCTTCTATTCAATTAAAAAAGAGAAATAGTGTACAAGCGGTGACCTCAGCGGTGGGGCCCACCAACATGACAGGCCCATCCGGACCATAAAGTAAACCTAGGGACACGGCCCACCAACACAAACTAGCAGCCCAAAACTGACCGTTGGATCCCAGGCTAGAGATCTAGCAGTTGAAATACATATCGGGTGGCCAACAAGCTCACCTTTTAACAAACATATCGGACCCGATGAATCCTATAAACCATAATTTAAAACCATATTGGGTCCATTTTTGGCATAACTGGCGATCACTTTTACCATATGAAATCCACCATTTGCGCGTGATTCATGAAAACAGCTTGAAACATAACCGTTGTATCAAACCCACCAACAAGCACGCTCAATCCTCGCCATGGATTGTCCTCTCTTGATCCAACGGTTAGGGATCATATCGCGCAGAGTAGTAGCAATAGTTAGCACACGATGAGGGCAAGAATTCCTGCCCACCTTCAGCCACCTCTCGCGTGGTAAGTGGAATCGCTCCCGATTGTGAAAAACTACTTCCGGCCTAAAGAGCATGCGATAGACTGGAAACCACCCCAAGGGCAGTAAAGCGATCACAGGAATACAATCAGGGGTTTTGTGCCTGTCGAGAAAATCAAGAATCTGCCGCAAGGAGCAAAGGAAGATGAGGATCCCTCCATCCATCCATCCCTTTGAGACTGGTAATTTGTTGTTACCTGGGTTAAGGAGGTCAACATAGACTTGCATCCTAAAAAGGACCTCACTTATGTCATAACATTTCATAATGAATCCAGATCAACGAGACCCTATCTGTATGGCTCTGTTTCGGAAATTTTGTCTCTTGATTTTTCTTGATGCAACTGTCGGTCGCTGGTGGCTCTGGATGAGCATCCCTCCTTCAACTTGTCATTCGTTATATCCTCCCACCAAGAGCACAAGTCGATAAGCTTGTTTCGTACCCCCTCATTTGCAAGCCAGTCCGCGAATTTGTTGGCTTCCTTGCGAACATGCACGAACCTAAGAGTTCTTAGCCTTCTTAGGTGCCCTTGGATTCTTTGGTAGACTTGCAGAACCCTCCAGTATTCTGAGATTTTCTGTAGCACTAGAATTTATCCTCTTCACTAAGTTAATGACTAATTTCGAGTCGGCCTCAATGATGACATTGTGAATGTTGTGCTTGGTCAGAATTTCCAGGCAAAATTCCATCGCCATGAGCTCAGCCATATTGTTGGTTGCTTTTCCTAGATAACTGTGGAAGATGACTTGAATGTTTCATTCCTCATCCCTCAAGACCGCTCCATAGCCAGCTTCTCCCAGATTCACTTTTGAAGCCCCGTCTATGTTGAATTTTAAAAAGCCATGAGAAGGAGGTTTCCAAGAAGACTTATCTACTGAGATCTTCTTGTTGATCTGCATAGAACCGTGAGGGGGATGAACCTTGAGCTCTAACTTCTCCAAAGTCTTGGCCTCTCATTGTTTGATGAGTTTGCTAGTAGCTGCACCTCCCAGGATACGAACAGTCTCTTTGAGTTGTTTAAGGATGAGCTTAAGGATGCTGCTCACCACAATCTCTTTCTCCATGAAAATCCTGTTGTTGCGCTCCTTCCAGACATTCCAGATTATGAATCCTCGGGTCAGCATCTAGGCGAAGTTAATGATCTCATTGTCTGAAAAAAATTTCTGCCAATTCTTCAACGTAGTAGTGATGTCATTGAAATTTTTGTCTGTCTACTCAAATACTTCTCCAACCGAATTCCAAAGTATTGTAGTGAAAATTGACCTAATAAGTAGATGATTTGTAGTTTCTTCTTGTTGTCTGCATAAGTGACATCTTGAGGGGCAAACAAAGCCTCTTTTCCTTAGGTTATCCCATGTCAAAATCTTGTCCTATTGAACCAGCCACTTGAATAGTTTTACCTTCATCCAATGAAGATTTTCCCAGATTTCTTTCCACGTCTTATCAGTGTTTGGAAGGTTACTCCATGCATCTATTATTTTGGCTTCCTTAAGGTTGAAGAGACATGTATTGTTCTTTCCCTATCTTAGTTCATCATTCAAGTTTGAGTTCAATATTTGTCTCTTGTCTAAAAGACCTTGAAGGGATATTGCTTGAGTTTGCACCATGCCCATTCCAACGTAATCTGGAAGTTTCAAAGTTCTCCATTTCCATTGTTCGTTGATTGGTCCCAATAGTCACTTACTCACCTTAGTCATTTGTTGATGGTATCGGTGTGAATGTTTGCTAATTCTTCACTTCTGAGATTGTCCTCCTGCTGCCAATTGTCCTCCCAGAACCAAGCCAAGTTCCCATTTCTGATCTCCTAGAAACTGTGGTTTTGGACAAGGTCCCTATTCCCCCATGCCCTATTCCAAATTGCAGAACCTTTAACTTGTCCTATCCTTCTGATTAGATTGTTCTCCTGCCATTCTCTGGCATATTTATGCTTCCAGAGTTGTGCCCAGGGGGCTTGTATTTCTTTTAGCCATATCCACCGGATTTTGGCACCAAGAACTCTATTTAGAATTCTTGGGTCACGAAGACCCAAGCCACCATGGGACTTAGGTTTGCATACTCTATCCCATGCCACAAGGGCCCATTTCTTCTTTTCTTCACCTTTCCCCCAGAGAATGTCTCTCTGAATGTTTCTTAGATTGGTAATTACACTGGTTGGTGTTGGAATGGAAGATAGCATATAGGTAGGGATACTTTGGAGGACAACCTTAGTGAGAATCAGTCTCCCTGCTAGATTTAGTGCTCTCTTTTTCCATTTACTGATCTTATATTTTAGCTTATTCAGAATAGGCTCCCAGTTATGCTTGTGAAGCGGTTTCTGAACGAGAGGAACTCCCAGGTACTTCACAAGCAGTGATTCCCTTTGAAAGCCAAAAATTCTAGAAAGATTTCTTTGAATTGAAATATCTGTATTGAAAAAGAAAATCCTTGGTTTAGTGAGACTTACCTCTATGTCTGCTGCCCTAGCAAACTCACTCAGAATCTGTTTGAATGCCTTGGCTTCCTTGACAGTGGGTGTGCCTTGAAGCATAGTGTCATCCACAAATTGTTGATGTATCACTGTGTCCCCACCTTGAGTGAGTCTCAGACCCTGAATTCTCCCTTCTTCCTTAGGAGCTTTGATAGTTCTTCTTAACCCTTACATCATTAGAATGGAAAGGAAAGGAGGAAAAGGATCTCCTTGCCTGAGACCTCTAGAAAGCATGAAGGTTTTGGAAGAAGAGCCATTGAGAAGAATTGAACAGCTAGCTGAGGTAAGTAGTGCAATAACCCATTTTATCCAATTGTAATCAAAGCCATAGGCTTTTAAAATTTCTCTTATGTACGACCAGCTAAGTTTGCCATAGGCCTTTGCTATGTCCAACTGCATTATCATTCCTGCCTGTTTGTTGGTAATGAGTGAATGAACCATTTCATGTGCTTGAATTATATTATCTAGAATTTTACTTCCTTCCACATAGCCCATTTGTTCCTCTGACAATAGGGTTGGGAGGAGAGGTTTGAGACTGTTGGAAATGACTTTAGATATAATTTTGTATATCACATTGCATAATGCTATAGGCCGAAATCTGTTTGGAGAGGTGGCCTTCTCCTGTTTAGGGATTAAAGCTATGAAATATTCATTGAGTGCCTTTAAGACTTTCTTAGATCTTCGAGAGTCTTCCACTACCTCCAGGATGTCCTATTTCACTATCCTCCAACAAGCTTGGAAAAAGTCCACATTAAAGCCATTCGGGCCTGGTGCTTTCCCATTTTGCATCTCTTTCACACCTTCCTCAATTTCTTCCTCTGTTACTGGTCTATTGAGATTGAAATTATCTTCTCTGGTAACCAATTTAGGGATGTGCTGATTGAAGTTTTCCGTAAACTGGTATCTATCTTCCAAGTTTTCCTCAGCAATTTTCTAAAAATGCTAGAGTAGACCTTTCTCCATCTCTTCATGAGTGTTTCTCTCTATTTCATGTTGATCTGTAACTTTCACAATTCTATTGTTGTTTCGGTGAGCTATAGTGGATCTGTGAAAGAATTTGGTTTTTCTCTCCCCTTCTTTAATCCATTGTTTCTGTCTCCAAAGTGTTTCCTCTTGAAGGCATCTATTGTCCCACTCTTGCTGGACTGACTCTGCCATCTCTTTCCTTTCATATGTATAGCCTTCTGTGATAAGAATCTGGTTTATTTCATTTAGTTTCTTTTCCACCTCTCCTTTAGCTTTGAAGATGTTACCAAACTCATTTTTATTCCACTCTTTGAGTCTACCTTTAACGTGTTTGAGCCTACAATGAAGAAGGAACATCTTTGTACCTTGAAGGTGAAGCTCTTCCTTACTCCATTTTTCAATGCTTGTGAGAAAATATGAATGTGTGAGCCAAGCGTTCTCAAACCTGAAGGGGGTGTTCCTAGGTTTGCCAAAAAGGAAAGCTTCCAATTGAATAGGCCAGTGATTTGAACCCCCAAAAGGTAGTATGAGTACAGTAATGTTGCTTCCCTTGAGAAGAAGTTCCTCTGAAACCATAAATCTGTCCAATTTTGAGGCCACTTGGGTAGGGCCCCCTCTTTTTTTATTCCAAGTGAAGATTTTGTTGCTTGTTTCCATATCAACCAGTTTCATATTATCGATGAAGTTTTGGAAGGCAATTGAGTCTCTACCAAGTGTTATAGTTCCTCCTTTCTTCTCCATGAGTGATTTTGTTATGTTAAAATCACCTCCATGAATCCATGGTAAATTTGGGTATCTCTTCTTAATATCCTCCAGTGTTGTGAGGAGTTGAAGTTTGTCCTCCATTGGTTGTGGACCATAGACATTGGTGATCATGTAACATTATCTGTCACCCATCGGTTGGCAAATCAAAGAAAGGTGATGTCTGGATGCTTCGACATCAATCACAACAAATTTTTTTGGATCCCAAAGAGTGAGAATACCACCAGCAGATTTATTTTCCTTAACTTCAAGGTATTCATATCTATTTACCCTTTTTCTATTTTTTTTGTGGATCCTCTCCACTGAGCATTTTGTTTCCTGCATGAATACTATGTCAGGTTTTTCCTCTTTGATTCTTTTACCTAGATTCCTCTATTTTCTTTTGCTCCCTAGTCCTCTAATGTTCCATGTTGTGATTTTCATTGAGGTGAGGTTTTAAAGGAGTAACTAGAAGGTCTTTCATCCTTCCTAAATCAATCATGAGTTTGCCACACTCCAGTAGTATTTCTTTCTGCCTTTTTCTTCCCATCCTCTTGCCTGGATTCTTTTTTAGTTTTCTTGTTATTAATCCTATTGAGGCAGTTCCTTTGTTTTCCTGGTTGTCATGTCCTCCTTTGACTCCTGCAGTTGTTTGATGTTCCTTGCCGAGGAATATTTGTTGCACCTTGTCAACGTCCTCATAAGGGATGGAGTTTATTCCTAGGTTGCCTCCCTATTCTAGAAACTTTTCCAGGTCTAGGTTCTCCCTTTCAAGGGTCTCCTGTAAATATTCAAACTCTGTACCACTTTCACTTTGATTCATTTCCTGATCTTTTTCTATTTGCATGGTACTCAAAGGGTCCATTGTGTGTTCATTCTATTCTTGAGTGTACTCCATGCTAGTCTCTTTTTTTGTCCCCCTTGCTGTCTGATTCTCTGTACTCTCTTTATCCCCTCCATCAGCTTATTTTTCTCCTAAGATCTCAAAATTGTTGTAACTTTTTGCTTTTTCATTCACACTAGGGTTCTTTTATGTCTTCCTTACTCCTCCTTTTCCTTTTCCTCCTACTTTGGTGAAACCTTTGTGGTCTTTTCCTTTATTGGTATTTACGTTTTCCTCCCTTCTATTGAGAGGATAGTCTCTGGATAGATGCCCATGCTCACGACATTTGTGACATCTAAACGGAATATGTTCATAGTCAACTACTTGTAGCCATTCCTCTTCATAGACTTCTAGAATGACCTCATCTGGAATGGCTCCTGATAGGACCATCTCCACACATATACGGGAATAGGATGTGTATTTTCCCCTTAGAGTTGCCTCTGAAATTTTTAAAAAATGACCTAATTTATTGCCTATAGCTTTTAAAGACGCTAGAATCGAGTAATCTAAAGGTAAGGAGTATATTCGAATCCATACCAGTATTGAAGTGAATGTTTCTTTTTTTGGCACAAAGTTCATCATCCATGGCCGCATATAGAGACCAGCAGCTGCAAAGAAGTATGATCCTCCTTCAAAAATTTTGTCTCTGTCTTCCATGTTTGTAAACACCACAATGAAAAAACCTTTGGATCCAAGGTGTGTATTTAACTCCCCCTTTGGTTTCAAATTGTATTTTATCCACGTGTACATCGCTTTCTCAGATGGCCAAATTCCCATAAATTTGCATATGATGGCATAGTTAGCCATGTCATCCCTGTGTGCTTGCAAAGCTATATCATTCAAAATAACCGAAGGTTTTGCTATGTTCTTGGGTTTACAGGGCCCCATTTTAGCTCTATTCTCTTATCCTTGACCTCTGCCTTCTACCTTCTCCTCTTGATAGTCTTTCTTCGTGGGCCCCTTGATCTGCATTGGTTTTGCTACCTTTCCCCTTTTGAGTTTCTATGTTTTTTGCCTTGACCTCCAAGGGCTTTGGAGGTTTGTTCTTTTCCCCCCCTCTTCCTCTGTTTGCTACTATATTACTGTAGGAGGGAGTGGAGCTCCCTCCTCCCTGTGTCTCCATGGGTTCTTGTTGCCCTCTATCACTTGCTTAGTTGAACCCTAGAACTAGAGCCACTGCCAGATTGGTTTTCAAGTCCATATATTTATAAACTTAAATATGCTAAAACAAGAATGATGCAAATATTTTTACTAAGCCTCTTGGAAGAATTAAATTTGAGTTATTTAGAGAGATGTTAGGAGTGCTAGTGAACCCTTTATCCATTAAGGGTGATTGTTAAAGTTAATGGAGAAATGTATTCTAAGACAAAGTCAATTCATTAGTTACCTGTGAGACTTAGATTAGGAATTTGTTCCTATTTTATATGTGGTTTTTCTAATTCATGGCGATTAATGATGAATGTGTAGAGATTTCTACCAGGGACAGTCTCCACCTAAATCCCTCACATGAGAGCTACTCAGTTTGCTTGTAAACTATTTATTCATGGTGATTAATGATGAATGTGTAGATCATTTTGCGAAAAAGTTTTTAAATTCAATGAATAAAATCTTTGTCTTTCATTTTTTAACAATGTATTTTAAAATATTACCTGCCTAATTTGCTTGATGGATATTGTTCCTTGAATTACAGAAAAGTCCATCTGCCAATTGATCTGTTCATTTATGTTGACCTCACAAACACAACTCTTCGTGCAACATTCCCTATGAGCATCAACGTGAAAAAAGAGATGATGACTATGTGAGGAGAGTTGAATTTTTTTCATCAAAATTAATGCAATTGAAAAAACTCTTACAATATCCAATAGAAAAAGTTGTGTGCAAAGTCCTCTGCAAATGTATACCCAAATTAAAGGTTCCCAATACCTGTAGAAGTTTACCCTCCATGGCATGTTTCTTTTCAACTTTTCTTAGAGACTGCATACCCAGGGCTTACACCTGTGACGTGCAATCATTAAGAGTTCATATAATTACAGGGACCGTACATTGATTAACCATTGCACATAAACATAGAGGCACTCTCTCATTTACACAAACACTAAACCATTTTCAAGCTGATAATGAGCATTGAGAATAGTTGATCGAACAAAAATCTATTATTACTCAGGGCGTAGTATTTACAAAGAAATTCCAAATGGATCACTTCCCGGGCTCTCTTTAACTAAGCTTTGTGTCTCCTTACTGCAAGCCCCCTCTCTCCACTAACAGACTTATGATCAGACAGATATCCAACTATTTGGAAAAAATATCCTAACAGAAAGGAAAATTTTGTTGGACATCTAAACACCTCATCTTTATATCAGAGAACAAAATCCACATTTAAAGCTTGCTTCGTTCATTACTAAGCATTGCAATTTATACACATTTATAGCTATGGATGAACAATAACTGCGCCGGATGATATTGACACTAGCCGACTATGGTGACTATTGAACAATGATTGGCGTTGTTTGAACAGTGAGAGGCGCCATTCGTGATTCATACTTGAAACCTCCCCTTAATCATGTTCTACATGTTAACTTGCCTACTGGTCTAAGTCTCAGCTAGGCTTACAACATAATTTGGATTTTCAACAATGCACAACTTACTTCTACACATTTCAAATTTATCCTTTCCAAGAGGCTTGGTGAATATGTCAGCCACGTTTTCATTTTTATTACGCTATGATAAGTCAATTTCTTTTGATTTCACTTTTTCTCTTACAAAATGATGTTGTGTGTCAATGTGTTTTGTCCTTGCATGATATATAGGATTGTTCACCAATTTGATAGTGCTTTGATTGTTACATCTGATTACTATGGGTGCTTGTTGTGTTTCTCCAATATCTGCAAGTATCCTTCTAAGCCATATTGCTTCACAGGTCGCACTTCATAATGCTTTATACTCAGCTTCAGTGGATGACAAGGAAACAGTTGGTTTTTTTTATAGCTCCATGATATTGGTCCTGAACCAATATTGAACTAGTATAGATTTCCTATCATCTAGATTTCTAGCCTAGTCAGAATCAGAATAACATGTCAACTCAACATCAAATTCATCAATATACATAATACCAAAATTAAGTGTTCCTTTCAAATATCGAAGGACTTTCTTTGCTACTTTCCTGTGGCTTTCACAAGGTTTAGAAATGAATTGACTAAGTATGCTGATAGAATATGCAATATTTGGCTTGGTAGTGGTGGGATAGTTCAGACTTCCCACTAGTTGACGATACATAGTTCCATTCACATTTTTGGTTCCATCATCACAACACAATTTGAAATTATATTCTAAAGGAGTAGATGTTGCCTTACGTTCAATCATATTGAACCTTTTAGGGATTTCCCTTGTACATTTGCTTTGTGCGATTAACATCTTACCACATTCCATCCAAACTTCAAGACGTAAACAATAATGAAATTCACCAAGATCCTTCATCTCAAATACGTGTGAAAATTGAATTTTAATTTCCTCAATCAACTTGCATGCATTTCTTGTTATGATAATATCATCAACATATACAGATATTAAAGCAACATTCCCACCTTCATCTTCCTTGATGTACAAGTTAGGATAATTTTTGCTTCTCATCAATCCTTTCTGATAAAAGAAAGAATCAATTTTCACATACGAAGATCTTGGTGCTTGCTTCAAACCATATAAAGCTTTCTTTAACTTGCAAACCAGATGCTCATGTCCCTGTTTTACAAACCCTTCAGGCTGAACCCAATAAACTTCTTCTTTTAACTCACCATTCAAAAATGCAGATTTGACATCTAACTGATGCAATTTCCAATTATATTTTGTAGTTAATGCAATCATAATTCAAACTGTGTTCAACTTAGCTATAGGTGCAAAAGTATCTTCATAATAAATTCCCCCCTTTTGTCAATATCCTTTTGCAACCAATCTAGCTTTATGCATATCAATACATCCATCAACATTAAACTTGGATTTATAAAGCCATTTACATCCTATGGGAACTTTGTTTTTAGGCAATTTTGTTAATTCCCATGTGTCATTCTTCATTATAGAGTTATAGTCTTCATTCATTGCATCTCTCCATTCTTCATATTATTTAGCTTCCTCATAGCTTGAAATTTCTACAACATTCATAACAAGAGATATTAATGCATAATCTTTATACCTTACAGGTATCTGACTTTGACGTGATGACCTTCTTGGAGTTTTACTGCTTTCACCTTTTTTTCTGCTTTGCGGAGTCTCCTCTCCTTGGAGTATCATGACTGCTTGATTCTCCTTGCTCTTGAACTTGTACCTGTTCCTGTGCTTGTTCCTATTCTTGTTCAACACTTGTATCTAATTTGACATAATCATCATCATCATGCCATACACCAGTATTATTCATTTTATCACCTTCATTTGCATTCTCATGAAACACCACATCTCTACTTGCAAGAAGTTTATGAGTGCTGGGATCAAACAACTTGTATGCTTTCTGATCATCACAATAACCGATAAATATGCACTTAATGGATTTTGCATCAAGTTTTGTTCTTTCATCTTTTGGAATATGAGCAAACGCCTTGCAACCAAAAACTCTTAAATGACTCTCTTTTTGTTTGTACCCATAAAATGATTCAAAAGGTGTTTTAAGCTCTAAAATTTTGGTTGGACTCCTATTTTTCAAATAAACAGTGGTATTAATAGCTTCAACCCAAAAACCATTAGAAATATTTTTACCTTGAAGCATACTATGTGCGCATTCAACTAGTGTTTTGTTTTTCCTCTCAGCAATTCCATTTTGTTGAGGTGTATGTGACACTGTAAATTGTTACAAAATCCCATTGCTTTTACAATATTGATTAAATTCTCTTCATTTGTAATCTCCCCCTTGATCAGATCTCAAAATTTTGATGTAATTACCAGTTTGTTTTTCCACCATACTCTTAAACAACATCATTGTTCTTTCTTATGAAATAAACCCATGTATACCTAGATCTATCATCCACAAAAATAAGAAAATACCATGCTCCACTAATTGATCTAGTTTGCATAGGTCCACATACAATAGTATTTAATTCAAGTATTTCCCTTTGCATTTTTTCTTTATGTATAGGAAATTCATCCCTATGTTACTTGCCAAGTACCCATGCTTCACATTCAACATGATCATTCTTCAAGACAGGAAGACCTTCAACCATCGTGTTCTTTGGAAGTAGCATTAAATCTTTGTGATTTAGATGTCCATACCTTTGATTCCATAACTCTACTGTTGATATCGTTGTAGATGCCAACACTTGATGAATTTCCCTTGTCACATCCAACTTATACAAGCCTCCAACTCTGGTACCTGCGGCAATAACCTTGTACTGATCTTGAATGTCTTTCACTACACACTATGATTTAAGAAATTTCACCTTCAAATCTTGGTCAGCAATAGTAGAAACAAAAATTAAATTCTTTTTTATACCAAGAACATACATCACATTATGGATTTGTCTCTCTTGTCCATTAGGCAAATTCACACCTATTACTCCATAACCTTGAAATTTAAGTGATCGTTTATCTCCTAGATAAACATATGTTCCATCAATGTTTTCATAATATTCATCAAACCACTCCTTATTACAAGACATATGGAGTGATCCAACAGAATCAATGAACCAAGCATTCACATCATAATTTTCCATAGAAAATGTAGTAGGAGAAACAAACAATTTAATATTTTTGAATCCATCACTGATTGAGATGTATTTGTCCGCAAAATTTCCATTATGCGTTCTCTTTCTTTGCCTAGAATCATTATATTTCTTTTTATAGAAATCTTTAGAATGATGCCCGAGTTTGCCACAATAATAACAATCATCATTTCTCTTATCATGGATTGGAAATTTAGACTATGTCATACCTTTTTGTTTTGCTTGAAACTTTCCTCCTTTCTTCTTGTCCCATGGCTTGCCTCTATATGGATGTTTTCCCTTGGCTACCAATGCCAAATATGAACTACTAGAGCCCAAATTAAAGCTCTTCATCCTCTCCTCCTCTTGTGGAAGAATTCCTGTCAATTCATCAAATGTAAGGGGCTTCTCTCTAGCTGAAAGACTTCAAACAAAAAATTGATAATCTTGCACTAAGCCATTTAATGTGATGGTGACTGAGTTACTACTAGACACCTTTTCTCCAATATCTCCTAACTTATCACTTAAATCTTTGACACGAGATACCAAATTGTTGATATTTTCATTTGTTTCCATTTTTAGAGATAAAATCTTAGTCTTCAAAAACAAGATCCGGTTTGTATTTGTTGTTTCATACAAACCCTTCAGCATATCCTATCTTTCCTTTGATGCCTTGAAATCTCCGATATGAGGAATAATGTTTTCCTTTACAGACATATGCAGCAACACCTTTGCTTTCATCTCCCTTCCCTCCCAATCTGGAATAGAAGCTACAACAGTGGGTTTCGGCTCATCCATACTCACAATGGACCACAAATTATAACCTTCTAAAATAGTCAACAACTTGAATTTCCAATTCACATAATTTCCACCATCAAGTTTGGTGGATTCATTCAAATAAGTATCAGCCAACAAATTTGACATGATGGAAAATAAAAATTTCTTCAATCACCAAAATGCCACCAAATCTAAATCCAAATATACCCAAATTCACCAAATCACAGAAACTTTTACCACACATGCACCATAGAAATCTTCAGTAACTCCTTTTCACTATAAAAATTTCCACCAACACTTTTTTTTAGCACATTTCACCACTTTAAATAAAAAAAATACTAGAAAACCTTATCACTCCTCATGATAATATTCACATTAAAAAACAAACACCCCTTTTTAAATTTAGTCTCAACACTTAAAATAAAGCAAATCTTTTAAAAAACTTACTTCTCCCAACAAAAAAAAAACCAAACTTTGATTTTATTTGTTTTAAAATAGGTAAAAGAGGGTTGAAACCTTTTAACTCAAACTACTTCCACGATTTTCAAGCAACATGAAAATTATTTGCTTCAATGCATTAGTTGGTTGGAGGCACCTCTAATGTAGTTGGAATCTGTAAATGACATACGACAGCCACTATGATATTTGCAACACAGCAAGCCTGACACTTGCACATCTGGTTGCAGCTTTCACCCAAACAAAAAAAATCCACTAGATTAGCAGGCACTTGTAAGCAGAAGACTCCACCGTATTAACAAGGCTCTTTGCAGCAATTCAAGATCCTTTTAGAGCTAACACAGCTCTCATCACACTCAATTAACACTCTGCTCTCACACAATAATTCCTTCACGTTGTCTCACAACACAGTGGCACACCATAAGAGCTTTTCAATAAGGTGATTTTCCATAGCTCACGCTGTCTGCAAAACACTAAGCTTCACAAGTGGCCTCTCACACAGCTACCACAAAGCTACCACTAGTGGCTCTAATACCATATCAAAGAACAAAATCCACACTCAAAGCTTGATTCGTTCATTACTAAACATTACAATTTATACATATTTCCACCCACGGATGAACAATAATTGCACTGGATGATATTGACACTAGTCGACTATGCTGATTGTTGAACAGTGATCGGTGCCACCTGAATAGTGAGCGATGCTATTCGTGATTAATACTTGACAATCTAAATTGGTCAATGGTATAAAAATCCATTTGGCCTTATTACCAACTCACTCAAAATAAACTAACTACCCTGCACACATTTTACATCTATATCATCGGACTTTACATGACCCCTTTGGGTCTAAGCAAAATGAATTTCCCAAGGGCATGACTATCATATACAAATCAATATAAGAATCCCATTGGACAGGCACAAGAACAAGTAAAACAAAATTAACTAATGATCATCACTGGTGAAATATTTCTCGAAGCTAAGGTTTTCGCATAGAAATATTTGTATGGTATGACAATAGTTAGGTGATTACTTTGGATACCAAGGTAGAAAATAAATAATTATTATATTAAGAAAATATTTTTTAGGATAGCAATTAGCTTATTACTCTGCTTTCCTATCTTTTGTATGGATTTAGTCACGATCATCAGTGCCATCTAAATAATAAAATGACAAGATAGTAAATCAATAATTTATGCAAAAATAATATAAAAAATAATAATTAGTTGACCACTTAGCCTTCCCATCCTTTAAATACATTCGCCTTCATCCAAATGATAAAATGACAAGATAGTAAACCAATAATTTATTTAGAAATAATATTAAAAATAATAATTAGTTGACTACCCAGCCTTCCC
Organism: Pinus tabuliformis; assembly: GCA_031772625.1. NCBI lineage: Eukaryota > Viridiplantae > Streptophyta > Pinopsida > Pinales > Pinaceae > Pinus > Pinus tabuliformis. The sequence goes on from CM062820.1 coordinate 1,450,979,440, forward strand.
ATCCTTTAAATACTATCACTTTAAATACTATCACTTTCGTCTAAATGATAAAATGACAAGATAATAAACCAATAATTTAAGTAAAAATAATATTAAAAATAATAATTAGTTGACTACCTAGCCTTCCCATCCCTTAAATAGAATCAATCGTTATTACGGTCACCTTCCAAATGACAAGATATAAAGCTAACAAACCAATAATTATTATAAAAATAATACTCAAGACAATATTATCTTACTACTTTCCCTTCTTGTTTTTTTGTAAGGAGATAATTAACTATGCAATAATTAAATCATTCATTGAATTATCATGTAGATATGCATATTACATTTAACTCAACGTACTTTTTATCCATATTGATTGGGTAGTGGTAAATTAGAAATACAATTATTTTATTGATATATTTTTTTCTACCCGGTTTAATAATATAAGAATTCATATTTCTCATTTTCTCACATTTCTTGTCAATTTAATTAAGAGGAAAACAAGTCTCCTAGGAATTTGGTCATAATGTTTTGAAAATTGCACTCAAAATATCATAGATAGAGGAATATTTTAGATTTATTGATTCATTACTTTAATAATTTTAGTAGCTGACAATTTTGATGGAAGAATATCAATTTATAAATATAAATTTCGATGAAGTAATAGTCAAAGACTAGTTTATAAAAATCATAGTAAAATAATGTGATGTAATGATGTTTTTTTAAATGTGTAATATAAAATAATTATGTAATGTATATGGTCCACAGGGTCTTAGATAAACACTTGTTGATGTGAAATCACTAGTTTAATTCCCTGTATGATCAGAGTGATATATTGGACATGTTGAAGACGTAGTTCTACTAAACTTAGAAGAAAAAGGAAAAAAGTTATGCAATATATATGAATATATCTATAGGTGTCATAGTACTATCTCTTTGAAGATAGAAAATTTAATAGTTCTCTTGAATTGAAATATGAATGAGAAGAACAACAATCTTTTTCATGGTGAAAAGAAAATATTTTTAAAACTTATATATCATTAGAATAATTCATATTTTTTCAAAAAAAAAAATTATTAACTTTAATTATACAATATATTGAAAATTACATGTTCTAGATTCTTAAAAAAACATATCTCAAAAAACGAACATAGTTGAATACACCAAATACAACATAATCCAAAAAATACATAATAGAACAACATCAATCTAATAAATAAAAATCTACAAAGAAAAACATAAATAATCAATATAATAATAATAACATAATAATAATAATATCGGTATATTCAAAATAATAATTAGAAAGTCCATAATATGTTGTGATGGATCATGAAAGAGTTCATATCATTAACAAAGTTAATAAATATATAGTTATTATAGATTAGAATAATTAATTTATATATATATATATATATATATATATATATATATAAATAATCAATATTTTTAAATCATTTAATCAAATAAATATTTTATTAAAATAAACAATTCAACATTTTAAGTATAAGGAACTAATAATTATTATAAGAAAGATGTTTAAAATGATAATTAAGTGATTACTCTGGACTTATATATATATATATATATATATATTGGGAGATCAACAAGAACGATGCATTGCAAAACATTAATAAAATTAAAGATATTGTTACTTCGAAGTTCAAAGAAAAATTGTGGTGTGAGAAAGATTCAGTGGCTCAAAGACTAGGGTGGGGTACCATAAACCTCTCGGCTCCTTCGAGGCCTCCTTGGATAGTTGATTTGCACCCTGATTGCGCTCCCTGTAAATGTGTTGACAAGAAATATGTTCAAATTGATATTTTTATTGCATGGCATCATCCAAAATGTTTCTAAGTGAATGCACATGACATGCAGATGTGTTATTGAACGAATTTATGATGACTTTGGAATCCCCCAAGATCATGTGCCAAGGCGAAAAGTAATAGACGCCTTCGCGAGACGAGTTCAACAAAGTTATTGGTACTAGCACCCAAACCCATACGGATATTAAAAAATGGATGTTTGGTAGGTGAAATAAAATGCTGCCCACCCCCCACATCCCTCTTGTTGGGCAGATCTGTCAAAAGAGGCACAAGGTTGATTATGATTGATGGCTTCAGGTATCACTGTACGAGCAGGTGGTGGATGGTCATCATCAGGTACCTCATGAAAATCATTGATAGTCTATGCAATTACTAATGGCCACCAAATTTCATTCTTGAGGAAGATGATACAGTTTCTGCTTTACCAAATAGAGTAGCAAATAATCAGTGGGATATTTTGATTTCTCATATTTTTGGACCCAACCCACCATTAGTTCCATGCATCCAAGGTATTATTCCCAATCCAATATTCTTTGATTTCAAAAGCGGAGAGGACTTGTTCCCAAATGTGACTAATAGATGGAAAAAAATGAAAGAGGTGCCCATTCAATCCCTCCACCTATTAGCAAATGAGATGCTAGGTCGGGCCATACTGTGATCATTTCATCATTTTTACACCAGTGGAGGTTTTATTCATAATAACATTCCACAAAAATAGTTGGGTTCTTGGGATTTCCTTAAGTTTCCAAAGAGATCTTCACCACCCTTCCAAAACAGGCGGCTTGTACGCGGCGTGAATACTGGGGTATCCTTCCTTGGGGGAGTATGCTCCATCAGCTACAAGTGCCCAAATGAGTTTGTCTTCATCATTTGATATGTGGTCATGTGATTCAATTAATGCAATGATGTATCCATCCCTTTCCTGTAGTCGCTGGCCATGGATACCAATATAGGCTACTGATTTCCAAGCCTGCATATAAATAGTGGAGTTCTCCAAGTCCGCAATGTGTGTAATCATGGTGATGCCCCTATCTTTAAGGAATTCTATCAGATCAGTTGGAAGGTGATACATATTACTATAGTCAGTCCATGGGTCTATGCTAATGCGAACTTGAGTGCCTGCTTTAATGCACCAAGTGAGTTCATTCCTGATGTTAGTAAGAGTGTGTAGTACAGACCAACAAATAATTAAAATTCTTTGTCTATGCCAAGTAGGGAGTCGTATCCATTACATTATGTGCAAAGGCCAATGTATTTATATAATACCTCCTCTGACCACAGACTTCAGGAATTAAGAATGAGGCACCCCATTTTGGAAGGTAGAGCATGTGCAAAGGGTGGGAAATATTTTAGGCCCCATCCTCCCCATTTCTTGGGCAATGCAATATGACTACATATCACCGAGGAAAAATACTTCCCCTCCTTGTGTCATTCCAAAGGAATTTGTGGCAGATTCTTTAGATTGTAGAAAGTATACCTTGTAAAATCCATGCCAAGGACATCCAGTAAGCCGATGTAGCTTCCAATACAGATTTAATAAGTACCAATCTCCCTACTCTGGATAAGAATATGTGACTCCAGTTTAGAAGTCTTCTTTCCATCTTAGCCACTAGCTAGATCCAATCCACTATTTTGTACCCATGGGATTTGATACAAAACTCTAGGTATTTAAGGCCATCTTCCAATAGGTGACTTTGAAAAGGAAAATTTTGATATGCATATTGGGTTTCCCATGGAGAACATGCAAAGAATGTAATGGATGACTTTAGCCTATTAATTTACATCCTAGTGGCAACGCTAAAAGGTAGCATGATATCATGGAAGGTGGAGAGGTCCTAGATGCCACCATTTAGGAAGATAATCACATCATCTACGAACAGGAGATCTGAGATTGTACACTGATATGTGATATTAAGTCCGTATATGCTCCCTTCTCTTCCTTCATGCAAAATCAGTCTCCTTAGTACTTTCATAACAAATTGAAATAGAAGAGGAGAAACTAGGACCCTTGTCTAAGACCTTCTTAGCATGGAAGAAATTGGAGGCGGAACCATTGATAAGATCACTGAAAGAGATAGATGAAATGCAGCACATGATCCACTGGATGAAAGTGAGGGGGGAACCTAAATGAGTAAGGAGCATTCTTAGATAAAGACAACTGATCTGATAAAAAGCCTTTGAGAGATCAGTTTTGAGAATGGCTCCTTGTAAATGATTCAAGTGGAGAGATTCTTGAGAAGTAGCAATGGCTTCATGAATTTGCTGGTTGTACAAGAGGGGAAATTCCTCAAAATAGATACGTGTAGAGAGGATAGGCTTGCTACGATTGACAATGATTTTGGTAATAATCTTGTATAGACAATTGTAGAGGGAAATGGGCCGAAAATCAGTGAAATATTGAGGAGAATCTAACTTGGGAATGAGGGCAATGAAGGTGCAATTGATAGCCTCATACATGCAACCCAAGGTTCTGCATTCCTCCACTACATTAAGAAGGTCCAATCCAATAATCTAAAAAAGGGCAAGATAGAATTCAACCCTCCATCCATCTACTCTAGCAATTTTACCCTTTTTGAACCATTTAATAGTACTTTCCAATTCCCCCATAGTCACTGGATTTATGAGGTCTTCTTATGCATCATGGATGACAAAATGAGGGAATAGACTAGCAATGCGAATAATTTCAGCAAGTGAGGCCCCAATTGGAGCCTTGAAACACTGATAAAAGTGAGTGATTCCCATATGAGATAGTTGATGAAAGGTGTGAGCAAATTGACCATGTTTAGTAGGCATCTTCCATATTGTATTACAAGCCAATCTCCCTTTTGTGAAATTATGGAAGAATTTAGTATTGTCATCCCTAGCCTTCAACCAGATTGTTCTCCTCCTAAGTCGCCATGTCTCGTCTCCTTCCATAAATATTTTATATCTTTGAACCTCTATATTAGTGAGAATATTTTTAGCTTCTTTAGAGGAGAAACCTTGGCCCCCTTCATCTATTAGATCAATCATCTTATCCTCAATAAGGTAGAGTGTTTGATCATCCCATGCGCACTTGGTTTTTTCCCATTGTATGGATAGGCTCTTAAGTTCATTGAAATTGAGACAAAAACTTATGCCATAGTTTGCCCCTAAGTGGGCGGGTGAGCTATCCAATAGTCAATGAAAAATATATGATAATCCAGGGATCCATTAGCCAAGTTGAGTTGAATTTAAATGGTGCTCTCGGTTCTTGAAAAGGTCGTACCAATTCCAGGTAGATATGGGAATGGTCAGTGTTATCCCCAGATCCATTCCATTGACAGTAATTTGACAGGGTGCGAAGCAAGTTTTCCTTTATGGGGAATCGATCCAATATTTGTCCTAGATCTGCTTCTCCTATTCTTCTATTGTGCTTGGTTAGTTGCTTCTTATTCATGGGGATATCAATCATATGGTGTTGCTCAAGAAGTTTCTCTGTGAATCAGATAGAGGATCCAACTATGCATTATGCCTCCAAGATTTCACATGACCAATTGTAAAGTAAAGATGCCCTCCCATTATAAGATTGTTGGAATTTTTTAGGGAAAGATTCATTAAGCAATTCCAAAAATCGACCTTGTTGAGATACGGTGCATATACATTGATTATTTGGAAGTCCCTACCCGTTTGAGAAGAGTAAATATCCATGCCTATAAATCCATAACCCCCCAGGTTGAGATGAGGTTGATAGAGCAGGTGTTGATACCAAGTACAATACTTCCAGATCAACCATTGACATCAAGTGCATGAAAACACCAACCTAGCTTCATAGAGAGTAGAGCCGGGATGACTTGCTTAGCCTTCCCTAGGATTTCTTGTAAAAAGATGATGTCAGTGAGCTCTGAATTGACATGTCTTTTGAGGGATAATTTTTTAGTGGGGCTAGGAAACCCTCTGTAGTTGAAGGACATCCACTTCATGGATGAGACCAGGAGAGGGCATTCTTTGCTCTAATAACCCTGTCAAGAGTGGATTTCAACCCATGGCCGCATCTTCTGCAACAAGGATAATAGCTTTCAAGATCAATGATGGATGCCCCCGAGGGATCTTGGTGGATTTAGGAGGGGAGATAAGGCCAATCCCAGACGGCTCAGGTGGAAGAGATGCCTGAGAAAAAAGGTTATATAGATGAGATAGTTGAGATGAAGTGGAGTTTTCCGAAGAAGAGATGGTAAAAAGACCAGTTATAGAAGGTGTGGTAGTAGAGAAAATAGTGTTAGGTAGGTCTAAGGGACAAGTGAGGGGAGATGTAGACATTCAAGAAATGGATGAAAATGAAACATTTAATTGTTGTGTAGTATAAGATAAATAAATAGAGGAGCAGAGTGGAGAAATGGTACCTAAGAAGCGAGCAGCCTCATCAACAGCTCGAGATCTCATCATGGGCGGAGCGGGAGGCTACAGAGAGATAGATAAGGTCGGTTTAGTAGTGCCTCCTCGACATGGGGGGGGAGCTAGGAGGAAATGGTAGGGATCCGACAACTATTGATCTTCCACTCGTCATCCCTATTGAGATTTCTCGGTCTCCTTTCAATTTGTATGGCCTCCATTTAAATTCACTATATTTAAATTTGTTTCCATATAAAGATTAATGATTTTTTTATGAATTAAATTTATATTATTTCTAAATATTAAGTATATTTTTATGATTTATAAACTATTTAGTTATAGTGAACTTCAATCAACATTAAAATCATGTAATATTCGACAAATTAAATAAGAATGACTCATTATATATGTGTAGTATAACTTTTTTTTAAATTGTATTAGGATTGATAAAAAATTATAGTTAATAATTTACTTAACGAATTCCATTTATAAAGGTGTTTAATTTTTGTATACTTATATAAATTTTTGTTATAATTTTTGTCTAATGAAATAAAAACCATGGAAGTCTTATAATACGATGAAAAATATTCCTCACACATGAATAATATAAAATAAAATAAGAATTAAAATCCAAAAGCCTGTATCCATAAGTTGAAAAAAATACAGTTCATATTATCCAAGTTTTATGGAGAAAGGCTTAATGTCACGTCTTATAATATTAACACCCAGCTTTAATATCAATCCCTTGGGCTTATAATCATGGTCCACCATGATCCAACATCATATTATGACAAAGATTTCCTCAATATCAAAATCAACCATGATCAACAATTGTCAGTCATTGTCAAGCATGGTCAATCATGGTCAACCATGGTCTAATGTGACATTGTGACAAAGATTATCTCAATATGAAAATCAACCATGGTTAGGCATGGTCAACCATTGTCCAATGCCACATTGTGATAAATATTGTGTCAATATGAGAATCCATTGTGGTCAACCATGGTCCAATGTTGCAATGTGACAAAGATTTTCTCAATATGAAAATCAACAATGGTCAACCATGCTTGTTTTACTATTTCTAATATTTATGATATGGTTTATATACCTTCATTTATAATATTTATCTTCAGTTTTATCATATGATTTTCTTAATATGAAAGTCACTTATGGTCAATGATAGTTAACCATGGTCAACTCTGGTTAATCATGGTAAATCATGGTCAATATTAGTGAAACATGGTCAATTATGGTCAACCATAGTTAAGCATGGTCAAGAATGGTACAATGAAATATTTTGACAAAGATTGTCTCAATATGAAAATCAACCTAACACTACAAGGAAAAGACCTTCTAGCGAATATTTTTGCAAAAGTCCCTATAAGAATAGCCCAAAAATGTGTTTGTAGTGGAGGTGGTTGGACAAATGTTTAAGTAAAATTTTTCTAGATAGTTCACCTACAATATACAAACACACCAATGCTTTACTATCCGTACAAGCACTTATGATGCATAGAACGTGTTGCAATGTGGAAAAATTATTTTTATAAAATAAAAACACAGTGCACTAAATAACACAATGCACCGGTGTTTGAATAATCAATAGCACTGGAAAAATGGTTAACCTTTAAAAATTATCGGCGCTATATACACCCACAATACTGGTACATTTCATGAAGTAAAACTACCTAGTGCATACCAAGAAGGTGCATCACTATAGTTTTTAAATTTAAAAAAGATGTGGTGTTATTTTCCAACGATGCACCAGCGTGATAAAATTATTAAAATGCCTTGGGGCGTCTTCTAAAGAGAACAACTAGGCACTTTTTATCTTTTTTTAAAAGAGCGGTGCTATAGTAAAACAACACACGAGTGTCATGCCTATATTAGAATTCCCTGGGGGGTCATACCAAAAGAATTGGTATAGATTTTTTAATTTAAAAAAAATGTAGTGATCTTAGATATCTTCCGCATGAGTGTGGCTATCATAATGCACCGAACGAGGGTTAAATAAAAAAAATATCCCAATTGTAAATTTCATTTATACCATCTACAGTGCTAGAGAGCACTGAAGCAATGGTGTCACTCTTGCCTCATGCAAGTTCCTTGAGGTCATTTATTCTCTTGCTCACCATCCTTCCATACCATGATCACTCCCTGACCTTCCAAACTTTTTCAAATTGTTGTAAAATTTGTTTTTCTTCATTACGTGTCAACAATGCCTCCCCGATGACCAAATGTGTAGGTAATGTCTATGTTTCTCTCTAATTTATTTTTTAGCAGATTAGAATTGCAAACTGGCTTAAAATTTTCATTGATTTTGAAAAAAAAAAATTCCCTACACGATGCCCTCGATATGTTCAGCTTGCACTGATATTGATGCACCGTGTAAATTTACAAGGTGCACTGTAGTTCACTGCGTGAACATAACACACACTTTTTTGGGGTGGGTTTCTTAAATGAAATCACACACGAACTGCTATAAATTGTACGTCGTTGCATTATGCCCGATGCACTTGTATTTACCAAACACACCATAAAAATAATATCTAAAAATATATCTATAACTTGGTGTTTCAATAACTTGAACATTTTGTAATAGTGTGAAAATGTTAAACATGTGCATTAGTGCATAAGTGTGACGTACCGTGATGAAAATTTAAATTTGTGAACCAAAAACGGTGCATCATAGGTACGTTCACACCATTGTTGGTGTGTTTGTGTTTGACATTGCACCAAAGCCAGTGCATGATTGTGGTTTATGCACACCAATGACTTTTTTTAATTAAAAATTATGTTTCCATGTTTATAAATACATTTCTTATTTAATAGAAAAAAATATTTTTTATGTATAACGTTGATGTATTTTATGTGTCAATCATGTAGTAGAGACATTAGTAGAGGGAGAAACAACAGGAGCAGGAGAAAATGGCAGACCCATACTGTTACACAACAATTTGTCACTGTCTTCATCCCAGTCTTCTTATTGTGCCATGTGTCTAAATCATACATGCTAATATTAGAGAAATTCTCTCTGATGTTGCCAAATGACCCACTTTTCCAAAGGTTTCTACCTCTTCGCATCTGTTGGCTAAATAAACGCACTGAAGGGCGCTCCAAAATAGTCCAGAAGCGTTGCCATCGTGGAAGTACACGTGATTCCCGCGATGGTAGGATTTTATGTGCCAGTGCGACTGTCACTTGTAATCCTGAGTGATGATCTGACTAGCTACGTTATTCAATAGTGATGTCAGCGTGGAAGGCCAGTTATGTGCCCGTGGTCATCCAGATTGGGCGAATTTGTTTCAACAGTCGGCGTTCCAGATGATTCCAGACTTGGTTGTTCGCCTAGTTTATGTCGCCCTCCTTTCTCTGGCGTGGTTGTTCCGTCATTTGTGCTAGCTTCCTTGGAGATAAGCTCACTCTTCCACCTTTCATGGAGACTCCTTCTTCTATTTAAACTCCCACCATTGCTATGTCCTGATGATGGATCCTGGTTGGGATTTGAAATGTTGGCAGAAAATGGTTCTTACTGTGGATTCTTCGGTAACTAAGTCAAATTTTTTTGGAGTTTTTAGTCTTTGGAATGGTTGGTGATAGTGTTGTTAGTGTTTGTGAGTTTGCTAGATAGCTGGTGTGAGTGTGACAAGTGCGGGATTGTTGATAGCTTGAGGAAGGTTGTGAAGTGCCCTTAATCTTGTGTAAAACTTGTGAGAGAGAGACTTGTATGTTGGGAGATCCATCTTCAAAGAGTGAATGCTTGAGGAACATGCTGGCTGGGTCCCTCTGAGAAGGCTTGTGACGTCAAGACTTTGGTTTTAAGCTTACTCTTATTTCATAATTAATGTAATCAATGATGTTTTCCTATGTCTTGTATGTAATGTGATTGATAGCTCATGACTTCTTGACTTTGTGAGTAAATAGATCATTGTTGTTATAGTTATGTGCTTTGTTGTATTTCCTTTGCATTGTTTCAGGTTGATTACTCATTAGGAGAAGGAAGCGGAAGCTAGAGTAGCGCAACAGAACTCCATCGACCACTGATTGAGGTAGCCCTCCAACTGTGACTATTTAAGGAAAGCTATTGTTGATCTGTCCTTGTTTGTGACTAGACCCACTCTAGGGCTAGAGGGGTTGCCTCTGTCCGCAGAGGGAACACTAACCTGCATCACAAATTGGAAACTCTGTTGGGGAGTTTGGCCTTTGTTCTTTTCTTGTTTGCTCTTGTCTTGATTTTTGTTTTGCTATCTTTTGAAGTGTTGGGGATTAATTATCAGTCTTTTGAGTTTCCTGGGTTGATCTGGGAAATACCTTTATTTGATTGAAGGGTTGACTGGTTTTGGTTTGGGAGTTTTTGTTCATTTGTCATTGTTTTTTTGCATCATCGCGGAAAAAAGCCTAATAGTCGTGATGTCATCGCCACTTTGTAGCTTTTTACCTGCAATGATCTTGGGTTGCTAGCTTAATTCCCACGACGACTCTTAAAATCGCATCATCGTGGAAAATAGGTGTTTTTCCGCAATGATCTCGGGTTGTCTATGTAAAATTTGCGATGACATGTCTAGTTGTCTGTCCATCACCGGCGATGGTACCTAAACTAGTGATGACATCTCTAGTTGTCAGTGTACAACTTGCTATGATTATTGAAAAGTTGTTTTTATAACTTTACCTCATGAATTCATCAATCTTGCTTATCCCTTGTTGTTTCTTGTCTCTTATTAGCTTGTTTTAATTACTTTTGGTTAGGGGCACTATCTCTTTGATTTCATTGAGTGAGTCTTGTGTTTTAGACCATGTGACATAGCCATTTAGAATTTTCATCGAGAAACCATTTGCTTGGGTTACTTGTCTGTTCAAGGTTCATCCACAACTGTCTTATTGATTTTCTTGAGGCTTTTTCACTGCTTCTTTCTGGTTGATTTTTAGTGTTGATTATTAAACCAATTTTTAAGTTGATTCAATTTCTTCACTACCAAGCATAGATCACAATTGTTTGGATCGATCAGTTCACACTTGCTTGTTTACAAAAATAAAATCAAAATTTTTCATTCATTTAGCATACGAAAGTGAAAGTAAATTTGCATTACGAAATTTCATGTTTGAGAAATTGGAAAGAAAATTTTAAATCTTTCATTAGTAGTACCGATGCATCGTGAGATTAGTGTATTGATGCATTGTGTTTATTAGTGTTTGAATTCGCTTGTCTTGGTTTGGGAATGAACACTCTACCTTTCTGTAAGTAGGTGTTCATCGAAATGAAAGATGCTTTACTCATTCTAGCTGCATCCTAGGTTTTTGATATACATATGGTAGGGCCTGGAAACTAAAACATAATCCAAGATCAACTCTAAAATGAACTGAGTAAATCTAACAACGCATTGGAACATAACACACACATTTATAGGTCTAGGCTAGAGATGTGCTCTGGTGTTGTTAAACCTAGTCACTTTTGTTTCCACTGAAGGTTGGGTGATTCCTCCTTCTGTGACTCAATAGTGGTCTAGCACGGAATTGTGCTCCCATGTACCATCGAGGATACGTTGGGAGACCCCATTAGGTTATCATCCTTTATCCATAGGAAGTTGTGTTTGCTGCCTTACAAACCGTAATGCACCTCGGGAAGATTGACTGTCGTACGGAAAGTCCTTGGTTTTCATATGATTGCCAAGGTGTATATACAGTTTTACAGGCTGTTTGGTAAACCTTTTGCCTAATTCTCCAGAGTAGTCACTTTCGTTCCTTTTCGGACTCCTTAAAAGAAAAGGTCCATCTGAGCACTTGTCCTTTTAGGCTCATTAAACATCGAAAGAGATAGAGTCACCTTTTCGTCCTTTTCTCGACTCTTGAAACATGAAAAGGTAAAGTTTTGTTCCTGTGTCATAAAATTTACTGCCCATGAAATATTCCTGGTAATAGTTCAAGTTCTTCGTTGTGATAAGAGTGTTTCTCAGGCTCGTTGCTGATGGCAACAATCCCTGAGTCTACTGGCTAAGGCCTTCCACCAGATGGGAACCCTGGTAAATTTCCTCATTTTGGAAATACGGTGCTCCATATATGGAAACATTGTCTTTTCCTGGGTTAACCATCGGTTTTCCCATATGGTTGTTTTAAACCTTGGTGGTCCCGAGAATCATGACTCCTGTTCCACTGTCTCCTTCGTCCGAACCACGACATGTTGATTCCAAGGTTGAGCCTATGCCTTCTTCCCCTATTTCTTCCTCCTCCTCTCCTCCTTCACCTAGTGAAAGTTTCACATCTAGTAACTAGGAGACTAAGAAGAAGAAGAAGAAGACGAAGAGGAAGAAGAAGTCCAATAAATCCAAGGCCACTTGTGCAGTTATTGCTCCGAGTCCATCCTAGGTTGGGCCACCTTCTGCTCCTCCACGGAAGGTTAAGTTTCCTTGTAAATTGTGCAAGGGTGACCATCTTCTTCGTGATTGACCTGGTATTCCTAGGATCTTAGAAGTATGGTCTCACGATCTGACTTGTCCCTCATCATCCTTTGAAGCTCACGGCAATGCTACCATATCAACTGGCAATGGTAGGAAGAAAGGGAAGATTCGATTCCCCTGTAGGCTATGTGAAGGCAACCATCCCCTTCACCTTTGTCCCCTCATGGATAAAGCTTCCACCGTTTTGGACAGCTTTACAACTTCTTCACCCCAACTTCCCATTGGTTATCAGAGACTCTCTTCAGACCCTCCCTCCATCGACAAAGAGATTGACTTAGAGTTTTCTCTTGTCTATCCTCCTTCCGAGCCTGGCTGTGTTAAGCCTATTCTAGACCAACCATTGGTCGGGGAGACTGTCAACTTAGGTTCACCACTTGTTGATCACTCTGTTCTAGAGAGTGTCATGCTCATGTTCTTCTCATCTCGTCAGATTCTCTTGAGTTCAAGAACGACCCTCCTATCCCTGTTGATCACGAGAGTCCTTCTTCGGTTCCTGTAGAGCAAGGGGGCAATCATTCGATTCCCCCACCAAGTAGTTTAGTCGTTTCTTTCGACTGGAGTCATTTGACTACATTCTGCCTTCCATCCCATGTGCCTTTGCAGATTACAGTACATGCCCATGATAAGGCAGTACTTGGCACTGTCTTAGATGAGGGTGCATCTGTCAGTCTTATGCCTTCCACTACTTGGCAAGCTTTGGGTTCCCGACAGCTTCTGCGGATTGCACAAGATCTGTTAGCATTTGACGGAGGAACCAGTAAACTATTAGGGATACTCCCAGAGTTTCTTGTTACTTTGGGGTGAAAAACCATTTATATAAACGTTATGGTTGTCCAAGGTGCTTTAGATTTCAGTCTTATCCTTGGCAGTGACTATGTTTATGCCATGGGGGTCCTTGTATCTTCACTTTTCCGCGTGGTTTGTTTTCCACACGATGGAAGAGTTGTGACCATAGATCAATTATCATTGTTTAGTCCCTTGGTGCCTCTTGCACAGTAGTCATCCCCTCTCGGTTCTTGCTCGCAAGCAGTACCTTCCTTGCCATAGGTAAATTATGTGGCTACCCGTTCCATCTCCACATCTGTTGCTGATCATGTAGATGGTCTCGTACATCATGTACTAGGGGCATTGGACCTCGATCTGTCATTAGTGCCTCATGACATGTATTCCTCCCAGAGTGCGTTTCTTCCATCCCGTGAAGATCTCTTGGGAGCCATGTTCTCATATGGCCCATGAGCAGGTGTCACAAGGATAGTTTGTTCCTGCTTTAACCTCATTAATAAATGAAACCAGGTGTCACGAGCATAGTTCCTAATCTTGTGTCAAGTTCTTTAAAAAATGAAACAAGGAGTTTCGAGGAAAGTTCTTGATCTAATGTCAACCTCGTTAAAAAATGAAGCAAGGGTTATGGGGATAGTTCTTTTACTATGTCAACCTCATTAAAAAATGAAACACCTTCCCTTTCCAAATTGAGTCTTTGATTAAGATCTCATAAAATCCAAGTCGAGTCTTTCCAAGATCTCAAATGTGAACCTTCATTCCATCCACCTCATTGAATGCAATGAAGCTTGGGGGGCATGTACCTCGATTTGTGTAATTATTGTGGGGCATGCGAACTTATAACAAGCATAGTTTTTCATCTCAAGATTGTGTAAACATGAAATCGAATCCAAGCAGAGTTCTCCATGGTTCAAGCTTGTATAAAAATGAGCCCATACACGATTTACACCTCGTGATTGTCGTTTTTATCTGCTAAATTTTTCTAGATGAGCCTTGGTTGTTTCACTCCATCGCCACCATCTCTTTGGCCGATCATATGCTTTCACTTGGTTGTTTTTCCTTTCCTAAGGCACCGCAGCGATGAGTGGTTTTATTAGCCAGCCTCTTGACCATTACATGTTTTGAGCAGTTCAACCATTACCAGAACTAGTTGCTACCCTTTATACCACTCGTTCCTCTAGGACGAGTCTCCTTTAAGCTCTTTTCTGACTAGTAAAATATGAAAATATTGCTGAGTATTTTTCCATTTTTGACTCGTTAAAGAAAATATAAATGGAGGTCTGCTTTCAGCTCTTTTCTGACCGTTTAAAGATGAAAAGATTTCTCAGTTTTTCCTTTTTTGACTCGTTAAACGGAATTAAAAAGGCGGTCCACTTTAAGCTCTTTTTCGACTGTGTAAAAATGAATAGATTTTCGAGCCTTTGTCATTTCAAGCTCGTTGTTGGTTCCGAAACGACGTGATTCCGACTGCTTTTTTACTTTTTTAGGTCAAGGTCACTAGTTACGAAAAGTACTCCTCGATCGTAATGGTCGGGCGGTTCTTTCGAGTATCGTTTTATACTTTTTCGGGCTCGCAAGACACAAATCTATGAAAAACGACCCCCCTAGAGTTTTCTTTTCTATTTCTTTTTCAAACTATCTAAACATGAAAAAGACTCTGAGTTTTACCTGTTTCACACTCATTAAACCCTGACAACATTGGACTCGTCACCATGACGAGACTCGAGCTTCTCCTTCCTATGGCTCGTTAAAATATTACTAGGTTGGACTCAACAACAGGTTTATCATTGGTTGTCTATGGCAGCCAGTCACTCATGAACATCGACACTTTTGCTTCTTGTCGAGTTGGGACATCCATACATCATCATTTGGCCTTCCGCGGGTTTGGGTTATCATTCTAGCCTCATTCCATTCGATTCATACCGTCTCCTTCGAGCCTATGATCCATTGATGCCTAAATGTTGCCACCCTCCGGAGTCGTGTCGCCAACATGTTCAAGAGTATAATCCTTCTGCAGTTTACACCATCATCTTCTCATCTGATACTCTGCTTCACCATCTACCACTTGTTCCTTATCTTGTGTCATTGATGGGGGAAACATTATGGCCCTCCTGCGATGGGTCGTCTCCTGTCGACATCAGCTCATTATCCAGGAGATTGATCTAGAGATCCCCTTTGGTACCTTAGAGCTTGCATGCCTCAATGGAAAGTTCTTCACACCTGACGGTTGACTTTCATCATTGGTCGTCGATTGGGTGATTCCACGAGTGTTTGACTTCCGCTCCTTCACACTTCGTGGATTGTGCTAGATAGTACCTTGAGAGCCATTAACATTATTAGTGGTTTCTCTCACGCTTGTTAACGGTTTTCATCATTGACCGGTAATCAAGTGATTTTGTATCATGCTCTACCTCAGCACATCTATTTGCGTGTTAGGATTTTTACTATGACCGGATGGGTTCAAGAGCCCGAACTCAGATTACATATGTTCGGGATGCGTGGATTGGTTTATGATTACATAACTCATTAACGGATGGCTGTGACCATACCAGAGTCTTCATGGATGGCTGCAACCATACCTTTATTATTATCATGGTCTCATTAGCTGGATGGCTGCATCCATACCACAGACCTATTTCGTATGTCTTTTGGATGGCTGCGCCCATGCCTAGAATACATCTACTTCATTATCAGAGATATCAGTTGTACTTGCGTGCAGGTTCTTCTAGATGGTGTTCCAGTTCAGTGAGTTTCGTAAAGCGTTTCACCCCTCCCTCTCTCCCGGGCTTCATATTTTAGGGGGCATCTGTTACACAGTAAGCTGTCACTGTCTTCATCCCAGTCTTCTTATTGTGCCATGTGTCTAAGTCATACATGCTAATATTAGACAAGTGCTCTGTGATGTTGCCAAATGACCCACCTTTCTAAAGGTTTCTGCCTCATCACGTTTGTTGGCTAAATAAACACGCTAAAGGGCACTCCAAAACAGTCCAGAAGCGCTGCCATCACAGAAGTACACGTGATTCCTACGATGGCCAGATTTTATGTGCCAGTGCAACTATCGCTTGTAATCCTGAGCGATGATCTGACCAGCTATGTTATTCAATAGCAATGTCAGGGCAGAAGGCTAGTTATGTGCCCATGATGATCTAGATTGGGCGAATTTGTTCCAACATTTGGCCTTCCAGATGACTCTATACCTGGTTTTTGGCCTAGTTTATGTCGCCCTCCTTTCTCTGGCGTGGTTGTTCTATCATTTCTGCTACCTTCCTTGGAGATAAGATCACTTTTCCCCCTTTCATGGAGACTCCTTCTCCTATTTAAACTCCCACCATTGCTATGTGCTGCTAGTTTTTGGAGTTTTTAGTCTTTGGAATAGTTTTTGATAGTGTTGTTAGTGTTTGTGAGTTTTCTAGATAGTTGGTGTGAGTGTGACAAGTGTGCGGTTGTTGATAGCTTGAGGAAGGTTGTGAAGTGCCCTTAATCTTATGTAAAACTTGTGAGTGAGAGAGACTTGTATGTTGGGAGATCCATCTTCAAAGAGTGAATGCTTGAGGAACATGCTGGCTAGGTCCCTCTGAGAAGGCTTGTGACATCAAGACTTTGGTTGTAAGCTTACTCTTATTTCATAATTAATGCAATCAATGATGTTTTCCTATGTCTTGTATGTAATGTACTTGATAGCTCATGACTTCTTGACTTTGTGAGTAAATAGATCATTGTTGTTCTAGTTACGTGCTTTGTTGTATTTCCTTTTCATTGTTTCAGGTTGATTACTCATTAGGAGAAGGAAGTGGAAGCTAGAGCAGCGCAACGGAACTCCATTGACCACCGGCTGAGGTAGGCCTCCAACTATGACTGTTTAAGGAAAGCTAGTGTTGATCTGTCCTTGTTTGTGACTAGAGCCACTCTAGGGCTAGAGGGGTAGCCTCTGTCCGCAGAGGGAATACTTTCCTGCATCACACATACAATATGGTCTGACCATGGTAGGCCAGAGAGAGGGATAACACCTAATTGTTGTCCTACAATCCACACTCCAGGTGTAGTACCTGGATCTCATAGCTACCTGCTACAAATCACCATGGTGCCATATCTTTTAGAAATGGGACTGTGAAGAGTTTATACATTGTTAAACACTATCAGTTCAAATGGTAAATAAAGGGTGAAATTTGAAGATACTGGTATAGAGAAAGAATATAAGAATAGGGTTTCATGGGTCTTATCAGTCACACAGCAAAAACTATGAAAAAATGAAGTCGTGCCTTTCACACCATTGTCGTATAGTATAGTTCATTTCCTTCAACCTGGTGACATGGTGTATATGGCTTAGACTCGTGACTTTCAGTGACATGATGTATATGACTTGGCCTCATGACCTTCAATGATCATTCTGTGTAGGATAGATTTGAATAATATATTACATGCAACACCTTATTACGTAGCCTTATCACTTAATATTACTGAACTTTTGTATATAATCTATTTTTGTTAGCATCGCGGTAACACTCATCATATTGGTTGAAAAATATTTAAAAAAAGGATAAACCTAAACAATATGATTATGTTATCACTCACGTTGTTCCCAATGAAAGCTCTAAATGGGGAATACGGCCGAGGTAACCACTAACCAATCTTTTAGCTGCAGATTCTAGCCAATCTGCAACCAGAGAGGGTTATCTCTTTCTGATTTAGATTTGTTTTGTTATATGTTAGGCTAGTTATGAAGCACATGTATTTGTTTGGTGTTTGGAAGGTGACATTCAGTAGAAAAGGGCTGCAAGATGAGAGAAGTTCAGACCATTGGGTTAATGGATTCAATTAAAAATGAACCTCTGGTATGGTTTCTTTGGCACTAGGAAGACTGCATAGCAAGATAATTAAACATAGAACAATTTTCAAGCTGGAATAAGATGAAACGAAGTCAGGGAATGAAAGGCAATCGAGAATGTTTCATTATGCTAATAGAGGGAAATTGAATAAACATTACCAAGGAGAAATAAAGAATTCCCTTATGATGTTCAGAGTGAAAGAACCAGGGAGACAAGAGCAATCAAGAATTCTTGCCTATGCTAATCCAGTAGAAAACATAGAAATTAACAGGAATTGAACAAAGAGTACAGTCAAGTAAATTCTGGGTTATCCTTTTTTCCTACAATTCAGAATATGATATATAGATCATATGTATAACATAAGGACAGTAAAGCAAGGGTAAAAAGACTTATTGTTCCATGAAGTAACACGAGAATTCTATAATATATTCTTCTGCCATTAATCCCACAATAGAAAGTTCACCAACAAAGCATTCCAGCAATATTTATTCAGAAAGTTTCTCAACATTACAACATAGGTCTAGAATGATATGCACTAGCCAACAACAATACATATATTGAGGAGGTATTTATACAAAGAGAATTACAAAATATCCCATAGGGAAAATATCAAGCAATAAATTTATCCATCTACTTCTTCAAAGGCAATAAATGATGTTGGAAACAACGCGTAATGAATGCAGAAGTAACTACGTTGTAATGCATGCCTTAGGTGGTCTGTCATCTTTGATTTTTTGACTTATTAAGTCGGTTGGCCATTGTCTGTTTTGATTTGCGTTCCTGAGTTGCTGTCATGGCCCTGTCACCGCTGCCTGATTCTATGCATTCTTTGCGTGAATTCTTTCCTTTATTACCCTATACTGACATTTGCTTTAATGCAGATGATCAAAGAAAGAGAACCAACATTACCTTGGTAAAACCTCAAGCATACTCTGCCACCATTGATCTGGTGGAAACTAGTGTCTTTGTAATTTTATTAATGTCTCATCAGCTTCAGTGCACCTGTAGTAATGGGGCTGGACTTCAAAAAGATGATTTATCTCATGCTCAATGTAGAACAAATTTTCTAATTTGTCATATAAACTCTGTCCAGAGGGAGGCACTGTCTCTTCTGAGCTATTTGATGATGTTGTAATTTGATTGGTAACATAGGTATTTACCTTGTGAGCATATTGTTCATGTGTTAACAGTCTTCCATGGCTGGTCAGTAAGCTGGGTAACCCCTTGCTCTGCAACATTGAAAAATTTTGTTTGAAGGCATTTATTTCTGTTTGCATCTCTTGGTACTTTCTTTCCAAAATTTCTACAAATTACCTCATGGTCAACACCTTTTTTACTATCAAAATTGTATATGTTTTGTCCTAGATATCTAGAGCTGCTAGCTGATCTCTAGTATGAGTATTCAAAAAGTGAATATATTGGCTTGTTCAGGCTTGTTTGCCAATAATGCTCTGGCTTTCTGAGTCTCAAATTGAGCTATCACTATCAATTCAATCTGGTCATGAATAGTCTGGATTGATGTCCATTGATCAGTGATGGACTGACCAATCTTAGCCCACACAATTGTTTTGATTTCTGCCAGAGTTTTGTGAAGATTAAGGTCCTTCTCCAAGGCTTTTACTTTATTTTCTAGGGCCTTCACTTCTCTTGTTTTCTCAGCCACAGTCATTTTTGATTTGTCATAATTCAATTCTATCTTGGCCAGTTTTTCTTTGGCTTCCTTTAGCTCTGCCATTTGGAGTTCTAGAGCTTTTATTTCCTTCCTCATTTCTTCCATGCTCAGGCTGGCATCTTGTCTTGCTGCTGTTGTAGTTGTTGCTGAAGCTGAGGTACCTGCTGTTCATGTTGGATCAGTAAGAGGGATTGCTACTGTAGTTGTAGGAGGAGCAGTTGTAAGAATTGTAGCTGTTTGAGCTGGCTGAGAGGCCAACTCTCCCTGTTTTCATTGCACTTTTGCCTCCAAGGATTTCTCTGTTTCTAGCAATCTTTCATTCATCCTCATTAGCAAACTTACTACATCCTCCTCTTCTTTCTACTGTGCAACTTTTGTGGTCTGAGGATGCATTGTATTTGGTAGCTTAAGCCGCTTTCTGAGGGCTGCTATGTCTTCTTCTTTCTTTTTAATTAAGGCCTATATGCCCTTGAGATCCTTGGGATCATGTCCCAGCTCCATAATAATTTCATCCAAGGATTTGATTCTATTGTCCTTGGCTAATGAGGAGGCCTTCCCCAATTCCAATTGGGAAGAAGAGTTGTACAATGAATTCTGCAGTCTGTGAGCCAATAATGTTTTGTCTGCCAAGGTGGAATACACCATTTCACCAGTTTGTTTATGTAACTCAATCTGGTCCATTGGGTGGATGTCTTTAGAGAGGACTTCCAGATTGGTTTTAATATAATCGGCAACTTACTATGGTTGTTGCATTGTAGGCCTGAAGTGACTAAGGGTCATTCTCCCTTCTTGGATATCATAGGCTGCCATTAGCCTTTATTGATTGGTGGGAGCCATTCTTAGCAATTGATTATATAATTGGAACCTCACTGGCTCATTTTTGGCCTTTATTCTAGTGAATGCTTTTTTAATATCTGAGCCTTGTCTACTCTATTGCCTGGTGGATGTAACCTCCACACCATGTTTCCTTTCTTGCTCTTGCTGAAAAGAGCTATTTGATGTTTCCAAAATTTGAAGGGCTCGCTGCTCAGTTGTCTCCTCACCCCTTAAGTTGCCTGTTGTTTCCTCTATTAATTCTTCCTCTGAGTAAGGGTTCAACCTTTGCCTCATTTTCCCTTGTTGGTCTATGGATTCCCCTGTGGGTGTCTCTTCCTGCCTGTCCCTTTTCTTGGCTCTTTCCTCATTGAGAGGAGTTTGTAACACAGGGATTTCAGGTGCCTTTGTTGTGTTGAAGGTGCTTGCCCTTGACTTTGCTCCTTGGCGGTATCTGGTCGGTCTGTCATTGTATCATGCTGCTCTGAATGTTGTACTTCCTTGCCTTTGTATGTTCCTGTAGAAGGAGTACTCTCTTGGGCAGTTTGTTGTGAAGTTGTGGCAGATGATGTGCCCGCTCCAAGGTGTTGAGGCAAGGTGAAAGGGACCTATTTTACAGGCGACTGGTGCAAAATGTGGTTGCAGACTGAGCTGAGGGGGTCAAGTTTGCAGCGTCAACTCACTTGAGTGGCGAACTGGAGAGTTGGTGGTGAATTGGACGTAATATACATGCACAGTATCCGTAACAGAACTAATAGAAATAAACTAAAAACCATCACTTTCACTCCTTTTTGACAAATTTGGGCTTTTTTCGGGATTTTTGGTGCCTTTTGGGATGATGTCATCATGACGTAAATTTGTCCTGTAGCAGAGTACGGAAGGTGATGTGGCAGATGATGTGGTCACTGCCATGGGCAGATGACATGGTAGACATGGCAGACGGAATGGTGACGCAGGCACTGGTGTGGGCGGGTGACATCGTTAGCGGGAGGCGGAAGCGATTTGTGGTTTCTATCACATCGCCTTTTGTACGGGGGCAGTTTCTGGCAGAACAGGCCCGATGCAATGGGCTGATGACATGCGTCCTGGGGTAGGGCTAGAAAACCACTTTCTATCGGGCACTAATGATCGGACGTCGAAGCGGCTCCGATATTAATGAGAGATGTTGGATAGAGGGCACGATCCGACGGTTGATGGGAAGGCAAGGTGGCAGGCGGTTATGGCATGGGAGCCCACCAGATATTAATGCTTTATACGGACTACGGGGGTTAAAAAACTTTGGTTAGCGGAGTGTGTAGGTATGGTTATTTAATTAACCGAATGTTAATTAAATCCCACTACTATTGCGAGGCGAACTATGGTTATTTATTTAACCAAAGGTCAAATAAATCCTGGCGGAGCACACGGTGGGTTGTTATTGGCCCCAAGTGGACCAATGACTCCTGAGAAAATTAAAATATAGCCATATTAGGCTAGGGTAGGACACTTATAAGGTTTTTTGGGTTTTTTTGTTATTTATATATAGTAGGGGTAGGGAAACTTTATATAGGAATTATATAATAAAGTTAGGGTGTTAATATGAAAAATGATAGGAGAATGCTAAGTTTATGAGGTAAAAAACTTATAGCCTTAGGGAAATGAAAGTGAAATGAAGTGGTTATTTTACTCAAGAAATGTGGCTTGTTATGAACAAGTGAACACAAAGTTTCACTTAGTATTTCTCATAAAATGAAATGAGCTAGGACCACTGAGCAGATCCCAATGTCCTTCAGGGGGTGTTAGTGATGGTTGCTTGGGGAAAATGAGAGGGGGAAATCAGTCGTGCTTCACTGAACTGTAGCTATTTTTCCATGATGTTTGGGATACCCATGAGATAGATCATTGTAAGGTTGATCACCAGGCTTCTGCAACAACAGAATTACCTACCCATTCTGCTACACCTATCATTTTTTCTTCATCTTGTTTGGGTGCATTTGAACTAGCAAATGCTTTCTTTCTTTTTATTTTGACTGCCCTCCTATCTGAGTCTACCCTTATTTCTTCCAAGGGCCCAGATTAAGTAGTTGGGCTCCTTTGTTTCTCTATCTAGCTAGTGATCTGCCAAGCTTGAACTGTTTGAAAAGACCTTATTCTCTAATGCTAAAAAAGATATTTAAATAGGTACTGGCCAAGATTGAAATATTGGGCCGTCCATCAAGTGTGACCAAATCATTGATTGCATGATTTGAAATTCTTTGCAAAAATAGGACAGTAGTGGCATTTTTACTAACCACTTTCCTGGTCTTTCTTTGGGGTTCATTTTATTTCTTTTCTTGACCAATTCATTTTTCTTTCCCTTTGATTTTTCTTTTAGGGCATACCCTCTTTATATTTTTTAAATTTTTCTGTTTTTTTGGAAAATATGGAACCTTTTTAGCATGGAAAGGATGATCATATTTGGCATTTCCACAGTCAATCATGAAATATGGCACCTATTGGTATAGGAACCTAATAGTGGCTCCACTTGGGGATGGATTTTTCGGGTGAAAAGCCAAGAACAACAGGTCAGATGGCCTTTCTTTCAACTCTTGCTATGCTCTGAGACTTTCTTCTGCTGTAGACAAATAAACTAAGTCTTCGTGGTAGGTATACACTTCTGATGCGCTGAAATGTACAGAAATACAACTCTATCTTTGCTGGTTTGTCTGAGTATTTTTCATCATCTATATAGCTCCCAAGCTTTCTTCTTGACTTCTTCTGATAAAGACAAAATATACACAAAAAGTGGCACAATTCCTTGCTTTACCCTCAAAATTTGCTGCATCCTATTCCCTATCTTATTGTTGTAATGAACAGCTGAAATAGACACTATTTATGTACAATATGCAATCTTGTCATGTTGATCAAAGAGGATCAAAATAATGCTTGAGCATTCGCCCATTGACTGGCCCTTCATCAACTTTTGTACTGTCCAAACTCTTCAAAAAATAGGTGTTATTTCCTTCTACAGCTTGAATGACAAAAGGACCATTCCATAGGAAATCAAATTTTCCATGTTTTCCTTTGTCTTCCCTCCTAGAATCCCACTTCAGCACTTTGTTTCCCATGAACAAATCCTCTGCTTTCGTTCTTTTGTCAAAAATCTTCTTGAGTATGTCCTGCAGAACCTGTGTTCTCTGGTACACTTCCTCTCTAGTCTGCTGCAAGTGAATAGTTTGATTGATTCTTCTTTGGATATCATTGGGTTCTGCTTGTATCTCTTGCAACAATTTGATCACAGGGATTCCTAAGGATGATGGGAATAAAGCCTCCATTCCATAAACCAATTCATATGGCCTTGTTCCAATAGATCTTATTGTAGTTAACTTGTCTGCCCATAGCGCATTAACAAGCTTTTTGTGCTAGTTCTTTTTGTTTTCCTCCAATAATTTCTTTATGATGTTGATTAATCTTTTGTTGGATGACTCAGTTAGACCATTACCTTGAGGGTAATAGGTTTTGGAGTGGCCCAATGTAATGTGGTACCTGTGGCAGAAATTGATCATTCTTTTGGATTTAAAGGTAGCAACATTGTCTGTTATGATCTTTTCCGGACAACCAAATCTAGACAAGATATTGGTTTCTAAGAATTGCATGATTATTGAGTCATTAGCTTGCCTACAAGGGATGGCTTCTAACCACTTGGTAATATAGTCTGTGGCTATCAAAATCCATCTATGCTGGCCAAAGGACGAAGGATGGATCTGCCCAATGAAGTCTGAACCCCATTGTTGAAATGGTCTTTCAGTGGAAATGGGTTTTAGAGGTAAAGGTAACAGCTTTCTCTTGCCTTCAAAGATTTGGCATTTATGGCAAGAAATTACAAATTTTCTCACATCAGCAAACAGGGAGGGCCAATAGAAACCAGCTCTTAGAATTTTATCAGCTGTTGATTTCCAATACAAATGTCCACCACAGTCCCCTGCATGAAATTCCTTGAGCACTTTGTCAATTTCATCCTGTGTTAAGAAATTCAGCAAAATACCTTCATGATTCTTCCAAAATAAAACATTGTTTATGATACAAAACTTTGAAGCTTTCATTTTTAAGAATATATTTTTAGTTCTCGATAACCCTGGAGGAGCTTGTAGGTTTAACAATACATAAACTATATCAACATACCAAGGTGATTGTAAGAAGGCTTGATTGATCTGTGGAGTCGCCATCTCTTGCTCGTTATCCAGTTCATTGATCTTAAGGGCTTGGAAATTGGTTTCAGTCATCAATTTAGCTAAACCTTGTCCTTTTATCAGTTTTGTCTGTTTGATTTCAATGTCATATTCCAAAATGTTGGCTATCCATTTGCCCCTTTTACCTTCAATTCCCTCTTGAGTCAGAATGTCTTTGAGCACAACATTTGGGACATAGGCTATCACATGAGAGTATAAGATATAAACTCTGAAATCCTTGATAGCTTTTACAAGGGCATAAGCTTGTTTTTCCATGATCTGATATTTTAAAGGTGCATCTCTAAGTGCTTTGCTGAAAAAAGCAATGGGCTTCTCACATCCTTGGTCATCCTTTTTTAGTAGGACAACAGCAATAGTATGCTCAGATGCAAAGGAAAAGATTATAAAATCTCTATCAAAGTTGGGGCTTGTAAAGACAGGTGTTTTGGTTAAGGCTATTTTGATTTCCTCAAAGGCTTGTTTAGCTTCTATTGTCCATTTGACTTTAGAATCTTTCTTCAACATATTATTCAATAGTCTTATCAGTTCGGCCAAGTTGGGGATGAATCTTCTTAGGAAATTGATCTTTCCTAGGAAAGCTTGCAATTCTTTGATGTTCCTTGGGTGAGACACTTGGAGGATAGCTTGAATTCTGTCCGGCTCAATTCTAATACCATATTTTGAGATTATATGACCTAGGAGTTTGCCTTCTTCTAGGCCAAACAATGATTTCTTTGGGTTTAATGATATGCCATATTTTCTGCAAATTAGGAATGCTTGTCTCAAATGTTCTAAATGTTCTTGGTTTAATTTTGAAAAAGCAGTGAGATCATCGAGATATATAACTAAGAAATCATGGATCTCTTTTGAAAAGGCTATGTCCATTGCTCGTTGAAATGTGGCCCCTGCATTTTTAAGTCCGAAAGGCATTTTTACATATTTGAAGGTTCCCCAAGTTGTTGTAAAGGCATTTTTATCTTGATCATCTGGGTGAACTAAGACCTGATTGAATCCTGAGAATCCATCCAGCAGTGAGATCCTAGAATCTCCTACTACCCTCTGTAAAATTTGATCCATCTTGGGTAAGGGGTAGTGGTCCTTGAGAGAGACTTTATTCAAATTTCTTAAGTCAACACACAATCTTATCTCTCCCGTTTTCTTCCTAGTGGGCACTAGATTTGAAATCCATTCGGAGAATCTAATAGGTGCAATTATTCCAGCTTCATACATTCGTTTGACTTCCTTTTCAATGAGAGGAAGGAGGACTGGATTAACCCTTCTCAATTTTTGTTTAAGAGGCTTTTGGTTTCCTTTAAAGGGTATTGTATGTTGGATGACAATAGTATCATAAGACTTGAGGTCCTCATAGCTCCATGCAAAGATATCTTGGAACTCTTTCAACAACTCAATGTACTTCAGCTTTTGATCAGGAGGCAATGTTTTGGATAGTTTTATCATTTTGGGATTTTCTGTGGTTCCAATATTGTCGTCCTCAATTTCTGCATTTAGTGGCTGCATTTTTGGCTTTCTTGGAATATCATTTGAATCAAATATATCCTCCAAAGGAGTTAGGCCTGTGGGCATAAAATTATCCTTTAGTTCAATTACTTAAGATTCTCCCTTAGCTATTTCATCAAGGTCCATTTGCTTCAGCTGTTGTAAATTTTTGCTATCAAAAGTTGTTGGATGCAAAATAAAATTTGTTGTTTCAGCTGATATACTTTGCTCACTTTTGTCTGTTTTTTGTTGAACATCAATGGTGCTTGTGTCAATGTTTGTATTTGAGAATTCCTCTTTCAAAAGCAGGAAGTTATTTATTTGTGTATCATTTTCAAACACCTACCAATTTTTGATGTTATCTGGGACAGCAGGTCTGTGTTTGATTTCAGTAGTGAAGTGCTGGTTGGGTTCAAATGGTAGCTTGCAAGTGTTGGAAAAAGTTGCCAAACTATGTGCATGTAAATTGTGCTTTCTTGGAATTTTGGTGAGCTGAGATTATGAGAAGGTGTTAAGTATTTCAATGGCTGCCCCTCTGTAAGCTCTTAGCCTAAGATCATTTGTAACAAAATTTCCCTTGATCTGTTGTATAATTAAATCTGAGTCCCTTAGAATTGAAATCCTAGCTACCCCTAGACTTTTAATCAGTTTGAGACCTAGTAAAAGGGCCTCATACTCGGCCATGTTGTTTGTACATCTGAAATTTAGTCTATATGCATGTCCTCGAGCATGGTCATTTTGCATGTTGTGTATCCAAACCCCTGTCCCTACTCCTAATTTGTTCACTGACCCATCAAATTCTAAGTACAATAAGATTTCTTGATTTTGACTAGCCTTAGGAGTTTTGGAAACTTGCTCAGTGGGCAAAGTTGGATTTTGTAACTCATATGGTACATTTTGTTCATTTGTTGCATCAATCATATCAACAATTTTTTGATCTTGAGCACTAGATTCTTCATTTATGCTTTTTATATGTGCTATTTTCAGGAGTTTGACATCAGTTTTGGTACACATCTCAGCACTGTATAAGATGAATGAATCCATATCAGAATGCATAGAATAGATGGGGATGTTTTGGGGTTTCTCTTGACTACTAACCACATATTTCATCAATGTTTCCCAGTACAATCTCTTTGGCTATCCAAAGACTGAAATGGTGGCATAGGACATGTCTAGTTGCAAAGATCCTTGTAATTTTGCACCCCAAGATCTGGACAAAAGCATGCCATACTTTGGTGGGATATCAGCTACCACCACATCCATCAAGATTGTTTTAGCGGGGTATTGTACTAGAGATACACACAAATCTTTGATTAGGCCTAGACACCTAACCTGGCTGGAATCAAATGAGAACAAGTCTTTGTATGGCCTTATGATATCTACGTCCACTCTTTCCATCACAGACTTAGGCATTAGGTTATGGGAAGCTCTCGAATAAAACATTGCATTATGCAACACCTTGTCATGAATATTTAAGCTCACATAGAATGGAGGAACTCCTCCATCTATTGTTTTACCATTCACTTCAAGACCAAAAACCAGTTTTGGTTGGTTATCTAAGACATTGACTGCATCCCTATTTTCTGATATTTGAAGTGACCTATTGATTTGTTCTCTATAAACTTCATGTTTAGCCAATTCAGACAGAGGAATGGCTATTTTCAGTTTGCCTATTTCTGTTTCTAGGTTAAAAGGTTTTTCCACTTGAATTCTTGTATTGCCAGCAGCAAAGTTTTCCTTTTTTGTTGGTTCTCAGTGGTTTTTTATTCATCATGAGTGCTGTTATGACCTAAATCTACTTTGAAATTAGTTTCAAGAGAGCTGTTTACATTTTCTTTTGGAGGAAAATATGTGGATGGTTGATTTTCTTAGGGTTGTAAGTGTGATATATCCTCAATCGTGGGTTCCTTTGGGTTGGGGTCTATTTTAGCAGGGAGTTTTGTCAGGGCAACTTTATCCTTTGCTTTCTTTGGCAACTTGGTATATTTCAACTTGGTAGGTTCAGGCACATCTATGGTTCTACTCCTTAATTTGTATTGTTTATGAACTTCATAGACTATTGCATCATACCCTTCCCTGAAATCAAATGATTCTTCGGATTTGACTTGAAATTGGTTGAAATTATGAGCTTCTTGGTCATCTTGGGTTAGAAAGATTTGTTGTTCACTGTTCAAACCCATTAGGTTGATTTGAGTAACCTCTGTTGGCTCACTAGAGGTTGAGGCTTTGGCACAGTTCTCTTGAAATGGAGGTCTGATATTATGATAAGGGCCAGCTTTCCCGGTGTTGGGATTTTGATTTTTTCTAAAGTTTGGATTTCTAGTGGTGTTACTTGGTTGACCATCCCAAGAAGATTTCCTTTCAATGGTTTCCACTCTATCATCCAATCTGTCCATACCTTTGATGATTGCATCCAATTTTTGTTCAAATGCAAAAGGTTCTTCTTTGAAAGTAGTCTTTGTTTCAGCTCTAGCCCGGGCTCTTTTAGAGATCAGATTTTCTTCTACACTAACAGCTATGTTTTGCATGTCTTCCAAGCTAGCATGAGCTCTTTCCCTTAGCTGATATGCCATGTCATAGTCAAATCCATCGGGGAATTTTATTAAAGCTATGTCAAGTGGAGGTCTAAGGTTTTGAGGGATGGCATTGTATACATTGTTGAATCTAGCACAATAGTCTTGGACAATTTCTTGTGGACCTCTTTGTAAACTGTCATACTCTGATAGGATATGCAATGGGTCCTTCTTATTTTCCCATTTGCTCAAAAAGGTTTGGTACAGGGCATCGAGATCAGCCATGTGTTTGCACCAAGTGACCTAAACCAAGTCCTTACTTCATCGGTTAAGCTTTAAACGAAAATTTTCATCCTGACATCGTTTTCATCGATTTCGTAATTGTCAAAGTAATCCATCATTTACTTAGTGTGTTGTTGGGTTGTATAGGAGCCAGTACCATCAAAATATGTAATTTTTCTCTGATAATCCTGAGGCATAGCCTCTGGATTTTCAGGTAACTGCAGAGGAGCATAACGGTTTGCCATATCTACAGGGATAAATGGGACAGCAGGAAGAAATAAGACAGCTGGAACAGCAGGGACAATAGCGGAAATATGTGTAGTGGATGGGGGAGTGGAGAAGATACTTTGAAGAGTGGATGAAGAACTTGGATAAGCTTTAGTATTGACAGAAAGGACTACGGCTCTCCCAGGAGTAGGCTCAGATTTTGTAAGGCTTTGCTGAAGTATATCAAGGTCTACATCAGCAAAATTTTCTAGAATTTCTTGTCTTCTAAGGTTTTTAGAGACCAGGTTAGGATTTTCAAAAAAAGCTGGAGGATTTGGATCAGGATTTGATCTTGTGTAACCAGTTTTCTTCTTTGGAGCCCGCTTCTAAATCTGTTTTTGGTATTTTCTGGAAATGTCTAAAGACCACAGTTTTTAACAATATTCTAAAGGAAGCTCTTTTGAAATATAGGAAACTTTGGGCTTTCATTTAGATATGTTAAAACAAGGAAACTGATCAAATCTTTGGGACAGTTTTTTAATGCCTAAAACTAGATTGGAGATTGACTGAAGCAGCGTTTATCTACTCCTGTAAATGCACAACAAAAATAGTTTCGAAGGCTACCTGGCTAACTTCAGGCTCCATCTTTAGTTCTAGAAAATAGACAGCAGTAACAAACAGTCATTCAGGTCCCCAGTGGAGTCGCCAATGATGTTATCACTCAGGTTGTTCCCCAGGAAAGCTCTAAGGGGGGAATACGGTTAAGGTAACCACTAACCAATCTTTTAGCTACAGATTCTAGCCAATCTGCAACCAGAGAGGGCTCTCTCTTTCTGATTTAGATTTGCTTTGTTATATGTTAGGCTAGTTATGAAGCATAGGTATTTGTTTGGTGTTTGGAAGGTGACATTCAGTAGAAAAGGGCTGCAAGACGAGAGAAGTTCAGACCATTGGGTTAATGGAGTCAATTAAAAATGAACCTCTGGTATGGTTTCTTTGGCACTAGTAAGACTGCAGAACAAGAAAATTAAACACAGAACAATTTTCAAGCTGGAATAAGATGAAACGAAGTCAGGGAATGAAAGGCAATCAAGAATCTTTCATTACGCTAACAGAGGGAAATTGAATAAACATTAACAAGGAGAAATCATGAATTCCCTGATGATGTTCAGAGTGAAAGAACTCGGGAGACAAGAGCAGTCAAGAATTCTTGCCTATGCTAGTCCTGCAGAAGACATAGAAATTAACAGGAATTGAACACAGAGTACAGTCAAGTAAATTCTGGGTTATCCTTTTTTCCTGCAATTCAGAATATGATATATAGATGATATGTATAACATAAGAATAGTAAATCAAGGGTAAAAAGACATTGTTCCATGAAGTAGCATGAAAATTATGCAATATATTCTTCTGCCATTAATCCCACAACAGAAAGTTCACTAGCAAAGCATTCTAGCAATCTTTATTCAGAAAGTTTCTCAAAATTACAGCGCAGGTCCAAAATGATATTCACCAGCCAACAACAATACATGTATTGAGGACGTATTGAGACCATAGGGAAAATATCAAGCAATAAATTTATCCATCTACTTCTTCAAAGGCAATAAATGATGATGGAAACAGCGCGTAATGAATGCAGAAGTAACTATGTTGTATTGGCTGCCTTAGCTGGTCTGTCATCTTTCAATTTTTGACTTATTAAATCGGCTGGCCGGTGTCCCTTTTGATTTTCATTCCTGAGTTGCTGTCAAGGCCCTGTCACTGGTGCCTAATTCTATGTATTCTTTGTGTGAATTCTTTCCTTTGTTACCCGTATATTGAAATTTGCTTTAATGCAGATGATCAGAGGAAGAGAACCAACATTACCTTGGTAAAACCTCAAGCATGCTCTGCCACCATTGATCTGGTGGCAACTGGTGTCTTTGTAATTTTATTAATGTCTCATCAGCTTCAGTGTACCTGTAGTAATTGGGCTTGACTTCAAAAAGGTGATTTATCTCATGCTCAATGTAGAACAAATTTTCTAATTTGTCATATAAACTTTGTCCAGAGGGAGGCACTGTCTCTTCTGAGTTGCTTGATGCTGTAATTTTATTGGTAACATAGGTATTTACACTGTGACCATACTGTTCATGTGTTAACAGTCTTCCATGGCTGGTGAGTAAGCTGGGTAACCCCTTGCTCTGCAACATTGCAAACTTTTAACTGAAGGCATTTATTTCTATTTGCATCTCTTGGCACTTTCTTTCCAATGTTTGTACAAAATTCCTCATGGTCAAAACCTTTTTTACTGTCAAAATTGTATCTGTTCTATCCTGGATATCTAGAGCTGCTTGCTGATCTCTAGTATGAGTATTCAAAAAGTGAATTAATCTATTGGCCTGTTCAGGCTTGTTTGCCAATAATGCTCTGGCTTTCTGGGTCTCAAATTGAGCTATCGCTATCAATTCAATCTGGTCATGGTCTGGATTGATGTCCATTGATCAGTGATGGACTGACCAATCTTAGCCCACAAAATTGTTTTGATTTATGCCAGAGTTTTGTGAAGAGTAAGGTCCTTCTCCAAGGCTTTTACTTTATTTTCTAGGGCCTTCACTTCTCTTGTTTTCTCAACCACAGTCATTTTTTATTTGTCATAATTCACTTCTATCTTGGCTTGTTTTTCTTTGGCTTCCTTTAGCTCTGCCATTTGGAGTTCTAGAGCTTTTATTTCCTTCATCATTTCTTACATGCTACGGCTAGCATCTTGTCCCGCTACTGCAGTAGTTGTTGCTAAAGCTGAGGTACATATTGTTGATGCTGGATCAGTAGGAGGGATTGCTCCTGTAGTTGCAGGAGGAGCAGTTGTAAGAATTGCAGCTGTTTGAGCTGGTTGAGAGGCCAACTCTCCCTGTTTTCCTTGCACTGCTGCCTCCAAGGCTTTCTCTGTTTCTAGCAGTCTTTCATTCATCCTCATTAGCAAACTTACTACATCCTTCTCTTCTTTCTACTGTGCAACTTCTGTGGTCTGAGGATGCATTGTAATTGGCAGCTTAAGCTGCTTTCTAAGGGTTGCTATGTCTTCTTCTTTCTTTTTAATTAAGGCATGTATGCCCTTGAGATCCTTGGGATCATGTCCCAGCTCCATAATAATTTCCTCCAAGGATTTGATTCTATTGTCCTTGGCTAATGAGGAGACCTTCTCCAATTCCAATTGGGTAGAAGTATTGTACAATGAATTATGTAGTCTGTGAGCCAATAATGTTTTGCCCGCCAAGGTGGAGTACACCATTTCACCAATTTGTTTATGTAACTCAATCTGGTCCATTGGGTGGATGTCTTTAGAGAGCACTTCCAGATTGGCTCTGATATAATTGAAAACTGACTGTGGCTGCTGCGTTGTAGGCCTGAAGTGACTAAGGGTCATTCTCCCTTCTTGGATATCATAGGCTGCCATTAGCCTTTGTTGATTGGTGGGAGCCATTCTTAGCCATTGATTATACAACTAGAACCTCACTCGCTCATTTCTCGCCTTTATTTCAATGAATGTTTTTTTGATATCCCAGCCTTGTCTTCTCTATTGCTTGGTGGATGTAACCTCCACACCATGTTGCCTTTCTTGCTCTTGCTGAAAAGAGCTAGTTGATGTTTCCAAAATTGGAGGGGCTCGCTGCTCAGTTGTCTCCTCACCCTTTAAGTTGCCTGTTGTTTCTTCTGTTAATTCTTCCTCAAAGTAAGGGTTCAACCTTTGCCTCTTTTCCCCTTTCTGGTCTTTGGATTCCCCTATGGGTGTCTCTTCCTTCCTGTCCCTTTTATTGGCTCTTTCCTCATTGAGAGGAGTTTGTGACACATGGATTTCAGATGCCTTTGTTTGTGTTGAAGGGGCTTGCCCTTGACTTTGCTCCTTGGCGGTATTTGGCCGGTCTGTCATTGTATCCTGCTACTTTGAATGTTGTACTTCCTTGCCTTTGGATGTCCCTGCAGAAGGAGTACTCTCTTGGGCAGGTTGTTGTGAAGTTGTGGCAGATGATGTGCCCGCTCCAAGGTGTTGAGGCAATGTGCAAGGCACCTGTTTTACAGGCAACTGGTGCAAAATGTGGTTGCAGACTGAGCTAAGTGGGTCAGGTTTGCAACGTGAACTCGCCTTGGAGGCGAACTGGAGCGTTGGTGGTGAATTGGACGTAATATGCATGCACAGTCTCTGCAAAATAACAAATAGAAATAAACTAAAAACCATCACTTTCATACCTTTTTGACAAATTTGGGCTTTTTTCGGGCTTTTTGGCACTTTTTTGGGATGATATCATCATGGCGTAAATTTTTCCTGTAGCAGAGTATGGAAGGTGACGTGGCAGATGACATGGTCGCTGACACGGGCAGATGAAATGGCAAACATGACAGACGGAATGGTGACGCAGGCGTTGGTGTGGGCGGGTGACATGGTCAGCGGGAGGTGGAAGCGGTTTGTGGTTTCTATCACATCGCCTTCAGTACAAGGGCGGTTTCTGGCAGAATGGGCCCGATGCAACGGGTTGACGACACGTGTCCTAGGGTACGGTGGGAAAACCACTTTCTATGGGGCGCTAACGATCGGACATCAGAGCGGCTCCGATATTAACGAGAGCCGTTGGATGGGGAGGGCCCGATCCGATGATTGACAGGAAGGCAAGGTGGTGGGCGGTTATGGCACGGGAGCCCACCAAATATTAATGCTTTATACGAAGTGTGGGGGTTAAAAAAATTTGGTTAGCGGGGTATGCAGGTATGGTTATTTAATTAACCGAATGTTAATTAAATCCCATTACTATTGCACGACGAACTATGGTTATTTTTTTAACCAAAGGTCAAACAAATCCCGGTGGAACACATGGTGGGTTGTTATTGGCCCCAAGTGTACCAACGACTCCTGAGAAAATCAAAATATAGCCATATTAGGTTGGGGCGGGATACTTATAATGTTTTTGGGTTTTTTCTTGTTATTTATATATAGTAGGGGTAGGGAAACTTTAGATAGGAATTATATAATAAAGTTAGGGTGTTAATATGACAAATGATAGGAGAATGCTAATTTTATGAGGTAAAAAACTTAGATCCTTAGGGAAATGAAAGGGAAATGAAGTGGTTATTTTACACAAGAAATGTGGCTTGTTATGAACAAGTGAACACAAAGTTTCACTTAGTATTTCTCATAAAATGAAATGAGCTAGGACCACTGAGCAGATCCCAATGTCCTTGAGGGGGTGTTAGTGATGGTTGCTTGGGGAAAATGAGAGGGGGAAATCAGTCATGTTTCACTAAAATGTAGCTATTTTGCCATGATGTTTGGGATACCCATGAGATAGATCATTGTAAGGATGATCACCAGGTTTCTGCAACACCAGAGTTACCTACCCATTCTCCTACACCTATCATTTTTTCTTCATCATGTTTGGGTGCATTTGAACTAGCAAACCCTTTCTTTCTTTTTCTTTTGACTGACCTCCTATCTGAGTCTACCCTTATTTCTTCCAAGGGCCCAAATTAAGCAGTTGGCCTCCTTTGTTTCTCTAGCTAGCTAGTGATCTGCCAAGCTTGAACTGTTTGAACAGAGCTTATTCTCTAATGCTAAAACAAGAAATTTAAACAGGGACTGGCCAAGATTGAACTCTTGGGCCATCCATCAAGTGTGACCAAATCACCGATTGCATGATTTTAAATTCTTTGCAAAAATAGGACAGTAGTGGCATTTTGACTAACCACTTTCTTGGTCTTTCTTGGGGTTCATTTTCTTTCTTTTCTTGACCAATTCATTTTTCTTGCCCTTTGATTTTTCTTTTAGGGCATACCCTCTTTACATTTTTTAAATTTTTCTGTTTTTTTGGAAAATATGGAACCTTTGCAGCATGGAAAGGATGATCATATTGGCATTTCCACAGTCAATCATGAAATATGACACCTATTGGTATAGGAACCTAATGGATTACACTTATTCTAAATATTCAAATCAATTTAAATTTATTTTTCAACTACGAATTCTAGAATAATATTATTTTGACATCGACGAAATCCTCCAAATTTGAAAATGTTGTTGAATATTATTCTCAGGCCATGATGGTGTCCTCCAAATTTGAAAGAGTTGTTGAATCGCGTATTCTAATTATTTATCGATTTCTTTGAATGAATTTGATTTTAAATGCGACAGGAAATTGTTGAAATTATAACTTTGAAATGTGTAATTTGCATGATTTCAATATTTTAAGTGTTGTTAAATATATTTATATATTCTAAATAAATACTCAAAATTATAATTAATCATAATTTTTGTTCTTCATAAACAAAAATTTCCAAGAGTGAAGTTGTGGATATACACATTTCCAGTTTCCAAATGGTGCTCAAATGCAATGGAATTAAAACACAATGAGCTGAGGTCTTGAGATAATATAAGATTGTAGTGTAATTAAAATACATTTCATTATGGAAAGCAAAAGCAACAGAGGAACGTCGCTTTCCAAAATGCTAGAGATATGTTGCTCCTAATAAGAGATTTTGAAGTTTTTGAAATGGAGGAATATTTTCTACATCTGAAATCGATTATGAATCAAGATCCTACAAATTTAGACACATTTTTATTCAAATTGACATGCATTAAAAAAAAAAAATCAATTATATAATCGAAATATAAATAAAATATAAACTTACTAGAGATGGAAATGGAGAACTCCATGAAGGACTTTGATCAACAATTTGGAATGATCTAGAATTTGAAGAATTGGCCTTTTGATATTATTCATATTTTGTGCCTATATTTGAGAAAAAATAAGAAATAAAATTCTTTGTGCATATCTAAAATTAATCTAAAATGTACACTATGAACTATTTCAATTCATGTGGATGCATCCTAAATGGTAATTTGAGATTAATATGCCATTTTATGTCAAAATAAAATTTCAAATAACTTTTAAACATGACCGGTGCGCTTATCAGAAAAAAGTGAATTGATGCATTTAAATAACACCAGCACTGATGCATTCAAATAACACCAACACTGGTTTCCTGTATTTCAAAGAGAAATGTTATCATATTGGGTCTCTTGTACAAAAACGCAACGATGTGTTTCAAAGAAAAACAACACCGATACACACCTTTTTTTGAATTTTAGAAAAAAATCAACCATCTTAGTACTTTTATAACAATTACAACACTGATGCTTTTAAATAAAAACTGCACCACAACATTAAAAGAAATAATTACATTGTTTCAGGATTTTGAAAATAAAAAAGAATTGTATCATGTTAGTGCATTGAAAAATTTGGCACCACAGCAATCTCGGTGCACTTTTCTTATAAACATGCTAGTGCGCTTGACTATCAAATGCACCAATGTTTGGATAAATTGAAAAAAAATTAATTTCCTTTTTGTTTATATTTTTTACATTTTCAGATTAAAAAAGGAGCGTCAATTGATTTTTTGAAATCTAATTTCATAGCCTTTTAAATAGTAAAATATTATACATTATTTCATTATTTTTACCAAAATTTCAAGGGAGTGATTTGCAAGAGAGACATAACAAGAGAACTCTGCAACAACATAATAATTTGGAGTGGAAAAACTATTCAGAAGATTAGAAGTTAAAAGGTATGGTGATTCATTCAAAACCCTACATAGTAAATTTTTTTTTTTTTTATTGTTTATTTCACTAATAGAAAATTATACAATTTATGTTAGGGTTTAATTAAAAGAGAGATCATTTACAACAGAGACATAATCAGAGCATTATGGAGCAACAAAATATTTTGGAACTGTATAAAGATTAGAATTTGAAAGGTATGGCGTTTCATTTAAAACCCTCGATAACAAAAATTTTAAATTTTATTATTCATTTTTTTCAAAATTCCTGTTAGATAATTCAAAAATAAAAAATTAAAATTAAAATCCTGTATAATAAAAAATTCACTATTGATTTTACAAGTAATTTTTTTATGATCTCTCTTCCTATTTAAATATAATTAAAATTCAGAAAAACAACAAGAAAATTCAATACTTATCTTAAATACTTGCTTCTTCCTGCAAAATTTCATTTCACAATAGGGTTTAACTTCCTATACCATTTCGCAATTAGGGTTATTAAGTTTAGGAATTTTGTATTTAATGGGTTGATGTACTTACTACATATAGTGAATTTGACATGTAAGGTAGGGCAATCACTTACTGAATTAGATCCAATCCCTGCTAACCTTGTCCATTTAAAAAAAAGAAGATATATGTTCCTCGGTGTGCCCTGAGTAATATAACTCATTGATGTGCCATCTGTTACATTGTTGTGAAGATGAATCCCTTTTGTAGACATAAGCGATCTCTCTAGCCCAATGAGTCAGTCTAGCAACAAACTTTACAAACTAATGTAGACTTTCCTAGATTATGTTTAAAAAATGCAGAGAGAGGGAGAAGACTACCTCACTCTGATAATGATTGCTCAATCCTTTGATGATGACTACGATCCGTTAGCTTCCAGGCCTGCTCCTCGCTGTTCCTTTCCTCTAAATACCTATAAGAGAAATCAAAATATAACAATATATACAGTAGCATATACAATATATATCAAACATAAACTACTTGATAGATCAAGGATTATCAAGCTAAATGCATACATATTTAAAAATTTATGGAAAGTGGATATCATATGTATATATTAATGAATCAAAAAGGGAAGCATATAACCATTTCCTTGATGTTGGAGATCTCCTTTTGGGTGGAATTCCCAAGTCCAAGAGAAAGACTCTTCAAGCACTCCTCCTCTAGGTTAGATGGGAAACCTTTGGGCATAATCTTACCATAGGAATGCAGACAATCAATGACCAACCATTTGGGGATGGAGGGAATTCAATTTATAGGAAGGGAGAGGGATTTAAGGATCCACAAACGAGGGAGGAAGATCCATATATCAAGGGGAATGTCCTTAAAGGTAGTATCAGGAGCTCCAAATGGTATATCTCAACCATATCTCTACCCAATGACATTCAACTCGTTGTTATAGAATTTTCTAGCATCCGAAGCTTCTCCTCCATATTGGGAAAACCTGCAAGAAGTGGTCCAACGTGAATTTTCATATCAAAACCCACGCTGACAGTTCTACGTCAAGAACTACATACTGGCATCAACATGGAAAAGCAGTCGAGTAGAGAGCATTGATCCTAAAATTTAGGCTTTCAGTCAACCTTCTTCAGAATTGACTCAGGGTAGTTTTTATTCTATTTTTCAGGGATGTTTTTGTATGTGCTTCATGGTGAGTACACTTCACAGTTGTCAACCTTTTGGCACTTTAGGATGTGGAACAGGAAGTGAATAGGATGTGTGAGACAATAATATGGAACAGATGCCCCCTAAAGCATGAAGGCAGAACACGGAGTGATGGGTGAAATGCTTTAGAATTCAAGGCAAGGACCAAAAAAACACTGTTAGGAGACCTCCAAATCAAGAGTATACATATACATATCTGACAACTCTGATATAAACATGCCAAATGATACATCTTTGAATAGCATCTAATAATACATGAATCCACAGCATGGGCACAACCATATGACTAGAAAGGATCATGTGTATGGACCCACAACATGATGCAGTCATCCGAATAGAAAGGATAATATGTATGGATCTACATCATGGATGCAACCATCCGTATGAAAAGGATCATGTATACAATAATGAATACTCATAACTCCATGCAACCTGGATTTCATAAGATGGAATCCACAGTCTTGAGATTCGTCATGATCCAATCAACGTACGAATTCCAGCATGTGAATAGATGTGTCGAAGTCAAACGTGATAGAAAACCACCTAATTACAATTACCGGTCAATGATGTAAATTTTTAATAGGCATGAGAGAAACCACCAATAATGCGAATGGTTGTCAAGTTACAACAACACGATCCATGAGTCTGAATAATGAAGCTGAAGTAGAACACCGGCAGAATCATTTGATCGAAGGCCAATGATGTAAACCTGTCGTCGAATGAGAA
Source organism: Pinus tabuliformis (assembly GCA_031772625.1). NCBI lineage: Eukaryota > Viridiplantae > Streptophyta > Pinopsida > Pinales > Pinaceae > Pinus > Pinus tabuliformis. Next base: position 1,451,018,814 of record CM062820.1, read on the forward strand.
GAAATTTCCATTGAGGCATGCAAGCTCCAAGGTACTGAAAGGGAGTTCTTACATCATTTTCCTACATAATGAGATGAAGTTGACAGGAAGTGATCCATCAAAGGGGGATAATAATGTTTCCCACATAATTGAGACGAAAAAAAAAATGTAGTAGAGTAGATAAGTTTGATTTAGGATTGTGGAAAAAAGGTAAAACACTATATAAATGGTAAAAGACTGTAGATGGGACATCTCTTGAACATATCAGCGACATGAATTTGGTGTTTCACAACATTGCACTCAACATAAGATCAAAGGTCATAATGACAAAGTAGTATAATCATATGAGAGTCAAAATGGATTTTCCAAACCCAGGAAGGCATGTGATGAAGTGAGGATAACCCAAACCTGACGCAAGCAATGGATAAGTGTCATCTTTAAGAGAAACATGGCACCTTTACACAAAATACAAGAGATGTTCGCTTTCATTTTCCCCCACTATTTATAGTCAGTGCCCTATTATATTTTATCACAAGCTTGAAGAGTATAGCATATGCTTGTCATATAAGTTCATCCTTTGGATGAATCCATCCTAGTTATTTTAACAAGCCTTGGGAAGGAAAACTCGATCTCATCATGGTTAAAATTTATGCGTCGTCTAAGTTTTGTGGGTCCGATGGAGGTGAAACTCAACGTGTTTTTCACATTTAGAGTTTTTGAAAAAGATGCAAAAAAGAAAACTCCAAAGGTCCCTTATCGTAAATAGTCTCCTGAATCTAAAAAGGTAGAAAATGATACCCAAGAGAACTACTTAGCCATGTTTCACTAAGATTTTCCTTTTTCGTGCAATAGTCTATCTCATTACGGAAAAGGGTTAAAGTTATATTGAGTAGATGTCATTTCATTTACTTTAACGAGTTCAAAATGGAAAGTAATTGACGATATTTTCATGTTTCGAGAGTCAGAAAAGATCTAAAAGATGACTCCACCTGGAGGAACAAGTGGTATAAAAGGATTGCAACTGTTTCCATTCATGATGGAATTGCTCAAAACATGTAAAGGTCAAGAGGTTGGCTAATAATACCACTCACTACAGATATTCCCCAAGTAAGGGTAAAACAACCAACTAAGAGAATATGATCATCCAAAGAGATGGTGAAGATGGAACAAAAAAACCAAGGCTCATATAGAAAAAACAAGCTGATAAAAATGATAATCACGAGAGGTAAAGTGAGAATGGTTTGTAGGAATTTATAGGGTAAGTTCCTGAGATATAACAACAAAGGATATCACTCATACATAGATCATAGACCAATACACGAATATTCTTGACGTGGTTAAAACCCTCAAAGAGGAAAGCAGTCCTCAGCCTGAGCCAACACGGGCACTTCAGGAAATTTATTAATAAAAGAAATAAAATTTACATAAGCTTATCTCATGAATGGTCACCCTACAAATGACCCTCCATGTTCTTTAAATAGAGATCATGTACCAATCGAGTGTTAAGCCATGGATCAAGTGTTGATAATACCAACGAGAGAATGAACCATCAGATCACTTCATGTCTAGAACATATCATGACCGTCATATTGTAAGTTACAAAAGTACATAGTAACGAAACACACTTTACCTAACTCTACACTAGACTAAGTTATACTTAACTATTTCCTATGTGTCGGAATATCCTAACACCCCCCCTTAAGAAAAACTTGGGATAGGATTGAAGGATTTACAAATATGACACAATAGGAGAAGGAAGGAGGCATTAGAGCCTATCCCCCCTTAGTGACAACTTCCTGAACTCCAACCATAAACTGAATTTTAGTAAACTTTGCATTTGTGAGAGCCTTTGTAAAGATGTTTGCAACTTTATCATCAGTTCAACAATATTGCACTTCAAGAACATGGTCATGAATGAGAATTCTGATGAAGTGCATGTGTAGTTAAATGTGTTTTCTGCACTGACGTTGGACTGGATCTTTGCATAGTTGAATGGAACTTTGATTGTCACACTAAAGTGTAGTTAGATGTTGTTATTTAAAGCTAAACTCTGATAGGATCTGATGAAGCCACAGGGTTTCCTTACTAGCTTCTATGGTGCCACGATACTTTGCTTCTATTGAACAAAGAGAAATGACACTTTGTTTCTTGCAAGCCCATGTAATTGGTCTAGAACAAAGAGTGAAGACATAACCTGCAGTAGATTTCTGATCATTAGGGTCACCAACCCAATCGGAATCAGTGAAACCAACCAATAGAGGAGATGCTTCTGCACTTTAAGGAATTTGAAACTAAACTATACCTCAAACATAATGAAGTATTCTTTTAGTTGCTTTCTAATGCCTTTTATGTGGGTTTTGCATAAACCGAGCAATAAGGCCAACAACAAAGGAAAGGTTAGGATGGGTATGGGTCAGATACAAAATTATTCCTACATGTTGACGATATAAGGTAGCATAAACTTCAATGGAAGTACAAATGACTAAATTTTTGTCTCTAGACTGAAAGGGAGAAGGGGCTAGCTTACAGTCTTCCATGTGAAAGTGGCGTAGAAGATCACAATCATACTTAGACTGGGAAAGGGAAATAGCTTCCTTGGATTGCAAGACTTGAAGACCAATAAAATGATGTAAGTGTCCTAAGTTTATCATTTCAAACTTCTTTTTGAGGTTAGACTTCACATGGTTTATAAGGTTGGGATGATTACCGGTAAGGATAATATCTTCAACATAAAGAACAAGAATGATAAGAGACTTGCCCACTTTCTTGGCGTAGACTGTATTGTGACAATGACACCTAGAAAAGCCAGTATCTAAAAGAAAGCTATCCATTTTGGCATACTAAGCTTGAGGGGTTTGCTTGACATCATAAAGGGATTTATTAAGATGACATACAAGGTTGGAGTCTGCTTGTATAAAGCCAAGAGGTTGTTCCATATATATTTCTTCATGCAAGTCCCCATGCAAGAAGGTAGATTTAACATCCATTTGATGGACTTCCTATTTGAAAGAGGCACCAAGGGAAAGAACAAGGTAGATAGAGTTCATTTTGGCAACATTGGAGAAGGTTACAATATATTCAATGACTTTAACTTGTGAAAAGCCCTTAGCAACAAGATGAGCTTTATGTTTATACACTTTTCCATCTGGTCGAAACTTGGCTCTATAAACCCATTTACATCTAACAACTTTTCTTTCCTTTGGAAGATGAGCAAGATCCCATGTATCATTAGAAAATAATGAAAGATATTATTCATTCATAGTTGCATCCCAATCTAGATGTCCTAAAACTTATACAAAGGTGTCAGGATCATAATTCGCTTAAGCTTGAGCTAGTAAAGAAGAGACTCTATCAAATTGAGAATGTGTACATCATTGATCTCTATGATCACCTGCAAGAGCACCTAAAACATCCTGAGTAGCACGGACCCATTTAGGAAGCTGAGGAGTTGAAGGAGGATCCTAAGAAGGTTGGGAAGGATTGTCGTCCTCATTGTCATCATCCGAAGAAGTTTCAGAAGTAGAATGGATAGAGAGAGGTGGCACATTCATTGAACTAGGCTCGTAGGCCAATATATTTTCATCAAACTTTACATCTCTTCTAATGATAACATTTTTGGACTTAGGTGAAAGAAGTCTATATCCTTTGACATCTTTAGAATATCCAACAGAATTACATTTTTCACGGTTCTAAAGCTTTATGTTTTTCATCAGGAATATGGGCCCGTTCTTCACTACCAAAAACACGAAAGTGGCTTACAACTGGTTTAATTGAGCTCCATGCTTCTTCTCGAGTGATATTCTTTAAAACCTTAGTAGGAGTGCAATGTATTATGTAATTTGCACAATTAATTTCTTCTATCCAAAAATTAATCTAGGAAGGGAAAACATTGCCATATAGGGAGCACCAGTATTTCCAAAAGAAGGACTAGGATTCCCATTAGAGGGGTTTCCTTGACTGGTATACCTAGGAAATGTTGCCACCGGTATCGAGATAAGATCTACAAAGGAGTATCTCATAGGAAATATATTATTCTATGGTCAATAAACTGATTTTAGAAATTAACAAAACAAAATAAAAGATGGATAATCTAGGTGAGAGGGTTTACCAAGTATCCATGAACCATAATATACACCTTAGTCGAAGCCAAGGACTTAACCTACGGTGCCTAATCAATCTTGATGAATTTAAAAAACGTATCACTCATCTTCCTCTCCTTGTCAAAAATTCTTTACTTACAGCAATAGTAAAAGTAGCAAGATGTGTCTTGGAACTTTCACTTAATTTAGAAGCTTGTTAACAGGCCAACACATTTTCATACATGTATTTTGTTTGTTAGAAGACTGATCTTTAACACTTGTAATGCATGTTTCTTTAACCATGTGTTCTACATCTGAACTGATTCATTTATTGTAATGCATCATCTACTAATGGAAATGTGTTGTATATGTTGTTAATGATGACTCATCTGTGTCGACTCCTCTATCAAACATCAGAAAGACCATTCACATGAACCTTGCTGCAACAACCATCGCACTTGTCTCGGACTAATCCGTGAGTGTTGTATGTGTTATCTTACCTTGTATTTTGTGACAACTGCATCTAGGTGGACTGCTCCACTGGAAGCTATGCATGTTCTTTTGTGTTGTGTGTTCCTAGCTGAGTTGGGAATGATCCCTTTAAACCAGGAACTCAACTTCACCGTCTGCCCCGCATAGTGAAAGAACCATTGACACAAGTACACTTACACTCACTAGGCACATGAACCTCACTTCTTAAAGACAAATCGAACCACTCTCTTGTGTTGACAAGCAATAGTTGAGGAAAATCCTTAACACAATGCCAATCGGGCCATCATATAGGATGGGAATCCCACACCAAACGGTGTGAGGTCTAGTTGGGACTTCATACTAGGGTGATCCGTTGACTATTGGTGATTCTAGCACCATCACAATTTCTGGTGTTAGAAGGAGGGAATCCAGTTGTACATGGCTAAAATTCCCCTCACAGTTATTCAACAAACATCTCGTCAAAGCAGCAACTCACACTCTCTCTCACCTACATGCGACTCTGTGGTTGGTTACTCCTCACCTCCTAGTGTTGTATACGAGACTTCATATCAACACCTTCGCTCCACTTTCTCCACCACTTTCCATTTCATGAAAATAGTTGGACTAATCCTAGATAGATAGCATCTTCCACATGTAGCTAGGAAGCCAAAGGCCAATCCTATGAGTGTTGTTGTATTGTCAGTGGAAGAAGCAACCCTTGCCACACTTGAAGGTCTAGGAGAAGCCATCAAAGACAAAAAGAAATCTCCCATCCTCCAGCAAAGTGAACAAGGCACTCTTGTGGTCTCTGGATCAGACTTGGGTATAGGAGGTGGAGGGGAAGGCAACAAAGGAGACGAAGACGGACCAATGGACTTAGAGTTAGACACATCAGACTGTGAAGAAGAGGAATATTATGAAGAGGATGAAGAGATGGCTGAACCAAAACTTGAGTGAATGACTCAGGGACCACTCCATCTCCTGGCTATTCTACACTAGACGTCGAAGCGAGTGGAGAGAATGAACATCAAGTTTAACCTTAACAATGCAGTGAAGGCAGAAGACCACTTAGACAACCTCTACCTACAGCTATAGACCCTTCAGGTATGTTATGACGACATAGCGTGTAGATTTTTTTGACATACCTTGGACGACCGGGCAGCTCCTTGGGATCGCATCCTTCCACCCAACTCTACACAAAACTGGGGTTCTTTCAAATGTATGCTCCTTTGAAAATTTTGTTGATGACAAGACCCCAGCCATGCTACTAAAAGAATTGGGAAGCCTCAAGATGGAGGGAAAAGAGAAAGTGAGTGATTTCAATCAGAGGTTAATGTGTATACTGAATAGGTTCCCACAGGACATTAAGCCTCATGACTCCATCACCACCAATTACTACATGTCTGGACTACCAACTAGCATTGCACAGTTCATCAAGTGAGCTGTGAGACCAACACTATTGAAAAACTGCGAAGAGGCTATCAGTGTTGAGAAATACCTATGTGCATTTCTAGTCATCAAGGATGATCAATTGACGAAGGACTCTAAGGATGGGAGCAGGTAGTCCCAAGCAACAATGAACAAGGGTAGAGACAAGGAAGCAACTGACATTGAGATCCTCACTAGTATTTTCAAGAGCTTGTCCACTTAAATCTCTAGACTCAAACAATGCAGATCAGAAAAATTTGCAAGCAGTCACCCACCCAAACAGAGATAGGCAAGTAGTTCATCAACTGGCTCATCAAGCAACGACCAATTCATTCCAAAAACTGTGCAGAAGCCTGTATTCTAGCTCAAATAGTGTGCAAATTTGAAATCTTGTTCTTTTCACGAAGAACATCATCCTGAAAACTCTGGCTTGGGATGGAAGTGAGTCATAAATACCTTTTATAGTCGTACACTCAAGGAAGGAAGTGATATGTTGAAATAACTCTAAGACACTTATAACAATGCAGAGGTTGCACCTGATGAGCCATCAAGCTTTAAGCATGTGGTGAACACGTATTAGCGCTCCCAAACAATGGAAAAGACAAACACCGATAAGAATCCCCAGAAGCAAATTGGTCATTACAATCTTAAAAGTAAAGGGGCTACCCCCACACTTGAGGAGATACAAAAAAGGTCATACTACTGATAAGGAAGATCGATCCACTAGCTGCCTCGAAGAAACAAACAAAAAAATATGCCCGGAAGGACTACGACGGGTCAGAGTACGTCCATGAGAAGAAAATTGCATAACACTCCACCGGACAATATGAATAGCCATTCCACCCTCGACACCTCAGTGAGATTACCACCATTATAAAATTGTTGATGACATGAAGAAAATGCAAGAAAAAATTAGTCTGTTTGAGTTATATAAGATCCAGAGTTAGTGAGATATCCTACTGCACGGTTTAGGATAAACAATGACGAACAATGAAACCTCTAATAGCAAGGGAGAAAGAACACCCCCCAGACCACTTTCAATTGTGATCAATACACTCCAGATGGAAGAAGAAAACTCAGGCTTCCCTCCATTTCTACTATCTTTCGAAGTCTTCAACTACAATGTTCACAACTATTTGGTTCATTCTGGTGCGGCAGCCAATGTCATTGTGCTCTCCATTGCTATGAGGATCAATGCACAATGGAGTGAAACATCCTTGAGAATCATCCAACTTGATAGAACATCCATACTAGCCATTGGTGAACTGTGTGACGTGATCATCCGGCTATCCCATGATCGTCGAGTCCACCAATGCATCAATATAGTGGTCGTGGACATTCCAAAAGCATATGGTGTATTACTCAGTAGGGATTGGTCCAACAAGTTGGATGGATATTTTTCTACAAACTGGTCCCACGTGTGGCTTCCATACAAGGGCAAGTGCAACCAAATCTATGTAGAATCTAAGAGATACATGAAGCATAATGTCACTCCCATTAATGGGAGAATGAACTATTAGCTCTTGTAGAACTCATGTTCAGCAATTGCCTCCTTGAAACAACGTTGGGGTGTTATCCTACACGGCCAGCTCCAACCCCACTAGACAGATAGTTGGGACTCCTTCCTTGCCGAATTGATAGTAATGAAACTTGTACAGAACATTGTACCAATAGTAATAGTAGTATCAATGACAACAGTAGCAGCAGGACTAGAACATCAAGTGATTTGTAAATAAATGAGTAGTGGACTTTGTACTTCAATGAATCAAAGACACGAGACGACTCAGGAGTCAGTTGTGTTCTAATTGGCCCTTGCAGCAGGAAGCATCTGGTGTCAAGCCACTTGGAGTTTGAGTGCATGAACAATGTAGTAGAATATGAAGCACTAGTATTGGGCTTGCATAAATCCATCAGCCTCAACGTGGTCATGCTTAACATGGTAGGTGATTGAGAGATAGTGGTATGGCAGGTATGTGATACCATTCACTATTTATCACCACATCTAAAAAACTACCAAGAAGAGGTATCGTGACTAATATCAAACTTCCAAGCGTTTAATATCATTGATGTGCCACGTACGAGTAATGCAATTGCCAATGCATTAGCAAATGCAGTATCAAGAAAGTCACCATGTAGGGATATATTTACTATTGAAATTTTGTACAAACCATCTATCTCGTATAACATAACTAACTTATGTGTGTTTAATGATGATCAACAGATACTAACATTTTATGGCCAATGCTGATATTTTCAAAGATGCAACAATAGATGACGATGAGCTTTAGCACTCTCCACAAGCAGGGGATGATGACGTGAAAGGCCACATTATCACAAAAGGTGTGGTATCACTAGAAAAGATATACGAATTCCAAGAGAAGTTCCAAGGGTTAAGGAACAACACGACCCATAGTTCCATCATGTGGCACGAACTAATAAACCTGAGGACAGAAAAATATCTGAAATTTGTCAACCTTGGTAGATGTTGTACATAGTAAGAATGGAAAGCCTTCATCCAGTTGTTCAAACAATACTGAGATGTGTTTTCATGGACGTATGATGATTTGAAAAATTATGACACATAGATCATCCCAAATATCATCCCAATCAAGGAAGGGGTCAATCCATATCAACAAAAGCTAAGGAATGTAGAGCCATCACTTGAACCCATCATAGAGAAAGAGCTTACTAAATTGTTGGATGCAGGGATCATATAAAAAGTTCATCATTCCACTTGGGAATCTAACCTTGTGCCTGTACGAAAGAAGTTCGTGGAAATCCTCTCGTGTCTCGATCTTTAGAATGTTAACCATACCTTGGTCAAAGTTGTCTATGGACCATATCTTGCAAACAGTAACTGGGACACAAATGTTTTCTCTCCTTAATAGTTTTTCAGGATACAATCAGGTTCTGGTAGCAGAACCTGACAAACTCAAAACTACTTTCTACACCAATCGGGGTACGTTCACTTATAGAAAGATGCCATTTGGGCTTGTAAAAGGAGGTGCAATATTTCAGTGTGCAATGGACATTTCTTTTCACGGACACATTGGGCAAAGCATGGTGGTATACCTCGATGATGTGATTGTGTTCTCCCAAAGATGAGAAGACCACATACACCATCTTAAGAAAAAATTTGAGAGATACCAAAGATACAGGATTTCCTTGAACCCTAAAAAGAGCGTATTTTCCAGCTCGGGAGGGAAACCTCCTTGGACAAATTCTTGCAAACGATGGTATCAAGGTGGATCCAGACCAAGTCCAAGCTATCACACACATTTGTCAACTGGTCAACAAGAAATCCATGCATTCCTTCTTGGGCAAGATAGACTTCCTTAGGAAATTCATCTCAGATTAAGCAAAAATAGTCAAGCCCACGTAGGACATGATCAAGAAGGATTCAGTGTACACCTAGGGAAAGAAAGAAAAGCATGCATTTTCCCAGATTAAGCAAGCCATTTCCGAAGCACCTGCACTGTACAACCCATATTTCAAAAAGGATTTCTTGCTATACACCTCTTCTGACAACTCGATAGCCTCAGTACTAAATCAGAAGGATGAAAGTAATGATGAACGTCTCATCTCTTTCATGAGTGCAAGCATGGAGGGAATGGAACTTAACTACCCTGCCATTGATAATCAATCTTATGTAGTTTACAAGGCAGTGAAACACTTCAGGCCATACTTGCTGAAAAGCCAATGCTTTGTCTTTGTTCCCCACCCAGCAGTGCATATATTGCTGGTACAACAAGAGCTGGGAGAATGATGTGTGAACTGGATGACAAGTTTGCAAGAATATGATCTTGAAATCAAGCTAGTACACACCATCAAAGGACATGGGCTCTATAGGCTTGCAGTGCAAGTAGTACACACCTAGGAGAGTGAAGAAGAGCTCGCTAATTGGGAGCAAAATATTGAAATGTCCGAAATAAGGCGAGCATCCCGTATGAAAAATAGAACCTCTTGGTACGCAGATATATGCTGATACCTTGAGCATGGGACCATACCCTCTCACTTTTCTATTAGACAAAAAAGGCATTACGCTTGAAATCCTTAGCAAACCAGTTGGTGCACGTAGTTCTTTATAGAAAGAACAATAATGGAGTTTTTCTCAAGTGCCTAGAGGCACATGAATCAGATAAGATACTTCAAGATCAGCATGATGGACCAAATCACAGAAGGTTATGCAAGATAGTTTTTACTAGCCCACATTATTCAAGGATGCACATGCCTCTGCCTGCAAATCTTGGTCTATCAGCGGTGTGCTGGCAGAACACGATGATCAATAGCCCCACTACACCCTCTTGCGGTGACTGAACCATTCCAACAGTGGGGCCTGGACATTATTGGGGAAATTTTCCCTCATTCGTCAAAGCGACATTGCTATATTCTAGCAATAACTGACTACTTTATGCTATGGATAGAGGCAGTTCTACTCAAACAAGTGAACGAAAAAGTGGTCATCAACTTCCGCCAATAGAATATCATCTATCGCTTCACTGTTTCGGTATCGCTTGTTTTTTATAATGAAAATTATTTTTCATCTATGAAACTTTATGAATTTTCATTACAAAATGGTATTGGGTTAAAGAATTCATCGAATTACTATCTGCAATGAAACGGTCTAGCAGAGTCTACAAATAAGAATCTCATTCGTTTAATCGTGAAGATTGTTTTCTTTGAATAACGCAACTAGCATACCTCCCTGACGAATGTACTATGGGATGACCGTGTAACATCCAATCCCTCTCTAAACACCTCTTTATACTTCCTATTATATGGTAAAGAAGCCATCCTCCCCTGAAAAATCTACTTGCCTACTCTTCAGCATTCCTAGGAATTCCAAGGTAAGCCTTGCCAGCTGGTTCGGCGGAGGATGGATGCTCTCCATAAGCTACAAAAAGAAAGGATGGAAGCAAAAGAAAAATTCATACTCCACCAAAATTGTATCAAGAGGTAGTTCAATAAGAAGTCTGAAGGGAAAGCTACCATCGATGTGGATGACTTAGTTTTGAAATGGGATAAACCCCATGAAGACAAAGGCAAACATACGAAGTTTCAGTGCTTGTGGATTGGCCTGTAGAGTTCACAAGAAGCTTGGCCCATACACGTATCATTTAATATCACTTGATGGGAGGATTGACAACCTTCCCATCAACAGCTAAGACCTCAAGCATTATTTCCAATAGGCTGGGCCACGCCTGTGCCATGTACATAGTTTGCTTGCTGCTTGTTATTTCATCCATGTTTGTTTTTCTTATTATATTTTCTTTTGCTTTGTTGTATTCTGATTATTATTTTTGTTCACGTTCATTTTGCTTGATTGATATATGACTATTTTTATTTGCAGGAATAAGTGCTACCAACTACTACGTTCTGGCTTTTGAATAGAGTATGTGGCTGAAGTTTGAAGGGACTTGTGACACTGCAGCACTTGGCTAGTCCTGTGTCCATTTTCTCTCTACTTGGTTACAACCTTCAGCTGATGAAGTTCTGAAGGAAAATACGAACTGTATGTAAGGGAATTTTTGGTCCAACTGTGAACTTGTGTCCGCACTGGGAAGCCCCCTACCTGTAATCAACCTCTTGCTATGTGTGTTGAAGCTAATCCAATTAGTAGACATGAAGAAGGGGAAAATATAAACGAGAAAACCTATGTTATAGGTCTTACATGCATTTTTGAAGGAACAACCTCTTCTCTTCTCAAAAAGTTTGGATCCCTCTTTTGCCTCAAAAACACAAAGGTGAAAGAAGAGAAAGGCTTCCTACGCAGAGAGATAAAGCATGCAACTCCACTGGGGTACTGACCAGGCTTCATGGCAGTGGAGAAATGTGTGTTTTCCTATGTGACTCGTCGAGGGTACTATCTAGGCCTGCCAGTAGTGGAGCAACATGAGAGATGAAAACTTATACTCTAAAAATATTCAATTTGCGAACTAAACTACACTTCACAAATTTAAAACTCTGAGATCTAAGCCGGACTTTTGATTGTATTTGACTAATGTGGCAAAGGGTGAGCCATGTATGTCTAAGGGGTAAGTGGGGAAACTGATGTAACCTGAAGAATGATTCAATACTTCCTGAAAGACCAATGCCATCTGCCAGTAATGAACTGAAATAGAGAAGCTAGAGTTCTACCAGTGTGTCGCCAACTGTTGTAGCAGCTACAACCATCCTCTAGATTTTTTTCCTACACCAATTTTGGAGCCTCCGTTGGATAGTTTCACTTGATCACTGCACACACTTGGGTTCACTCCATGTGCTCGTGTGAGTCTTTACATTCTCCTTGCTTTTTTATTGCACTGAAGACTCTACATGTTGATGTTTAAGTTATGCTTGCAACCATTTTCTGGATATGCTCAAAGTCTTTGCTTCATATATATTTGCTGTGTTCACCACAAAGACATTTGTTGCACTCATGCACAAAGTAATATTCACTATTGCACAAGTGTCGTCTCAATCATGAATGATCAATCATGAGTGTCACACGTTTTGCTTTCACCGTCGGTCAGCCACGTTGAACATGTGTGTCTGAATGGGTTTGTCGTTTCATCATCAAGTCATGTGAGTGTGTGTCCATATGATCACCTATGCATCTTTCAACTGTTCACACACTTAGTCATTTGTGCTAAAGTTCTGACAACCAACCTCCTCACTGACAGCTAGACCATCACCCTATTTTCGACTCGATCGACTGTCAACCAGAACAACGTATAATTACCAAGCTATTTATTTCAATATGTGTTCCATGTAAGAAATTCAATCAGCCCTCATGCTGGCCACCCGAACAATCAACCATTTGTTCATCTCCTAAATTACACAGTGCTCATGAGCAAGCCTCCTGCTGCCCATCAATCTGCTCAGCTTTGAAATTGCGTAAAGATGATCAGCAAGTCGGCGTACTGGACCTGATGCAATTTTTATAGCTAGAAGCTCCTAGTATAAAACTGCTTGTTCCCTCCAAAAATTGTGTAGTTTCTGCTGCTAGTGACTGCGAATCTGACTTGCAGTTCCCTCTGGGAATTGTGCAAGTTTAGCTTCCAGTGACCATAGTAGCCAACTGCCAGTTCCATCTGGGAATTTCCCAGATTTGGCTGCCAGTGGCACTAGTAGCCAACTGGTAGTTCCCTCTCAGAAATGTGCAGATCTAGCTGCCAGTCTCCTAAGCAGTTCCCTAGAAAAATTGTGGAATCCCTGCTTGTTGACCCCTCATGCAGCCCGACCTATTCCTTTTGAAAAGTGCAAAAATTTGGTTGTCTAGCCCCTTCTGATTGTTCATTCTAGAAAATGCATAGATCACACCTACCTAGCCTTCCAGCATCCCAGACTATTCCTCCCAAAATTTGTGCAATTTTTCCTCCCAACTCAGCTAGACCTTCCAGTCAATTAGTGTCAACTTAAATATCCTATCTCCATCTCTCACTAACTCTTGCATAGTTCTCATCAGTAGTCACGTAGAGCCATCATCTGGTATCACAGCCATGTTTCCTCTCTCGGTCACTTGCATTTGAAATATCATGTGCCATGGTAGACTAGGAAGTTTTAGATTTGATGTCGTCTTGTCATGAGTGACTGCAAGTATAGTACAGGAAAAAACATGTCAAAATGAGGAATGGAATTATTAAGACACATACATTGCAAAACAATTATATGAATGATAAGCATGAGAGTGTGTTTATTATTGACGATGATATACATTTATAGTACATTCACATGACCTTTGGTTTCGTATTCCAAGGTCTCTTGGACTTCCTTAGACTATTCAGCTTCCACACCAATGCTTAGAGGATTAGGTGTCCAACAGTCCTCCCCTTAATCCGAAGGGTTATGTATGATTCCAAGAAGAGACTTGTAATACAAAACATGCGAAAAATGCATGGCTACGCTAGGCTTAATGTGCTATCTGAAATGTTGGTACAAGGGAGGTGGTTTAAGGATGACCACCAATAGTTCCTAGAACTCTTCCAAGTCTGGCATGCAGCTCAAGTCTTCTGCAAGAGGAAGTTCTCCTGATGTTTTGAAGAGGGAAACCTTCAACCAATAAAGGGAGGTTTCACCCCGCATAAAAGGGAGAACCTCAACCTGAAAAGGGGGGTCTCAACCTGTGATGGTTTAAGGATGACCAACAACTCTGGAATGATTAATGCAATTCCTGGAACTCTTCAAAAATTGGCAAAAAGCTAAAGTCTTCTGCTAGAGGAAGTGTCCTCAATTATTTGATGAGGTATGATCGACTAAAGGCATGCTCAGGGGCATATTTGTCTCTAGCTACAACCCTGAATCTATTATAGAAGGTTGTAGCTCAGGCTTGCTTGATGTGGTTTTGATTCTTGTAGATGACAATCACTTCCCCCCCTGTCAGATACAAAGTGAGATGATGGAGAAAACTCAACTACAAGATTGTTCAATACTCTAGAACAAACTCATACATATGACTGAAATGTCTTCTTGGCTATTGATGCCCATTGCCAAGAAGCGATTGAGTCAAGAGGAATCTTTGTTCTTGCAAGAGGCTTGTTTTTTATGCATCTGTTTGAAGAATGACTGGTTTTATGACAGTTGTTATATGGATGAAGTTCAAAACAGTGATCTTTCACATGGACAACTCGGTCATAGTGTTGGCATCTAATACTCTATTTTTGTTTCTATGGAAGAGGAGAAGAATCTAGAACAACTGAAGGTGAACTGTCATGAAGGAATCCAACACTCTAAAACTGGATGGGCTTTGATTAATCTGAAATATGAAAGGACACGTCCTTATCATATCCAAGACTAGTTCTATGCTTTTTGTGGACAATCTCTTCCCAAGGTCTGATGATTGGTTTGGGAAGTGCAAACTTAACTTCTGCTTGTGCATGAAATTATGTTGCTTCGTTGGGAAATGGATCTGAATCAACGAAAACATTATTGATTTTCTTCCTAAGGGTGTCTATTTCAATGTTTTGAACAGAGACAAGTTGAGAATGGTGACTCCGTTGCTATAATTCTACTCGCTGAAGCTGAGATTCAAGCTCCAAAAGGTTTATTTTTTCATATGTATTCTATAGACATGTTTTAATATCATAAAGAGTGTTCTTTCTGATTTTCACTGTCTTCAGGAGTAGATTGTATTAGAGTTTTGAGAAACTCTAATAAACCACCAATTAGAGCCATAACAAGTGCACCACTATTAAAATAAAATTGTTATAGTTCTGATGGCAGGAAATGACTGAATACTCCTCCAGAAAATACTACTTTTAATTTTCAACTTTCTACCTTCATGATTATATAAGAAAATCATTAAAAAAGAAAACTTCAACCAAATTCAATATACTATATTGATACTTCAGTCTGAGCATATAAGCCAATGGCAGTGAAATTTAAGGGACTCCAAAGGTTGCTCAGAGTAATTAGTGAAATTTTTAAATTGCTTTAAAGAATGACCTGAACAACAAGATTTCGATGAACTTGCTTCTAATAATCCAACTGCAACCAGAATTGCAGAAAATATTTAGAAGTACTCGTCAAAACAAAGATCCCTACAAATCACATATTTGAGCTCAAAGTTTAAAGGAAAATATTAAATTCCAAGAATTATCAGCTTCCGATAGCTCAAAATGTTTGCAAACACAAATTTCACTCAAAATAAACAACTGAGACTCAAATTCTCGTAAAGAAGCCACTCAGAAGACGAGATTTTTACTAGATCTCTTTCTTCCACCACGATGAACTACAATATATCTCCTCAAGAACTTCACACCTTGAAAAAACAAAAATGTTCAATAACATCTCAACTCCACAACTTTTCCATAAAAATACAACTTTTCAAGCTTCAAATATTGAAACTTTCATCAAGCACAAAACCTTCCCCAAGCGGAATGGTTCAAACCATGAGAAAAGCCAGCATCTTTGCTGGAAACAAACCCCAAAAATCTCCTAAAAATTCGTTACTTTACGAAAGAGATTTAAAATGAAACACCACACACTCATAATATTGCATCCAAAAACAAGAAAAGCTCTAGGCATAAGCAATGGATTTTACCAGTAATTGCATGCATTCTTCTTCCTCTTGTGCTAGAAAGCCTTAGAAGCAAAGATGACGATTTCCATATTATATCTAGAACCAGTTGGCCTTCATTCCAATTCAATGAATATGAGGCAGCTTCTTGTTAGATGTCAACCAATGAGATTCATGTCTTTGATCTAGAAAACTTCGCTAAAGGAATTGTGAATAAGATTTGCCTTCCTGGAATAGTTGGTTTGCAACTTGCTACAACTCCAACATATTTTGTGGCATATGTTCCCGATTTAAAGGGAATACCAGCCAATATTCAGATATTTAAATGAGAGGATGTTAGACGAGCCCAACGTGTAGCTCGACGGAGCTTTTTTTCAGTGTTCCAATGTCCAGTTAATTTGGAACCATGAATCAACCAGATTGTTGGTTATTGAACAGTCTAATTTTGACAAAAGTAGTCAAAGTTATTATGGAGAGTCGAGATTAAATTAGTTGATGACTAATGGGAGTCACGAAGGGCTTGTTTCTCTACGTAACGATGGACCTTTCCATGTAATTTTCTTTTGCGAAGAGCCCAGGCACCCTGATACAGTCGAACCAGAAAAACAAAGTCGACGAAAATTGATTTTCCAACAGAGTCAACAACACAAATTCAAGGATTAAATAGAGAGTGCTCTACAAAGTGCTACTTCCATTACTGATCAGAGGCAAAAGAAAGAGCAGTACAAGCTTATACTTTCCTCCATTTTCTCCAGCAATAATGTTCAAAATGTGAAGGCTTTCATTGATAATATGGTGTTCGATGACGTGTCGTTGGTTTCTTTGAGGCAACTACTGCAGATATTTGTGTAGGAGTTAGGGTAGTTACTCGAGGCTCACAAGGAGGTTTCCCACTATGGTTTGGCTCAAATTCAACCCAGGTGTTTTTGCTTCGAAGAAAAGCTATCCATCATGTGGAAGAAGCTTGCTGAATTATTTGAGACATGATGTTGCATTCTTATCTCCATCACCTTCACGGGACTCGATCTGTTGACCTCCTGTGTCTTCCTTTGGACTTCTGCGGCTTCTCTTTGTATTCTTAGTGGCTTCCAGCATTATTGTGCTCTAGCTGCATTCTTACTGTGTCAACTTAACCGCATCCTCTCCTCCGAGTTCGTTGCTGCCGATGGAATTACCCTCTCATTTCTAGGAGCCAATCCAATGCCTAGAATAGGAACTCAACCCTCACAAAATGCTAGCAGGCCATCATTGTAGAATCCTACGCTTCGTTTCTTTTTTATTCGATCACCTTCAGAACGATATTGAAATAAACTCAGTATGCACAGATCTCCAATTGATTTCCAAGCTAGAAGTGGCTCGAATTCGAAAGGTGTGACAATCAGCACCTTTGCGAATGGAATAATTTCTTTGTTCAGAGGTGCTCTGGAATATGATATGAATGCATAGGCTTCTTTTTTGATGAGTTGTTTCAGTCGGAGGAAGGCTATACCATGTCAGAAATATAGTTTAGATATATGAATAACGGTATATGAATACGCAACACAGTGGTATATGATGGTCAATGGTGATATATGAGGACGCACCAAACACAACTGATAACAGTGTGGACAAATTTCGCATAGAGATTTGGGATGTAGATATTAGGTTCATTGCTAAGAGAGTGGAGTATGGGAGTAGCCATAGTTTAAGAAATAAAATGCACCATAGTGTGAGGTAACATTCAACGTGACACTGGAATGTGATAGTGTTATATGGAGACATTGTGGTATCACACAGTTTAGGATTCAATACAAGAGTTATAGGGGTACCAGAGAGAAACACTAAGCGAAAAAGAATTATACTAACCAAAATGACCAAATGTTTTGTATTCCTCGACCAATGCATGCCTAAGATACATTCAACCAGTGCTAAAGAAAACCAGGAGACTAGGATAATTTGTAGACTGTCAAATTTGCAAATTCAACGGAGAAATGCTCTATTCATCATAAAAAAAACTCCTTTATTTATTTATTTTTATTTTTGAATAGAAGGTAAATGGTCATAGAACAATGTGCACAAAAATGACAGGTGCATTTCTGCAAGAAAACGTAATTATGCAGGGAACACTTCTTAGAGCTGCTACAAAACTGGGTAGAGATCGCAACTACAATTTAGCTGAAAACATATTCATGAAATGCAAGACTGACATGCAAATAGAGGACGCAAAATTAGTGGCTCATATTTGGGCAGGGCAGGAGTATGCCCGCTCAGATACCATGTTAAGGCACATACATGGAAAAAACAAAAGATGAATGATAAGCATGAGAGTGTGTTTATTATTGACAATGATGTACATTTATAGTACATTCACATGATCTTTGGTTTAGTATTCCAAGGTCTCTTGGACATCCTTAGACTATTCAGCTTCCACACCAACCCTTAGAGGATTATGTGTCGAACAGGGTAATCAAAGGTAGCACATGCAGATGGACAGGTTCACTAACGGACGAACGAGAAAAGCATACGAAGTGGAAGAACATGATGAACATGAACCTTCACGAACAAGTGAGCCTGTCAAGGTTTCCAGCATGAAAGCAAGGAAAAACATGCTAAAGATTCATCAAGGGTACCAAGGACCATCTAAGGCTCTGCACACTTCACCATACAGAGGTCAAGATATGCTACACCATGAAGACATCCATCACTCAACAACACTCTAGCTTGACATGCACTCCAGCAGTAGCACGAATGTACCAACAATGTCATGTCAAGTCAAGTCATGAGTCATGTTGCCCACATCTCTACTATGGGCTTGTTTTCAATCAATGTGATGTAACAAGGAAGTCCAAGAAGGCCCACTTGTTGAATATAGGGTCATGTAAGTGAGAAATTCATGGAAGTCGAATATTCATGAGGGTAGTCGAACAACCATAAGAGTTAGTTTCACCCTTGGCTATAAATACCCTCCTCATTTTTAAATGAAAGGAATTTTCACCTCAGCTCCTCCAACATAGCTAAGAGAATCTATAATCTTTTCTTTGATGAGTAAGTAATGGCTCCAATTCCTCGCTAATGGGGTTAGTGATGTATGGTGTAACATTGCGTCTTGGAAGTTTTGCTTAATTTAGAAGCCTGTTAACAGGCCAACATGTTTTCATACATGTATTGTATTTGTTGTAAGATTGATCTTTAACACTTGTAATGCATGTTTCTTTAAGCATGTTTTCTACATGTGAATTGATTCATTTGTTGTAATGCATCATCTATTAATGGAAATGTGTTGTATAGTTTGTTAATGTTGTCCCATCCATGTCGACTGCTCTGCTGGACATCAGACAAACCTTTCACATGAATCTTACTGCAATAATCGTTGCACTCGTCTCCGACTGATCCATGAGTGTTGTACGTGTTATCTTACATTGCATGTTGCGACAGTCACATGCGAGTGGACTGCTCTGCCAGAAGTTGTGCATGTCCTTTTGTGTTATGTGTTCCTAACCGAGTTGGGACTGATCCATTTCAACCTAGAACTCACCTTCACCCTCTTCCCCTCACATTGAAAGAACCATTGACACAAGTACACTTACACTCACCATGCACACAAACCTCACTTATCGAAGACAAAGTGAGCCACTCTCATGTGCAGACAAGAAAGAGTTGAGGAAAATCCTTAAGACAATGGCAACTGAGCCATCATACCGGATGGGATTCCCACACCGAATGGTGTGAGGTCTAGTTCGGAGTTCATACCATGGTGATCCCTTGAATTTTGGTAGATCCTGCACCATCAACAAATGTTTAGATTAATTTGTTATATCTTTAGATTTTGCATCTCTTCATTACAATATTTAATCATTCATATATTTAATCAGTGATGTAACATTTCACAATGACGTTACATAAAACAAAAGAATAAATTAAAATCTATTTTATTATATATCAATAAGAGGCTCGTTTTCATACAAAATGGGATTGTTATTGGTAACCCCTTGTCTTTCAAATGGGACATTGCCAATTACATTAAACAAAATGTCTAATTTTGAGAGACAAATATTTCAAAAAATATGCCAGGTTGCATTGGTATCCAAATATATCATCATTATTCGTTGGAACTATTATCAGTAATCAAGCTACTTCCATGTATTCCGCTATTTGGAGGAATGTTTTATTGATTGCATCCATTGTTTCTGTGTTTTTGATCTTATTCCATCTACAAGCATAAAAATAAAGTGTAATGAGTGTATCTACATTGGTGAGAATAATGAAAGTTGAAGTAAATAATATACATCAATGTAAATTGAATAACAATGTACCATAGCAAGAAGTAACTCATAAACTATGCACATGGCTTCAAAACCATGTCTCATGCCTTGTTGATATATGTCTTCTGCTGGCCTAGTTCCATACTTTGTTTCCTGCATGTTTTAAACCCCATTATAAATCATAGATTTAATATAAAGGATTTTTTTATTTTTTCTATTAATTATAATATTAAAGAAGTGAAACCACATAGATACTCACAAATTAAGCAATTAATTTTTTATATGCTAACATATACTCACAATCCATATTTAACCCAATCTGAATCAATTCTTCCCGTGGCTCTTCATTGTATGTTAGCACCTATTTGAAGACATTCAAGGATGTTTGTTGTAAAAAACGTAAAATATACAAAAGAAAAACCTTGATTTGTTATAAGGAAATATTAACAATTACTCAGAAATTACGAATTCAACCCTTTTCTTCCTTGTCGTCTTGTTTTTGTGCTGAATGAGTTCCATTTTTCTCCTTTTTTGCAAGAGAGTACTTGAAAATTAATATTTAATGCTAAATTATTTTTTCATATGTACAAATTCAATCATCATTACATACATTTGAAACATTTTTTTTGTTGACATGACTCCTCCTGTAATGTAGTTATGTCCATTTCTTTAAGCATCTTCTTGTACACGTCTTTTTTACATTCCTACTAGCATGTTTTGAATATCATCTTGTTGATCATTTGGGATTTTCATAATCTTCCTGAAAAAAGTGATAAACTATTTTTATATTGATATATGGAAACAAAATATAACAAAATTGATATTAATAAATGAATGGTTTGTAGTAATATATACATAATTCTAGAAAACTATTTTAATTAGGAATATTACCTTTTGAATGAACCTATTTTTTTGTTGTTTGTTTTTGTTATTGCAAGTCTTACATGTCTTATTGACCATTGCTCTAGAAACCCTTCTTGTAGTTTGGATATAATTTGTTTCTTAGAACCATTGGATTGATTTTTGTATTGTAAGTTGAAAATACATCTATGCATTCGTTCCACTAGATCCCTCGTAGTTTTGTAAAATAAATTCCCGCTTTCATTAACTTCTAGCATAAATTCAAATGAGCTAAGGACCAATTCATTGTCATTTACATGTTCTAACTTTTTTATTTTCTTAGAATGACATTAATATTTTCCTTCATTATTTCTCCATGTAGAACATTCAACATATATTAAGTAATAGATTATTTGAAACATGTTATCTAATATTTTAAAGTATATTATTAATGAAAATTCAAATAAAAAAACTCATTTTGAATAACATTTTTTCATCCACCTAACTCATCCTTCTACATTTTTTATGTCAGTCTTCTACACTCTTATGCAATTAGATTAGAAATAATATTACTAGCCATCCTCATCTTGTGGCTTTGTGTGACACACACTAACCAATACATATTAGTTAAACTTACATATAGTTCAAAGATATTAATTTTGTAAATAATTTACAAATAACTTGTCTTCTCTGCTTTTTAATTGTGTTACCATTGTGTCGATAATATTTTTTTTTACTTGATACCTTCTCAAACATTTTTCTCTCAACATACAACCTGTACCATTCAATATAGAAGCCATTAAATATATTTTATAAATAAATCAAATAATTTTCAGCCAAAAAAAAATCTATCAACGGGTGCGTTTATCCCATTAAATACACTAGGTTTTTAATTGTTTGGCACCATTAGGGAAAATCATTATGGTATGATTTGTAATGTTAAATACACAAAAATTATTTAATAGTGTTATTTGGAAGAGGCACGTCATTGTATTATATTACATTGAGAGCAATGATGAAAAGACTAGACAAATTCGACAATGTTTTAATATATTGGTGCATTGTCTTTGTGTTGATGGTTCTGGACCCGCCAACACATCAATGGATCTCCTTGGTAGGAAGTTCAAACTCGACCTTAGATTGTTTGGAGTAGGAGTCCCAGTAGTGGGCAGTACATTATCACCTTGACTACAGTTGCACGCACAGGTAAGTAAGATGTCCTTGTTAGAAGTAAGGGTCTGACCTTGGAGCAAGTCAAGGAAGATGAATATAAAGGTTCTAACACATAGAAGGTGAGAAGAGTGCATCCCTTAGAAGCTTGTGATAGAATGCAGCTTGAAAGGGAACACACGAGCTAAAAGACATCACTATATGGAAAGAAAAATAGTTGACAATCCAAAGTGATGATTTAAATCATCAACATGATTCGATAAGATTCATACAAAAACATACAGAATAGTCCATACATACATGTGTAAATTACAACTACATACATCGTTAGACTAACCAGAATAATCGAACTATAGTAGCAATATATGCATGAAATGTGTTGGCTCTATTATATTAAAAGATGGAAATATCCAATCATACATGCAACCATTGTAGAAGCTAGCCCCAATCGTGGAACATTACAGTCACTTCTACCCATTCCTCCAAATATATGTACCCTCTCTGCACTTTGGAGAAGCCAAGGCTCTTTACAATACACTGCAAGCTTTCTCTAAGTTATACCTATCAGAAGCTTGGCTCCCAAAATCCTATATGATGAGTTACAAGTTTCTATGTATAGTAAAGGGTGGGGTGACCCTTGACATTCCGCATTGTGACTCTTCAAATACCACCATTACTTTTCATCTTACACATGACTGATTACATTGTACTCTTGACACTAGGTCTTTCACTTTACAACATGTTTACAATACAATCTTCACATGTACCCATGTGAGACAAAAATGGGCTTCAGTAATCCATGCAAGACATCACTGAAACTGAAACATTTGTGGGAATACTCACTCGTTGACATCCTCTTGGTGATCGATGGTGGTGAACTGATTCGAGGCTTGGTAGACTGTTATGGTGTCCATGTACTTCATGGTGAAATCGTTCTAAAAGTGAACTCTTACCTCTGTTGCATCTAGGTCAAATGATTTGGCACCTCTGTCCAACTTGTCATATAGCATGCACATCATGGTATTGAGTGTAGCCTAACCAGCGATATATTGGTGCATAGTGTCTACGCTCATCTACAAATCCACGTTGGTGGCTATGCACATCAATTTCTTGAAGTACATGTGTAGCTCTAGTCGGACCTAGTTCTTTTCTTTCATATCAGTGAGTGTGCCAATGGATGGGATCGCATGTGTGTGCACAATGACATCCATGCTCCCGAAAACTCATGCATGTGAAGCCTGTAAGCTGGTGATGAGCTATGGTAGTTCCTCCTAGTTTCAGACCTGACTCAGGGTGTGTGCATTCAAAACCACTTCCTTTGGCTTCATCACCTTTGTAAAGTACAATGGGGCTCCCTTGTACCTCATTGTCCATATCTACATGTGATAGAAAATAGTGTGTATGTCTGTCAAGATGCGTGCTCTCCTAGCACAACGCTACTTCCAACGATTAAGATGGACAACTGACTTATGCATGGTGATGAAACTAAAGTAAAAATTCTACATGATTGTCTTGAGATATGATACTTCATCAAGTATTGTTTTCTTCAACTCTTCTCTGGAGAATGTTATAGCTTGCTCTTCTCCTTGCTTAGCCTCTTGCAACTTCTTAGCCATGCACTTGTTCTCAGCTATGAAGAATCTTACACTTGAGCTCGTGGCTTCAACATATGCCTTTATAGCATCAGTTGATGCAATTGGATGTCTACGAACATCAGAAACGATCACTCATTCTCAAAGATGGATAGGATATGCATGGGCATCCAAGGTGGGAACTCTATGCGACTGTACAACTCTGTGTTGTGACTCGTCAAAGGATATGTTGTGCAGATCTTCTTCTGAATTGTCCTTAAGGATTTAATTATTTTCCTGATCACATGGGACTTTCTCTATTCCTGGATCTGGTGAAGCTGGTGGAGCGACTTTGGGTCCTTGGGCATGAAATACGTGTCCTGATCCTACTCTGGCTGAACCACATCTCTATCCATCTGCTCTAACATATGTTCAATCTCTTGAGAAAAGTCCAGCTCCTATGACTACTCATCCTGTTTTCGATCTGCTAGCTGTGATGAGTCAATAACCTGTATTTGTGTAGTTTAATTAATGTGTGCACACTACGCTTCCTATTGTTCCAGTTTCTACTATGCTTCCTTCTCCTTTCTACGTAACTCTTTTTCTTCCCTCAGTTGTTGCTTCACCTTGTACAACTTATTCTCTGCCTCCTGTAGTTTCTGCTTCTCCCTTTGTCTTTGTGTAATCCTTATGTTGCATTGTCACTTCTTTGCCTCATTCTCCAAAGATTCTCTTAGTACAAGTGGATTTTCCTTGCAATTGTAAATTTTCTCTACCTCTGCATTGTTGGAAACCTTCCTCTTCCCTTTGTCATGTGCAGGTCTCCCGCCCTCTCCTACTTCTAATGTTGTTTCTCTCTGATAGGTTGTTTCCTTGTGCACTACTGACCATTCTACATCCACTCTCACTAGTTCATTGAGCATTGAGGAGTTGTAGAAAAATATCCATGGGTCTTCCTTAGGCCAATGACGTGCCCCGTGGATCCAAGGATGATACACTCTTACATAGTGGTCCTCGACTAAGTAGTGTGGATCATATGGATTGAAACTTCTAGTGTCGAAGGTGAATCACTCGAATTCCTCTATCTTGGCCTCACAATGCTTAAGATTTTGGATCTCATACAATCTGATCTACAAAGTAAGAGCGGGCCATGGTTCCTTCTTCTTCCTATGTAGTCTCACTAACAAACTTGTTGAGATGAGATGTGGTATGTAACCTCTTTCATGGCCAACTATTCCAAGGCAAACTTTGGTAACACATGTGTTTCCTTCTCCGTGTTGTACACTAAGATGAAGGTATCAGGGCGCAAGGCATACCAATCTACTATGTTTATCAATGCCTCCATCGTTTGCTATTAAATGGAAGGTGGATTTTGCTAAAATATCATTTCGTACACCATGGTGACAAAGTAGTCTAATATATATATATTATAAATCCATGGAAGCCGCACTAGGAGAACAACCTGCAATAGATATGTACAGAGGTTTCTGAAGGTGTCCATGCCCAACCCAAGGCAAGGAACTACTGACAGACACAGATTGCATCAACTATGTAAGTGGACATGAAAATATCTACTTTCAGACCCTTGGGCAGATGTCGGGAATTTGTCACTTGCCCTTTAGTTGGAGAGTCAACATGTGCGACCAATTGAAAGGTTTTCCTTTGTTTTTCCAATTTATCCAACATGATCACCCAACTCTGTACAAAGGTATTTGTGCTCTCTTGGTCGTATAAGTGGCATGTGAAGATGACCAAGCACTGTTAAGCCTTCCATAGTGTCTTTGTCTTGTATATCTAGTTGGGTGTTTTCCCAAACTTAGACTACTCTTTCACCCAACTCTTTAGGATGTGTCTTGAGTTCTCACTGCAGCTTGGATGGGTGAAGAGTATCCATCTTGTTCACTAGCTGTGGTAAGTGATAAATCTTCGTAAATTTCTCTACCCTAAAGGTGGAAAGTTATGTTCCACTGACACTTCTCAACACCATTGTCTCTGGATCAATATGCATGAAAATCAAGTGGATCATTTCCATGCATTGAAATGTGAGATACCTGCATGCAACCTGGTATAATCCAGAATTGTGTATGTTGACATAGACTCTATGGTCCTCTAGATTCTCCTCAAAGGTGCTTAGAAATATTTCATTGATGTCCTTCCATTTGATCTTAACCTCCTTGTCTATGAGAAACTTAGTATCTTCATAGATGGGCAATCTCATAGATGCTTGCTCGACCACGTCTCCAGTTATGCTCTCAATGGTGTCCTTTAACCCTGCTCTCTTGGAGGCCATTATACCTGTACTTCTAAGACACTGATGAAGACTTGTGATACGTGGAGACAAAGCAACAATCATGGAAAGTAAGTTGTCAGTTGAAAACCAAAAGCAACTTGAGGACTCACATGCACACATCTGAGTGAATAACTGGAAAAATTACACTATTTTCTCTAGGAGAGGCTGGGAGACTGACTGCTAGAACTGCGCAGAGAATAATCCAAACTGCTAGTGAGCTAAATGACTACTAAATGTGCACATTGGAAAGTCCAAACTTGGCCTGCTGAATAATAGAACTGTGCAATGTGCAGCTTCCGTCAACATGACTGTAGCCTGGAAATTTCACTACACAATTCGAGCGACCAAATAAGGCAATGTCTCTCAGAATTGTGGAGATCACACCTTGGGAGGCTAGTGTGAGGCAAGCTCTTCACAATTTGTGGGAGCAAGGCAAGTCCTTCCAACCTAGAAATGTGTAGTGCAAGTCAGGCAAGGCAAGGTCTGGGCCAAGGTAGCTTAGACCCACCAATAGGTGACAGAAAATAGTAAGGATTGAATGCATGTGTGAAGTTGGGTGTAAACATGAGTGAATGAACTTGTATGCAATCTGTAAGTGCAAGATTTCGTAATATGGGAAAACAACTTAGTGTGTGAAGCGAGTTGCTACAAAGGTGACCATTAGTGCAGAAACAATGCAATGCATGTGAAAACAAGGAAATACAATGCAAAACTCTAAACGATGATTCTATAAGAAAACTTGCATTAAAAATAAAGCAAGCATTCAATAAAACCAAGGAAACAACAATCATACAAATCAAAATACAAAAACCAACAGAAAAGCAACAAGAGACATGAAAAGGAGACTTACCCTGAAAAAGTTGTGATGAATGTGTCAAACATTCCTGGATGCCTTGGGAATGCCAGAACTTCAATATCATTAAGGAATGAGCTCTGAAGAATCAAATAATTAGTTTTGACAAGATTGAGGTTTGTGACACGTGTGCCACAAATTCAGGAAAAAGCGACACTTGACGGGAGGTTACTAAAATGAATTTTGCATGTAACCCCTAGCTGCTAAAAATAGATCCCTATAATATATGGATCTTTTTTTTGTTTTTTATGTTTTGGGAAAAAGTTGACATGCATGCAAGGACAGATTGCACAGTCTTGGAGGGAACCAGTCAACCTGTGAGCACATGAAATGGACAACACGCCTTTAGATGACTTTTGTGCAGTTTCTGGGCTGAGTGGCTCTAGCTACCCCTCATGCTCCGTGCAATTTGTGGACTGAAGCGAAGGCTTTCAGTCAAAACTGCGCAAATTCTAAGAGCAAGCCTGGTGATGGGATGCTCTGTGTAATTTTCTCTGGGAAGCAAGGTTGCATGCTCTGCAAAATTTTCCTTGGGAAGGAAGCTTGCATGCTCTGCAAAATTTTGGAGAGAGTTGGCTGCCATCATGCACTGTGCAATTATGGAGAGAAAGGTTGGTTGCTCTCCAGTTCTGTGTAATTCTCCAAGTCAGAAAAAGAACCAATTGAAGACCAAGCCATGAGAGGTCATATTGTAGGTGAAAGGAAAAAAAGTTAGAGAACACAAGTTGATAAGCTAAATAAACTCAACTGAAAGCATAAGTACCTGGGCATTGCAAGACATGATGCTAGGGATGGTTGGTAGGGAGGTTCCAAAGTGGAGTTGTCAAAATTTTGGAGGATGGTTCTAGCTGCTATAGCATTGGCGATGCATTGGTGAAACTCCAGCTCTATAAATGTACCTTGTTTCATGAGAAGAAAGTCGAAATCCTTCGGAAGTATTGTTCATTTCTATGATCATCATGGTTTCCACACTAGCCTTGAGTGAAAGATGAAGTACTTGCCATGCTCTTGATCAATCAGCACACATTCCAACCCAAGTCAACTTAGTTGTTTCAATTGGGGATGAGGGGTATATTGGTGCACATGTAAGATGACTGTCATATTTTAAGTTTAATCCTTGGTGTCGCTCCGTTGCTAGCAGGCCTGGACAATACCTTAACAAAGTCACAAAGGAGCACAAGCATCGCTCCGCTGCCAGGGAGGCTAGTCAATACCGCGGTGGAGTTACTTATGTCACCCCCTGCGTAGGAACCCTTTCTCTTCTTTCACCTTATTCATTTCTTCAATTTTCTCATTTTTTCATTTTTCATTTTTTCCAAAGAACTATGCATAGGAACTTCTTTATTTTAGAGGTGGAAGAGGGATCCTGACTTATTTATTTCAGAGGCATTAGAGGGATCTTGACTTATTTATTTCAGAGGTGGGAGGCAATAGAGCATAGTCTACACTACTGGTGAGATAACATACTGTTGAAACTATGTAGAGCACAGTCCATCTTGGCTTACTAAGGACTGGAACTGCATAGTTTCAATCAACATGACTGTAGCCCAGGAAATTACACTACGTAATCTTGGATGCCAACTGAGGAACTATCTTTCTGTTGTGAAAATAAAATCCTAGGAGGGTAGTGCGAGCGATTCTCTACACAACTTCTGGTAGCAAGGCAAGGAATTCCATCTCAAAAATGCGCAGTGCAAGCTGGGCATGGAAAGGTTCGGGCCAAGGAAGCATAGACCTGCCGATGGGTGATAGAAAACAGTAAGGACTAACTGCATGTACGAATATGGGTGTAGACATGATTGAATTAAGATGCATGAAATCAATAAGTGCAAGATTCAGTAATATGGGAAAACATCGTAGTGTGTGAAGCGAGTCTTCGCAATGACAACTGTCAGTGCAGATATAATGTAATTCATGCGACGACAAGAAATGCAATATAAAACTTGAAATGATGCTTCTACAAGATAAAATTCATTAAAATGACAATAAGTGTTCAATAAAACCAAGAAAACAATACTCACACAAATTGAAATAAAAAAACTAATAGAAAAGTATCAAAAGATATGAAAAGCGAACTTCACTGGAAAAAGTTGTATTGAATGTGCCGAAGGTTCCCGGATGGGTTGGGAATGCCAGAGCTCAAAGATCGAAGTGAGGAATGAGCTCTAAAGTGTCAAATAAATACTTTTGACAAGATCAAGGCTTATGATGAACATGCCACAAATCTAGGAAAAAACGACACTTGGTGGTAGGTTTCTAAAACGGATTTTGCATGTAATCCCTAAAATATATGGATTCTTTTTTTCTTTTTTATTTTTTCTTTTTTGGGAAAACATTTTCGTGCATGCAATGGAAGATTACACAATCCTGGAGGGAACTAGTCGACCTGTGAGCACATGCAATCTTGAGATGACTTCTGCACAGTTTATGTGCTGAGTGGCTCTAGCTACCACTCAATCTCTGAGCAATTTCTGGATTGAAGCAAAGGTTTTTAGTTAGAACTGCACAAACTCTAAGAGAATGCCTAGTGATGGGCTACTCTGTGCAATTTTCCTATGGAATGCAACCTGCATGCTATGTGCAATTTTGGAGAGCATTTGGCTGCCATCATGCACTACGCAATTCTAGAGAGCAAGGTTAGTTTCCATCTAGCGCTACATAATTCTCCAAGTCAACACAAGAACCAGTTGAAGATCAAGTCACAGGAGGTCAACTTGTGGGTTAAAGGAAAACAAATTATCGAACAAAAGATGATAAGTCGAAGAAATTCAATTGAAAGCATAAGTACCTAGGCAGTGTAAGCAATTATGCTAAGGATGGGTAGGGAGGCTCCAAAACGAAGCCAGGGAAAACTTTTGGAGGATGTTGTAGCCACTACAATAGTTTGTTACACAGTATTTTGTCACACTTCCTGTTATCTTCTAGCTCCACATCTCGAAGTGCCAAAATTTTGACAACTGTGAAGTCTACTCACCATGAATCACATACAAAAACATCCCTGAAGAATAGAAGACAAACTTCCCTAAGTCAATTCTTGAGAAGGTTGATTGAAACCCTAGATTTCAGGACTAACACTCTTTCCCCAATGCTTTCCCATGTTGATGGAAAGATGCAATTATTTTACCTAGCACTATCGGCACAAGTTTTGATATGAAAATTTGTGTTGAACCTCTTCTTGTAGGTTTTCCCAAAATGGAGGAGAAGCTTCACATGCTGGAAACCTCAACAATGGGCTGGATTTTTTTGGGTAGATATATGATCGAGCTCTCCCATTTGGAGCTCTTGATCCTACCTTTAAGGGACTTCCCCTTGATATGTGGACCTTCCTCCCTCTTTTGTGGATCCCTAATGCCCTCCCCCTTCCTATAGATCAAATCCCCTCCAACCCAAAATGGTTGGCCATTGATTGCCTCCATTCATATGCTGAGATTATGCCCAAATGTTGCCCATCTAACTTGGAGAAGGAGTGCTTGAATACCCTTGGCTTGGACTTGGAATTCCACCCAAAAGGAGGTCTCCAAAATCAAGACAATGGTTGTATTCTTCCCTTTTTTATTCATTAACATATACATCTGATGTTCACTTTCCATAAGCGTCTAAATATTTATGCATCTAGCTTGATACTCCTTGATCTGTCATGTAGTTTATGTTTGATATATACTATGCATGCTTTTGAATCCATTTTTGTATTTTGATCTCTCTTTCAGGTATTCAGATGCAAGGAATAGTGAAGAGAAAAGCTTCAAGCTAAGGGAGCGAATCCATCATCAAAGGATTCAAAAATCAGCATCCGAGTGAGGTAGGCTTCTCCCTCTCTTAGCATTTTTCAAATATAAGCTAGGAAAGTCTACATTAGTTTGTTCACTTTGTTTCTAGACCTACTCATTGGGCTAGAGAGACCATTTATGTTTGTATAAGCAATTTATTTCCACAACAAAATGGAGACTCCACTAAGGAAGCTATAACCTCTTCAATCTCTTTTTTCCTTCTGGTCTTTTGACCAGTTTGACCGACCATTAAATTATCAGTTAGTTTGAGCCTGTATAGATCTACACATCAAATTATCACTACTTTAGAATGTTAGTTATGCAATGTTTGTTGAAATTCTTTTTATTTTTTCCCAACTTTCTTACAAAGTGTGTGTTTACCTGAACAGTCATGTTGCCAACACACTTTTCCTTAAAACAATCACATTGAAACCAGTTTCAGCATGGGTTTGGCTTTGACAGTGGCATTGATCTTAGAGACTTGAGAAAAATTAGTTTTTTTCTCCTTATAATCCACTGTGTCCTAGCCCCTGAAGGTCTTTTCCTATCCTCTGTGTCTAGATTTTCTAGTGTTTTGTCTAGTTGTCTTGGTTAATTAGAAAATTAGTCTCTTTGGCATTGAAGTGCTTGAAGTGAAAATTTGATTGAGTTCTAGGGTTTCTATGTCAATTAGTCATCACTTGCTCTTTGTTTGTGTCGCTAAAATATTGGTTTGATGATTGATTGAGTCTTGATTTCATTGGAAATCATTGAAAACATTAGTTTGCATTTGTTTTAGCTTGTCTTTCACGAAATTGCTTTTCAAGTTGCATTAGGTCATTTTCATTTGCAAATCTTCTTTGTTTTTTATCAAGCATAGATTACATTGTTTGATTTTCAAGCTGGGAAGAGTGCATTATTTATTTGTTCAAAAAGGAAAAGGTGAACAATATTTTCATTTAAGTGCTTTTGAATTGGATTTGGTGTTGCTTTGGTTGATGCATTAATTGCATTAGATAATTTGAATTAAATTTTCATTTCTCTTTAGTTGATGCTTTAGTTTCATTAGAGCATTAAAAAATCAAAGAAAACATATAAGTTCATCTTAGTAAGAGTAAACTCAATTTTTCTTCTGAAAAGTTTCATTTAGAGTAGGGAAAAGTGAATATCATTTTTAATCTTCAGAATTTCATTTGGAAAGAGAAAGTGAAAGTTAGTGGAAGGCATGTTGTATGATGAATTTTGTTTGATGCATTATTAATTGAAATTTTTTCCCTTGATTAGTCTAGATTTCATTGAGATCGAAAGTTTTCATTTTCTCATATACCTGTATCTTAGGGATTCAAGTGACATCATTTTAAACCCAAAATTGAAACATAATTCAAGATAAATGTTAAAGTTTACTCAATTAATCCAAGGATAATTTGGAACTTAACACAAAAATTTAGAGGTCTAGGCTAGAGATTGGTTCCGGTGTCTATAAACCTATCGGCTGTCATTATCTTCCAGCATTGTATCCCCGGGATGAAATTGCATTCCATGTATGGAAGTATATTGGATCGTTCCCTAGTACTCTTGGGTATATCGGAGGTGCTCCATGTATGGCAGGTATATGGGAATGCCATCATCAAATGGATATGCATTAGATAATGCTAACATGGACTTGTTCTCCCCGTACCATCATGTATATATTGGGAGACACCACTAGGTTGTTATCCTTTACCCACATGTAACCGAGTCATACACCTTGTAAACGTGATACACCAAACACAACAATCAGGGAGGTTGGGCACTATACATTAAGTCCTTGGTTTCAGCTAAAGTGTATATTATGGGTCGCTAAACCTTCTCACCTAGATTTCCCCTCTTTTGTTTTGTCTTGTTAATTTCTAAAATTAGTTAATTGACCACAGAATAATATATTTCCTTTGAAATACTCCTTAGTAGATCTTAGCTTGATACCAATGGGAAAGTTTCCTAGCTCTACTAGTGAAGGAAACCCCTCTAATGGGAATCCTAGTCCCTTTCCTTCTTTTGGAAATATTGGTGCTCCCTATATGGCAATGTTGTCCCTTCCTGGATTGACCATTGGTCTGCTAGTTTGGTTATTTTCAACCTCAATAATTCTAAGTGTCCAAACTACTTTTCAATAGATTTCTCCTCCACCTAAACAACATCAACCTCATGTTGATCCTAAATTTGATGCCTCACCTTCTTCACTTATTTCTTCACTTCGTTCTTCCTCTTCTCCTGGTGAAAGTATGGTTTCTAGTAACTAGGAAGCTAAGAAGTAGAATAAAAATAAGCAAGGCGGAAACTAAGCAACCATTGCTATGGATGTCACTAATGTAGAAAAATATTCCAACCAGCTCTGGAAGGTAAAATTCCCTTGCATGTTATGTAAGGGTGATCACCGTCTTCAAAATTTTCTTGGTATTCCAAAGGTCTTAGAAGTGTTTTCCACAGGTTCACATCAACCTTTGTCATCAGCCTCTCAAGATCACGTTGGTGATAAACCTTCAGCTAGTAATAATAAGGTCCATGGGAAAAATGGAAAAGTAAAATTTCCATGTAATTTGTGTGAAGGTAATCATCCCATTCATCTTTGTCCTCTTATGGATGAGGCTTCTAAAGAGTTGGAAAGCCTTACAACTTCTCAGCCTTGTCTTCCGACTAGCTATCAAAAACTTTCCCCTGATCCTTTAGTATTTGATCAAGTGATTGTTCAAAAGCCATATTTGGTCAACCCCACTCTCTCTAAAAATGAGTCTTGTGAGTCCATTCTTGACCAAACATTGGTTGAGAAAACGTAGACCTTCCAACTTTAGCTAATTGTTCTTTTCTGGTAGAGAGTGAACCTCATATAGCTCAAGTTCTTCTTGTTTATTCAGTTTTGAATGAATTGGAGGGAAATCCTCGCATTCCCAAGGTGTATGGGAGTAGTTCTCCTATTCCCATAGTGCAAGGAGACAACTCACTCGTTCCTATGGAACCCTCTGCGAGTAGTTTCTTCACTTATTTTGATTGAATTCAACTAGAATAATATCGTCTTCTATATTATGTGCATATCTAAATTACAATGTAGGCTTATAATATGGTCGTACCTAACATAGTCATAGATGAGGATGCATCTATTAGTATTATGTCCTCCACTGCTTGGGAAGTGTTAGGTTCTCCTGCAGCCTGTCCCTATCACCTAGAATCTGTTGGATTTTAACAGAGGAACCAGTCAACCATTACAAATTCTTCTTAAGTTACCTACTACTTTGGGATGTAAGATTGTCTACATAGATGAAATGGTTGTTTAAGGCCCGTTGGATTTTAATCTACTCCTTGGTTGTGACTATGTTTATGTCATGGGCACTCTTGTCTCTTCCTTATTTATAATGATGTGTTTCTCGCATGAAGGAATAATTCTGATCATCGATCAAATTTCATTTGTTGGTCCTGATATTAATCCAACTCATCCATCTTCCTTAAATGGTTCTTCTACACAAGTGGTATCAACGTCGCCACAGGTTAATTTTGTGGCCACCTATTCCATGCATTCATATACTGATCATTTGGTTACTGATATAGTGTGTCATGTACTTGGGGCATTGGAGCCTTATATTTCGATTAGATCCCTTTACATGTATCCCTTCCAAAGTGTTGTTCTCCCATATGATAAGAACCTCTTGGAATCTATGAATACTTATAGGCCATGACCAATGTCCCCAAGAGGATAGTTCTTTTAGTATGTCAACCTCATTATAAAATAAAATAGGTCCCCATGAGGATAGTTCTTTTACTATGTCAACCTCATTTAAAAAATGAAATAGTTTCTATGAGGATAGTTCTTTTACTATGTCAACCTTGTTAAAAAATGAAATGGGTCCCTATGAAGATGGTTTGTTTCTTGTGTCAAGTTCATTAAAAAATGAAACAAGGTGTCATTGGCATGGTTCTTTTCTTGTGTCAATCTTGCTACAAAATGAAAGAAATCCCCTTTTAATTCGATTCTTTGGTGAGATCTCGTAAAATCATAGTTGAGTCTTTCACTTGATCTCGTAACTGAACCTTCATTCAATCCACCTGTTAGTATCGATTAGTCCACTTGGATGAATGAAATGAAGCTTGGGGGGCATGTACCTCAAATTGAGTCATTATGTTGGGGGCATGGAAACTTGTCCAAGCATAAATTTTTCTATGTTTCAGGTTTGTGTAAAAATGATACCACTCTTAAGCATAGTTTGTCTCCATTTCAATCTTGTGTAAAAATGAAACCAAATCCAAGAAAATTTTCCCATGTTTCAAGCTTGTGTAAAAATGAAACCATGTTACGATATTCTGAAACATAGGAAATAGTTATGTATAACTTGGTATAGTGTAGAGTTAGGTAAAGTGTGTTTCTTTACCATGTACTTTTGCAACTTATAATCTGACGGTCACGATATGTTCTATACATGAAGTGATTCGACAATTCATTCTCTCTTTGGTATTACTGACACTTGATCCGTGGTTAAACATTTGATTGGTGCATGATCTCTATTTAAAGAGCATGGAGGGTCATTTGTAGGGTGACCGTTCATGAGAGAAGCTTATGTAAATTTTATTTCTTTTATTAATAAATTTCCTGAAGTCGCTGCGTTGGCTCAGGCCGTGCACTGTTTCCCTCTTTGAGGGTTTCAACCATGTCAAGAATACTGGTGTATTGATTTGTGATTTGTTTGTGAGTAGTATCCTTTGGTTTTATGTCTAAGAAAATTACCTTGTAAATTCCTACACGGTATTAGAGCTATTTGACGGTCGCATCCATTGGGGATCCAAATCGAAAGTCGGTACAACTGCATCTAAATTTTCTTTCCTAGATCTACTATTTCTTACCAAATTTGGGCTGAGGGGACTGCACTATTGTGTTAGGAGTATATGTTCTAGTGAGGAACTCCTTTTGTTTCACGTGAAAAGGTTTCTGGTAGCCCTAGATACATCATTTTGAAGATCTAGAGGTATATAATCTTTATTTGAAGTTTTTGCTATTTAACTCTCTATATATTTTGGTTTATTTATCTCTTTATTTTTCTATTACCATATCTATACCTTTGATATCTGTATATTCCCTTTGCCCCGTGACTCTGTGCGATCTAGGAAAATCTAAAAAAAAAATAAAGTATTTTTCTCATGTGTATTCTCTTTTTTGTGATGCCTTGGTTTGATTTCAGAAAATTAGAAACATTCAAGAAAATATTTAGTTTTTGGCGAAAGCTAACTTCAAGCCATAAGGTTTGGTTTTTTTGTATGTTCATGTTGGGTTGTGTGTTTTTTTCTTTTGCAGGGAAACAAAGATTTTTCAACTAACCACGCACACAAAATCTTCAATGCCTCACAAAAAAAAGGAATAAAAAGAAAAAAAAATCTTCCTCTTTTCCAAAAATTATTAACCTTTGAAACTAGCTCACTTGGTTGAAAGTTACTTTATCAAAACAAAGGTCTTGATTTCAAGTCTTTCCTTTTGTTGAGTTACTCTTTCAAAAAGCACATGTAACTTATGTTTAAAGTTACTTTATGTAAAAGTATTCTCACCGATTATAAAAAGTGAGTCACTTATAATTCTAAAGTCTCCTTATCTTTTATTTAAGTTACAATTTAGTGGGTATCTCATAAAGTACCATTGTAAAAGTGACTTTCACTTATTTATAAAGTGGGTCACATATTTTTTTTTTTAAATTGAGCTAATTAGAATAAGTTTGGAAAGGGAGGGGGGTGGTTTAAAACCTTATCATTCATTTCCACACATTCACACAGTTCGTCATCATTTTCAACAACTTTTCTTCAAAACGCCATAACTTCTTCATCTGGAAGCCATTTTCAAAGCCTTTTTTTTGAATCGGCCTAATTTTTCAAGATTTTTCCATTGGAACACTTAGTTTAAGAATCTATAGCTTCAGTTTTTGTTAAAATGGAAAGTCCATGAAATGTTATTCTTGACAACACCAAACCTTCCAATGGTGGTCATACATTGTGGATTTACTTAAAAGTAAAGATCTTTATAGAATAGCCTTACGCCAAGAAACTAAATCTAAAGATGAAGATAAGGCAGCCAAATGGAAAAATAGGCAAGATCAAGCACATGGGTTCATAGGGATGTCTATTTCTCCAATCCTTAGATTCCATATTGTTGATCTTGATACCCCTAATGAAGTAATGAAACAACTCACAAATGTTTTTGGAATTAAAAATGAAATTAGAGCTCATCAACTCAAAATGAGTTGCTTATGTTGGACCCCAATAATTTTTCTTCCATTGAAGATTTTTTGTTCAAGTTCAAGACCCTTAGACGTCTCTTGGAAGGTGTTAAGGTTAAGAAAGAAGATGGTAGCCTTATCTATTCCATTATTACGAAGTTGGGACCAACCTACTCTATGTTTGTTTCCACCTTCCATTCTACTATAGAAGCCTTTATTTCTAAAGGACAAGACTACAAGTCCCCGTCTTTTGATGCCTTTTGTGAGTCTTTGATAACATAACAAGAAAAACTCTTAAATCTTCGTCTTCTTAATCTTGGAAACTCTTCTAAGAAAGCATTAGCCACCCATCAACAACCAAATTCAAAGAATGCTAAGAAGCAGTATCCTAAAAAGAATGCTCCTATACCAAACAAGGGTCCTAAGCAATTTTAGTCTCAAAATGAAAAATCAATTCAACAAAATGATAATGAAAATAAAAACAAAGGGAAGAAGACAGATAGACATTACAACTTTTGTAATCGAGATGGCCACTTATAATCCAAATGCTTTAAGAAGATGGCAGCCTTGGATGTAACAATGAAGAATCATAACATCCATTTGGATGATTCTTCAACTTCAACTTCATCTTCAGGAATAGCACTTTCTACATGTGGTTGTCAAGCATCTCAGTCTAGTTATGCACTTAAGGTATCTTCTTCCTCTCATTGTCATGAGTGGCTCATTGATTCTGGAGCTTCTTATCACATGGCCAAAAACAAAGCCATGTTTTCCTCTTTAAATGATTGTAACACCAAAAATATATATGTTGGTGATGATAGATCTCTTAGTGTTGTATGTACTGGAACTATTCATCTAAACAATTGTCAATTTAATGAGGTATTATGTGTTCCAACCTTATCATGCAACCTTCTATCTGTATATCAGATAACTCATTCAGGTGAAGGTAAAATTGTTGAATTTTCACCTCACGATGTTGTAATTAAGAACCTAAGATATTGTAGACAGACTTTAGCTACTGGAATTGGTCATGATTCTACAAGGTTGTATAAGTTTAACAACTCTGGGTCATCAACACTTCCTCGGTATTTGTTGCTCATAATGATGAAGTGAGAAAACTTTGGCATGATAAATTTGGTCACTTAAACTATTGCTCCCTTCAAAATATATGTAAAGAAAATATGGTCACAGGTCTTCCTATGGTATCTTGCAGAGCTGGTGTTTGCTCCAGATGTTTACTCGGAAAACATCATCGGGATAGTCTTGAAAAATGTGCCTCTTGGCACACCTCAACCCCTTTACAACTTGTGCATAATGATTTATGTGGTCCACTTCCAGTTGTTTCATTCTCTGGCTACAATAATTTATTAACTTTCATTGAAGATTTCTCCATACGCACTTGGGTATACTTCTTAAAACTCAAGAGTGAAGTATTTAACATGTTCTTTGCCTTTAAGGCCTTTGTTGAGAAAAAATATAGACTTCAAATTCTTAAGCTAAGATGAGATAATGGTGAAGGATATGTTAACAACAAATTCATCAAAATTTTCATTGAGTAGGGAATTCAAATGCAACATGCTATTCCATATACTCCACAAGAAAATGGTGTAGCTGAAAGGAAGAATCACGCCTTAAAGGAAATCTCTAATTGTATGCTTCAATCTAAAGGACTTAGTCATAATTTTTGGGTAGAAGCAATTAACTGTGAAAATTACATAGTAAATTTCACTCCTACTAAGGTTTTAAAGAATATCACTCCAGAAGAATAATGGAGCTCAATTAAACCAGTTGTATGTCACTTTCATGTTTTTGGAAGTGAAGCATGGGCCCATATTCCTAATGAGGAACATAAAGCTTTACAACCTCAGAGTGAAAAATGTAATTTTGTTGGATATTCTGAAGATGTCAAAGGATATATACTTCTTTCACCTAATTCCAAAAATGTTATCATTATAAGAGATGTAAAGTTTTCTAAAAATATATTGGCCTATGAGCCCAGTTTGGTGGATGTGCCACCTCTCTTTATCCCTTCTACTTCTGAAAATATTTATTCTTCAGATTATGATAGTGAGGATGAAATCCTTCCACACCTTCTTAGGATCCTCCTTCATCTCCTCAGCTTCAAAAATGGATCAGTGCTACTTGAGATGTAGCAGGTGCTCTTGTAGGGGATCCTAGAGATCAGCGACGTACACATTCTCAATTCGATAGAGCCTCTTCTTTACTGGCTCAAGCTTCAGCAAATTATGATCCTGACACCTTTGTAGAACCTTTAGTCCATCTAAATTGGGATGAAGCTATGAATGAATACTATCATTCATTATTGGCTAATGATACATGGGATCTTGTTCCTTTTCCAAAGGGAAGAAAATTTGTTAGATGTAAATTGGTTTATAGGACCATGTTTAGACCAGATGGAAAAGTTGATAAACATAAATCTTGTCTTGTTGCTAAGGCCTTTTCACAAGTTGAAATCATTGACTATACTAAAATCTTCTCTCCTATTGCCAAAATGAACTCTATCCACCTTGTTCTTTCCCTTGTTGCCTCTTTCAAATGGGAATTCCATCAGATGGATGTTAAATCTACCTTATTGCATGGGGACTTGCATGAAGAAATCTATATGGAACAACCTCCTGGCTTTATACAAACAGATTCCAGCCTTGTATGTCATCTTAAAAAATCCCTTTATGGTTTTAGGCAAGCCCCTTGAGCTTGCTATGCCAAAATGGATAACTTTCTTTTAGATATTAGCTTTTCTAGGTGTCATTCCGACAATACTCTCTACACCAAGAATGTGGGCAAGTTTCTTATCATTCTTGTTCTTTATGTTGATGACCTTATCCTTATTGGTAGTCATGCCAACCTTATAAACCATGTGAAGTCCATCCTTAAAAAGAAGTTTGAAATGATTGGCTTAGGACACTTGCATTATTTTCTCGGTCTTGAAGTCTTGCAATCCAAGGAAGGTATTTCCATTTCCCAGTCCAAGTATGTCTATTATATTCTACGCCACTTTCACATGGAAGACTGTAAGCCATCCCCTTCTCCCTTTCAGTTTGGAGCCAATATTTCAGCCACTCATACTTCCCCTGAAGTTGATGCTACCTTATATCGTCAACTTGTACGAAAATTTTTGTATCTGACCCATACCCATCCTAACCTTTCCTTTGTTGTTGGACTTATTGCTCAGTTTATGCAAAACCCACATGAAAGTCATTGGAAAGCAGCTAAAAGTATACTTTGTTATTTTCCAGGTACAATTTAGTTTGGGATTCAATATAGTGCAGAAGCATCTCCTCTATTTGTTGCTTTCACTAATTATGATTGTGTTGGTGACCCTGATGATTGAAAGTCTACTGGAGGTTATGTATTCACTCTTGGTTATGGACCAATTACACTGGCTTGCAAGAAACAAAGTGTCATTTCTCTTTCTTCAGTAGAAGGAGAGTATCGTGGTCCCATAGAAGCTAGTAAGGAAGCCTTGTGGCTTCATCATATCCTGTCAGAGTTTTCCTTTCAAAAACAACATCTGACTACACTTTGGTGTGATAATCAAAGTGCCATTCAACTATACAAAGATCTAGTCCAACATCAGCACATAAAACACATTGATCTGCACACGCACTTCATCCAAAAGCTCATTCATGACCATGTTCTTGAAGTGCAATATTGTTCAACTAATGATCAAGTTGTAGACACATTTAAAAAGGCTTTCATAGAGGTGATGTTAACTAAACTTCGATTTTTTGTTGGAGTTTAAGAACTTGCCACTAAGGGGGAATAGGCCCTAATGCCTCCTTCCTTCTCCTATTGCGTCATATATGTAAATACTTCAATCCTATCGCAAGTTGTTATTTAGGGGGGATGTTAGATGTTCTGACACATAGGAAATATTTAAGTATAACTTGGTCTAGTGTAGAGTTAGGTAAAGTGTGTTTCTTTACTATGTACTTTTGTAACTTACAGTCTGACAGTCATGATATGTTCTAGACATGAAGTGATCCGATGGTTCATTCTCTCATCGATATTACTGACACTTGATCTATGGCTTAACACCTAATTGGTCCATGATCTCTATTTAAAGAGCATGGAGGGTCATTCGTAGGGTGACCATTCATGAGAGAAGCTTATGTAAATTTTATTTATTTATTAATAAATTACCTGAAGTGCCCACGTTGGCTCAGGCCATGGACTATTTTCCTCTTTGAGGGTTTTAACCACATCAAGAATACCGATGTATTGATCTCTCATCTACTTATGAGTACTGTCCTTTGGTGATATGTCTGAGGAACTCACCTTATAAATTATGACAAACCATTATCACTTTACCTCTCGTGATTGTCATTTTAATCAGCTTGTTTTTTCTATTTGAGCCTTGGTTTTTTTTATTCCATCTTCACCATCTCTATGGACGATCATATGCTTTTAGTTGGTTGTTTAACCCTTACTTGGGGAACATCTATAGTGAGTTATTATTAGCCAACCTCTTGACCTTTACATGTTTTGAGCAGTTCCATCATGACTAGAACCAGTTGCAATCCTTTTATACCAATCATTCCTCCAGGTGGAGTCATCTTTTAGCTCTTTTCTGACTCTTGAAATATGAAAAGATCGTCAATTACTTGCCATTTTGAACTCGTTAAAGTAAATGAAATTACTCAGCATAAGCTTAACCCTTTTCTAGAATGAGATAGACCATTGCATGAAAAAGGAATACCTCGATCGAACATGGCGAAGCAATTTGCTTAGATATCATTTTCTACCTTTCTAGATTCAGGATGCTATTTATGAAAAGTGACCTTTGGAGTTTTCTTTTTCGCCTATTTTTCAAACTCTCTAAACGTGAAAAACATGTTTAGTTTCACCTCCATCGGACTCGTAAAACTTAGATTACGCATAAATTGTCACCATGACGAGATTGAGTTTTTCCTTCCCTCGACTTGTTAAACTTACTAGGATGGATTCATCCAAAGGATGAACTTACATGGTAAGCTTATGCTATCCCCTTCAAGCTTGCGATAAAAGATAATAGGGCACTGACTAGAAATAGTGGGGGAAAAATGAAAGCAAACATCTCTTGTATTTTGTGTAAAGATGCCATGTTGCTCTTAAAGATGACACTTATCTGTTGCTCGCGTTGGGTTTGGGTTATCCTCACTTCATCACATGCCTTCCTTGGTTTCGAAAATCCATTTTGACTCTAATTTGCTTATACTTCTTTTTCATTATGACCTTTGATCCTATGTTGAGTCCAATGTTGCGAAACACCAAAGTCATGTCACTGATATGTTGAAGAGAAGTCCCATTTGCAGCCTTTTACCATTTATATAGTGCTTGAGCTTTTTTCCACAATCCTTAATCAAACTTATCTATAGCACTACATTTTTTGTTTCGTATCGATGATGAGGGAAACATTATGACCCCCCTTTGATGGATCACTTCTTTTCGACATCGTTTCATTATCCGAGAAAATGATCTAAAAACTCCCTTTTAGTACCTTGGAGCTTGCACGCCTCAATGGAAATTTCTTCTCATTTAACGATAGGTTTACATTATTGGCCTTCGATCGAATGATTTTGTGGGTGTCCTACCTCAACTTAATTGTTCACACTTGTGCATTGTGTTGTTGTAACTTGACAACCATTGGCATTATTGGTGGTTTCTCTCATGCCTGTTAAAAATTTAAATCTTTCATTGGTAATTAGTTTGTTTTCTATCATTTTTGACTTCGACACATCTATTCACATGCTGGAATTCATACATTGATCGGATCATGACAAATGTCAAGACCCTGGATTCCATCTTATGAAATCTAAGTTGCATGGCATTATGAGTATCCATTATTGTATACATGATCCTTTTCATACATATGGTTGCATCCATGATGTGGATCCATACATATTATCCTTTCTATTCAGATGGTTGCATCATGTCGTGGGTCCATACACATGATCCTTTCTAGTCAGATGGTTGTGCCAATGCTGTGGATTCATTTATTTTTAGATGCTATTCAAATATGTATCATTTAGCATGTTTATATCAGAGGTGTTAGATATGTATATGAATATGCTTGATTTGGAGGTCTCATGATGGTGTTTTTTTGGTCCTTGCCTTGAAGTGTAAAGCATTTCACCCATCACTCCATGTTTCGCCTTCATGCCTTAGGGGGCACCTATTACACAGTATTTTCTCACACACCCTGTTCACATACTGTTCCACATCTCGAAGTGCCAAAATGTTAACAACTGTGAAGTGTACTCACCATGAAGCAGATACAAAAACATCCCTAAAGAATAGAATACAAAATACCCTAAGTCAATTCTAGAGAAGGTTGACTAAATGCCTAAATCTCAGGACCAATGCTCTTAGCTCCACTGCCTGCCCGTGTTGATGACATTATGCATTTCTTTGATGTAGAAGTGTCAGCATGGGTTTTGATAGAAAAATTCACATTGAACCTCTTCTTGCAAGTTTTCCCAAAGTGGAGGAGAAGCTTAGGATGCTAGAAACTGAGAGAACAATGAGTTGAATGCTATTGGGTAGAGATGTGGTCGATCTGTACCATTTAGAGTTTTTGATCCTACCTTTAAGGACATTCCCCTCAATATATGGACCTCGCTCCCTCGTTTGTGGATCCTTAAATCCCTCTCTCTTCCTAGAAATCAAAGCCCCTCCATCCCCAAATGTTTGGTCATTGACTGTCTACATTCCTATGCTGAGATTATGCCCAAATGTTTCCCATCTAACCTAGAGGAGGAGTGCTTGAAGAGTATTTTCTTGGACTTGGGAATTCCACCCAAAAGGAGGTTTCCAACATCAAGGAAATTGTTGTATGCTTCCCTTTTTTGTTCATTAGTATATACATTTGATTTTCAATTTCCATAAATGTTTAAATATTTATGCATTTGGCTTGATGCTCCTTGATCTGTCGAGTAGTTTATGTTTGATATATATTATATATGCTATTGTATATATTGTTATATTTTGATTTCCCTTATAGGTATTTAGACAAAAGGAACAATTAGGAGTAGGCCTGGAAGCTAAGGGATCGTAGCCACCATCAAAGGGTTGAGCAATCACCATCAGAGCAAGGTAGGCTTCTCCCTCTCACTGCATTTTTTAAACATAAGCTAGGAAAGACTGCATTAGTTTGTTAAGTTTGTTGCTAGACTAACTCATTGGGATAGAGAGATCCTTCATGTCTGCAAAATGGATTTATCTTAACAACAGTCTAACACAGGGCACATCGATGAGTTATATTACATAGGGCACACTGAAGAACATATATCTGTTTTTTTTTTTTAATGGAAAAGGCTAAGAGGGCTTAGATCTAATTCAATAGGCAATTCCCCTACCTTACATGTCAAATGCACTATATGTAGTAAGTAAATCAACCCATTAAATACAAAATGACTAAAATTAATAACCATAATTGTGAAATGGTAGAGGAATTTAAACCCTAAGGTGAAATGAAATTTTGCAAGAAGAAGCAAGGCTTTAAGCTAACTATTAAATTATTTTGTTATTTTTCTTAATTTTAATTAAATTTAAATAGGAAGAGAGATCATAAAAAAAACTACTTGTAAAATCAATACTTAATTTTTTATTATACAGCGTTTTTAATTTTTTTAATTTTTAATTTTTAATTTAATTTTATTTTATTTTTCT
Source organism: Pinus tabuliformis (assembly GCA_031772625.1). Taxonomy (NCBI): domain Eukaryota; kingdom Viridiplantae; phylum Streptophyta; class Pinopsida; order Pinales; family Pinaceae; genus Pinus; species Pinus tabuliformis. Next base: position 1,451,063,374 of record CM062820.1, read on the forward strand.
GAATTGTGAATAAATCTAACATGGATTTTGAAAAAATTTAATAGTAAAATTTATCTTTTTTCTGATCCGTGGTTTTGAATGAAATGTTATACCTTTCAAATTCTGATCTTTATACTATTCTAAAATATTTTGTTGCTCCATAATGCTCTGAATATGTCTCCCTTGTAAATGATCTTGCTTTTAATGAAACCCTAATAGAAATTGTATAATTTTCTATTAGTGAAATAAATAATAAAAATTTTAAAGTTTACTATGATGGGTTTTGGGTGAATCACCATATCTTTTAACATCTGATATTCTGAATAGTTTTTCTTCTCCAAACTATTATGTTGTTGTAGAGTTCTCCTATTATGTCTCTCTTGCAAATCACTCCCTTAAAATTTTGGTAAAAATAATGAAATACTGTATAATATTTTACTATTTAAAAGACCATGAAATTAGATTTTGAAAACTCAATTGACGCTCCTTTTTTAATCTAAAGAAGTAAAAAATATAAACAAAAAAGAAATTACAATTTTTTTTCAATTTATCAGAACATGGGTACATTCGATAGTCAAGCACATTGGCGTGGTTATAAGAAAAGTGCATGGAGATTGCCAGGGTGCCAAAAAATTTCAACACACTGACATGATACAATTTTTTTTTTTTTTTTCAACATCCCGAAACAGTGCAATTAATTTTTTTAATGCAGTGGCGTGGTTTTTATTTGAAAGCATCAGTGTTGTAATTGCTATAGGAGTACTAAGATGGTTGACTTTTTTTTTCTTTCTAAAATTCACAATAAGGTGCGTATCAGCATTGTTTTTCTTTGAAACAGATCGTTGTGTTTTTGTACAAGGGAACCAATATAATAACATTTCCCTTTCAAATATAGGAAACCGGTGTTGGTGTTATTTGAATGCATCGGTGCACTTTGTTCTTATAAGCACACTGGTGATGTTTAAAAGTTATCCGAAATTTTGTTTTCACATAAAATGGCATATTAGTCTCAAATTACCCTTTAGGAAACATCCACATGAATTGAAATAGTTCATAGTGTACATTTTCTGCTTAAATTCTCCTTATTCTTCAAAACTATATTGAAATCCACATTGTGGTTATATGGTTCTCGAGATTAATTTTGGATATGCACAAAAAATTTTATTTCTTATTTTTCTCAAGTGTAGGCACAAAATATTAATAATATCAAATGGCCAATTCTTCAAATTCTAGCTCATTCTAAATTGTTGATCAAAGTCCTTCACGGAATTCTCCATTGCCATCTCTAGTAAGTTCAAATTTTATTTATATTTTGATTATCTAATTGCTTTTATTTTTAAATCCCTCTCAATTTGAATAAAAATGTATCCAAATTTGTATGATACTGATTCATAATTGAGTTCAAATGTAGAAAATATTCCCCCTTTTCAAAAACTTCGAAAGCTCTTATTAGGAGCAACATATCTCTAGCATTTTGGAAAGTGATGTTCATTTGTTGCTTTGTCTTTCCACAATGAAATGTATTTTAATTACACTAAAATCTTATATTCTCTCAATCCCTCAACTCATTGTGTTTCAATTTCATTGCATTTGAGCACCATTTGGAGACTGGAACTGTGTATATCGACAACTTCACTCTTTGAAACTTTTGTTTTTGAAGAACATAAATTAGGATTAATTATAATTTTTAGTATTTATTCATAATATATAAATATATTTAACAACACCTAAAATATTCAAATCATACAAATTACACGTTTCAAAGTTATACATTCAACAATTTCTTGTGGCATTTAAAACAAAATTCATTCAAAAAATCGATAAATAATTAGAATACAAGATTAAACAAATCTTTCAAATTTTGGAGGACACCATCATTGTCTCAGAATAATATTCAACAATGTTTTCAAATTTGGAGGATGTCTTCAGTGTCACAATAAAATTATTCTAGAATTCATGGTTGAAAATTAAATTTAAATTGATTTGAAAATTTAGAAAAAGTGTAATCATATTTTTTAGGTTAACATTTTTAAAAATATTATTCAATCAATATGATGAGTTTTACCGCAATGCTAACAAAAATATGTTATATACAAAATTTCAGTAATAATAAGTGATAAGGCTACATAATAAGGTGTTGCATGTAATATATTATTCAAATCTATCCTATGCAGAATGATCATTGAAGGTCATGAGCCCAAGTCATATACATCATGTCATTTAAAGTCACGAGTCTAAGCCATATACACCATGTCACCAGGTTGAAGGAAATCAACTGTACTATATGACAATGGTGTGAAAGGCACGACTTCAATTTTTCATAGTGTTTGGTGTGTGATTGATAAGACCCATGAAGCCCTATTCTGATATTCTTTCTCCATACCACTACCTTTAGATTTCACTCTTACTCTAGCATTTGATCTGATATTGTTTAACAAAGTATAAACTCTTCATAGTTCCATTTCTAAAAGACATGGCACCATGGTGATTTGTAGCAGGTAGCTATGAGATCCAGGTAAGACACTTGGAGTGTGAATTGTGGGACAACAATTAGGTCCATCATTTTCTCTAGCTCTTGTTGTTTCTCCCTCTACTAACAGTTACATGATTGACACATAAAATACATCAACGTCATACATAAAAAATATATCTTTTTATTAAATAAAAAATGTATTTATAAATATGGAAGCATAACTTTTAATTAAGAAAGAAATCATCGGTGTGCACAAAACACAGTCATGTACCAGCTTTTGTGCAGTGTGAAACACAACAACACCAACAGCAGTGTTAAAATACCTATGACACATTGTTTTTGGTTCACAAATTTATATTTTCATCACAGTACGTCACACTTATGCACCAATTCACACGTTTAACCTTTTCGCACTAGTACAAAATGTTCAGGTTATCAAAAATACCAAGTTATCGCTATATTTTTAGATATTATTTTTATGGTGTGTTTACACAAGTGCATCAAGAGTAATCCAACGATGTACAATTTATAGTTTTTCTAGTGTGTTTTCATTTACGAAACGTGCCCCAAAAATAGTAGTGTGTTATGTTCACACACCGAACTATAGTGCACCTTGTAAATTTACATGGTGAACTGATATAGGTGTGAGCTGAACAGATCGAGTGCACTGCGTTGGGAATTTTATTTTTCAAAAGAAATGGAAATTTTAAGCTAACTTTTAGTTCTAATCTGCTAAAAAATTAAATTAGAGAGAAACATAGACATTACCTACACATTTGGTCATCGGGGAGGCATTGTTGACACGTAATGAAGTAAAACAAATTTTACCACGGTTTGAAAAAGTTTGGAAAGTCAAGCAGTGAGCATGGTATGAAAGGATGGAGAGAAAAGTAAGAAATGACCTCAGGGTGCTTGCATGAGGTAAGAGTGACACTAGCGCTTCAGATCTCTCTAGCATTGTGGATGGTGAAAATGAAATTTACGGCTGGGAGGTTTTTTTTATTGAACCCTCGTTCGATGCATTATGATAACCACAATCGTGTGGAAGATATCCAAGATCACTGCAGTTTTCTTAAATTAAAAAATCTATAGAAATTCTTTTGGTATGATGCCCCCAGGGAATTCTAATATAGGTATGACATTGGCGCATTGTTTGACTATAGCACCACTCTTTTAGAAAAAATTAAAAAGTGCCTAGGTGTTCACTTTAGAAGATGCCCCAAGGCATTTTAGTAATTTTACCGCATTTGTGCATCATTGGAAAATAAGACCACATCTTTTTTAAATTAAGTTATGCACTGGGTAGTTTTACTACATGAAAGGCACTGGTGTTGCGGGTGTATATAGTGGCAATAATTTTTAAAAGTTAACCATTTTTCCAGTGCTATCGATTATTCAAACATCGGTGCATTTTGTTATTTAGTGCACTATGTTTTTTTATTTTGTTAGTTAGTTTTGAGTGAGTTGGTAATAAGGCCAAATGGATTTTTATACAATTGACCAGTGTAGAGATGAGGTGTTACGCTTTAGATGTCCAACAAAATATTTTTTAATCATTATGATGAGTGTTACCGCAATGCTAACAAAAACGTATTATATAAAAAAGTTCAGTAATAATAAGTGATAAGGCTACATAATAAGGTGTTGCATGTAATATATTATTCAAATCTATCCTACACAGAATGATCATTGAAGGTCATGAGCCCAAGTCATATACATCAGTTCATTGAAAGTCACGAGTCTAAGACATATACACCATCTCACCAGGTTGAAGGAAATCAATTGTACTATACGACAGTGGTGAAAGGCACAACTTCAATTTTTCATAGTGTTTGGTGTGTGAATGATAAGACCCATGAATCCTATTATGAAATTCTTTCTCCGTACCACTACCTTCATTTTACTCTTATTCTACCATTTTAACTGATAATGTTTAACAAAGTATAAACTCTTCACAGTTCCATTTCTAAAATACATGGCGCCATGGTGACTTGTAGCAGGTAGCTATAATATCCAAGTAAGACACTTGGAGTGTTGATCGTAGGACAACAATTAGGTGTTGGCTGGACATGGTTAGACCATATTGTATGGGTCAGCCATTTTCTCCTACTCCTATTGTTTCTCCCTCTACTAATTTCTCTGCTACGTGATTGACACATAAAATACAACAATTTTATACACAAAAATATATATATTTTTTATTAAATAAAAAATGTATTTATAAATATGGAAACATCACTTTTATTTTAAAAAATCATTAGTGTGCACAAAACACAATCATGCACTAGCTTTGATTCAATGTCAAACACAACCACACCAACAACAGTGTGAACATACCTATGATGCACCATTTTTGGTCCACAAATTTAATTTTCATCATGGTACATCACGCTTATGCACCAATGCGCGCGTTTAACCTTTTCACACTAGTACAAAATTTTCAGGTTATCGAAACAACAAGTTATAGCTATATTTTTAGATATTATTTTTATGGTGTGTTTGGTAAATACAAGTGCATCGGGTGTAATGCAATGATGTACAATTTATAGTGGTTCGAGTGTGTTTTAATTTATGAAACACACCCCAAAATTAGTCGTGTGTTATGTTCAGACACTGAACTACAGTGCACCTTCTAAATTTACACGGTGCACCGATATTGGTGCGAGTTCAACATATCGAGCAGACCGTGTAGGGAATTTTTTTTTTCAAAATCAATGGAAATTTTAAGCTAATTCGAAATTCTAATCTATTAAAAAAATAAAATAGAGAGAAACATAGACATTACCTGCACATTTTGTCATCGAGGAGACATTGTTGACACGTAATGAAGAAAAACAAATTTTACCACGGTTTGAAAAAAATTGGAAAGTGAGGCAATGAGCATGGTATGGAAGAATGGTGAGCAATAGAAGAAATGACCTCAGGGTGCATGCATGAGGCAAGAGTGACACGAGTACTTCAGAGCTCTCCAGTACTACAGATGGTAAAAATGAAATTTACGGCTGGGAGGTTTTTTCTTTTTTATTTAACCATCATTCGGTGCATTAAGATAACCACACTCGTGCGGAAGATATCCAAGATCACTGCGGTTTTTTAAATTAAAAAATCTATAGCAATGCTTTTCTTATGATGCCCCAGGGAATTCTAATATAGGTATGACACTGGTGTGTTGTTTGACTATAGCACAGCTCTTTAAAAAAAAAAATTAAAAAGTGCCTAGTTGTTCTCTTTAGAAGATGCCCCAAGGTATTTTAGTAATTTTACCACATTGGTGCATCATTGGAAAATAACAGTACATATTTTCTAAATTTAAAAACTATAGTGGTGCTCCTCCTTGGCATGCACAGGGTAGTTTGACTACATGAAATGTACCGGTGTTGCAGGTGTATATAGCGCCGATAATTTTTAAAAGTTAACCACCTTTCTATTGAGAATGCAACAAGATGATGGAGCTTAGTGGAAAGAAGTCGCCTTCAATAAGTGGGCCTACAGGCTATTTCTGACGCAAAGTTTATTTTTAGACTATGTCTATTTTTAGACATATGGACCATGGTTTATGAGTTGCAGGATGCTATTTGTGGATGATTGGTCATGTTGGTAAAAATAGATGAACTTCTATTTTTAGACATATGGGCAGATTCTATTTTTAGACTGTCAGGCTAAAAATAGAACAGTCGAATATTATTAGCTCATAATAATATTTGGACTATAAACATTATCTTATCCTCTTGGAGCACTTCAGTTTGAGCTACAGATGTGGCACATGCAGATGTCTGAAGGAAATACGCTTTTCTTGTGGGTAAGTTGAGCTATTGCATGATGGACTTCAGTTAGAACTCATGTGGTTGAGTTTGGTGGAGTTGATTGAGGAGTTGATGGAGTTGTGTTCAGTTTGACTTGGTTGAACTAGTTGTATTTATTTTAACTGAAAATACACTAGTGATGAGTGATGTGAATTAATTTTTAATTAATTCACTAATTATTAACTCATAAAGCAACTAAAGAATACATCAGTTAACTCAGTGCATGGACAGTTCAGTGGAGATAGGTGTTAGAGGTTGAGATTGCTATCAATTATGACTATAGTTGTGCATGAGATCTTGCACAATCAATGGATTGAGTAATGCCAATGAGGATTGCATGGTTCAGCCAAGGAAATACGAGTTTGGATCAACCATACTCGTCTATTCTCATGCAGGATTGTGCAGTGGATGCAGGAAGAGAGTGGAGGAGATTTGAAGCCATGATTGATTCAAATCTGAGCTAGTTTTGTGTGTAATAGGTGGAGATAGTACTGAGTACTTGTGAGGAGTATTGTACTATGTATTGTTACATGTTCTCAATCATTATAATATACAGATAGTGTGGGGTTTTCAGCTGTATGCTTTCCCTGGGTTACATACTATGTTAATGTGTGCATGCGATTGATGTTTCATTGTTTTTAATTCCGTAAAATTGATGATCAATGTAGAGGAGGTTATGTATTATGCATGTATTCCACAATAGTGTATAATCGGGATAATCTTTGTGAAAAAGTGTCATATTATTCAAAATTTCTACATGGTATCAGAGCCAGGTTGATTATCAGATCTATTATTCATAAAGTGTTTACATTTTATTTCTTCAGGCAGAGTCTGTAATTGGGCCATGTAGCCCCTGGATTCGTCCTTCCTTTGGAAGGTGAGATATTCGGTAAAAACCCATACAGTCAGTCTCTGTACAAGAAATACGTTTTTATCATGAATTTTAGATTAGAGGAGGTTGAGTTTTGAGCTGGTGGAATTCGAATTTGCAGCAATGTTTTCTTGGTGTCAAAGTTGAAATGTCTTTCAACGGATTGCGATTGGAGTATGCTCTTGAGGGCAGCTCAAATTATATTGCAAGGAAAGACAGGATGGAGGTGGTGTTAGATGATAATGGGCTGAAGGAGTTCATAGAGGCTGAGGTCCCAAAGCCTACTGATACTGCTCAAGTTGAGGCTTCGCAAAAGAAGACAACAAAGTGTCGAAGGATTCTATTGGAGGGCGTGAAGGATCACATTGTGTCCAGCCTATATGGAAAGGCTTCTCCATACTTGATGTGGAAAGCATTGACAGATCTATTCCAAAGAAAGAGTGACCAGAGGAAGTTGGCACTCAAGGATAAACTCAGAAACATTAAGTGTGAGAAAGGAGACAGTATGCCCAAGTATCTCATGAAGTTCACTCAGTGCAGGGATGAGCTGGGAAGTGTGGGGTGACTGTCGATGATGAGGAATTGGTGAGCTTGGCTCTCCTTGGTCTTTCGTAGAGTTGGCATTCCTATTAGGACTTTGTCAATGGTCAGGAGAAATTTCCAGGATGGGAGAGACTTTGGTCAGATCTTGTGTAGGAGGAGATCAGGCGGAATACCAGGGACAGATCTTCATCAAAGGCACTTGATGAAGAAAATTGTGCTTTGGCTGCCAAAGCAAAGAAGGGAAAGAAAAAGAAAGCTTCTCATTCCAGTGCGAAAGGCAAGAAGTAGGACATGTCTAAGGTGAAGTGCTTTCACTATCACCAGCATGGACACTATGTCAGAAATTGTCTGCAGAAGAAAAAAAATAAGCAAGTTGTTGGATCTGCAGTAGGAGAGGCCTTAGCCTCGTAGTTTGAGCTTGATTTTTCATTGATCGCATGCTTAGTATCAAGTGTCATGGGATCAATATGGTTCTTGGATAGTGGTGCGTATTTTCACATCACAGGAGATCGAGATTTGTTTTCTGATCTGGAGGAGAAAGATCTTGGAGTGCACATCGAGATGGGTGATGATGGTAGATACAGTGCGACCGGTATCAGTACCATTTCCTTTGAGAGGGATTCTAGTAAACCCTTCATATTGAAGGAAGTGTTGCATGTTCCAGGATTGAAGAAGAATCTTATCTTTGTGGTAATGTTAGAAGACAAGGGATATGATTTTGTTTTTAGCGAGGGAAAGGCTTTCCTACGCAGTAAGACAACTGGAGAAACCTGGAAGATAGGGGTTCGAGTCAGGAAACTTTATCAATTGCATGTAGATGGCTGCGCAGCAATGGCATGCAAGGCAGAAGGATTGGTGACCTGGGATGATGGTGAGATTTGGCATAGGAGATTGGGCCACCTTCACCATGGAGCCTTGAAGATACTACAACAGATAACTACTGGGCTTCTTAAAGGCACTCTTGCACAGTCGGATCAGTGCAAGGGATGTACTTTCGGAAAATTCGTGAAAGCCACCTTTCACGAGAAGGATAGTCGCGCCACGACGATCCTTGAGATAATTCACACAGACGTGTGTGGACCTTTCTCAGTAGCTTCGATAACAAAGCACAGGTATGATGTGATCTTTGTTGATGATTTCTCTCGAAAGTGTTGGATCTTCTTCATGCAGAAGAAGAGCGAGACATACTCAAAGTTATGTGAGTTCCAAGCACTAGTCGAGAAGGATTCGGGGAAGAAGGTGAAGGTTCTTAGGAGCGATAATGGTGGTGAATTCATCTCTGGCGAGTTCAAGGACTTCTGCAATGCAGAAGGGATTCGAAGAGAGCTCATAGCTCCCCATAACCCACAATAGAACAGGGTTGCTGAGCGGAAGAATAGAACGATCGTGGGTGATGCACAGTCGATGTTGCATGGTCAGGGCCTACCCCTTCACTTGTGGGTGGAAGCATGCAATACTGCAGTATATGTGCAGAACCATTGTCCTCATAGGATACCTGGCATGAGTACACCCGAGGAGGCTTATTCTGGTAAGAGACCTGATATTTATCATTTGAGGATTTTTGGTTCTAACATTTACATGCATGTGACGAAGGATGCCAGAAAGAAGCTAGAGCCGACCGCAGAGGTTGGGATATTTTTGGGGTACACTAATACGCCCCACAACTATCGTGTGTATTTGCTAGACAGTCGCAAGACTGTTCTGCGATGGGATATAAAATTTCAGGAGGAGAAAGCCATGAAGTGTTCGGTTAAGAGGGAGGCACACTTGCATGCAAATGAGGAGCTATTTGTTCCTAAGGATGAGATTTAGGATGTGGATCAGCCATAGGATGAAGTTCATGGAGTGGAAGAGACCACTTATGCAGCTCCAACCATCAAAGGGTGAAAGCGCATGACAGAAGCTGAGCGACTGGCTCAAGATGCAGAGAAGGTTGTAGGACCACCTACAGCTCAACATAGACAGAGATAGTCACCTGATCGATACACTGGATATATGGCTCTTGTGAGCAAATGTGTTTTGACTGAGCCATCCTCTTTTGAGGAAGCTATGGAGGGTCCCGCATGGGTGGATGACATGGTGGAAGAGTATGATTCAATTGTCAGAAACAGTGCATAGGAGATTGTGCAAAGACTAGAGGGGAAATCAGTGGTGGGTTCGAGATGGATCTACAAAGTTAAGTAGGCAGCTAACGGGAGTGTGGAGAAGTACAAGGTAAGATTTGTTGCCTGAGGCTTTTCACAGATAGAGGGGATCGATTATGAGGAGACCTTTGCACCTATCTGATGAGCCCCAATTTTTGGTACAATTTGGGCTCATTTGGCCTACTTGCTTTGCTCAAACCATTCATCTTTTATTGCTTATGCATTCATTTCTTGGTTTATTCATGTTGTTTGTAGGAAGAAGGGTAGGCATTCTATCTACGTGACTAATACATGATGATTTCAGGTTTTTGGCATTAAAAGGGAGCAAAGACCACGAGAAAGGAGACAAGGAGACAGTAAGGTGGCACTGCTGGTTTTTAGGAGAGGATGTCCACAGTCTTAGGGACCTTCCTCGTGATTCCCACCATAGCTCCGAGCTCCAACCAGTCTCCCCACCGAGCTTAGAGGCAGCCAACCGTTCTACAGGAATAGCAGTTACAACTGTTCTACAGGATCAGCAGTTTAACCTTCAGTTGGACAGCCGAGCTCCACAAATCAAGGAAACCTGTTGGATTATCGTTTTGCATAAATACTGAGGCCGTAGCCTTTGATAGAAGCTTTTTGAACTTTTGCATTACTCTTGTAATTTCGAAGTACGAGCTACAGCTCGGTGTTGGTTCTTTTTGTAAGCCAGTTTTGGCATGACATCAGATTTTTGGTTATGAATAAAGGCAGGCAGATTTTGATTTCATTCTGAGTTTCTAAGGGAGCTATAGCTCTCAGGTTAGGGCCCAACCTGAGAGCAATAGACCTCCTCTGTGTTGTAATGTTATTTGCCTTTCGTTCCAGCACTTCGTTTCTTTACTTTGACATGCAATTCGAATTTATAGTCTGCTGATTTAGTTTTTATGAGATTGAATAGGATTAGTTTATGGTGAATTTGCTTCCAGTTGCTTAGGTTAGAAGAGGATAGTTATAATTCATTGGAGCTCCAGAAAAAGGTTGTTAGAGATCACTGCCATCTCTGCTTAGGGATTGGGGTGCAGTCCATATCAACCACCAAAAAGAAACGCAGTTCTTTTCATGTCCATGCAAGTTGCAACAGTTACTTTAGTCGTAGATCCATCCATGCACTTTGGTCTTGATCATTACTTCTTCATTCCACTTCCATGCACGAGTTCCTTTCACAAATTGCACTGCTGTTCATTGGTTCAAAATAGCACAGTTAACATAGGTTAAAGAGTTCTCGTTTTTGGTGACATTCATAGACAATTTGTTTCATCTACACTGCTCCACACCATTCCATTACCTTCCTCTTCTTGTCAACCACACCTGAAGCCACTCAACCGACCTCTGTTCATCTCGTTTACCTTCCAGCTCTTCCATTACTCACGTAGCTCCATTTACTTAACCTTTCGTTGATCCCATCCTTCCAGCCATCAACCCACTGCATGCACTCTTTCTCCATCTGACTTCTCTGCTCCTGAGCCATCACCAGTTCCATCTCCATCTCACCTATCCTCCCACACCACTCCATCACTTCACCATCTCCCAAAACTCCCACGGTCGAACATCCTGTAGAATTTCACAGACTTCCTGTAGAACCCCTGAGTTTCCTGTAGGATCTCCTCCAGACTTCCTGTAGAAGCCTGCAAACTCGGTTGCTGAGCATCCGAACGTGGTAGACTTCTGTGGACTGATGCTAGAGACCCTCTGGGACCTCTCCTAGCCATCCTGACCTTGCCCATGCTTTCCTTCCATTTGAACCGCTCCTGCACAGTCAAACCCTAATCAAAAGCATCATCACAATAAATCCAACCACTTAATGAAAAAATACAAAAACATGTCTTTTCAGATGCAATTATCTTAGATGCATGTATTTCAGCTCACTGCAAGTAATGGCATCATTGGTAGAAGTTTCATTCACAGTTTTGCATTGTAAGGGCCTAGCTAGTCAAATTAGGGTTTACTAGGGTTTTCATGCTTTGTTGGCTTTCAGTTCACTTTTGCAAAGTAGATCAATTTCCTTTGAGATAGCCTTCGTCCATCATTTAGAAAGCTTCTTCTGAGAGCATATAGAAGTTGGCTTGAGCCCTAGCGGACTTGTGCCAGCTGACCAAGTGACAGCTGCGACAAGAGCTAGTACTTGTGCATACAGCACCGTCGCTTCCAAGTTTGTACGAACTACCTGGTTGATAAAATTAGAGATAGGAAGCCCCAGGAGTTGTAGTATTATTGCTACAATACTGGAGCCCACCATCTTTTTGGCGCCGTTGTCGGGGAAGCGTCAGAGTATTAGTAATTGTTGCTTTTCTTCTACTTTCTTACCCTTGCCTTCTGCTAAGTAGTTTATTTCATTTCCATTCTGCAAAAGTAGCATAGACATTTCCTGCTTTCATAGATTAGCATTTCCTGCTTTCATAGATTAGCATTTCCTTTCTGCAAGCGTAGACTAGCATTTCCATTCTTGCAATTTCATTTGAGCAAAGTAGATTAGTTCTTTCCTGCTTTCAGTTTAATTCTGCATCTTTCGTAGTTAGTTGTAGATCAATCTGTTTCAGTTTTGCAGGTACCAAAGGAAAAAAGCAAAAACAATCAAAAGAAAAAGAAAGTCTTTTCCATTTCATGTCTCGTAGGAACCGAGATAGATCAGGCAAATTCCTACCAAACACCCCCACCACATCACTGAGTCACCCTTCTCTCTTCTTTGGTGACAGTGACCCAGAAGAACCTATAGGTGAACATCCTGAGATATACAAAGATCCTATAGTAGAAGAAGAGTTAGAGACCACTCCATCTGAAGCTATGGCTGACAATAGAAGAGAAGATGAGAGAATAGAAGGTGCCTTCCCCATCCGAGAGACCAATGGAGAGATGAAAATGAAGAACATTAGCCCCTCCGCCTTACCTCACTTCCATGGGCTGACTACTGAGGATCCGGATACCTTCCTGTTTGAGTTTGGTGTCCTTTGTAGAACCTATGACTATACTGAAGCTGAGCAAAAGCTGAAACTTTTCCCTTCCACTCTTAAGGATGCAGCATTACGCTGGTTCATGGGCTTACCTGGGAATAGTATCACCACTTGGGCTCAGATGCAGCAAGCTTTCAATACCAAGTACCGGGATTACTATAGGTCCAAGGAAACAAAGGGGGAAATCTTTCGGATGACCATGGGAAATGATGAGTCCTTAGAGGATTATGAGGAGAGGTTCCAACTAAGCTATAAGCGGGCCAGGTGCACACTTGACCCCGAATCCCTCAAGTTGGTCCTGCTCCGAGGAGTCCCTGAAGACCTCTTAGATACCCTTCACATGTTAGCGGGGGGGGACATTTACCAACTGCCTTATGAGGACATCAAGACTGTGTTTAGAAACCACTCCAGGGCAGCTCGGAAACGAGGTAGAGGAAACCTCCTCTCAACTAGTGTCCCTTTCTCCAAACATGAGCTTGCAAATCAATTAGAAGATCTTAAGAGTGAGGTGAGACAGACCATTGCCATGCAGCTTGACACATTCAGGATTCAGAAAAAGAAAGAAGAAGCTGAGAGAGCCTTGGTTGTCTTCTGCCCTAGGTGCACAAGGAGACACCCTAAGAACGAATGTCCATTGCATTCGGTTGAAGTGTGTTTTGTTTGTGAGGAGGACCATCCCACAAATCAGTGTCCAACCTTACCTGGGTTTAAAGCCATGTACCAAGGGACAGAAGCTCCCACTGAACCTCTCTATTACCTCAACCAAAGGAGGCCACAAGGATCTAGACCTTATCAGCAGGGGATGCAAGGGGCATATCAAGCTTATTACAGCCCCAACCAATCGACTCCTATGCCTTCCTAGGGTCCCCCTGCTCATCCGTCATGGTCCATGCCTCCTCCATGGTCTTATCCACCTCAGTACCCCACTCAACCTACTTCTCATTCATATCACTCACATGCCCAGCCACAACCTCAATGGAATGCACCTCAGTCGGGGTGGAGGCCCCAATACAACACTCCTCCTGCCATCTTGCCTCCACCACCAGTTCAACCTCAGCCATTACCTCCTGCTCCTCCAAGGCAACCTCAAATGCCTGCTCAACCGAACCCGAACCCCAACAATAGACAGGCCCAGCAGGTATACACTGGGGAAACCTCATGCCCTACCTATGCTGTGGAGATCCAGGAGATCAATCTTCGATCTGGAAAGACTCTACCAGATCACCAACCTCCTCCCCCAGAGGATGAGGAAGATAAACAGGAAAGTGAACCAAAGGCTATTCCACCCTTTCCTGAAAGACTAACAGCCACCACACAACCCAACCCAGAGGAGGATGAGCTTCTGGGTGAGCTCAAGCAGTTGTGTATAAAAATACCACTTCTCCAAGCCATCAAGGATGTGCCAATATACAACAAACTGGTTAAGGAGAGGTGTTTCAAACACCCAGGCAGACGGAAGAAAGATGCTTCAACTATCAATGTCATAGGACAACTGTCTGACCTTATGTTGGGACAAGTCATCTGCCCAAAGTACCTAGATCCTGGAAGTCCTGTAGTAGATGTCCACATCAATGGCACCATTATACCTCACACCTTGATTGATCTGGGGGCTGCCATTAATGTGATGACCAGGGATACCATGCTTAAACTCAATCTTCAGGGTTCCTTGAGGAAGACCTCGACAGTACTGCAATTAGCAGATCGCTCCACTGTGACTCCCGAAGGGATTGTGGAGGATGTCTTGGTCTCTATTGACTCTCGGGAATACCCTGCAGACTTCCTGGTTCTGCAACCAAAGGCAAAGCTTACTGGATATCCTCTCATTTTGGGAAGGCCTTGGTTAGCTACTGCAGATGCTTACATAAGTTGTCGTGCAGGAAACATGACCATCAAAAATGGTCGCATGTCCAAGCAGCTAGTCCTATACCCTCCTGCCCAACCCTCCTTAGAGCATGACTTACCACTCTGGTTGGAAGAAGTAGAGGAAGACGAGGTGTACTCAGCACCTCTGTGCACCTTAGATACCACTAGAAGAGACCCCCCAACCAAGGATGACTTGATCGAGACCTTGATCCAGAATCCACCTTCCAGTGCACTACCCTTAGAGAAATTGGTGGAGGATGCCCAAGCTAGCACTTTAGTGGATCTTTGTACAACCAACCCTGTTACTCCCAGAGTCAAGAATGTGGAGTTCGGCCCTGAGAAAGCATTGAAGATCAGCTCCTCCCTATCTCCTTCCCAAGAAAAGGAGCTGTGTAGTCTGTTGGCCAACCACCTAGATGCTTTTGCTTGGAGCTATAAGGAAATGAAAGGAGTCCATCCTTCGGTCTGTACCCATCATATATACATCAAAGAGGATTGTAAACCGGTTAGGCAACCTCAGAGGAGAATGAATCCAGCCCTTAAGGACATTGTCAAGGAAGAATTGCAAAAACTGTTGGATGCCGGGTTCATCTACCCCATCTCAGATAGTGAATGGGTGTCCCCTCTAGTGTTGGTTCCCAAGAAAAATGGGAAATGGAGAATCTGTGTGGACTACCGAGAACTGAACAAAGCTACCAAGAAAGACCATTTCCCTCTACCTTTCATAGATCAAGTGTTGGATGGACTGGCAGGAAAGAAGTACTTCTCTTTCCTGGATGGGTTTAGCGGGTACAACCAAATCCAAATCAGCCCAGAAGACCAAGATAAGACCACCTTCACTTGTCCTTGGGGTACCTTTGCCTACCGAGTCTTTCCCTTTGGGCTATGCAATGCTCCTGCTACCTTCCAGAGAGCTGTCTTGAGCGTCTTCTCGGAGCTGGTCCATGATGCAGTAGAAATCTATATGGATGACTCTACTCCTTATGGGGCCAACTTCCAGGAAGCATTGTCCAACCTGGGAAAAGTCCTAACCAAATGCACCGAGATGAACTTGTCCCTTAGTCCTGAAAAATGTGAATTCCTAATGACTGAAGGGACCGTTCTAGGCCATACCATTTCTTGCCAAGGGTTGCAGGTGGATCCTAACAAAATTGCTCTCATCAAGAGGGTTCCACCTCCTCAAAAGGTAAGGGATGTCCGGATTTTCTTGGGATTAGCAGGATACTACCGGAGATTCATTAAAGATTTCAGCAAGCTAGCCTCGCCATTGTTTGGTCTGTTGGCAAAAGATGTGGAGTTTAAATGGACTGACGATTGTCAGAGGGCTTTAAATGAATTGAAGGACAAGTTGGTGTCAGCCCCAATCCTGAGATGTCCAAACTGGGCCCTACCTTTCCACATTCACACTGATGCCTCGAACAAAGCCATAGGTGCAGCTTTAGGACAAGTTGAGCAAAAACTTCCATATGCCATTTACTTTGTTAGCAAAAACTTGTCCAAAGCTGAGCTGAATTACACTGTAATCGAGAAAGAATTCTTGGCTGTGGTCCATGCACTGAACAAGTTCTGACATTATATTACTGGTTATCAGACCTTTGTACATACTGACCATGCTGCAATTAGATATTTAATGAATAAACCAGATGTGAATGCTCGTATTATTAGATGGTTACTTTTATTGCAGCAGTTTGATTTGACCATTGTTGACAAACCAGGTAGAGAAAATGTTGTTGCTGACTTTTTATCTAGATTGGATTTGTCTGCAGATGAGGATGGAACAGTGGATGACCAGATGCCCGATGAACATATGTTTGCTATTTCAGTACTCTCTCCATGGTTTGCTGATATAGAAAACTATCTTGTTTCAGCACAGTTCCCTCTGCACCTATCTTCCAGAGAGAAGAGCAGAATCATCAGAAAAAGTGCCTCATTTACTTGGATCGGGGGCAATCTGTTCAAGCTTGGCCCCGATCAGATCTTAAGGCGTTGTGTAAGGGAGAAGGAAGTCTTTGATATCCTCCTCACTTGTCATGATGGGCCTTGTGGAGGACATTTTGCAGCAAAGAGAACTGCCTTCAAAATCCTGCAGGCAGGCTACTATTGGCCCACACTTCATCAAGATGTCAGAAGATATGTCAGTCAGTGTGACCAATGCCAAAGAATGGGGAAACCGACCCAAAGGGATGAGATGCCTCTCCAACCTCAAGTGACTCTTGAGCCATTTGAGAAGTGGGGCATGGACTTTGTGGGCCCAATCAACCCCTCTTTGAGGCAAAGGTCTTACATCATTGTGTGTACTGACTATTTGACAAAGTGGGCAGAGACCAAAGCAATCAAAGCAGGAAAAGAAGAAAAGGTGGCCGAGTTCCTAAGAGAAAACATCTTCTATAAGTTTGGCTATCCAAGAGAGCTGGTCACCGATCAAGGGAGCCAGTTCACCTCCAACCTGGTTGAAGATCTACTAGCTCATCACAAGATCAAGCATAGGACTTCCACCCCTTATCACCCTCAAGCAAATGGGCAGGTGGAAGTCACCAATAGAGCATTAGAAGGGATCTTGACTAAGGTGGTGAGCAGCAGTAGAAAGGACTGGGCAGATCGCCTGGTTGAAGCCACATGGGCTTACAACACCACTTGGAAGACCACCACCGGTTTCACACCGTATGAGCTGGTCTATGGGAAGAAAGCTTTGTTGTCCATTGAGTTTGCATACAACACTTTGAGGATGGCAGCTCAGCTGGACCTAGATCTCAGCCATGCACAACAAGAAAGGCTATTGCAGCTGAATGGCCTGGATGAGCACCGAATGCAGGCCCTCCTTCACTCAGAAGTGGTTCAACTTCAGAGAAAGGTGTGGCATGACCAACATCTCCATGACAAGAAATTTCAGCCGGGAGATTGGGCTTTGTTGTATGACTCCAGATACAAAGATTTCAAGGGGAAGCTGAGAACCAGATGGCTAGGACCATATGCAGTGGAAAAATGCCATGACAATGGATCTGTCCTTATTCGAACCATTGATGAGGAAGCCATTCCCATGCTCGTCAATGGGCATCGATTGAAGATCTACAGGAGACCTCTCTCAAGACAAGAGTTCATCAAAACTATGGAGAAATCTGTATTGGTCATAGAGAAGGGTTCTGCCTCTGCTTTTGGCATACCCTGAAGGATATAAAATAAAAATAAAAAAATAATAATAATAATAATAAAGATCCTTGGGTGAAAACCTCTCTGAGGCGCCCAAGGCAGGTGGTAGGGGTGAAAGCCTCATTGAGGCGCCCCTATTGTCTTTCAAAAAAACAAAAAAAAAAGGAAAAGGTTTGAAAAAGATCCTTGAGTGAAAACCTCTCTGAGGCGCTCAGGGCAGATGGCACGAGTGAAAACCTCTTTGAGGCGCCCCTGTTATCTTTCAAAAAAAAAAAAAAAGAGAAAAGAGAGAAAAAAAAAAAGAAAAAAACAATAAGCAAAATATGGTAAAATTGCATGCAGGTTGCAGATGTTCTATGGAGGAGAGGAAGCCCTTCAACTCAAAGCCAAGGGTCTTTATCATGCTGTCAAGGGACCTCACCGGCACCTCCTCCAAAGATACCCATGTTTTTTCAAGGTATGTGCAATTTTATCATGGTTTGAATCTTCTACAGGAAGATGCAGTCTTTCTACAGGAAGACGCGGATTTTCTACAGGAAAGTGCAGACTTTCTACAGGAAGCCCGAACTTTCTACAGGAAGCTCTGTGTTCTACAGGAAACTTCCTGTAGAAGTTTGGGATGGCCCAGGATTCATTTTAAAAGGAGATCTAGCGACTACGGATTGGTTTGGACGCATGCAAGCCTCTGTTGGCACCCTTGCACATTGCTGTTACCTTGCTCCACCATCCTTGTCGACATGCAACAAAGTTCCCTGCACCAACAAAGCAGATCGATGAGTTCTCACCGGAAAATCCATTTTCAAAGATAAACAAGTGCTGAGATCTCATATCACAGGCATCAGAAGCTCCAGGAGCGTGATCGAAAGGCCAGATCCTCCGTCGTGCAGCATGCACCCAAGGAGGAAGAACTGTTACGAGACACCCCGCGGGAATCCTGTAACAGTTAAACCTGCTAGAGTGGATACCATTCACAGCACCGCCATCTGCAATGAAACGCGGGCGCATGCAACCAAAGCATCCACTCCATCGTCGGCAGCCTGTAACCATGAGCCTCTGGGTCTGTGTAAGTTCGCATGCAGCAGGTAGATCCACTCACCATCGTCCAAAAACTGGAAAAATCGCGTGCAGCCACGCAGGTAAGTGTCTCGACCCTTCCTTCCATCAAATCGCATGAATTTTACTTTGAATTGTTTGCACAGCGTAAAAGTGAATGGTTGAGTGGCCGTATGGCCAGTTGACTGGCCACGTCGGCTAGTTATGGTATAGTTGGATGTTTGGGTGGCGGCCACGATAAAGAGAATGAGCAGCACGCACGTGAGAACACTCCCGTCGGAAGCAATGAGTTTAACAGAAAGAGGCAGCGGCAGATCTGTGGGAATGGATGCGGCAGCAAGTGAATACGTAGGCGAATGATGGATGACGTCGCCCAACGGTCCGGTGGGGACAACTCACCCCCCGCGCCACGGATTGCGCCGATTCAAAATCTAATTGGCTAGATTGTGCGCATGCATTTATCAACCACCACTTCAAACTCGAGTGGCTATTTTGATCTCCTCTGCACTTTGATACGCCGAGCTTTTGGCTACCAGAACGCCGGTGAAGCACACCTCGAGCGCATGCCAACTACAGTCCTCCCCGAAATTTGCGCACTGCTCCTACAGGAACACAGTTTCTACAGGAACGCAGTCTCTACAGGAACGCAGTCTTCTACAGGGAAGCGGGTGCCTCACGTAAAAAGGCGGCCAATTAAAGAGGTAACCCTGAACTCTTCATGCAACTGGTTAGTAAGAGTGGCAAGATCATCGTCCACAGTCTGGTCATAAAGATATCGGTGAAATTGTTGTTTGTTGTGCCGATACTGTCGTTCTACAAGATGTCAGTGTAATCAGACTGTGTTGAATTTTGTGGATTATGTGCATGCTCTATCTCAATAGACCAAATCTCTTTCGCATTTGCCACCTTTAGTTAAAACAACCGTGTTCATCATGCCAGGTGGGTTTATAAGACGGGAACCCACTGATTCAACCAAATTAAGGGAAAACCAGGAAGTACTAGAGCTCTTCACACGAGCACAATGGATGTCTTTTTGTGATAAGCTGCAGGGTTACGATGATGAAGTGGCCGAAGAATTCTTGCAGGCTCTGAGGCCGAAATCCCAGACACTGGCCACAGTGAACTTCAGAGGTCTAAGCCTCAAGCTCACCCCGCAACATATCAGTCGGATCACAGAACTTCCTATGGGTTTACCGTAGGATAAGGAAGAAAGAAAGCTGAGCCAGCAGGCAAAGAAAGAATTCTTTCCACCTGAGGAGGAATTCTCGGAGGAAAAAAATGGGGTGCGAAGAACGAGTCTGTTGCCACCATGGAATGAATTCAGTTTGCAAATCATGAAATATATCACTTGTGAAGGCCGTTTTAGCATCGTGTATGCATATCACTTTCGGTTGCTCACTGAATTGAGGCACCGGATTGATCTTCCTGTAGAACAAAAACTGAGCATCCCTTATTTCCTATTGCAGTCTCTAATGCAGTGTGCCACAAAGCTAAAAGAGGGCATACCAGATCAGATAGCCCACCATGGGTTGATCAAGCTTCTTGTGGAGGATGCGCTGCATTCGTATAAGGTTCCCATCTCATGGGAATCCTTCCGGAATTTGACAAAAGATGGAGACATTAAAATGTTGATCGAAGAAACGGGTTCCTCCAGCAGTGAGGAACAAGAAGTAGTGGCCGAGGGACAGAGAGAAAAAGGTCAGAAGACCCCGACCACAGTGCAAAAGAAAGAACAAAGGAAGAAGCATGAGGAAAAGGAGGACAAAGAAAAAGGTGGCACACCTATCTTGTCAGCAAGAGAAAAGAGGCTGAAGAGCAGAATGGACAAAGCTGAGGTGGTCCACGTCAGCCCAAGTACCTCAACAACACCTGCAACCAAAGCAAAAAGCAAAACTCAGGCAGGTAAGCAAGCAAAGGTGGAGACACCTGTGTCTACAGGAAAGCAGAAACAGGCTTCTACAGGAAGCCCGAAAACAGAGACAAAGGCTTCTACAGGAAGCCCGAAATTGCAGAAACAGGCTTCTACAGGAAGCCCCGAAAAGGTGAAACCCAAAGAGAAGAAGGTGGATATTCTGGCACGGGAGGCAGCAGCTGTATTAGCTGGCCTCAGCACGCCACCTAAGCCAAAAGAAAAGAGGAAGAGGGAGACCCCTCTATACTTTAAAGCTCGAAGAAGTGTTAGGATAAAGACGGGCAAGCCACAGCCTCAATCCAGCAGCCCGATTGTCATCAAAGATACACCTGCTTCTCCCAAAGAAAAGTCACCCTCCAGGATCACAGTCACCTACGAGAAGGGGAGTCCAAAGAAAAATACGTGGCAAGAAAGGTTAGACCTGTTAACTGAAAAAACTTGGCTACAGGAAGCTGAAAATGTTCTACAGGATACTCTGGCCCGGCTACAGGAAACGGAAAAGAGGGAAGGAGAAGGACCCTCATCACCACCAAGGGAGGGTGAGGTAGAACCGCCTGAAGAGATAGAAAGAGAACATATACCAGAACCTAGCCCTTCGCCTAATCTGAGTTCATACTACGCCTTTTTAGAGGCGGGCAAAATCATACCGCAGAAATTTATTGTGCCTCTATTTTTTGCACTAGAGGAAGAAAGAGTCCGTTCCCACACATGGATGTAGATCGCCAAATCAAAGGGTGTGGCGGACATAGGCCCTTTACAAGAGCAACTCAAGGAGGTCAGGAGTGAATTCACCATGGCTAAACATGTGGCTAATTGCCAACGTGTGCTTCTACAGGAAGAAAATCAGAAGCTGAGATTACAGCTACAAGAACTAAGGGCAGGGGCAGGAACATCCTCCAAGGACATCACAAAAGAACAAAAAAGCAAAAAGGAGCTGACCACCAGTCTTGAAGAGCCAATGACACTTCTACAGGAAGCAGAACAGCAAACAAAAATTGAAGTGCAAGCCCTAAAAGAACGGCTGCAACAAAAGGAAGCACAATTGGCCTGCATGGCCAGTTGGGCCATGGAAGCAATTCAGTGCAGACCACCTGCAAAATCCTATGGATTGTTCTTAAAAGATCAATCGCTGCAGTTCCAAATAAACACCTTGGCACAAAGAGGTATTTCACATATCCACAACCCACAACAATTTTCTGAATTGTGCAGTACTAGTTCATCAGAAGACAAAGCCAAATTATCAGAGTTTTACCTCCACAATTTGGCTTTGCCTAATGAAGTCTCCTGGGATCCCAATATTGCCTTGGGTGATATGCAATTGATGGTGTTCGCCTCATGGTTAAACCATGAGGATCAAAGAGCAGCTGAAGCAAAATCGGTCATGAACCGAGAAGTGAGCGAGCCATTGTTCATTCGACCAGAACTAGAGGATCCGGTGGCACTCATCTCAGCCCACTAACAGTTGGCTACGGATCCCACAGCTTCCTTGAGATTTATGGACCAACAGGCCCAAGCCATAGCTCACTTTGAAGACATGGAAAGGTTGTTGGGAGAAAGTGCTGCCCAAGCATGTGCACGCAGATGGAATACCCTAGCACACAGCTTGAAAATCCGAGAGTACCATACCCCCATTCGGATGAGGGAAGCTTTGGCGAGGGTTGACCTTTACAAGAAATCCATGCAAAGCCTCCAGGCCAGCTGGATTGGCCTTAAACTCAGCCCACCACTACTGCTAGGATTGACTGAAGGCAATACAGAGGAGGATGACAGTCAACAATGGGAAGAGGTGAACAGGAAAGCAGGGTTTCGTATCCACAGAGAGGACACTACCACAGAGCCTTGGGATGCAAGGGAAGCAGTGAAAGCAATGAAGGATGAGGATTTGGACTAAGTTGCTCAAGGATGAGGAAATAGTTTAGCTGGGGGGTGATGATGAGCCCCAATTTTTGGTACAATTTGGGCTCATTTGGCCTACTTGCTTTGCTCAAACCATTCATCTTTTATTTCTTATGCATTCATTTCTTGGTTTATTCGTGTTGTTTGTAGGAAGAAGGGTAGGCATTCTATCTACGTGACTAATACATGATGATTTCAGGTTTTTGGCATTAAAAGGGAGCAAAGACCACGAGAAAGGAGACAAGGAGATAGTAAGGTGGCACTACTGGTTTTTAGGATAGGATGTCCACAGTCTTGGGGACCTTCCTCGTGATTCCCACCATAGCTCCGAGCTCCAACCAGTCTCCCCACCGAGCTTAGAGGCAGCCAACCATTCTACAGGAACAACAGTTACAACTGTTCTACAGGATCATCAGTTTAACCTTCAGTTGGACAGCCGAGCTCCACAAATCAAGGAAACCTGTTGGATTATCGTTTTGCATAAATACTGAGGCCGTAGCCTTTGATAGAAGCTTTTTGAACTTTTGCATTACTCTTGTAATTTCGAAGTACGAGCTACAGCTCGGTGTTGGTTCTTTTTGTAAGCCAGTTTTGGCATGACATCAGATTTTTGGTTACGAATAAAGGCAGGCAGATTTTGATTTCGTTCTGAGTTTCTAAGGGAGCTATAGCTCTCAGGTTAGGGCCCAACCTGAGAGCAATAGACCTCCTCTGTGTGGTAATGTTATTTGCCTTTCGTTCCAGCACTTCGTTTCTTTACTTTGACATGCAATTCGAATTTACAGTCTGCTGATTTAGTTTTTATGAGATTGAATAGGATTAGTTTATGGTGAATTTGCTTCCAGTTGCTTAGGTTAGAAGAGGATAGTTATAATTCATTGGAGCTCCAGAAAAAGGTTGTTAGAGATCACTGCCATCTCTGCTTAGGGATTGGGGTGCAGTCCATATCAACCACCAAAACGAAACGCAGTTCTTTTCACGTCCATGCAAGCTGCAACAGTTACTTTAGTCGTAGATCCATCCATGCACTTTGGTCTTGATCATTACTTCTTCATTCCACTTCCATGCACGAGTTCCTTTCACAAATTGCACTGCTGTTCATTGGTTCAAAATAGCACAGTTAACATAGGTTAAAGAGTTCTCGTTTTTGGTGACATTCATAGACAATTTGTTTCATCTACACTGCTCCACACCATTCCATTACCTTCCTCTTCTTTTCAACCACACCTGAAGCCACTCAACCGACCTCTGTTCAGCTCGTTTACCTTCCAGCTCTTCCATTACTCACGTAGCTCCATTTACTTAACCTTTCGTTGATCCCATCCTTCCAGCCATCAACCCACTGCATGCACTCTTTCTCCATCTGACTTCTCTGCTCCTGAGCCATCACCAGTTCCATCTCCATCTCACCTATCCTCCCACACCACTCCATCACTTCACCATCTCCCAAAACTCCCACGGTCGAACATCCTATAGAATTTCACAGACTTCCTGTAGAACCCCTGAGTTTCCTGTAGGATCCCCTCCAGACTTCCTGTAGAAGCCTGCAAACTCGGTTGCTGAGCATCCGAACGTGGTAGACTTCTGTGGACTGATGCTAGAGACCCTCTGGGACCTGTCCTAGCCATCCTGACCTTGCCCATGCTTTCCTTCCATTTGAACTGCTCCTGCACAGTCAAACCCTAATCAAAAGCATCATCACAATAAATCCAACCACTTAATGAAAAAATACAAAAACATGTCTTTTCAGATGCAAGTATCTTAGATGCATGTATTTCAGCTCACTGCAAGTAATGGCATCATTGGTAGAAGTTTCATTCACAGTTTTTCATTGTAAGGGCCTAACTAGTCAAATTAGGGTTTACTAGGGTTTTCATGCTTTGTTGGCTTTCAGTTCACTTTTGCAAAGTAGATCAATTTCCTTTGAGATAGCCTTCGTCCATCATTTAGAAAGCTTCTTCTGAGAGCATATAGAAGTTGGCTTGAGCCCTAGCGGACTTGTGCCAGCTGACCAAGTGACAGCTGCGACAAGAGCTAGTACTTGTGCATACAGCACCGTCGCTTCCAAGTTTGTACGAACTACCGGGTTGATAAAATTAGAGATAGGAAGCCCCAGGAGTTGTAGCATTATTGCTACAATACTGGAGCCCACCACTATCGCAAGGTATTCTTCCATACGAAAGATTCTTTCTCTCTCAGCGCAAATGGGGTGGCACATTCATCAGATGGATGTGAAGACTACGTTCCTCAATGGAGTCATTGAGGAGGAGGTGTACATAGAGTAGCTTGAAGGTTTCGAGATCTTCAGCAGCGAGTCGCATGTGTGCAGGCTCAAAAGAGCACTGCATGGGTTGAAGCAAGCCCCACGTGCTTGACACATGGATAGACAGTTATTTCACCGGACTTGGATTCTCCAAGAGTGAGGCGGATCCTAACCTATACCAGATTGTGGTGGAGGTTAAGTTGCTTATCATTGTACTTTATGTAGATGATTTGATTCTAACAGGTGATGAGCTGCTGATACTTTCATGCAAGGATGATCTTGCTAAGGAGTTTGAGATGAAGGACTTGTGCCTCCTTCATTATTTCTTGGGATTGGAAATTTGGTAGCGTAGTGATGGACTATTTGTTTCTGAGGGTAAGTATGCTTGGGAGATACTGGAGATGTTCAACATGCATGGCTGCAAACCTGTTGATACTCCTCTTCCTGGACGTTGGAGGAAGGAGGACGCTACTTCAGCAGAAGTAGTGGATGCCACTGTTTATCGACAGTTGGTGGGGTCGCTTATGTATCTGGTCAATACACGACCCAATATATGGTATGCTGTTAACTAGCTTTCACAAGCTATGGTTAAGCCAATCAAGCTCTTCTGGAAGGCAGGCAAGCATGTATTGCGTTATCTCAGAGGCACATATGGATATGGATTGTGGTATAGACAGGAGGATGAGGTGAAGATATGTGGCTTCACAGATGCAGATTGGGTAGGGATACCAATAGACAGAAAGAGCAGATCTGGAGGGGTCTTCAGTATCGGGTCGACAACAGTTTCTTGGTATAGTAGTAAGCAGAGATCCGTGGCACTCAGTTCAACAGAGGTAGAGTATATGGCAGCATGTTTGGCTACATGTGAGGCTATATGGATGAGGAAGATCCTAGTTAGGTTGTTCGGTTCATGTTTGGAGCATACAATGATTTATTTTGATAACCGGAGTTGCATTAAACTCTCATCTAATCCAGTATTTCATGATAGATCTAAGCACATTGACATCAGGTACCATCATATCAGAGATTGTGTGCAGTGGAGAATCATGTTACTTTCATACATTCCAACGGAGGATCAAGATGCCGATATCTTGACAAAGGTTCTCACCAGGAGAAAATTTGAATACCACCGAGGCAGGATAGGGGTTGCTGATAAACCATATCTCATTGAGACGGAGTGTTGAGAATGCAACAAGATGATGGAGCTTAGTGGAAAGAAGTCGCCTTCACTAAGTGGGCCTGCAGGCTATTTCTGGCGCAAAGTCTATTTTTACACATATGGATCATGGTCTATGAGTTGTAGGATGCTATTTGTAGATGATTGGTCATGTTGGTAAAACTAGATGGACTTCTACTTTTAGACATATGGGCGGATTCTATTTTTAGACTGTGAGGCTAAAAATAGAACAGTCGAATATTATTAGCTCATAATAATATTTGGACTATAAACATTATCTTATCCTCTTGGAGCACTTCTGTTTGAGCTACAGATGTGGCACATGTAGCTGTCAGAAGGAAATACGCTTTTCTTGTGGGTCAGTTGAACTATTGCATGATGGACTTCAGTTAGAACTCAGGCAGTTGAGTTTGGTGGAGTTGATTGAGGAGTTGATGGAGATGTGTTCAGTTTGACTTGGTTGAACCAGTTGTATTTAGTTTAACTGGAAATACACTAGTGATGAGTGATGTGAATTAATTGTTAATTAATTCACTAATTATTAACTCATAAAGCAACTAAAGAATACATCAGTTAACTCAGTGCATGGACAGTTCAGTGGAGACAGGTGTTAGAGGTTGAGATTGCTATCAGTCATGAATATAGTTGTGCATGAGATCTTGCACAATCAATGGATTGAGTAATGCCAATGAGTATTGCATGGTTCAGCCAAGGAAATATGAGTTTGGATCAGCCATATTCATCTATTCTCATGCAAGATTGCGGAGTGGAGGCAGGCAGACAGTGGAGGAGATTTGAACCTGTGATTGATTAAGATCTGAGCTAGTTTTGTGTGTAACAGGTGGAGACAGTACTGAGTACTTGTGAGGAGTATTGTACTATGTATTGTTACATGTTCTCAATCATTATAATATACAGATAGTGTGGGGTTTTTAGTTGTATGCTTTCCCCGGGTTACATACTATGTTAATGCGTGCATGCGATTGATATTTTATTGTTTTTAATTCCGCAAAATTGATGATCAACGTAGAGGAGGTTATGTATTACGCATGTATTCTACAATAATGTATAATTAGGATAATCTTTGTGAATAAGTGTCATATTATTCAAAATTTCTACATTTTCTAGTGCTATCAATTATTCAAACATCGATGCATTGTGTTATTTAGCGCACTGTGTTTTTTTGTTTTATAAAAATAATTTTTCAACAGTGCAACATGTTCTATGTGTCATAAGTGCTTCTATGGATAGTAAAGCACTGGTGTGTTTGTATATTGTAGGTTCACTATCTAAAAAATATTTAATTAAGCATTTGCCCAACCATCTCCACTACAAACACATTTTTGGCCTATCTTTTATAGGGACTTTCGCAAAAATCTTTGCTAGAAGGTATTTTCCTTGTAGTGTTAGGTTGATTTTCATATTGAGACAATCTTTGTCAAAATATGATGTTGTACCATTCTTGACCATTGTTAACTATGATTGACCATAATTCATTTTCATATTAAGAAAATCATTTGATAAAACCGAAGATAAATACTATAAATGAAGGAATATAAACCATATCATAAATATTAGAAATAATAAAACTAGCATGGTTGACCATTGTTGATTTTCATATTGAGACCATCTTTGTCACATTGCGACATTGGACCCTGGTTGACCAGAATTGATTTTCATATTTACATAAGCTTTATCACAATGTGGCATTGGACAATGGTTGACCATGCTTAGCCATGGTTGATTTTAATATTGAGACACTCTTTGTCACAATGGCACATTAGACCATGGTTGACCATGATTGACCGTGCTTGACGATGGCTGACAATTGTTGGTCATGGTTGATTTTGATATTGAGACGATCTTTGTCATAATATGCTATTGGTTCATGGTGAACCATGATTTTAAGCCCAGGGGATTCATATTAAAACTGAGTACTTATATTAGAAGGCATGAGATTAAGCCTTTCTCCATAAAACTTGGATAATATGCACTGTATTTTTTTCAACTTATGGATACAAGCTTTTGGATTTTTTAATTTTTTTTTTATTTCATATTCTTCATGTGTGAGGAATATTTTTTGTCATATAATGTGACTTCCACGATTGTTATTTCATTAGACAAAAATTATATAATTAAGTAAATTATTAACTATACATTTTTATCAATCCTAATACAATTTAAAAAAAACGATAGTACACATATATAATGAGCCATTCTTATTTAAGTTGTCGAATATTACATGATTCTAATGTCGACTTAAGTTCACTATAACTAAATAATTTATAAATCATAAAAATATACTTAATATTTACAAATAATATAAATTTAATTAATAAAAAAAAATCATTAATCTTTATATGGCAACAAATTTAAATATAGTGAATTTTAATGGAGGCCATATAAATTGAAAGTAGACTGAGTAATCTCAATAGGGATGACAAGTGGAAGATCAACAGTTTTTGGATCCCTGCCATTTCCTCCTAGCCCCCGCCCCCCACATGTCAAGGAGGCACTACTGAACCAACCTTACTTGTATCTCTGCGGCCTCCCTCTCCGCCCATGACGAGATCTCGAGCTACTACTAAGGTTGCTCTCTCCTCAGGTGCCGTTTCTCCACTCTGCTCCTCTATTTCTTTATCTTATACTGAACAACAATTAAATATCTCATTTTCATCCATTTCTTGAATGTCTACATCTCCCCTCACTTGTCCCTTGGACCTGCCTAACACTATTTTCTCTACTACCGCACCTTTTGTAACTAGTCTTTTCACCATCTCTTCTTCGGAACCCTCCACTTCATTTTGACTATCTCATCCATATAACCTTTGTTCTTGGGTATCTCTACCACCTGAGTCATCTGGGATTGGCCTTATCTCCCCTCCTAAATCCACTAAGATCCCTCAGGGGCATCCATCATTGATCTCGAAAGCTATTATCCTTGCTGTGGCAGATGTGGCCCTAGGCAGACAATCCAATATTGACAGGATTCTTAGAGCAAAGAGCACCCTCTTCTGATCTCATGCATGAAGTGGATGTCCTTCAAATGCAGATGGTTGCCTAGCCCCACTAAAAAATTAGCCCTCAAAAGACTTTTGGATTCAAAGCCGACTCACATCATCTTTTTACAAGAAACCCTAGCGAAGGCTAAGCAATTCATCCTGGTTCTAATCTCTATGATGCCAGGTTGGTGTTTTCATGCACTTTATGTCAATGGTTGATCTGGTAGTATTGTACTTGGTATCAATACCCGCTCTATCAACCTCATCTCAACCTACGGGGGTTCTGGATTTATAGGCATGGATATTTACTCTTATCATATGAGTAGGGAATTCCAAATAATCAATGTATATGCATCCTATCTCAAGAAGGTAAGTTTTTGGAATCACTTAATGAATATTTCCCTGACAGATTCCAACAATATTATTATGGGAGGGGATCTCAACTTTATAATTGGTCACGTGGAATCTTCAGGACATAATGCACAGTTGGATCCTTTATCTGATTTATGCAGCAACTTCTTGAGCAACACCATATGATTGATATCCCCATGAATGAGAAGCAACCGACCTGGCACAACAGAAGAATAGGAGAAGTAGATCTGGGACAAAGATTGGATTGATTCCTCATAAAGGAAAACTTTCTTAGCACCCTGTCAAATTATCGTCAATGGGTTGGATCTAGGGGTAACTTTGACCATTCCCCTATCTACTTGGAATTGGAAGGACCTTTTCAAGAACCCAAAGCACCATTTAAATTCAACTCAACTTGGCTCATGGGTCTAGATTATCATAAATTGGTCACTGATTATTGGATAGCTCACCCACCCACTCAAGGTTAGACTATGGCATAAGTTTTTGTCACAATTTCAGTGAACTTAAGAGCCTATCCATACAATGGGGAAAAACCAAGCATGCACGGGATGATCAAGCACTCTGCCTTATTAAGGATAAGATGGCTGATCTAATGGATGAATGGGGCCGATGTTTCTCCTCTGAAGAAGTAAAAATATTCTCACTGATTTAGAGGCTCAAAGATCTAAAATATTTAAGGAATGAGAGGAGACCTAGTGACTTAGGAGGAGAACAATCTGGCTGAAGGCTAGGGATGACAATACTAAATTATTCCATAATTTAGCAAAAGGGAGATGGGCTTGCAATACAACATGGAAGATGCCTACTGAACATGGTCTGTTTGCTCACACCTTTCATCAACTATCTCATCTAGGAACCACTCACTTTCATCAAATTTTCAGGGCTCCAACTGGGGCCTCACTTCCTAAAATTATTCACATTGCTAGACTATTCCCTCATTTTATTGACCATGATGAATAAGAAGACCTCATAAATCCAATGACTATGGGGGACTTGGAAGGTACTATTAAATGGTTCAAAAAGGATAAAATTCCTAGACCAGATGGATGGATGGTTGAATTCTATCTTGCCTTTTTTTAGATTATTGGATTGGACCTTCTTAATGTAGTGGAGGAATGCAAAACCTTGCGTCTTCATTGCCCTCATTCCAAAGTTAGATTCTCCTCAATCTTTCAATGATTTCTAACTCATTTGCCTCTGCAATTGTCTATACAAGATTATTACCAAAATCATTGCCAGTCGTATCAAGCCTATCCTCTCTTCACGTATCTCTTCTATGGAATTTGCCTTCTTGCACAACCGATAAATTCATGAAGCCATTGGTACTTCTTAGGAATCTCTACACTTGAAGCATTTAAAAGGAGCCCTTCTCAAAATTGATCTCTCCAAGGCTTTTTATCAAGTCAGTTGGCTTTATCTAAGAACGCTCCTTACTCATTTAGGTTTCCCTCTCACTTTCATCCAATGGATCGTGTGCTACATTTCCTCTATCTCCTTTGGCGTTCTTATCAATGGTTCTGCCTCCAATTTCTTCCATGCTGAGAGGGGTCTTAAACAAGGGTTTGAGTTTCTCCTCTTCTATTTCGACTTGTTATGAAAGGACTAACCATATTGATTTTGCATGAAAAAAGAGAAGGTCGCATAGAGGGACTCAAGATCACAGACCAGTGTACAGTCTCACATCTCCTATTCGTAGATGATGTTCTTATCTTCCTAAATGGTGGCATGTGGGACCTCTTCACTTTCTATGATATCATGCTACTTTTCAGTGCTGCCACTGGGATTTAAATTAACAGGCTGAAGTCATCCATTATATTCTTTACATGTTCTCCACAAGAAACTTGATATGCATATCAAAAGTTTCCTTTTCAAAGTCACCTATTGCAAGATGGCCTTAAATACCTAGGGTTCGATATGAAATCCCATGGGTACAAAATAGCGGACTAGATCTGGCTGGTGGCTAAGATGGAAAGAAGAATTCTAAACTAGAATCACAGATTCTTATCCAAAGCAGGGAGATTGGTACTTATTAAATCTGTATTGGAAGCTACATCAGTTTACTCGATGTACTTGGCATGGATTCCACAAGGTATACCTTCTAGAATCCGAAGAATCTACTACAAATTCCTCTGGAATGGACACAAGGAGGGGAGGTGATTTGCCTAGGTGATATGGAGTTGTATTGCATTGCCTAAGAAATGGGGAGGATGGGGCCTAAAAGATCTTCCAGCGTTTGCACATGCTCTAGCTGCCAAAATGGGATGGCTCATTCTTAATTCCCGAAGTCTGTGGTCAGAGGTGCTATTATATAAATACATTTGGCTGCTACACATTATGGAATGGATACGACTCCCTAATTGGCACAGACAAACAATTTTGATTATTTGGCGAGATGTACTACACACTCTTCCTACCATCACGAACGACCTCACTTGGCGCATTAAAGTAGGCACTCAAGTTCGCATTGGCATAGACCCATGGACTGACTGTCATAATATGTATCACCTTCCAGCTGATCTCATAGAATTCCTTAAAGATAGGGGCATCACCATGATTTCACACACTGCAGAGTTGGAGAAGTCCACTATTTATATGTAGGCTTGGAAATCAATAGCCTATCTTGGTATCCCTAACCAATGGCTACAGGAAAGGGAGGGATACATCATTTCAGTAATCGAATCACATGTCCGCATATCAAATTATGAAGACGAGCTCATCTAGGCACTTGTAGCTCAAGGAGGATACTCTCCCAAGGAAGGATACCCCAGCATTCACGCTGCACACAAGCCACCTGTTTGGGAAGGGTGTTGGAGATCTCCTTGGAAACTTAAGGCACCCCCACAAACCCGACTATTTATGGGGAATGTTATTATGAATAAAACCCCCATTGGTGTAAACCCGATGAAACGATCCCACTATGGCCCGACCTAGCATCTCATTTTCCAACAGGCGGTGGAATCAAATGGGCACCTCTTCCTTTTTTTTCCATCTATTAGTCACATCTGGGAACAAGTCCTCTCCATTTTGGCAATCACACAATATTGGATTGGGAATAATATCTTAGACACATGGAACCAATGGTGGGTTGGTTCCACAAATATGAAAAATCAAAATCTCCCATTGATTATTTGCTGGTCTATTTGGTTAAGCAGAAACTGTATCATCTTTAGGAACAAGGAAATTTGGTGGCCATTAGTCATTGCACAAACTATTAATGCTTTTCATGAGGTACCTGATGATGAGCATCCACCACCTACTTGTACAATGATACCAGAAGCCATCAATCATAATCAACCTTGGGCCTATTTTAACGGATCTGCCCAAGAACAGGGATGTGGGGGGCGGGGGATATTTTATTTCACCTATGAGACATCCATTTTTTTCGCATCCGTATGGGTTTGTGTGCTAATACTAATAACTTTGGTGAACTCATCTCGCTGAGACGTCTATTACTTTTTGCCTTGGCACATGATCTTTGGGGATTCCAAAGTCATCATAAATTGGTTCAATAACACATTTGCATATAATGTGCATTCACTCAAAAACATTTTGGATGATGCCATGCATTAAAAATAACAATTTGAACATATTTCTTGTCAACGCATTTACAGGGAGCGCAATCAGGGTGCAAATCAACTATCCAAGGAGGCCTCGAACCAGCGCATAGATCTATGGTTAATTCAAGAACAGAGGGAGGCAGAGCATTTTCAGTATTACCATAGGCCTTACATCAATAAGCTATAACAGAGGGTCGATAGGCCCTAATTTCTGAGTTTATGTTTTAAAGTCAACTATCTATGCTTTATATATTTTTGTATTTTTGTATAAATATTGTTGAAGGCTATGGCGACAACATATCAGAGGCATATACAACATGTTATTTTCAAATTAATAGAGAATTACGATTTTTCCAGGAATTAAAAAAAAAAACAAAAAACAAAAAAAACTCATATGAATATTATTCATATAAAAATAAATCCCTAAACAAACCATACAAATATTCTCAAAAATAACAATTATATAAATATTTTATTGTGTAATATCAAATTTTATATTCCTCTCATTACATTTTGAAGTTCAAATTATATTATTTTCACGTGATAGTGTATTAAAATGTTCCTTATAATTAATTAATTTAATTATCCATTATTTTCACGTGATAGTATATTAAAAAATTCCTTTAATTAATCTATTTAATTATACATTACTTGTAGTTAATTGTTTAATCATAAATTGTTTATGAATATTTCTAAATGAAAAATATAATAATCATTTTTTTATTGGCTCAAAATTAAAAAATTATATATATATATATATACACGCACGCAACGTGAATGATTAGACAGCTGGGGCAGATGGCTTTAGCTCCCCCCAGCCAGGATCGATTCCTGCGGCGGTGTATCTGTGGACCGTGCTTTGGTCATCTGCTGGCTTCGGCCTTATGGACGATTTGTAACGGCTATGCCGTAAATATTCTGAAATTCTGATGGCTTCGGCCATATGCTGCAAAAATCTGCTGGCTTCTGCCATATGTTGTAAAATCTGCTGGCCTCACCATATGTTGATTTTCCCTCTGAAAAAAAAAAAAAAAATATATATATATATATAAGTAAGTTTTGAAAGGGTTTTCAAAGCTCAAATGCTAACGACGACTTACCTTTGTGAAATTTTAATGTGATTTAATGATGCAAGCACATTAACCAGTCCGCTGTTTTGAAAGATCATGACGGAAGGTTGACTGGCTGCTACAAAAATCTGAACCTTTCTATCTTCCTTCAACTTGACGATTGAGAAGCCAATAGTGGCAAGATAAAGTGTGGGTTGTGCAGGTCATCTCCCGTCTGATCACGCTGAGTCAATTCCTCGGTCTAGGCCAGTGGTTTATAGGCATCTAATGTTTGATCACTCCAAGTCCGACTGTCAGCGCCTATGTGTCTTTTTTGTTTGTAGTGGGTAGGAAGAGATACGATGGAGGCCTGGAATTTGAGCTTCACATAACGTTTTTTGTTTCTTTTGGTTGTTTTAAACTACACTACCTAACTTTTCTCCTTCTTGTTTCACCTTGGAGGGTTTACAATCGATCTCGACCTTCTTTCCAACAGTAATCACGTAAAATTCGACCAATTTCTGTTGGTCGTGCTTGGTTAATTAGTTGAATCTTACCCTTTAACAATTCTAAAAAGGTGGATGGTTCGTTTTCTCATCAGGTTTATAGAAAGAAGACGCATACTGAGCAATATTTGCATGCTTCTTCTCATCATTTCCCCGCTCAGAAGTTAGGAGTGCTCAGCACGCTTGCCACCCGTGCCGTTAGGATTTCGGATGAGGAGAGCCTGGAGAAGGAGAAGGCTCACCTCCTTGATGTCTTTGAGAAGAATGGTTACAATAGACGCCTCGGTCATAAAGCCTTCCTCAGGGCCAAGAAGGAGCCTTCTATCCGAAGGAATCCCGATGGTCATGTCTTGGGTGTGAACCTTCCTTACATCGAGGGAACCACGGACAGGATTGCGAGGATTCTGAAGAAGCATGATGTACCTACTACTTTTAGACCTCTCAGTACTATCCGTGGATCCCTCAGATCTGTGAAAGACCCGATCGACCCTAAGGACATGAAGGGCGTCTATATCATTCCTTGTTCCTGTGGAACCCCCTATATTGGTGAGACTGGTCGCTCGATCAATCAGCGGATTAGCGAGCATTCTGCTGACCTAAGACATGGGAGGACCAAGTCCTCGGCCCTCGCTGAGCATGCGGGAAAGACTATGCATCATGTATGTATAGAGGATGCTCAAGTCATTGCCAGGATTGCGCAGTTTCACCACCGCAAGTTTAGAGAGGCCTTGGAGATTGAGAAAAGGCCGATCAATCTTAATAGGGATGATGGCTGGAAGATTAGCAGTTGCTGGGTCCCTGCCTTGTCTTCCTAACCTTTTTTCCCCTTTTTGAGTCGAAAGGTTTTTTCTTCCCCCCTCCTTTTTCTCTCTTTCGGCAGGTTTGTCCTGTTATTATTTGTTGTTTGGGTCCTTTTTTTTTTTTTTTTGCTTTGTTTGAGTTTTGGGCTTAGTAATATTAACTTTTCTCTTTTTAAAATTTTATTTTTTTATTTTTTATGTTCATAGTTAATAATTACCATTAAGATTTAAGGATGGATTGTGATATATCAACCCTAGATGTCGGCATTCTTCTTTTAGTATTAATTTGATTTCCTATAGTCTTAGTTAACCTCTGTAATTTTAACAATTATAGTTCTAATATTGATTTAGTTATTAGTGATGATATTAATAGTCCTGGTGTTAATGACCCTTGATTATGAAGTTATATAATGGAACTAATTTCTAGAAATATCAATTATTAAGAGACATATATTGTTTAATTTTTTTTTTTTTTTTTTTAATATAACTTATCATTTTAATGACTAATTAATTTAATCACTATATATGTTTTGTTCTAAAAAGCATGATATATCTTACCTTAGATAATTATGAATAATTTATCTAGGGTAAAAATAAAATTCGAATAATATTAATAATGGGTTGTCTTACTTATAAGTTATATTTGAGTAATAATAGATTATAGCTTAATTATTATATAGTATGACCATTATTATTATAATATTAATTTTCTTAATATTTAGGATAATATTAATATTAGTATTATTAATCTTAGTATTAATATTAGGATTATTATTATTTTAATATCATTACCCTAGATTAGGGTTTACCTATTGTAACTAATTTCTAGATATATTAACTATTGGTAGATATAGATGATGTAATAATCATATTGACCAAGGCTTTTAAACATTATTTATGACTGATTCTAAAAAACACGATCTATTTTACCATTAGATAATTATCAATAAATTACCTAGGATAAATAAATTCTATTTTTAATAATGGGTTTTCTTTTCTTGTAGGTTATATTGGAATAATAAGGGATAGATTATTTATTATATAATATGACCATTATTATTAAAATATCAATTCTTTTCCTAAAATTAACAATTGAATTTCCTTAAATTACCTTATTTTACTTTCTTCGATAAAAATTTTAACTAACCAATTTAGGGGTTTGACCGGGTCAAAATTAGCCGTTAGGATTTAGCTGTTGGAATCTCTGCACACTCTATTTATTCTCGCTACGCCAGATCAGTTCTTCATCTTGTCCTGACGATGAACCACACTGGTTGGTTCGAAACGCGTCGACGAAATATTGGTTATGTGATTTTGCCGAAGATTTCTATACAATGTTATGGATCACAGAAGTCTAAATTCCTTAATAAATTCTCAGATAATCACTCATGAGGTTTTGGATTGGCAGTAAATGGGTGTGCTGTTAAAGCACTCCTTGCTATAAGTCACCAGTTCAAATCCCCATGAGTACTTAAATTAGTTTTAACTAGAAAAAAACAATTCTCAGATAACCAATATTCCTTTGCATGTGCTGATTTCTTTGCCAATACATCCCACCTCTGTGCGAACAATTCTCTTTCCTTAGGTTTTCCACATTCTCCTTTTTAACTCATCTTCCTTGATATGGCACAGGTCTGTAAATGGCGATCACCATAGGGCATTCTCATGGTGAACCTCTCAACTGATACAAACCAGTCGTACAAGGATGCATGTTATATTTTCAATGAATATCAAGAATCTTTTATATTGAACATCAAGCAGAAATCAATCTGCCTGTAATTAGGTTAATGTATGAATTAATTTACTGCAAGCGTAGAAATTGATTAGTTAACAAAAAGAGAAAAATGAGGATTTACAAAATAAGTTCAGTAGGGACATAGTTATAGAGCTAAGGATTCTGTAATCCATAACAAGTTTGCGAACGATTTTTTGACGAAAATCACATAAGAAACCATTTATCGACACGTTTCGAACCAACAAGTATCTTCTGTTTTCAAAGTTCTTGATGTTTATATGAACAATCTCTTCAATGTTATTATTATAATGTCGAACACCCTAGGTATCGATCTAGTGCTCTTGTTCAATTTCCCTTTTGTCAATTCTATAAACAATTTCTAACAATATTGTTAAAGAATCAGTATATATTCCTGTTCATAGTAATCTCAAATTTTATGTATGCAAATAGTTTATAATTTCTGTTAGAATACCTTTCCTTATGTGTCCCGATGATCCTATAGATATGAATCTAGTCCCGATGATCCTATAGACGTTGCCACATTCCTGACGTTGACGTGCGGAACACTCTGCAACGACCAATTTAACTCTAATTCATTTTTAAATATTTATTGATCGAAGGGTTCATATTCCCTTACGCTGCAACCTTCGATCATTGACTCAGACGAAGAGTATAGCCGAGAGATTACCTCTAAATTCTATACCCACCGTCAATTTATAAAAACTTAACGTCATCCACCCAGGATCGAAATATAAACACCTATATATAAAGGTGGAGTAATCACTTAATTGTCATTTTAAACATCTTTCTTATAATAATTATTAGTTCCTTATACTAAAAATGTTGAATTGTTTATTTTAATAAGATATTTATTTGATTGTGATTTAAAATTATTTATTAGTTTTTTAAATATATACATTAATTAATTATTTTAATTTATAATAATTATATATTTATTAACTTTGTTAATGATATGAACTGATGAACTGAACTTTTTCATCACCCATCACAACATATTATGGACTTTTTAATTATTATTTTGATTATACGGATGTTATTATTAGGATGATCATTTAAGTATTTCTCTGTAGATTTATTAGACTGATGTCGTTCTATTATATATATTTTTGGATTATATTGTAGTTGGTGTAGTCAACCATAGATTTTCTTAAGAATCTACAACATGTAATTTTCAATATATTATATAATGAAAGTTGATTTTTTTAGGAGAAAAAAATATGAGTTATTCTAATGATATATAAGTTTTAAAAGTATTTTTTTCACCATGAAAAAGATTGTTGTTTTTCTCATTCATATTTCAATCAACGAGAACTATTAAATTTTCTATCTTCAAAAACATAGTACTCTAAATCTTATAGATATATTCATATATATTGCATAACTTTTTTTTTGTAAGTTTAGCAGAACTACATCTTCAACATGTCCAATATAAACATCATTACATCACATTATTTTACTGTAATTTTTATAAACTAATCTTTGACTATTACTTCATAAAAATTTGTATTTATAAATTAATATTCTTCGATCAAAATTGTCAATTACTAAAATTACTAAAATATTCAATCAATAAATCTAAAATATTCCTCTATCTATGATATTTTGATCGTGAAATTCTTTAAAATGCAATATTCCAACATTATGACCAAGTTCGTGGGAGACTTTTCATCTTAATTAAATTAACAACAAATGTGAGAAAATGAGACATATTGAATTTATGAGAGATTTTTCAGCGAAAATCACATCGAGACCCAGCTTAGCATGTGAAATAGTTTGAGGAGAGCCTCCAAAGGTTAACTTGACTAATGGCTATTTTGACTTTGGATGAGGGTCATAAACTCTTTTATAATTTAATGGAAATTAGTTATATGAAGTGACCAATCCCTTAAAATAAAAACTATATAAATATATAAAATAATTTTAATTGGTGTGAGTTAGTTAAAAAGGTATTATTTAATAATTAAAATTTATAAGTTATTTAGTATTCAAATGGAAATTAGTTATATAAAGGTTTATAATATGTATAAATTATATGTATATATAAATATATAAAGTAATATTAATAGGTTGTTAAGGTAAAAGTTAGCTAGAATTAATAAATACATTATAATATTAAATTAACTTAAATATCTAAATGTTAAAAAAAAAATTCTTATATTATTAAACCTCGTATAAAAAAATATATCAATAAAATAATGAAATTACTTGTATGTCTGATTTTCCACTACTCAATCAATATGGATAAAAACTAGGCTGAGTTAAATGTATTATGTATATCTACATGATAATTCAATGAATGATTTAACTATTTCATAGTTAATTATCTCTTTACAAAAAAAATCAGAAGGGAGAGTAGTAAGATAATATTGTCTTGAGTATTATTTTTATAATAATGATTGGTTTGTTAGCTTGTTATCTAGTCAGTTTTATAATAATTATTGGTTTATTAACTTTATATCTTGTTATTTAGAAGGTTAATGTAATAATGATTGCTTCTATTTAAAGGATGTTAAGGCTAGGTAGTCAACTAATTATTATTTTTAATATTATTTCTACATAAATTATTGGTTTACTATCTTGTCATTTATCATTTAAATCAAAGTCACTGTATTTAAAAAATAAGAAGGGTAAGTAGTCAATTAATTATTATTTTTTATATTATTTCTATATAAATTATTGGTTTATTATCTTATCGTTTTATCATTTAGATGGTACTGATGATAGTGACTAATTCAATAGGAAAGCAAAGTAATAAACTAATTACTATCTTAAAACATATTTTTTTAATATAATAATCATTTGTTTACTACCTTGGCATCGAGAGTAATCACCTCACTATTGTCGTACCATACAAATATTTCTATGCGAAAACCTGAGTTTCGCCGAGTGATGATCATCAGTTAATTTTGATTTACATGTTCTTGTGCCTGTCCAATGGGATTCTTATATTGATTTGGATATGGTAGTCCTGCCCCTGGGAAATTCATTTTGATTAGACCCAAAGGGATCATGTCAAGTACCATGATATAGATGTAAAAATGTGTGCAGGGTAGTTAGTTTGTTTTGAGTGAGTTGGTAATAAGGCCAAATGGATTTTTATACCAGTGACCAGTGTAGAGATGAGGTGTTTAGATGTCCAACAGAATTTTCCTTTCTGTAAGGATATTTTGTCCAAATAGTTAGATATATGTCTGATCATAAGTCTGTTAGTGGAGAGAGGGGGCTCGGAGTAAAGAGACACAAAGCTCAGTCAAAAAGACCTCACTTGGAATTTCTTTGTAAATACTACGCTCTGTAAATACTACGCTCTAAGTAATAATATAATTTTTGTTCAATCAACTATTCTCAATGCTCATTATCTGCTTGAAAATGGTTCTGTGTTTGTGTAAACTAGCCAGTGCCTCTACATTTACATCTAATGGTTAATGAATGTACGGTCCCTGTAATTAGATGAACTCTTAATGACTGCACGTCGCAGGTGTAAGCCCTGGGTATGCACCCTCGATAGAAAGTCTGAAAAAAGCCATGGTACACGTATTGGGCACCTTTAATTTGGATCTACATTTTCACACGACTTTGCACACAACCTTTTCCATTGGATATTGTAAGAGTGTTTTCAGTCGCGTCAATTTTGATGAAAAAAATTCGAGTGTCCTGACATAGTCATCATCTCTTTTTTCACATTGATGCTCATGCGGGGAACGTTGCACGAAGAGTCGTGTTTGTGAGGTCAACGTACACGAATGGATCAATTGGCAGATGGACTTTC
Source organism: Pinus tabuliformis (assembly GCA_031772625.1). Taxonomy (NCBI): domain Eukaryota; kingdom Viridiplantae; phylum Streptophyta; class Pinopsida; order Pinales; family Pinaceae; genus Pinus; species Pinus tabuliformis. The sequence continues at coordinate 1,451,104,281 of CM062820.1, forward strand.
TGTAATTCGAGGAACAATATCCATCAAGCAAATTAGGCACGTAAAATTTCAAAATACATTGTTAAAAGATGAAAGACAAAGACTTTATTCATCGGATTTAACAACTCCCAGGCGAGTAGGCGAGTGGTTCAGCTAGAGACCGTAGTCTTTTACAAAATGATCTACACATTCATCATTAATCACCATGAATAAATAGTTTACAAGCAAAATGACCAGCTCTTATGAGAGGGCTTCACCTCGGGCTTCACTTGGAGACTACGCTCTACACATTCATATTTAATTGCCATGAATTAGAACAACCATCTAAAAACTAGGAACAAATTCCTAATCTAAGTCTCACAGGACTCTGTCTTAAAATACATTTCTCCATTGGCTTTAACACTCACCCTTAATGAGGATTGGATACAGTAATACAACTTGAATTCGAAGCGCTCTGGAGATGCGATCTGAATCGCCCCTTCTCACCATTCTGAAATCCCTTCTTCCCGTAACTTTCAACCTTCAATCCGCGGCGCCCTGACTGAGGGTTCTTCAATGAATGCGCTCCGAGGAGGGGCGGGATCCTCCCCCCCTCCATACATCGGCTCATCCTCTGATAACTCCAGGAAAAAACAAAAAGATCCTCTGCACAAACCAGCAAGCCTTCCAGAAACAGATCAAGGACCAGATCCGGCCACCAATGAAGAAGAAACTGCTGCTACATGCGATGATACGGGCAAAGATAGTGGCGGGAATAAAAAAGCTCCTAAGTCACAACCAAAGGCGACTTCAGCCACATGCATACCAAAAAAGGCCGAAAGAATCAAAGTCGATCTCCCCAGCCAACAAATCAATGGCGAAATTCAATTTATGAGGGACCATGCACTCATCGGCAAGTTCCTCAGATTTTGGCCTACTGAAAAGGCCTTGCATGGCTGGATCGCTTCAAAATGGAAGCCTAAGGGACAAGTCACTTTGCAGCTTGGCCCCAAAGGCTTCTTCACGGCAATCTTTAACTGTCTGGAGGACAAATCACGCATATTTGAAGGAGGCCCGTACTTCTTCAATTCCTCTGGACTGTACCTAAGAGAATGGAAAGAAAGATTCGATCTAGACAAGGAGGACTTCAGTTGGGCTCCTATCTGGATACAAATGTATTCCCTCCCTGCAGAATATTGGAAGGAGGAAACTCTAAGGGACATAGGCAACAGCCTGGGGACCTTCATCAAAGCTTCTGAGGAAACTAAAACTCACAGATATACTTCTTACGCCCAGATTTGTGTCCAAGTGCACCTTACCAAAGCTCTAGCAGACTCGGTAAGTCTTTTCCACGACGACTTTGAGTGGATTCAAACTTTAGATTATGAGCACATTCCTTTTCGTTGCAGAAAGTTCCATGAGCATGGCCATCTCTTCAGGGATTGTCCCCTCAATCCTCAACCCAAACCCCCTGTAAATGATCTTAGCACAGACTCAGAAGGCTTCACCAAAATCCCTAATCGCCGCTGCCATGCAAAGAAATCCACCCCAGCTCCTGATAGCTCCAAAAAGCTAGACTCCCTGAACAGATTTTCGATTCTCACCCCTCTCGATCCTTCTGAGAATCCTCCAGCTTCACCCTTGGCTAACCCTGAACTTCCTTCTCCCTCCCGGATCCCCAATCTTCCTCAGCCATCATCTGACTCAGATCCTTCAAGCCTTCCCATCTCCCCTGCTCACAAGAAATCGGAACCAGAGATTGTAGCGCAATCTTCTTCAATGGATCTGGAAGCGGCTCTAATCCTTAGAACTCAGGACAATACTCTCATGGAAGATCAAAACATGCCCTCAAAAATGGATGAAGATCCAGAGAGTATCAACTTATAAGGTCTAGATATAATCAAGCTGAAGACAGCCTGCAAACAGAAAGAGTACAACACAATCCCTCCATGGGAAATCGAAAGGCTGGAAGGAGTTCTCAGCAAAGTGCAACACAACAAATGCTTAGGAATGCAAGTAGGAAGCCCATGGGATGGAAAGAAAATCCTAAAAGAAACAAAAAAAAGAGGGCGCAAAACGGACCTGTAGAGGACTATCATCCTAGGAGAATTGCTTATGGAATCTGGGAGATTCCCTAAGCTGACAAAGTTCTACAAATCTCAACCCCACAGTTCCTCATGAAGCTTCTTTCCTGGAATGTAAGAGGGTTGAACAGTGCCTCCAAACATAGAATGTTAAAAAATGTGATACAACAAGAAAAACCCACTATAGTTTTTCTTCAAGAAACAAAAAGCAACAGTACCATCTTAGAAAAGATTCTGAGAAAGATCTGGGCAGGCTGCAGCTCAGTCACTGTGGATGCCTCGGGCGCCTCGAGGGGACTAGCGATCATTTGGAACCCACAACTTCTCACTCTCCAAGACTTCCACGCATCTCATTTCTTCATCCAAGCTACCTTCCATCTTACAGGAACAGACATTCACGGTCATCTTTCAAATGTTTACTTTCCGCAACAATTAAATCAGAAACTGGCACTTCTGGACACTCTCACGATTCTGAATTCAAACAGACAATTTCTGCTATGGATTGGAGGGGGCGATTTCAACATCATCAGAGCCCTGGAAGAAAAAAGTGGCAGCAGATCAAAATTAGAAGGGGACAGTATTGGCTTCCGTAATTACATTCAAAACAACCATCTTATGGACATTCACACCTCAAATGGAGTCTACACTTGGTCCAATAAACGCAGCGGATCCCAGCACATTGCCTCAAGACTGGATCGCTTTCTTATTTCGGACAATGCCATACACCTTGGAGGGGATTTTCACGCCTCTATTGTGCCTCAAGGAGGATCTGATCACTGGCCCATTATGTTACAATGGGCATGCCCAGGCACAAAAAGCAACAGACCCTTTCGATTTGAGGCGTTCTGGTTCACCAATCCCAACTTCAAAACAGTGGTTAAGGAGGCCTGGAAAAACTTCAATCCCTCTGAAGGAACCAAAACGTTCTAGTTCCAACAGAAATTGAAAAGTCTCAAACAGGCTCTCAAAAATTGGAATCACACCCAGTTCGGCAATATATTTGTGCAGCGAAAAAAATTAGAGCAGCAAATGTGCACTTTACAACAGAAGATTATCATGGAAGGGCAAACAGAAGGCAGAGCACACCAGGAGCAGATCCTTTGGACTGAAATTGGGACACGCAGACAACAAGAAGAAACTCTGTGGCGGTAGAAGTCTCGCATTCGCTGGCTAAAGGAGGGGGAGAAAAACACGAAGTTTTTCCACAGATCCACAATTCAAAGAAGGATGCATAATAATATAGCATTCATCAACAACAGGGGAGGGGAAAAAATAGGAAATCATGAAGAAATGGAAAAGGAATTTCAAGAACACTTTCAGGAAATCCTTAAGGAACGACCAGAAAGCAGAGATCAGGCTATTAAAAAAATTACACAGCTCATCCCTAAAATAATTACGGAGGACCACAACAAACAACTGCTTTAACCCATCTCAGTGACAGAAGTGGAAGAAGCCATGGCTCAAATCAAAGATGGTAAGGCACCCGGTGCTGACGGGTTCACAGCTAATTTTTTTCATGAATTTTGGGAGCTGGTTAGCACAGAGGTTTGGGAATTAGTGGAGGAATCACGAACAATGCATTGGATTCTCCCTTCGCTTAACTCCACCTTCTTAGCGCTAATTCCCAAAGGGGCCGAGTCAAACATGCCCGACAAATACAGGCCTATTACACTATGTAACATCATCTACAAACGTATATCCAAAGTCTTGGCCAATAGGCTCAAACCCATTCTCCCTCTCCTCATCTCGCCAAAGCAGACATGCTATGTAGAAGGGAGACAAATAATGGACGACATAATTCTCTCAAACGAAGTGATTCATTCACTGAAGCTTCTAAAAAATCCTGGTATGATTCTGAAGCTTGATCTTTCAAAAGCATTTGATAAACTCAGCTCATCTTGTATACAACAGATGTTATTGGCGTTCAACTTTAATGCAACTTGGGCTAGATGGATCATGAATCTCATCTCTTCACCCATCTTCTCAATCCTGCTCAATGGTTCTCCCTCCAGGCCCTTCCACCCCTCTCGTGGAATCCGTCAGGGGGACACCCTCTCCCCTTTTCTTTTTATTTTAATGGCTGAAGACCTCAGCCATTTGCTCCATTAACCTATCACCTCTCAAACTCTGAAAGGCATTTCTCTACATGGTCTTCACCCTCTGTCTCACCAACAGTTTGTTGTTGACACCATGCTCTTCGGACACCCTTCTTCTCAAGAAGCCTCTGCTTTCAAAGATCTGCTTTCTCTCTTTTTTGAAGCCTCTGGTACCTCTACCAATGCTGCCAAATCCCAGCTATTCTTCTTTCATACTCCAGCTTCTACTCAAAGAAACATAGCAAGAATTTTGGGATACTCCATTGCAATGCTCCCTTCGAAATACTTGGGAGCTCCTCTCCTGGACTCAGCTATTAAAAATGCCTCTTGGAGAACCCTCATAGACAAGCTGGAATCTAGGCTCTCCTCCTGGACTTTTCGCTCGCTCAACATGGCCAGCAGACTTATCCTCATAAAAACTGTTCTCTAGGCAATGCCCCTTTATCTCTTTTCTGTTTTAGCTACTCCTAAATGGGTTCTTAAAAGCATCCGCAATCTGCAGAGAAACTTTTTGTGGGGCTCCTCTGGTCTCAACATGAAATGGGCACTGGTAAATTGGAATGAAGTCTGTCAACCAAAAGCAATCGGCGGGTTAGGACTGCGTGATCCACAGTAACAACACAATGGGAGCCCGAGTATGGTGGAATTGGCTCGCTAAACCACACACTCCTTGGGCTCGTCTTTGGCAAGCAAAATATGTGCCCGGATGTCAATGGAAGGATCTCATTAGAATCTGCCCTACAACTCCAGGCTCCTTGATCTGGAATGCTGCCAAGCTCCACAGTGCCTTCATACAGGAACACAACTTCTGGGAAGTGCACTCAGGTACCTCAGCTAGATTTTGGGAGGATTCATGGCAGAAACTCCCAAAACTAGTGTCTCTCTTTCACAAGCCAAGGTGGTAGGCTCATATGCATCACGCTGATCTTATCAACGTTCATCAATTCTGGCAACAACAAACATCTCACGATTTTCATTGCTGGAAATCAGCAAGCACTTGGCAGGCCAACTCGCAAGGAGAATCCTACACAGAGATAGAGCAGGAGCTGAAACAAAGTAAAATCAAGCAATCTGATCAACAGGACAAGCTTCGCTGGGGTCACACGCCTAAAGGTATGTTCACTACGAAGGAAGCACATCATCTATGCTACACACCCATGCAGGCAAACAAAGACAAACTCTGGGACCAAGTATGGCAACCAGGCATATGGCCCAAGGTCTCCACATTCTTATGGCTGCTAGGCAAACAATGAATTCTCACATGGGACAAGCTGCAAAAACGACGATTCATAGGACCTTCAAGATGTCCTAACTGCAACCTCAACGCAGAAACAGCTTTGCATCTAATGGATACCTGTCCTCTTGCCACTCAACTATGGGAGAAAATTGATAACTGCAATAGAAGATCTGGCAGAAGACAAGGAGATATTGCAGAAACCATCAGAAACTGGCCAAGGCATCCCTTCCAAAGCTCTCTGTTAAACTCGTTGTGGAACCTCATCCCAGGTTTCTCTTACTGGATATTATGGAAAGAGAGAAACAATAGAGTCTTCAACAACTCCAGCAAACCCATCGACACTCTATGGCTTCTCCTCTAGCACAATCTCCGAGAGACTCTGGCATTAAGACAATGGCAACCTGCGGACCTGCCAGAACTCCCTCAGGAACGCCTCATCTTAAAGGCCTGGAACATGGACTTTTCCTCTCCGGTCCAAAACAACCCCTGTTCCCCTTCCAGCTCTACCTCTCCTTTAATCTGGTTTCCCCCTGCTCTCGATTCGTTCAAATTAAACTTTGATGGCGCGGCTAAGGGAAGCCCAGACCAGCTGGTTACGGAGGGGTCTTCAGAGATGAAATGGGCACAATCAAACACATTTATCATGGCAATATTGGCATCGACACCAACAATGCAGCGGAGCTGGAAGGAATCTGGAAAGGAATCTGCATAGCAGAGCAAGAAAACTTGTATCCTCTTGAGGTTGAAGGAGACTCCCTCATAATAATAGCAGCGGTCATCAGAATCCAGGCAGGCTCCCCAGCTTCTAAAACAACCACAAGTTGGAGATTACTCAGTAGATTGGAGCAAATGGAGGAAAGGCTGCGGATACCCCGAAGCATCACATTCAGGCACATAAGGCGCATAGCCAACAAAGTGGCAGACAGAATGGCCAACCAGGGGGTCAATCAGCAGATTTACAATTTCTCAGGCCCTCTCAGTGATACAAATGATGAACAACTACAGAAGGAATGCATCGCTCTGGCGCAACAGGACTATTCAATCCAGGCAGAGAGGCGTTGATCGGAAAGCTAGCAAGATAAGGATGGTGATGACAGGCAAAGGGTCACCTACAGGTGCCATTGGTTACCGCCAATGTCCAGCTCCTCTCACTATGGCTCGAAACTGGCCACGCACGTCAATGAGGTCGGTCCTCCTGTGTTCACACAGGCCCACTTCTGAGCTGGAGAACGCCCATAGCTGGCAGCGCAAATATGGTCAGGAAGACAGCTTGAAACATTCCCTTTCATCGATTGGTCAGTGTAAGCGTCAGGCGCACTCATGGTATGGCCGAGGCACGCGCAAACTTGAGTTAGTTCCCAATCGAACCAAAAACATGCAAGTCAACTGCGAATTTGTCATATGTGTATAATAGAATGCCACGGTATTGGCTAGAAATATCACGACTGAGGCCCTGCTATAAAATACATTGGTTTTAATATAGAAATAGTCTAATTAAGAAAAAAAAACACTCACCCTTAATGGATGAAGGGTTCACTAGCACTCCTAACATCTCTAAATAACTCAAATTTAATTCTTCCAAAAAGCTTGGTAAAAATATATGGAGCATTGTCACAAGTATCACAATATTCAATATGGATTTCCTTTAGCTAAACCTTCTCTCTGTATCAATATGCTTTTTGCTTTTATGAAACATTGAATTATTTACAAATTTGATTGAGCTTTGCTTATCACATCAGATAACCGTTGCATTTTTTTTGTATTCAGAATAATGTTCTCCAAAAAAAACTTTGCTCCAGTCCCTCGTCGAACCTACCCCTCCTCCTCGCTATGAAAACACTGCCCAAACCACGGTTTCTAGACCTGCAGGCATGAATGAAGGGCTTTTAAAAGTGATGGCAGCCGATAGAACATCAACCGATGAAGATAAACTGGAATCACAGTATCTCGTGCCACGTTGCCACATTCCTGACGGTGACGTGCGGAACCCTGCAACGACCAATTTAACATTAATTCATTTTAAAATATTTATTGATCGAACTGTTCATATTCCCTTACGCTGCAACCTTCGATCATTGACTCTGACGAAGCGTATACCGGACATATTACCTACAAATTCTATACCCGCCGTCAATTTATAAATCGAAATATAAACTCCTATCTACCTATATATAGGTGGAGTAATCACTTGATTATCATTTTAAACATCTTTCTTATAATAAATAATTATGAGGTCCTTATACTAAAAAAAGGTTGAATTGTTTATTTTAATAAAATATTTATTTGATTAAGTGATTTAACATTATTTATTAGCTTTTTAAATATATACATTAATTCATTAGTTTAATTTATAATAATTATATATTTATTAACTTTGTTAATGATATAATTTATTCACGGATGCAACACTTTCATGATCCATCACAACATATTATGGACCTTTTTATTTTTATTTTGATTGTACGGATGTTGCCATTATGATGATGTTTATGTATTTTTTTAGATTTTTATTTATTGGATTATATTATATATTTTTTTGGGTTATGTCGTAATTGGTCTGCTCAATCTTTTTTTTTTTTGATATTTGCTTTTTATAGAATTTATAACTTGTAATGTTCAATAGATTATATAATGAAAGTTATGATTTTTTTGGGGCCAAAAAAAAGGTGAGTTATTTTAATGATATATAAGTTTAAAAAATATTTTTTTCACCATGAAAAACATTGTTATTCTTCTCATTCATATTTCAATTAAAGATAATTATTAAATTTTTATCTCCAAAGAGGTAGTACTATGTCTCCTATAGATATGTTCATATATATTGCATAATTTTTTCTTGTAAGATTAGCGAGACTACATCTTCTAGTATTCTTCAATCAAAATTGTCAACTACTAAAATTATTAACTTGCTCAATCATGAAATCTAGAATATTCCTATATCTCTCATATATTGATTATGAAATTATTTAAAGCGAAATATTCCAACATTATGACTAAGTTCGACACTATGTTTTCCTGTTCATTAAATTGACAACAAATGTGAGAAAAAAAACATTAAATTCTTATATTGTTAAACTTTGTATAAAAAAATATGTCAATAAAATAAATGAAGTTGTATTTTTCTCATTTACCACTACCTAATCAACATGGATAATTATAACAATATGGATAAAAAATAGGCTAGTGTTAAATTTATCATTCATATCTACATGATAATTCAATGAATGGTTTAAGTATTACATATTATCATTATCTCCTTACAAAAAAGTAAGAAGACAGACAAAAAAAAAAAAAAAAAAGAGTAAGTATTACATATTATCATTATCTCGGTACAAAAAAGTAAGAAGACAGACAAAAAAGTAAGTAGGCAGAGTAGTAAGATAATTATTATCTTGAGTATTATTTTTATAATAAGTATTGGTTTGTTAACTTGTCATATTTATAATAATTATTAGTTTATTAATTAGTTATTTTATCATTTGAAACGTGATTATAATAATGATTGATTCTATTTAAAGGATGGGAAGGTTAGATAGTCAACTATTTATTATTTTAATATTATTTTTACATAGATTATTGGTTTACTATTTTGTCATTTTATCATTTAGATGATATTGATGATGGTGACTAATTCTATCCAATGGATAAGAAAGCAAAGTAATAAGTTAATTTCTATTTTAAAACACTTTTTTTTAATATAATAATTATTTGTTTACTACCTTGGCATCCAGAGTAATCACCTAACTATTGTCTTACCATACAAATATTTCTATGTAGAAAACTTAGCTTCGAGAAATATTTCGCCAACTGATCATCATCAGTTAATTTTGTTTTACTTGTTATTGGGTCTGTCCGATGTGATTCTTATATTGTAGTCATGCCCCTGGGAAATTCATTTTGCTTAGACCCAAAGAGGTCATGTAAAGTCCGATGATATAGATGTAAAAATGTGTGCAGGGTAGTTAGTTTGTTTTGAGTGAATTGGTAATAAGTCGAAATGGATTTTTATACTGTTCACCAGTGTAGGGATGAGGTGTTATGCTTTTTTAAGGATTGAATAGATGTCCAATAGAATTTACCTTTCTGTTAGGATATTTTTTCCAAATAGTTAGATATATGTCTGATCATAAGTCTGTTAGTAGAGAGAGGGAGTTGGGAGTAAGTTGACACAAAGATCAGTTAAAAAGAGCTTGGGCAGTGAGCCATTTGGAATTTCTTTGTAAATACTATGCTCTGAGTAATAATAGAATTTGTGTTCGGTCAACTATTCTCAATGTTCATTATCTGCTTGAAAATGGTTCAGTATGTTTGTGTAAATGAGCAAGTGACCCTACGTTTTCATGCAATGGTTAATGAATGTATGGTCCCTGTTATTGGATGAAGTCTTAATGACTGCACATCGCATGTGAAAACCCTGGGTATGTAGGTTGTATAGAAAATTAAAAAAAAAGCATGCCATGGAAGGTAAAATTCTACAGTAATTGGTCACCTTTAACTTGGGTCTACATTTACACAGGAATTTTCACATAACTTTTTCAATTGGACATTGTAAGAGTGTTCTCAGTCGCACTAATTTTGGTGAAAAAAGTCGACTCTCCTAGCATAGTCATCATCTCTTTTCTCACGTTGATGCTCATGTAGGGAATGTTGCACAAAGAGTCGTGTTTGTGAGGTCGCCGTAAACGAATGGATCAATTGGCAGGTGGACTTTTCCGTAATTTGAGGAACAATATCCATCTAAGCACGCAAAATTTCAACATATAGTGTTAAGAAATGGAAGACAAAGATTTTATTCATCCCACTGAGCAACTTTTAGGTGAGGGCTTCAATTGCCTCTGGCAAAATTATCTACACATTCATTATTAATCACCATGAATAAATAGTTTACAAGCAAACTAAGAAGCTCTCATGACAGGGCTTCACCTCGGGCTTCACGTTGACACTGTCTCTAGTAGAACTCTCTACACATTCATCATTAATTGCCATGAATTAGAAAAACCACCTAGAAAATAGGAACAAATTCCTAATCTACGTCTCACACGTAACTAACTCTGTCTTAGAATACATTTCTCCATTAACTTTAACACTCACCCTTAATGGATAAAGGGTTCATTAGCACTCCTAACATCTCCCTAAATAACTCAAATTTAATTCTTCCAAGAGGCATAGTAAAAATATATGTAACATTGTCACAAGTATTACAATATTCAATATGGATTTCCTTTTGCTAAACCTTCTCCCTAAAAAAGTGAAACTGTGTATCAATATGCATTTTTTTTTTACGAAACACTGGATTATTTACATGTCTGATTGAGCTTCAGTTATCTCATCTAATAATAGTTTCATTTTTTTTGTTCTTATCCCACATCATGGAGAAGTCTCATCAACCAAACTATCTCACATGTTGTTTTGCACATTGCTTAATACTCTGCTTCTGCTGAGGATAAGTATACAATCTTATGCTTCTTGATCCTCCATGCAATGACCCCGAACCCAATCCTAAATCCATATCCCTTTATGGATCATCAGTCATCTATATTTCTGGCCCAATTTGAGTCTGAGAAACCTGTCAAACTAACATCAAACAAATCAATATATTTAATACCAAAGTCTAAGGTTCCTTGATGATACCTTAAGACTCCTTTTCCTGCAACCCAATGATTCTCAAGAGGCTTTGACATGAACTGGCTCAATACACTGACTGCAAAAGCCAAATTTGGCATAGTTGTAGTAAAGTGATTTAGACTCCCAACCAATTGTCTATATAGGGTTGCATTGACCTCCTTAGAGTCATCATTATTTCAAATTCTGATATTCTGTTGTAAAGGCACTCATGTTTCTTTGGACTTATCCATTCTAAATTTTTTTAATAAAACCCTGACATACTTTCCCTCAGACAAAAAAGTCTGGCCAGAATCCCTCCACACTTCAAGACCCAAACAATAGTGTAACTCTCCCTGGTATTTCGCCTCAAAAACATGTGACATCTGCTCTTTGATTTATTTCATGAGTTCATCAGCATTTCCTCTAATGATAGGATTATCTATATATAAAGAAATCAAAACAATTTTCCCCTTTTCATCAAACACAGTATACAGATTAGTGTCACTCTTTCTTATTTTATAACTATGCTATAGGAAAAATGAATCAATTTTATCATACCATGACCAAGGTTCCTGTTTTAGTCCATATAATGCTTTCTTCAATCTACATACTAAATGTTCCTCCCACTGTTTAACAAAGCCTTCAAGTTGCATTAAATACACTTCTTTTAATTTTCCATTTAAGAATGAAGATTTCACATCTAGCTGTTGTATCATCCAACGTTGTTTGGTATCTAAAGCAAATAACATTCTGATTGTGTTTAATTTTTCTATAGGGGTGAAGGTTTCCTCATATTCTATGCCTCCTTTCTGCGAGTACCCCTTTTCAGGCAGCTTAGCTTTATATTTTTCTATGCTCCCATCTTCTTTAAATATAGGCTTATATAACCATTTACAACCTATGGGTTGTTTGTCTTCAAGTAGTTCAACTAGACCCTGGGTTTTGTTTTTAAGTATTGACTCATATTCCTCTTCCATGTATTCCCTCCATTCACTATATCGACTTTCTTCTTTATAATTTGAGGGTTAAATAAAATTTAACATACTACTTATAAGACTATGATCACTATATCTTGCTAGCAACTAAATTTGCTTGCCTGATCTCCTGAGTGGTAGACTGGCTTCAAATCTGTTATGGTCATCCCTTGGTGGACTTGGCCTGCTACATGGATCACCATCCACATATTCATTTTTTTCTTATCGTTGATGTTGTTGTTCTTACTACTATTGTTGTTGTTGCTCATGGCTATCTCTTTCATCACTTCCATCTTCCACCAACAAAGGCATGTTCCATTCTTCATTGCTTTTTTCATTGTTTCCATCATCAACCTACTCTTGGAATACCACATCTCTACTTGCAAACACATTATGAGTGGAGGGATTAAACAATTTATCAGCTTTAAACTCTCTGCAGTACCCAACAAGAATTCATTTAATAGCCTTTGAATCTAGTTTCTTCCTATCCTCTTTCTGAACATGAGAAAAATATTTGGAGCCAAAAACTCGTAAACAATTAACTGCAGGCCTAAAACCTAATAAATCCTCCAATGGAGTTTTAAAACCAAATATTTTTGTTGGAATCCTATTCTTCAAATATACTACAATATTTATTGCTTCCGCCCAAAATCCATTGGAGAGGTTCTTGACTTTTAACATGCTTGGAGCACACTTCACAAGGGTTTTGTTTTTCCTCTTTGCAACCCCATTCTATTGAGGAGTGTGGACTACTATGAAATGTTAAACTATCCCATGGTCCTTGCAATATTTTATGAAACCAACCTTCTTTTATTCACCCACTTTATTTGAGTGGAGAATTTTGATGAATTTTCCTGTTTGTGTTTCAATCATGCTTTCGAACTCTTTAAAATATTCGAAAGTGTGACTCTTCTTTCTAAGAAAAGATACCCAAGTAAATATCATGTAATCATCAAGAAATAATAATAAATAATAGGCACCTCTAGATGACCTTGTTTGCATCGGCCCACACAAATCAGTGTGCACAAGCTCTATTATATCTCTCTTCTTTCTCTCTACATTTGTAGGAAACTCATTTCTATGCATCTTCCCAAGAGCACGTGCTTCACAATCAACATGATCATTCTTTAAAATAGGAATACCACTGACCATACCCCGTTTTTGAAGTAGAGGCAGGTCATTGAAGTTGATATGATCTAATCTTTGATGCCATAAGTCTTTTGAAGTCATAATTGATGAGGTCAAGGCTTAGTGTGGTGCGCTTCTCACATTCAACCTACCCACTAGAATAGCTGACGCAATTGGCTTCATACGATCCATCAGATCTTCAATAACACAATAAGGCTTAAAAAACTCTAGCTTAAGGATCTAATCCATTATCATAAAAAGATATATTAGGTTCTTTTTTAATCTGGGTACATACATCACATTTTGAATATGTCGAATATTTCCATCATGCAAAATGAAAGGAATATTACCATACCCTTTGATCTGGTACCCTCTATCATCACCAAGGTAGATATTTGCACCACTGCTAGTTTCTTTAAAATTCTCAAACCAATGTGTGTTACCTATCCTATGAGTAGAAGCACCTCAGTCCTCAAACCAATTTTTTGCTTCATCTAAGCAGAATATGCACAATCAGATACAAACAATCTGAGATTCTGATTTTCATCTTCATCAGCAAAGTGTCTTGTAAGCTTCATATGTCTATGGTGACCTTCATTAAACTTCTTCTTCTTGCAATTTTTAGCTATGTGACTAGCTTTACCACAATAAAAGCATTTGGGCCCTAAATCACTTTTGTTTAAGGATATACCTTGAGATGGTTTTCTTTGTGGTGTACTTCCACCTTTCTATCTTGCATTTATCTTCCATATGAAGGGCTTATTCTTCTCCATTAGAGCAAGATCTGAACTCTGGGATTTTAGAGTCATACGCCTCTCTTCCTCTTGCATCACGATCCCTGTCAATTCTTCGAAATTGGGGGCTTTCTCTCTAGCATTCAAGTCGGTGATAAACATATGATAGTCATCGTTAATATCATTCATGGTGATCATGATGAGATCAATGTTTGACAATATCTCTCATATGTCTCCCAACTTATCTCTGAGCTTTTTGATTTGAGAAATGAAAGCAACCATTCATTCATTCTCCTCCATTTTAATGGAAATCATATTTATTTTCAAAAATATCAATCAATTTTTGTTTTTTATCTCGTATAGGTAATTGAGGGTTTTCCATATGTCGTTTTCTGATTTAGATTCACAGATGTGACGGATAATACAATCTTTCAATGACAATTTTAACAATGCTTTAGCTTTGTTCTCCCTCTTTTTGCAGTCCTTGATTGTTGCATTTTTCCCCTCCAACACGGTGTTCAACTTAAATTCCCAATTAGAGTAATTGGATCCATCAAGCTTATTTGTCTCATTCATATATGTCTCTTCCATCTGGTTATTCATCTTGACAGGTCTCCCTCCAGAAATAAAAATTCGACCTCTAGCAATTAAAAGGCAAATCTATCTTGAGATCCAAGGAGAAATTTGGAGAAGAGATCATATTTTTGATGGTGGAAATAGATTCAGCGGCATCAAAAACCTCTAGACACATAAAATTTTAAAATTTAACAATTATAACCTAGATTTACAAAAATCTCAACCAAAATCATTCAAAATATTGTTGGATTTTCCATCTTATGTTGTAGTTGTTACAATGAATTTATGAAGGCATTGAGAGATATGTGTTGTTTCATTAATGATTCATATAATTGGCATCTGTCTATCTTGAAATTGCTTCCTCTTCGTGGGCATAAACTATTTACGATAACCCATGTAACCAGTTATTGCATATTCTTTTCTAACTAATTTTCCCAATCCGCGTACGCAGCTCGGTTGCCTTTGCAATTTTGTAGTTCTTTGATGCAAAATCATGTCTTAGAAGATAGGAGTGGTTTTTAGTCCTTCATACAATGGAGTGTTTTTTAGTCCTTCATAGTCGAGTCTAGTTTAGGTTTTAATGGTAAAAAGTATAATGTTTTGAATTCAAACATGGATCAACTTTGGAGTTTCAAATCTATTACCAATTTATTTAATTATAATAAAATAATTAAGATATAATTATATAAATTTATTAGTTAAATAATTATAACCCTTTATTAATTAATAATAATAATTATTTAATTATTTATATTAATTAAGATATATTATTAATTATTTAATATACAACAAATTTATGCCACATAGATTGATTAGGTGGCTTTAACATGCACAGTGGGAAACCAAGTTTGTTAAGCATCTATCTGCATTCTATGTCATCTAGTAACAAAAGATTTTCAGTCTTTCTATCCAAGCTATATAAGTCAGAGATTCTTGTCAATACTCTAGAGATCTACATACATATATATTTGGATCAGGAAATGTAAAATCTATTTGCATATATAAACAAAAAAGTTAAAAGTAGGTTTGCTACTCATGTTGTTCAACATAAGCTTATTCCACTAGTGTACAATCTGTGGCATTCGTCTATGGCAGCTCGTTTTGGACCAAGATACAAGGCAAGTGCTTCTCAATTTGGCCAAGTCGAACATCCTATTTGTGCAGTTGAAACTGCACCTTCTGGAATTCTTGTTTGTGATTTGGCATGCCTTAGATGGTAACAACCATGCCCACCGAAATTTGTTACATAGCCTTGCCCAGTAGGCTTTTCATCAACCAATACAAGTAGAGGGTTTCCTTGAGTTCAATGATTATGCCCCTTGTATTTTTAGGATCTAGTACAAGGGTTCTCCAATCCTCCTATTCTGTGCCCATCTCACTCTCCTATTTCACTTCTTCTTCCCAATCCTCTAATAGCTTGCAAATATCCTCATTAGTGCCTTCTCGGTAGGCAACTCTCACTTTAATAATTAACCTTTCAACAGATTTCCTGCCTCTATGTCCCTCTGATGGGCTCGGTTTCATGTCCTTTCTGGTCGCTTGGGACCTCCTTCCATAGCCATGGCATTTTTCATGATGTGCCATGATCTCTCTGATTGAACCCTGTACATTGTAACAAAGTGTAATCTAGTTACAATTCAATGTAATACGAAAGGGAACTTGCACACAAGTGGTAATATTATAGTGCACCAAACTGCCTTTTTCATACCCTCCCCTATCAGCTGCAGTGCCTAGCACTTCAGGTTTTCAAGTCAATGCCCCAGAGAGGTCTGACCCACAACCAACACTAGCTATTACACTTTGCCTCAAACACCTCCTCTCAGAATCAATCTGCCTTGTTTCTTCTCCCTGGTCCCAACTTGATCAATACAACCACTTACCAGCTATCAGCCCACCCTAGCTAGCATACCCTTTACCCTCTACCAAGGATGCGAAAGGAGGATCCGACCCAATAGTCAACCCAACCTTGAGCCCCATGACACTGCCATCGTCAATCTACCTTCCATAGCCAATGCCACTCTTCCCGCCCATAGTTCTCATCCTTGTTCCTCTTTCTAAGGTTTCTACATACCTCCCTTCAGCTACGCATGGACTTAAAGTAGAGGCTAGCACTCATAATGCAGCTGGACTACCCGACTCTACCCCCAAGCCCCATCTCCCTAGCTAATGCAGCAGGACTCCTACGAGGTTCAAAACTAAGCCCTTTGTCCAATGACAGTAAAAATTCCATGCGGGAAAGGAAAACTTCAAAGCAAAGAGAAATGGAGAGAATATCTATCATGTGTGTGATACAGACGCAGAACCAAGAAAATGCCACCAACCTATGCCCCCAACGCTTCTCAATTTTGTAATTCTCCTCCATAATTCCTTCTCTCTCCCTTAAACAAAAACTAGAGTAGCTCAACATTACGAGAGTGGCGAGATAGCTAAGTACATCCCCGTTAACCTTCACACACATTCGATATACTTGTTTCTATTGGTGGTGCCGCAGAAGTAGCTCATCGCATCAATCTCCTCCTTTGTAATCGCTCTGATCAACACCAACCTTCCATCCTTCACAGATATAAAAACAAACATTGTCTTTACTCTCGCTGCCACCTTTCCCGTAAACACTACATGTTGTCTTCTAAGGGGCCACCGCACCCATCGCCTCGAGCATGTGGGGGGCAGTGGTACTATACGTTGCAGTACATACCATTAATCCCTAGTTTGAGTGCTTAACTATTGGCTCGTGCCCCGACTAGGGTATTTTAATATGAAAATATTAATACTAATATTTTAGTCTTACAAATATTAAATAATAATATATTAATATATTAGCTTAATCATTAATTTAGTTTATTGATACAATACTTACTTAATACAGAATTAGTATATGAATATTTTTAATATATCATTAATATTTAATTGTGACATTAATATAATATCATCAAATGTAGAAAACATTATTAAAATGTTTAAATAGTCGTAATAAAAGTTTAATATAATATTAATGGTGCATTAATAATATATTATTCCACACATTTATAATGTCTTACATATAAATTAATCTATCCATTAAAACATGTTAATTGTGGTGACATGGTCAACTATAGGTTTTGGCTCACTCTTGTTGACATGGTCAACTATAGTTAGCATGGGAATAATCGTAAATAATATTCAACATGACTACCATCATGAACCACAGTTGCAATGGACGGCATGGCCTATCACTAGGTGATTGATTTTCACCCATAGTGAGCTATATTGAACTATGGTGGATGACCATTTTTTACCATGGACACCTATAATGGATGGTCACGGTTAGTCATAGTGAAACCATGGTTGAGGTTCAACAATAACAATTTTAATGGTAACCATAATGAAATCATGGTCACCTATAGAGATGCCATAGTTGAAATGTGGTCAAGCACAATCAAACCATATTCAAACCATGGTTAGTTATAGTCAATATTGTTCAATTATGGTTGAAAATAGTCAAACCTTGGTAAAATGATAGTGAGTCATATGCAAACCCTGTTCAACCATAGTCAATAATTATCAACGATAGTCAACCATAGTAAAACCATGGGCAACCATTTTCATACAATTTTTAACCATAATCATTCATAGTCAAGGAAATGTTAGCTATGTTTTGAATCTTGTTAACTATAAACCTTTAACCCAAGGCTCCAATATAATGATCCATAAAAGCAATTGAATCTATAATATGCTAGAAGCTTCTCATTACAAGTATTCAAGTCATGCTAGGGTTTAATGTTAATCCCAGGATTTATAATCCCTCGATATTTTAATCTTAACCTAAAGGGTTTATTAATCCCTTAGGTTTATAATATTAATCATAGGGATTCTAATATTAACCATAGGGTTTATAATCCTAGGGTTCAATATTAAGCCTACGATTTATAACATTGATGTGAGGGTTTAGTTTGAATCACTTCAGTTTATAGTATGTTAGGTCTATAATAATAATCCCTTGGGTTTATTAAACTTAGGGCTTATATTCCTATGGTTTAATAGTAATCCTAATGTTCAATGTTATTCCCTCGATTTATAATCCCTTGGGATTTTAATATTAATCCCTTGGGTTTATAATATTAATCCTGAGGTTTATAATATTAATGTTGGGGTTTGATGTTTATTTTAGTGTTTATAAGATTTATGTTAAGGTTTATATCCCTTGGGTTTATGACAAATATATTCTGAATATAGAAATCAATCATGTGATGAGCATCAGTATTACAAGGATGCTGCAACTCCTGGGCTACCAACATTAATTATCAACTCGGGGTTGGTACAAACTTGGAGATGACAGTGCTATATGCACGAGTAAAAGTTAAGGTTTTTCCTATTGTCATTGTTCGTCTGATGAGATACCCTAGGGGTTTCAAGCCATACTTCTACAAAGTCAGAAGAAGCTTGATTCTTTAAAGGAAGAAGAGAAAATCTACTCTAAGAGAGCTACTCTATTGAGGTAATGAAGAAAACAGCATGTAATGCTAAATCACACCATATCTTAATTAACCATTTAAACATCTATGCTAAGAATAATTTCTAAATCAACACTAAACAAATGTTACTATCTAAGCTGCAGAAGTAAAGAGCATCAAACCATACTAGTGTGTAAGAACAAAACTAAACTAAATATCTTTTCACTTTTTCTGTTTTTCTAGGCAAAATCAAGTATGCAAATTAATTGTTCTTGTGGATGTGACAGGTGAATGAAAGGTGATGGAGGATGGCTAGAAGGTTTATGGAGTGGTTGGATGGCGTGGAAGGGTCCTAGGAGGCTTTGTGTGACTTCCTAGAGCTTTCCCATCAATTCAGCTTCAAAACAGGCCGTTTTAGGAAAACCTACAGGATGTACTAGAAACCTACAAGATGATCATGTAGGAATTATAGGAAACCTATAGGATACAACCGAGAGCTAATTGTGAGGTGTTGGAGGCGTTGGGAAGCTTGGGAAAAACATATGATGAGTTGAATTCGGTGTTAGAAACTTTAGGAGCACTTAGGAGTCAATATCCAAGATAAGAGATGGCTAGATTTGCTCAATGTAACTAGGGGAATTTCAATAAAAAATGATTAAAAAACTACTGAGGGTGATGATGGAACAAGAGATGGCTAAGGTGGACGAAGTGTAAGTTGGATGATGGTGATGATGTCTGGGTCTCCTCCTTAAATACCAGCTTTCCTTAAAACATGTGTGTCTTCCAAGAACTATGCAACAAGACACAATTTATAAACTAGAAAAGCATGAATCAGTTGGCTATATTATGCATGAAGAAAATTGCTGAAGGGAATGAAAGCATGAGTGAGATATTATTGTGGAAATGGAGATGGAAAAAGACGACAATGAAATATTCCTGGCAACATGAACCAAATACTAAATCAAGGACAACAAACTCCAAAGTTCATGGAAGAACTAGAAATTTTTGTTTTTGGGGATGCTGGAGGGTCCCTTCGTCAAGTAATGGCCCTAGAGGGAGGAAGTGAGGCCGAGACACCTGTTGACAACCTTATGGTGATCCTTTTGCTCCTGGCTGACCTACTACTTGAAACAAGTCACAAATGGAAGCAAACTATCACACAACCAATCTAATATACAATGTTATAATGGAAATGCATCTACTAAGAAAATGAACAAATAAACTATGAATCGATACTAGAATACATGTACAATAAAGAGGAGCCTTGGCCGCTAAGGTTGGACCCTAACCAAAGAGCTTCAACCCTCTAAGTTAACTCGATAGTGGCTCAAAAAAAAACTCATTCTTATTACCAAAACAATGGATTACATCAAAAACTATCACGAGTCTTGTAGCTCAAAAATAGAGTAGAGTTTTACAATCAAAAATCTGAATTTTACTAAGGTCCTAGGCCTCTTTACTGAAGTCTCCAATGACTTACTTAAAATTAGGGAGGCTCGGCTCCCAAACTCGAGATAAACTGTTGCTTTCTCTTTCACTTGCTCGACTGCCTTCTAGTCCTCGTGATTTGGTTGTTTGCACTAGAAGATGATGGAGGAATATTTGAATGGAGGGGTAGTAAATGAGGAGGATTTACCTCCTATAATCCCTCTCCCTTGTCCCATTCAAGTTTTGACCACAGTCTCTGTCAAAACTCCTTGCTTTTATCCTTTAATCCTGCATTAAATTCACATTAGACCACAAAGCAAAATATCCAGCTCTAACTCATCTCATAAACAAAATATAAGCAAAATTATGTAATAAGTTATGAGAATAACTGGTTTAAGTAAGCTATGAGGTGAATTAAGGCCCATATAATTACCCAATGATGAGGCTCGTCATCACCCCCTACTAAAAGTGTTGTTCATCCTCTGAGCAGCTTAGTCAATATCCATATCCTTCATGACTCTGGTAGCCTCTGTGACATCCCATGCCTCTGCTATGGTCTCTTCTTCTTGTTCATAGAAGACTACCTTCTTTTGTACTTCTTGGCACTACCTCTTTTCCTGTTCTTCTTTTTCTCCCTTCTAGCATACCTAAGAGTAGTGGTGGATTGAGTTTTAGGCCTATCCAATTGACCTTTAACCTTTGCATAGATTGCTTATACATAGGTGTCTTGTTGAGTGCCTCTCTCAACCTTTGAGGGGAGTGATATTCTCTTATCTTCAAGCTGTGTGGTACTGTGTTCCATATCCTTAGGTAGACATCTATACTATCAACTTGTAGTAGCCTAAACATGTCCTCAGAGTGTGAAATTGCTTGCTCTTATGCAGCAATATATCTAGGTTCCAGTTGAGGAACATTTGCAATCAAATTGTGGATACTGACGAGGGCCATGGGATTTGATTATTCATATCTGATCAAAAGAGGTTTAGTCTGCTCTGTGGCCAATATTATTTTCATCTCTGTAGCTCTTGACTCTTCATGGTTCATCCATGAAGCCAAAGACATTAATTCTACATCTTCTAGCTTGGCATTAGGGTCCCAAACATTCATGTCTTTAAGGGCCATGCTGTGGCAAATAAAACTCAGCCATTTTGGCCTTATCCTCTAGTGTACTTTTATCACAAATATCAATAAACTGCCTATAGTCCTGAAATGGCATGGTTCCCCTCTATGATAGTGTCTTAATCTAAAACTAAAGCCATTGTTCTTTGAGGTAAATAGCATAGGATTTAGCTAGGATCCTACACTGGATTGCTTCCAAGGAGAGGCTGGCCATACATGCTAGTTGGTTCTCTCTTTCTTGTAGTTGTCCCCTCAGCCATGCATCTTCTTTCTCAAGTTGACTTCTCATTACAGCTTCTCTGTCCCTTAATCCACTTAGATATTTGCCCATTTCTTTGAGTTTCTCTTCCATGTGTCTAATGTCTTCCACCCCCTTTGATTTGATGATCTTCATCCATCGGTGGGTTCTAGCCCTCTCATTCTCAAGCTCAAAGAATAGTGGGATGGCAATTTTTTTAGGTATTACCCCACCTCCTTCAATAAACCAGTAATAGGAGTGCAGGTTAGGTTGGGGGTTGGGTTCCTTTGTCTCTAGGTCTTCCTCCTTATCTTCTTGCTGCTCCCCTACCATGCTTTCCAATTTTTGTGCCTCCTATAGTTTCAACAGAGTATCCTATAGGACTGTTTTTACTTCCTGTAGGTTTTGTTGTGGATCTTGTAGGATTGCCTTACCGTTTGAGGAAGTTGATCTAATAGCAGGCCTCCTTACATAGCTGATAGATGACTTAGGGGAAGGAATTTTGTCTTTTTGTGTAGTGCAATATTCAATCTCACTAATAATCTTTGTTGATGTTTGTGGCTTCCCCTATTTTATTACTATGTTCTTTCTTGTTCTGAAATATAATGGGGTTTGCCTCATCCCTTTTCCTTTTCTTTTTACTGGGGTGCTGAGAGTAGTGAGGGCAGCTACTATCTCTCTCTTAGTGGCCTCTGGAGACTCCCTAGGTGACTCCTCCTTGTGTTCTTTCCCCTCTATTTTATTGTCTTCTTCTTCTCTGTTTTTCTTGTCTTCTTCATCTTGTGGCTCTTCATCATCTCTATCAGTTTCCTCCTTAATTTTCTCCACGGTTTCTTCATCATCCTCCTTTTCTTCTTCCTCTTCTTATTTAGCTTCATCATGTTCCTCTATGTCAACTTCTTCTTCATCCATATCATCCTTATCTTTCTCTATACCTTCCTCTTCCTATTTTCCCTCCTCTTCACTGACATTAGGACTAAAATCATAAGTTAGGGCTTTAATGTCATCCTCTGCTGGAAAGTATCTGAACACTAACCATGCTATAGGGATTCTGAGGTTTTGGAGGGCATCTTAAATGAGGATCCTAATCAACCCATGGTGATCCAATTATTGGGAATTCCCTTCCTTCGCTTTGTTGCTGGAGTCTATGAGTGATTGAAACAAGAAATAGGGTATGCTGAGTCTTTGGTGAGGTGATGTTTCCATCCCAAATCTTAATTCCTCAAGGATCATGAAATGATAGCCATAAACAAAACTAGATATACCCTCACATGAGATGTGTTTGATGATTTGGTAGCCTACTTGACTCCATGGGTATGGAAGATTGCCCCTCCTTACTCCATTTTTTTCCTTAGTGGGTTCTTCACCTTCTAACAAGAATTTCCTTTTTGCCACCTGGTTGTCTCCTTTGTCTTCTTTTCTCCATGGAATTCCTAGAGGGAGTGTGGTGACCCTAATGATGAGCTTTAGGGTGAGATCTATAGTGAGGCCCCATACTACAACAGTGGCATGGATTCTACTGTCTGGAGTGAGGGAGTGAGAAAATTCTTGAGCCACCTCATCATCATACCCTATGAATTTTTCAAAAATCCCCACCCAGTTGTGTCTTGTAAATATTTCAAGCACTTGGGGGTGTTGTTGGATTCTCACAATGTTTGTGGGCTCTCTCTTATTAAAACCTCCTGTCATATTGCTGGTGAAGCTTGAGGAGAAAATGAGAGGGTTGACATAATTTTTCAAATGCAGGATCAAAACAAAGTTGACTGTGTATGTAATTTACTTCTCACAGTTACTAAATTCACTAGATTCTAGAGTATCCTTAGCATATTTGCTTGCAAAGGGGGATGAAAGTTTAGAGCCTACCTCTTTAGAATGGTTGCAGTGGCCAATTCCTGTGATATTCCCTCTTGAACTCTTCTCTGCCTATCCTGTAGACTGTCTCTATGTATCTTGTAGACAATCTTGGTGTATCCTGTAGACTGTATCTTGTAGGAAATCCTGTGCGTGCTCCTACATGAATTCTTGTGTAGAACAATGGATCTTCACTTCCGGTGGGTGGCCTGGGTTATGAGAGTGACTTGAGTGAGGGTGTTTTGAAGAGGTGAAATGCATGAATGCATGGGAACGATGTTTTATTTCCCTTTATGGTTATTCGAGGTGAGGTGGTGTGATGGCAGCAAAGGTACATTGCCAGTTTTGGACCATTGGTCCCCACTACCCCCTCATCATTTCCCACTATTCGTAATCAACTCCCACCTCATAGATCTGTAGTTTAACCGATTTTTGTCCTAATATTTCTTTGTCTTTGACTTGACTATAGCCACGTGTGGGAGGACACCTAGTTTACACATGCTAACTGAATATCAAGCAACCAACTATCCAAAGAATCCAGAGGAGATGAACTAGTGAGAGTAGAAATAATAATATATTCAGATTGATTTCTAGCATTACTTTCATATCTGGAGTATCTTGAATTTTTTTGAGGATGATGATCTTATTCATGATTAATTATAGCATCTCCTCTTCTTATTTCATCTCTTCCATTTTTTTCATTCCTTCGTTCATATCTTCTTCTCCGATCATCAAACTTGTATTGTCGCTTCTAGTGTTATAGCATGGAACTTTGTTCTTCTCAGGGAAATATCGGGCATAATGACTGTTATGAAACCAGCTCAAGAAAAGATAGAAAAGATAGATGAACGCCTTAGAATTCAGCCTCTTCGAGGGGGCAACCTCCTTTACATTACATAAATGAACAATTCTTGGATGATACAAATGAAAAGAACTCCTTTCTATATATAGGAGTCCAAGGGGTCATAACATAATCAGAGCTGACATAACAATAATAATGTAAGGGCACAATAATAACAATAGTGGGCTTCTATGGGGCACAATAGTAACAATAGTGGGCTTCTATGGGGCACAATAGTAACAATATGGGCACTACATGGGTACATCAATATAATAAGTGGGTTGTACTAATAACAGTAAGGGGTTACGCTAGTAGTATAGGGGCCTAACATGCCCCTCTCCTTCAAAAAGCGTTGTCCTCAACACTTGAGTAGTTCTTGATGCTTCTATATAAAATTGTTGTCCTCCCATGTGGAATCTTCAGCGGGTAAGTTCTTCCACTTGATGAGATACTCTGAAATTGATCAATTTCGTAGCTGTCGGGTTCTTATTTCTGTGAGTGCTCCAGGTTCCAATATGATTTTTCCTTCCTCTTCAATTTCTGGCAATATTGTTTGAATTGGGATCTTTTGCAACTTTTGAATAAGTGGCCATACTTCTTCGTCCTTCTTCCATTCATCCCTTGCTTCGTTTATCCAATTTGGTTGGATAATAGAAATACCACAAAACAATGCTTCCACATCCTCATCCTTGAAGAGTCTTCCCATTCGGTAAGGTCGCCATTTTTTAAGTGCATGTAGTATTGCCAACATTTCCTTCTCATAAATAGCTTGCTTTAGATGTAGCAGTAAAAATACCCAGTCACCTACATCAAAACATTTTTCACTATGATGTTGATCTACCTGTTGTTTCATTTGATTTTGCACCGAAGTGGCGTTATCCTTTAAAAGATGGAGAACTTGTTGTTGATGCTCGATGTGATCTTTCACTGCTTGAACCTTTTTCTTCTTGATATGTCCTTCTATATTTAGAGTTTGAGGAGTGGTAATTTCTTCCAATCCTTTACAAGATATGGTCGTATTCATTTCTTGATGCTCGATGTGATCTTTCACTTCTTGAACATTTTTCTTCTTGATATGTCCTTCTATCTTGATAGTTTGAGGAGTGGTAATTCCGACCAGTGAATTACAAGATATGGCTGGATTCATTTCTTCTTTCTTGATGTGATCTTTCACTTCTTGCACCTTTTTCTTCTTGATATGTCCTTCTATCTTGAGAGTTTGAGGGGTGGTCATTCTTGCCAATAGTTTACAAGATATGTTCTGATTCATTTCTTCTTTCTCTGCGGTCGGGTCCTAGCATATATCCTCTCCTTTCGATGTTTCTTGATCCTTTTCTTCCTCCTCTTCATACTATATGTAAAATAATTTCTTCTCAGCACACTTATGACCTTTAGTTCATTTGCTATCACGATTGTAACAAAGCCCTTTTTCTCTTTTTTCTTCCAATTGTTGTGGTGTAACCCTTGTAGGTTGTGGAAGGCTAGGAGAAACAACACTTCCATCTTTATAGTTGTGAGGGGTATGCTTCCTGGTTTCCATAATTTTTCTTTCCAATATGTCACAAAGCCCTTTTACTCTTTCCAATTATTTTGGTGTTGCTCTAAAGGAGGTGTTGCTCTTTGTATCCTCATAATGTGCTATCATTTCCTCCGTGAAAATTGACCACGTAACAAGTTTTTAACGAGAACAAAGCCCTTCATACCATACAAATTGACCTAGTTCTAAATATGAAGATGCAATACATACCTTTTTAACAGTAGTACACCATGTAGATCAAAATATTGCTCCATCTGAGGTACCCAATTTACTGGATCCTTGCCATCAAACTTCCTCATCTTGATTTTTCTTGATTTTAGGAGCTCGATCTTGAAATGACTGTAACTCTGTACTTTTGGATCTTTAAGTTTTGAAACTATGACCTGTGGTATCCCTCTTTGTTCTCTTTCCAATGCCACCAGTCTGATCCAAATTGGATTCTCCAAGAAAGAGTTATACACAATCTCCCGCAATGACTTGATTGTAGACTAGTTCAGTAGAGCAAACTTGTATGAAGTGCCACGTGTCACTATTTTTACCTTTGACTCTGAAACATATATCGAAGAAAACTAAAGTTTGTCCTCTTTCTCTACCTTCTTACAAAATTTCAATCCGATCCTTAGAAAGAAAGTTATGATGATTTTCCCCAGGTCACCTGTTTTGAATGTAATTCAGGAGTTTGCAAAAAGACCAACTTCTTCACATCATATCTCCGAAAATATTGTGAGAAAAGCTCTGAAATTCGGACCCAAGGTTCAGCGCGATTTCTTCTCAAATGGGTTTTTTCTGAGACTTCTGAAACGTCACAGAAAAAACGTTATAGTGAAAATTCCATGATGACCTATTTGGAGCAGTGAAACCCTAGAATCCAAAGCTCTGATACCAAATGTTATGAAACCAGCTCAAGAAAAGATAGAAAAGATAGATGAACGCCTTAGAATTCAGCCTCTTCGAGGGGGCAACCTCCTTTACATTACATAAATGAACAATTCTTGGATGATACAAATGAAAAGAACTCCTTTCTATATATAGGAGTCCAAGGGGTCATAACATAATCAGAGCCGACATAACAATAATAATGTAAGGGCACAATAATAACAATAGTAGGCTTCTATGGGGCACAATAGTAACAATATGGGCACTACATGGGTACATACATATAATAAGTGGGTTGTACTAATAACAATAAGGGGTTACACTAGTAGTATAGGGGCCTAACAATGACCTTTCTTGTGACAATTGTAAAATTCAATGTGTGATGATTCTCTATCATTCCTTCTCTTTGATCTTTGAGGAGGAGGCTTCCTTAAATTTTATGGACCTAACTTTCCTTTATTCTTCTTGTTCTGGGTGAAAAATGCAATGTTCTTCATGATTTTGAATCCTGCCTCTTGATATCATCCTTAATCCTTCTTGAGTGATCTTCCCAAAAATATCATCAAATGATGGGAATGCATTTTTGTTTCTTATAGTAGTAATGAAGGTTTCCAAAATGGGAGGGACACCTCTAAGAGTTACAATCATCAATTCCATATTTGGCACAATTTCCCGAACTCTTTGCAATTGATCTTTAAGACGAGATATCCTCATAATGTAGTATTTCATAAACTCCCCTTTATTTCTTATTCATATCTTTGAGTTGATATTTCAAGGAGAGGATTTCATTCAAATTGTTGACTTCATACATGCTAGCTATGTTATCATACATGTCCTTAGACTTCCTCAAATTTCCAACATATGCAAGTAAATTATTTTGTAAACCATCAACTATAATTTTATTTGCTTTTAACTCACATTTCTTATGCTTGTCCTTGACAGTAGCATAATAAATCTTTCGAGGCTCGAGTACTTTTCCTTGAATGAATTCTAAAACATCGTTGTTATAAAATATGATCTCCAACCTGATTTTCCATCCAGAAAATTTAGATGAGTCACCCAACTTCTCATGTTCCTTAAATAAAGAGGAAGACATATTGAATTGATTAGATAGGCTCCTTAAACTTTCCAAATATGATTTCTTCAAATATTGTCTTCTTATGGGCTTATCCTTCACCTTAGCTTTGATACCATGTTAAACTTCAGACTACTCTATGTTGTTTCAACTACTTCAACCCAATTAAATTCTTCGATTAATCATCTTTCATCAATAATTAATTTTTCCAATCATGAAACCTAATTGAAGATAGAATAGTAAATGCAATGAAAAAGGAGACAATCAACACATCAACGAGAGACACTAGAATTTTGTTCAATGATAAGGGAAGCACCCACTACAGGGAAAACCCTTTGCAGGTATTCTTCTATTATATTGTCACAAAATGTTCAACAAAGACTACAATGAGCCAATACAAAATCATCCAACAAAATTAACCCAACAACATTCAGAAATATGTTCCCAGGATCAAACCATACAAGAGACAAAATTTCCTGGCTATGGTCAACTATGGTCAAATGTCAAAATGCAACCCGAGAGCCAAATCACATAGAGGAAGAGGTATGTGTGTGATTGAGAGCTTCCAACCACATAGACAATCCTACCTACCTATAGTCACAACCGAAAATTTGTGGTGACAAACTTGTAGTCAGAAACCAAAAACCCTAGCACACGTGAGAGCTTCTAACCTTGCAATCTCAGACCTATACCAACCAAACCTTGCGATCCTACCTCAGACTTGTGTGAACCAATCAATGAAGAAGAGAAGAATAATATTCTTGGTGATGTCCAAATGAACTTCTGTTCACTTGTATTTATAGGCTTCTAAGGGTGTCCAATTTCATGTTAAGGTTGACCTGTCCTTTTGTGCACATGTGGGATTTTCCTCAAAAATACACTTCGCTTGTCCAAATGTAGTGATTCAGTAATTAAAATTGGTCCTCTCGAAAAGCGGAATCAAGTCCCATTTTTAGAATTTTTCACTGAGCTAACATATTAACACAATAACATCTTTTAGTAGATTCTAGGCACATCTATGCTCTTGTACAACAAGGTTTAGTGAATATTTTATTAATTTTTTATTTACTAGCATGACCTTAATGTTCTTTTTTTATTTTGTGGACTTAGATGTTTAAACTCCATTTTTCAAAGGGCACATATATGTAATGGGATCCCCAAAAGGTAATTAATGGGACAATGAATATTAGTTGTCTTGTTGTGTAGAGGGAAAGGGGATACTCAATGTCACATTAATGGACTCTAAAGGAATTTATTTTATGATGGGCCAATGTTTATGAAGAGAAAATATCCAACGCAAAATGAAATAACATGGGGAAGACAATCATTTGTATTTGAATATTAGAGGTGAGATAAATCTTCATACAACTATACAAATTTTGTACCTCCAATTACAAACCATTCCAAGCAAAAGTATTATACTTTCTACCTAACCTTTAAAATGAGAAGTTAATGGAGACCATTAGTATTAGAAGTGATTTCTATTATCTATTTGAATGACTACAGGTAAGTAGTTAGGTATGTGGTATGTTTGTTATTTTCTATTTCTTATGTGGTATGTCACATGTTTTTTTTCAAATTAACTTATAAATGACTACCATTTACTATTAATTATGAGCCTAACTCTATTGTCCTTTATTTTTTCCGAGGTTCACCAATGAATCATAGGCAAATGAAGGGTCATCAATAAGAACAAAAAAATTTCAATTGCACCCCAAATATTCTTGGAAATATATTATTTGGATGAATTCAATTTTATATTCCTTGTACATCCATTTTTTATATTATTTCTCTCTCATACACACAATTATGTTATGCACACCCTCTTTCACCACGTCTACAAAGCATACCTAATTTTCTATCAACTTCTCCTTCTATATATCATTCTAAATCTAGACATATTTTTTATTTTTCATATACTTTCTCATATGCACATTAGTTTTCTTATGTTAGTGAAACTAGGGTTTTCCAAACTAAACCTTAGCCATCAATTACGCTTCACGTTCTTATCATTTTCCTTATACATCAACTAGGTTTTCTACACCTATCATTATCCATTGGCTCTGTGACATTAGCCTCTCTCTTCAATTTTGAAAGCTAGTTATATTATTACTTCTTATTATCACCATTCTCCACCATAGATTTGTAAAAAATAGAATAATAAAGACTCCAAACCTTTGATATAGTATACAATAAAATACCAAACCTTAACCACAAACTAGGGTTTTCAAATTTCACAAAATGAAAGTTTTGCAAATTCCAAAAAACTAGAGTTTTCAAATTCCACTTAAATTTACATCAATAAACATTTCCAATAAGTGATGCTAGGATTTACATTCCTATGAAAAATATTAGCATTACATGCCTATGAGAAATATTATCATCATATTATTGAACTGTAGGCTCATTGGACTCTAGATTTTGTTTTCTTATTATAATGAGAAAACATTCCCTAGACATAACCTTAGCCATAACCTAGATTTTCCACACATACTCTTTTCTGGAAACAAGGCTTTACACTTCAATATACAACAATGGAAATTTCCAAGTTTCCATGCTAGGTCATTACACACTCAAATTTGAATTCACTATATTGGAGCCCTAGCACCCAACTCAACCTTGTACATTATGATCTATCAACATTTTCATCTTTACACTTATACTAATTTTGTATATATAGTGAGGAATCAACTTCTTCTCAACATTAGGGTTTGGCTAATAGGCTCATGACTATATATCCTCAAATATATGATTCTCTATTAATTTATTCTTCCTTTCATCAACACCCTTCTCTATCACCCCCATTTGTCTTTCAGCCTCCTCTAAGCGTTAGTGATAGTAAATTTTTTCCATTTCATAGACACCTAAAACAACGTCAAAGATATGGTTTGGGTGAGTAAAGAAGGAGGCATTGCCAACATAGGCATTTCTCTTTTTCTTTCTCCCTTCCCTATCTTGTTGAATGCCTCTTTCCATTTAGCTCTTGAAACTAGAGATGTTTTCAAAGGAACATCAAATGAACTGTGACCTTTTCATTCTTAAACCTGTCCAACGTAATGCCTTCTCCAGTGAATTTTTTTTTCTCTGAAAAACCCTTGTCTCACTTACGAATATAAAAATACCAACAAACACATTATCACTATGCAATAAAAATAATATGAAATGGAAAACAATAATCCTAGAAAAAACATAATTTAATAAAAGATAAATGGATTGAGTGCCTTTACAAAATAAGTACTAGCCAAGTCATCATAATCACTAGTGTGTACAGTTGCCCAATATCATGTCCACCCTCTAGTGATTTTGTCCTTCCTTTAATTTCCAATAATGAAAAAATATCATTACTATGTATAGGAAACCAAATTCTAGAGGAAATAATGACAACCTCTCCTTACAAAGTGCCCGAAACCAGATTATAGATTCTTCGACCATTCTGATTCTAAATTCTTGTACCAATGGAATGGGTTGAAAACCAACCAGAAGGAGTTCACATTACTATCTATCATTTCCTTTCCCATGAAGACAAAATGTAGTAACTAATGCAAGAACATCTTACTGTTGAAATTGGAAAAAAACAAATGAAATGTCGAAGGAATTAGATTCATTAAACTAGTTTTGTTTTAGTTTAAATATTAGAAATTTTCAATAGGAATGATGTTAAAAAAAAAATGTTATCCGCTTTTGTGGATATAGATCAGAGTAGTTTTTTTATTATTAAGTTTAGTAAAACAAACTAGATTTGTAGGAGGAAAAAATTGAAGAAAGCTTAGACTTTGTGAAAAAAAACAGGGAGATCAGGTTCTTTTTTGGAAAATTCTAACTTATCCAAATTTTAGTAATGATAGAGGGGGAATTAGATATATATTTATCAATGAATGTATGTACACAATTTAATGCAATTTAGAAGAAAACTAAAATATATGTTAGTAATTTTTTAGAGATTTTCTCAATTGCAAATGTAATTTGAAAGTGTAAATGAGTGAATTTTGTTTACACATTCCAACCATTAATCATTTTGCAAGTTAGATAGGATTTAGCATCAATTTTTGGTATCAAAGCTACAACACATAGAAAATAAAATGTGAAATGGAATTCCATGCTCGATGGGTAAGACGAGGTCTAAGGGGAAGACCTGTAGTTGATGTTGGAGATAGGGAGGGCATGAAACTTGTCCAAGAAAGGTTACAAGCCTTAGAAATGAACAGGAAAAGAGATTGAGAGACTTAATAAATCAATGAATTTGAGGAAGAGTCTCTAGAAAAATATGAAGAAAATGCCAAAGAACTTGCATAATAAATTGATGAGGCCAATGATTGGGGCTATTTCGAGGCCCATAACAGAGATACATACCTACAGTGGTAGCTTGGAACCATAAGAATTAATAGATTGGATCAATGCTTTAGATAATCATTTTGAGTAAGAGGAGGTAGTTTAAGACAAACAAGTGAAGTTTGTTTTTACTAGATTGAATGGACATAGAGTTCTTTGGTGGGATGGAGTCCAAGAAGAAAGGAAAAGAAAGAAAGAAGATAATATCAAAACTAGAGGATAATGGTGGTGAAGCTAAAAGGTAAATTTTTGGCCAAATATTACCAGGTTTCTTTATTCACAAAAATGCAAAACTTTAAACAAATATCATTGATTATTAATGAGTATATTAAAGAATTTTACGAGGTGAATATTAGATTATGATACATTGAACAAACAACTAAAAGGGTTGCCAGGTATATCAATGGGATGAAGTGCAAGATTCAAGCTAGGTTTAACCTATTTTCACCCAGAACTATAGAAGATTCTTACCAACTTGCCTTAAAGGCAAATGAAAAATTGGCTAGAAAGCACAACCAAAGGAAGAGAGGAAGGATTCCTATAAGGGGAAGAGGACAAATGAATAACCAGGAGAAAGCTCAGCATTCAAAGGAAGACAAAGGAAGTTCAAGCAGTCAACCGTCAAGAGCAGGTGACCTAAGAGGAAGGACTTTCTCAAGAGGAAGTGATCGAGGTAGAGGCCACCAAGTTCATTGCTACAAATCTGGGGAATTGGGACATATGTCGTGGTATTCTTTAGAAGATAATGATATAAGCCAAAGAGAAGAAAATATAGAAAAACAACAAGAAGAATATGTAGCTGTAGTTATCCATGAAGAAACACCAGAGGTACGAGAATCATTATTGATGAAGATGATCTTGATTAAGTCTAAAAAAGAAGTTAAGGAACCAATGGAAAGAAAAAGCTTATTCAGAACCACATACAGATTGAGAGGCAAGTGTCCCAAAGACGTGATTGACAGTGGTAGCATAGATAATTGTTTCCACCAAAATGGTAGAGAAGTTCTGGCTGCAAAGAATAGCACATCCCACACCTTATAAGGTGTCTTGGCTACAAAAAAGGAATTCAAATATTTGTGAATGAGAAGTCTAAATTGGAGTTCTATATTGATAGTTACAAGGATGAGGTTGTTAGCGCTCAAATCTTCCTCAGGCTGAGGAAGGAAAAACTCAAGTCCACATCAAACCAAGCTCAGCCTCGTAGCTAGCCCTACGAGGACAGGAGAGGGCTCTCTCCGGGTCTATCTCGGCAAAAGGTCTTCAAAGGGGCTGAGATGACTCAAAATTAATACTGATTTTAGGCTAGTAAAGAGATAGGAAAGTTTGTTTTAGATTTTTGAGTTTTTGTTGGAGAAATGGGAAAACCAATTTTGGGTGTGGGGATTGAGGTCAGATATTTGCAGAAATCGAGTTGGGGCGAGGTAGGCAATAGTCTTGATGCCTTTGATCAGGTGTATGGACGGATCAGAATGACAAGGAGTTGAATAGGGCAAAAGAGAATATGGATCCTCTTCAAACTAACGAAAACATGGAAAATCAAACAAACTTAAAGGCAGAGCATAACAATCTATGGATTCTACCTTAACACTTCATTTGTTTAATTGTAGAATATGAAAGAAGGAAAATGATACACATTAACAACTTACAATTACAGAAAGAAACACACCATCAACACACAAAGACACAAGGATCCCAACAGGTGCTGCAAAATCTCTGATCTTTCCTTAGAAAAAATATGTACAATAGTGTCCAAAAGCTTCCCAAGAGTCCAACCTGTGCTACTGAATGAAAATTTACATATATAGATCAAGCTAACCTCATTTCCTAACCTCTAGGGGTCGAGCTCCTCCTTCTAAGAGCAGTTTCAACAAATTCTAAACATGGAGCAGGAATCTAGGTGACCAAAACAACCTGTTTCTAAAAAGAAGGAAACTGATTCATTACATTAATTGTTTGCTAATTTGTGAATGAATCATCTAGAAGAAGGTAGAGAGGTGCCATGTTACCTTACATAAATCATATTACATCATGTTGGGTCAAAAATCACATCAAGGAGTGAAACTGGTGAAAACTGGCCGAATTCCTGAGCTGGAGGATGAAAACTGGACCAAAACCCCAATGCGTAGTGCACCTTTCCACCTATTTGTGGGGCACTTATTGACATCCAAATTGAGCTCATGGTAGCTCGTTGGAAAGGCCTGGATGTCTACCTTCCAACCCAAGTAGAATTTTCCAATTTGGAGCTCATTGGCCCCTTCAAAAATGCATTCTCCCAGAAGTACTTCCTGTTGTTGCAAAAGGTGGCAGCAAGGTGGTTTTCATGGTGTTTTTAGGCCTTTTGATCATCCAGAATTTGATGAAATGCCTTGGAAATAACTGAGCATGTATATTTCACCATGACAAACCCAAAAATATAATTTTTTTATCCAGTAAGTGCCTCAATCAAAAGCGAGCGCGCGGGCGCGCTACCCATTGAGCGGAAAACACTGTTTTTTGAGACCAAAATTTCAAAATGACAAAATTTTCTCCAAATTTGCTCAAATTTGGAGCGAAGACCCTCCATCATGTGTCATGCTCAGCCAGAGAAGCCTCGGCAAAAACTCGAAGCGGATCTAGCCTCTTTCGCCATTTTAGTGCTTTGCTCAACCTCCTTTGCAAAATCTTCATTTTTGTTTTGCCAACATGCATGCGAGCCCAATAATGATTCTTCATGTGACAAAGCAAGTCTTTGTTTCTATTGGCCTTTGCTAACAACTCCTCCAGGTGTCGATTGACTTTCTCAAGCCAAAACTCTCGGTTAGCATCTACCTCCTGCTTATAAACTGAATCTGTGTCTGACATGGCTTTGAAAACAAGATGTCTGCAATATGTATGTTGTCTGCAATATGTATGTTGTAGGTGCGATGAAATCACAATGTCAATACATACTCAAAGGCCAACTGAAACATCATAAGACTTATGCCATAATGGACATTATGTTTTAATGTATTGGGTATAAAACAGTCATAAGGACAGTTTGTCAAATGGACAAAGGTATGAAGTGTTGTTGGCTCAAAGCTTACAAATGGGTATGAGGCTATCTTTCGCCAAGGGAGAGCAGAAAAATCTTCACCAATCATCCAGGAAGATTTTGGTGGGGCCTAGGGTTTCATTTGTTTTTCACACCCAACACATCACACCTCTCTTCAAACACACTACAAAGAATATCAAATTGATTGAATCAGTCATAGAACACCTACTTCCAGATTTGGAGGCGATTAGACACGATATCGACGCATGAATATAATTTTTTTTTGTGTTGCACTGAGTGCGTAGCGCGCTATCCCAGTGCGTAGCGCACAACCTGATGCGTCGCGCCTGTTTATTTTTACACTGGCCAGTGAGGCCCAATGTGTAGCGCTCACCTCAGTGCATAGCGCACACCTCCGACGCGTAGCGCATTTTGTAAGAGGCATTTGGAGGCCTTCCCATTGTCAAAATTGGGCGCAGGATAACTCTTTGGAAAGGTCTCTGAGTCTACTTTCAAGTACAACTAGACGTTTTCAATTTGGAGTGCATTTGCCTTGTAAAAAATCAAATCTCCCAAGACTGGTCAAAATGTGCCAAATGAGGCTGCATCAAGGCAGAGTGCTGTTGCAATCAACTTTTGAATGCCTTCCTGAATTCCAAATTGAGCTCATGATAGCTCATTGGAAAGACCATTTTGTCTAGTTATCCTTTGGTGTATCAAGAAATTTATTTGGGCAACCAAGCTAGGAGAAAATTGATTTTCCCAAGGTCACTTCAGAAGTGCATCAATTCTCCCGAGGCGATTGTATTTTTGACATTTATCCAAAACCATTATACCTGTGTAAAAAGTGAAGGAGGTTTTTCTTCCTTGGCCTGTTCTGGATATAAACCTCTCTCAGTTAACCCAAATTCATCTTTGAGAGCTCAGAAACATCATTTTAGGGAAACCTATCCCGATGTATGAAACAAGGGATCTTGTCGAAATGAAGAGAAATGAAGGGGATAAGGGGCTTCTAAATTCCTGAGGAAATATTGGGAAGTAGGGAGGGATGTTAGGAAGTAGGGGAAAGTGGAATCTCAGAGATCGAGTGAGGGGAAGGGGTCGAAAAGTGAAAAACAAAGGCACAACCTAGAAAATTGCCAAGTTGTAGCAAGAAACTAGGGTTTGTGGAAAAATGAGGAATTTGGGGAATCTCAGTGATGGGAAGTGTTTAATAAGGTACATGAAGGATAGGGGAAGGTGTATGAACATCAGGATACAAATTTTTTTGATGATTTGACCATCCAAGAGAAATTGCCTCCAAAACCCTATGAGAGGGAAATGGACCTTACCAAGGCACAAATGAAGCATGAATAAGCTGTAAAATGACCCAATGGAACTTGACATGATGATAACAACCCTCTGAATGATGATAGACTCAGCTGAATAGTGACATAGACTGACATTTGGGCAACTTTGAAAGGAGTGAAATCAAACCCTAGACCTAATGCGTAGTGACCAAATTTTACTTGAAGACTCACTGAAATGACAAAATTTGACCTTGACACTCTGAGACCACTTTGTAAGAGCATATTTGATCACTGTAGGAAGGCTACAAAGACTGACACTAACATTGGCTCCAATGGGGATTGTAGCTCCTTGGAGGTGCCAAGAACGGCAGATCTTTGGGAGAGCAGACCAGTGCCTTCATCCATTGGGTAATGGAGTCAAAAAATCAAGCTAAAATGCATGACTGAAAACCAAGACAAACTGACTTAACAACAAGACTGAAAATTGATTCACAAATGACTCATGACTGAACTAAAGACTGATGCGATACTTAAACACAACCGACAAACT
The DNA here is from genome assembly GCA_031772625.1 of Pinus tabuliformis. Classification (NCBI taxonomy): domain Eukaryota; kingdom Viridiplantae; phylum Streptophyta; class Pinopsida; order Pinales; family Pinaceae; genus Pinus; species Pinus tabuliformis. The sequence goes on from CM062820.1 coordinate 1,451,141,245, forward strand.
GAAAATGATGCTCAGAGTGGAGCTTATTCATCACAACCTACTCTAACAATTTCATTCATCACCTAATCAAGTGAAATGAAACAACTAGTGAAACCAAGTAAGTATTCCATCTGTTGTTCGAATTTTCCGCAAGTGCTCACTTATGAACAACAAGAGAGAACTACTGAAACGCAAATCCCATGATAACTTAGAAAGAGATATGTTGAATGATATGAATTCTCTATCCGCCTCCACAAAAACTACATAAGGATCTTGAAATTCAAGCACACTGGAACTTAGCTCATCCAATGGATTACTTCTCTTTTCCTCATACCATGAATGCAAACTTTGATCTGAGCCTTGTGACAAGACCTCTGCTGAAAATGACAAAGAAACCGGCTGTCGGATCAAGTTTGTATCAATACACGTTTCAAGCTCACATATAGTCAATGGAGAAAGACTTTGACTACAAACCTCATCCAAAACATTAGCTATTGGATCATGAAAACCTTGAAAATACTACTACAAACCATTTTTATTGGTTCCAATGTGATTACATGATTGCCTACATGTTTCTCATTCTTCACTGAAGATGTACTACGCAAATTTCCCTTCAAAAACTGAAATGATTCGAAACAAAATGGTATGGAATCATCTTGTATCATTTGATCACATGTGCCTGCTTCCATGTCTTCATCTGCAACTTGACAAGCAATGGCTTTCAGGGACTGCAAATCTGAATATGAGAAGTCTGGAACAAGGTTTTCGTTGCCCTCAAGATGGTCCAAACCAAGACTTGTTGACAGCTGATTTCTGATTGCATGGAAGTTGTCTCTGATGAACTGACATGAATAAAAACAAAAAGGCAAAGATCCTTCACTTATTTCAAAATTTGCTGCACTTTCCTCATCACTGTCATAGCTGATATGTGATGGCTGAACATTGTATTCAAGCTGTTGAAAATGAACTTCTTCCTCCCACAAACTAGCTGCTTGTTCATCTGCAATAGTAGCTTCTGTTTGGAGAACATAATCATCATCATACTGATCAAACTGAGGCAAATCATCGGTATAAAACATATCATCAAGCATGCAGTTCATATCAATGGATCTCTCTTTGCCAAGGTGATCTACAAAACAATCATTATCAGATCTATGACAGCTAGGATAAGAAACAAAATGTTTTGGATCAGCAACTTGTTCTTCTTCAATCAGCGAGCCATGGGCTTGAACATCATCGTTGATCTTGTCCATCATCTTTTCCACTGCACTTACCAAAATGTCAAGCTTCACCTCTAGAGATGTTGATTCGGCCGGATCTATGTTTTTCATCTCTTCTTCCTTCATCCTTTCCCTTCGGACCAGCAGATGAACCTCTACATTTACTGCACTATTTTGCATCTCGTGAAGTGTTGCAATATCCTTTTCTCTCAGCTGAAACTCCATCTCTGGATCAAAGGCACCCGGATAGTGCAAGAGAGCAGATCGAGGAGTAGGCCTTATCTCAACTAGCATTGAATAATAAACTTGATTAAATCTGGCTGAAAACTGTTGTACTATCTCGCCTGGTAGTCTTTTCAGCTGGTTATACTCTTCTACAATCAAGAAAATGTTCTATCCGATCATCCACCTGTCAAGAAAAACTTTGACGAACAGCCGGAAATCTGAGATGCTCGTATCAGGCAGGGTTTTGAACCAACTCTTCACTTTAGCTTGCAAAGAAAGAGCAAAAAGCCTTATACTGGCATCTTCTGCATCAACTTCAAAAAGGTCAAGAAAGGACTCAAAATTCTGCACATGTTGCTCAGCGTTGACATTCTTACTTTCACCATCGAACCTCGGCAAGTATAGATCATATTTTTTGGGGAAAGCATGAAGAACAGAAGGTAAAACAAGAGGTTTATACCGATCTGGAATTTTACAAGGTGTAGGGGTATGCACAACAGGTATAGAAGCAGTCTTGGTCTCTTGAGTTTCATCAGTTTTAAGACGGTCATCACAAGATTTAGAAGAAAGGTCTTGATCAAGCTCAAAGGTATGCAAATCTTTAGTATTCACAATATTCAAAGGGAAAGAATCAACTGCAGGCCTGGGATATTTTCTCAAATACAATATACTTTGCATAGCCTTCTTGACATTCTTGGGAAAAGAGAAGAAATAATTTATGAGAAAGAGCAAAATGTCTCGGATGAAATTCCAACTTGAATACCTGATCTGTCCATGTTGTCCTTTCATGTTTTTGCTGGTCGGGATCATCCTCCAATGGAGTCTTTGGATCTGATCTCGAAAATGATTTAGAGTTGCCAGGTGAATGATTTCAGCCTTTCCAGTGTCTGATCGTTGTCCACCATCAACCATCAGATCTGAGCTTGATACATGTACTGGGGTAATTAACAAGTTAGATGTCACGTTTACAAGCTAGACCAGAGATTGACTGAAGCAGCGTTTATCTACTTCCGCTAATGCAAATCAAAAGCGTTTTGAAGGCTACCTGGCATAACTTCAGGCTCCGTCTGTAGCTTATAAAACAAATGACATCAACAAGCAAACCATTTTCTTCCCCAGTATGGTCGCCACTATGTTAGCACTCAAATCTGCCTCAGGATGAGGAAGGCAAAACTCAAGGCCACATCAAACCAAGCTCAGCCTCGTAGCTAGCCCTACGAGGACAGGAGAGGTCTCTCTCTGGGTCTATCTGGGCAAAATGTCTTCAAAGGGGCTGGGATGACTCAAAATTAATACTGATTTTAGGCTAGTAAAGAGATAGGAAAGTTTATTTTAGATTTTTGAGCTTTTGTTGGAGAAATGGGAAAACCAATTTTGGGTGCGGGGATTGAGGTCAGATCTTTGCAGAAATCAAGTTGGGGCAAGGCAGGCAATATTCTTGATGCCTTTGATCAGGTGTATGGATGGATCAGAATGACAAGGAGTTGAAGAGGGAAAAAGAGAATATAGATCCTCTTCAAACTGACGAAAACATGGAAAATCAAACAAACTTAAAGGCAGAGCATAACAATCTATGGATTCTACCTTAACACTTCATTTGTTTAATTGCAGAAGATGAAAGAATGAAAATGATACACATTAACAACTTACAATTACAGAAAGAAAGACACCATCAACACACAAAGCCACAAGGATCCCAACAGGTGCTACAAAATCTCTGATCTTTCCTTAGAAAAAATATGTACAATAGTGTCCAAAAGCTTCCCAAGAGTCCAACCTGTGCTATTGAATGAAAATTTACATATATAGATCAAGCTTACCTCATTCCCTAACCTCTAGGGGTTGAGCTCCTCCTTCTAAGAGCAGTTTCAACAAATTCTAAACATGGAGCAGGAATCTAGGTGACCAAAACAACCTGTTTCTAAAAAGAAGGAAACTGATTCATTACATTAATTGTTTGCTAATTTGTGAATGAATCATCTAGAAGAAGGTATATAGGTGCCATGTTACCTTAAATACATCAAATTACATCATTTTGGGTCAAAAATCACATCAAGGAGTGAAACTAGTGAAAACTGGCCGAATTCTTGAGTTGGAGGATGAAATCTGGACCAAAAACCCCAATGCGTAGCTCCCTGATACCAATGCGTAGCACACCCTTCAGCCTATTTTTGGGGCACTTCCTGACATCCAAATTGAGGACATGATAGCTCGTTGGAAAGCCTTGGATGTCTACTTTCGAACCCAAGTGGAATTTTCCAATTTGGAGCTCATTTGCCCCTTCAAAACTGCATTCTCCCAGAAGTACTTCCTGCTATTGCAAAAGGTGGCAACAAGGTGGTTTTCATGGTGTTTTTAGGCCTTTTGATCATCCAGAATTTGATGAAATGCCTTGGCAATAACTGAGCATGTATATTTCACCATGAGAAAGCTAAAAATATAAGGTTTTTCTCCAGTAAGTGCCTCAATCAAAAGCGAGCGCGCGGGCGTGCTACCCATTGAGCGGAAAAAAATTGTTTTTTGAGACCAAAATTTCAAAATGACAAAATTTTCTCCGAATTTGCTCAAATTCAGAGCAAAGACCCTCCATCATGTGTCATGCTCAGCCAGAGAAGCCTCAGCCAAAACTCGAAGCGGATCTAGCCTCTTTCGCCGTTTTAGTGCTTTGCTCAACCTCCTTTGCAAAATCTTCGTTTTTGCTTTGCCAACACGCATGAGAGCCCAATAATGATTCTTCATGTGATGAAGCAAGTCTTTGTTTCTATTGGCCTTTGCCAACAACTCCTCCAGGTGTCGATTGACTTTCTCAAGCCAAAACTCTCGGTTAGCATCTACCTCCTGCTTATAAACTGAATCTGTGTCTGACATGGCTTTGAAAACAAGATGTCTGCAATATGTATGTTGTCTGCAATATGTAGGATGTCTGCAATATGTATGTTGCAGTTGTGGTGAAATCACAATGTCAAGACATACTCAAAGGCCAACCGAAACATCCTAAGACTTATGCCATAATGGACATTCTGTTTTAATGTATTGGGTATAAAATAGTCATAAGGACAGTTTGTCAAATGGACAAAGGTATGAAGTGTTGTTGGCTCAAAGCTTACAAATGGGTATGAGGCTATGTTTCGCCAAGGGAGAGCAGAAAAATATTCACCAATCATCCATAAACACCCTTAAGGAAAATTTTGGTGGGGCCTAGGGTTTCATTTGTTTTTTACACCCAACACATCACACCTCTCTTCAAACACACTATAAACAATATCAAATTGATTGAATCAGTCATAGAACACCTACTTGCAGATTTGGAGGTGATTAGACACGATCTAGGCGCATGAATATAAAAAAAATTATGCTGGAATGAGTTCGTAGCGCATTATCCCAGTGCGTAGCGCACAGCCTGATGCGTAGCGCCTGTGTATTTTTACACTGGCCAGTGAGGCCCAATGCGTAGCGCTCACCTCAGTGCGTAGCGCACACCTCTGAGGCGTAGCGCATTTTGTAAGAGGCATTTGGAGGCCTTCCCTGTGTAAAAATTGGGCATAGGATAGCTCATTGGAAAGGTCTCTAAGTCTACCTTCGACTAAAGCTAGAAGTTTTCAATTTGGAGTCCATTTTCCTTGTCAAAAGTCAAATCTCCCAAGACTGGTCAAAATGTGCCAAATGAGGCTTCCTCAAGGCAGAGGGCTATTGCAATCAACTTTTGAATGCCTTCCTGAATTCCAAATTGAGCTCATGATAGCTCATTGGAAAGATATTTTTGTCTAGTTATCCTTTGACATATCAAGAAAGTTATTTGGCCAACCAAGCTAGGAGAAGAATTGATTTTTTCAAGGTCACTTCAGAGGTGCATCAATTCTCCCGAGGCGATTTTATTTTTGACATTTATCCAAAACCATTATACCTATGTAAAAAGTGAAGGAGGGTTTTCTTCCTTGGCCTGTTGTGGACAAAAATCTCTCTTAGTTTACCCAAAATCATCTTTGATTTCTCAGAAACATCATTTGAGTGAAACCTATCCCGATGTACGAAACAAGGGATCTTGTCGAAATGAAGTGAAATGAAGGGGATAAGGGTCTTCTAAATTCTTGAGGAAATTTTGGGAAGTAGGGAGGGATGTTAGGAAGCAGGGGAAAGTGGAATCTTAGAGATCGAGTGAGGGGAAGGGGTCGAAAAGGGCAAAACACAGGCCCAACCTAGAAAATTGCCAAGTTCTAGCAAGAAACTAGGGTTTCTGGAAAAATGAGGAATTTTGGGAATCTCAGTGATGGGAAGTGTTTAATAAGGTACATGAAGGATAGGGGAAGGTGTATGAACATCAGGATACAAATTTTTTCGATGATTTGACCATCCAAGAGAAATTACCTCCAAAACCCTAGGAGAGGGAAATGGACCTTACCAAGGCACAACTGAAGCATTAATAAGTTGTAAAATGACCCAATGGAACATGAAATGATGATAAAAACCCTCTGAATGATGATAAACGCAGCTGAATAGTGACATAGGCTGACATTTAGGCAATTTTGAAAGGAGTGAAATCAAACCCTAGACCTAATGCCTAGTGACCAAATTTTACTTGAAGACTCACTGAAATGACAAAATTTGACCTTGACACTCTGAGACAACTTTGTAAGAGCATATTTGATCACTGTAGGAAGGCTGGAAAGACTGACACTAACAGAGGTATTATGTGATATAATGCCAATGGATGTCTGTCATTTTTTGTTGGGAAGACCATGCACATATGATAGGAAAGTAATTCATTATAGCAGGTGGAACACCTACACTCTTGAGAAAAATGGCCAAAAGCATCTTCTAGTACCTTTGGAAGATAAGGATCCCAAAGCGGAATTTTGTCCTAGTGTGCTACTTATGTACGAGAAGGAATTGCTACAAGAGCTCAGAAGGAAAGAAGAAATTCATTTTTTTTTTTATTGGTAAGCCCACGGTAATTCTTACCAACACAAATTTAACTGATCTTAGTGAAGAAGTCAAGGTTATGTTGGATGAGTTTTCTGATATAATTTTTGATGAGTTGCTAAGTAACTTTCCTCTTTTTTGAAGCATTAGTCATCATATAGATCTAATTTAAGGGGCAAGTCTTTTGAATAGAGCAGCATACAACATGACTCCATAAGAAAATGAAGAGATAATGATATCATTGCAGGAGTTTTTGGGAAAAGGATTAATAAATTAGAGCCTAATTCAATGTGTTTTTCTTGCTCTGCTCATCCCAAAGAAATACGGTGGATAGAGAATGTGTACTTATTCAAGGACCATCAATAAAATTACTATAAGGTTCAATTTTTCACTTCCCTGCATTGAAGATATGATTGATTTTCAGTAGTTCTAAGTATTTTTCTAAAATTGATATGATGAGTGGCTAACATAAGATTAGAATTAGAGAGGGGGATGCATGGAAAGTAAATTCTGAAACAAACAATGGGTTGTATGAGTGTTCGGTGATGCCTTTTGGCCTTACTAATGCACTTAATACGTTTATGAGATTAATGAATGATGTCTTGAAAGAATTTATGGGTAATTTTTTATTGTTTATCTGTGTCTCAAGTGTCTCAAATTAGTTTTGAACACCCTGTAGCAAGAGAAGTTGTCAATAAATTTAGAGAATTGTAGCTTCATGAAGAATGAGTTGGCATACTTGGGATTTGTGATTTCGAAAGAAGAATCGAAGATGGACCCAAATAAACTAAAGGTAATCATTAAATGGCCTATTCCAACGAATGTGCATGAGGTAAGAAGCTTTCACACTCTTGCAAGTTTATACCAAAAATTTATAAAGAATTTCAGTAGTTTGTGTGCACCCATTATTGGCATGATGAAGGAGAATAATCATCCATTTAAAAGTACTGTAGAAGATGATAGAAATTTTAAAATACTGAAGCAAAGGATAACTGAACAACCTGTACTAGCCTTACTGGATTTTAACAAATGTTTTCAAGTTGAGACAAATGCAAATGGAGTTGCTATTGGAGCCTTCCTAAGTCAAGAATGAAGGGCGAGAGTAAATTTTAGTAAAAAATTAATGGAAGCAAGGAAAAAGTATTTCTCTTAGGATAAACTGTTCCATGTCATAGTTCAAGCTTTTAAAAAAAAGAGATATTCAACTTATTGCCAAAGAGTTTGTTCATTATACTGACAACCATGCTTTATAGTTTATCAACAGTCAGATCAAATTGAATGAGAGGCATGCTAAATGGGTGTATTTCATGCAAAATTTCACCTTTTTCATCAAGTATACAAGTGGTAAATTAAATAAGGTTGTTGATGCCTTAAGTAGAACAAATTTGATTTTGCATGAGTTTCAAATTAGCACATTAGGATTTCATGAAATAAAGGAGATGCAGAAGGAAGATGTTAATTTTAAAAATGCATATGTTGGTTGTAAAAATCCAATTAGTGGTGATAGAACTCCATGGTTAAACTTTCTGTTGTAGGAAGCATTTTTATTTAAGGATAGCAGATTATGCATACCCAAATGTTCTATGAGAGAAAATACTATCAGGGAAAAACATAACAGAGGATTATTAGGACATCTCGGGGAAGATAAAACTTTCTCAATTAAATGCTTTTTATTTTTGGCCAGGCATGCAAGCTGATGTGAAAAGGTTTGTTGCAAAATGTAGGATCTGCCAGCATGCAAAGTGAATAAGTGAAAATATTGGTTTATATCAGCCATTAGTGATTCCTACTAGGCCATGGGACTCAGTGAGCATGGAATTTATATTGGGATTTCCAAGGACTCAAAGAGGTAATGACTCTATCTATGTTGGGGTTTATAAATTCTCTAAAATGACACATTTTATACCTTGTAGCAAAACTAGTGATGCCACCAATGTTGTTAATTTGTTCTTTAAAGATGCGGTAAGGTTGCATTGATTGCCTAGAATCATTGTATATGATAGAGACAAAAGGTTTTTCAGTCATTTTTAGAGAATATTATCAAATAAGTTGGATAGTATCCTTAATTTTAGCTTAGCTTATCACCCATAAAGTAATGAGAAAATATAAGTGGTGAATAAGAGCTTGGTAAACATCCTAAGAAGCTCGGTAAGTGAAACTCCCAAATAATGGGATCAGGTTCTTGCTCAAACTGAATTTTCATACTACGATACACCCAATAAAATTACATGCATGAGTCCCTTCTAAATCACGTATGGAATGCATTCAAGGGGAGTATATGAATTGAGAAATGTGGGAAAACAAGATATAAGAAGTGTAGAAGGTGAAGAATTTGCAGTAAGCATGCAAGAATTGCAATAAAGAGTTAAACAACACCTATAGGAAAGCAACAGTAGATACAAACAAAGGGCTTATTCCAGGAGAATGCAAGAAAAACATTGAGATTAGTGATGTATTCATGGTATAATTGAGCAAAGAAAGATTTCATAAAGGAACTTACAACAAGCTAAGTAAAATTTTAAGGAAATTTTCGACAAATGCTTATGAAGTGGAGCTTCCAAGAAATGTTGGTATTTCCCAAGTTTTTAATGTTTCTAATTTGTATTCCTTTCAGGGAACAAGAAAAGGTTTCAGATGATGAGTCTTCTAGTGAAGTAGATCAGATTGTTGAATGGAAGCAACAATTGCCAAAAGCAACTCTAAAGGAAATTGAAGGACTATTAGATCAAAAGGCATTGAAGAAAACTAGAGGAAAATACTACTTTCAGTATTTCATGAAGTAGAGAAATCAACCATTGGAGGATACTACTTGGATGATTGTTCCAAATATGTCCAAGCATTGCACAAATGTTCAAGAGACCGTAGACACTTTTTTTCCATGGGAATTTGATGCAGGAGCACCTTATCCTGAAATTGGGTAAAAAGAAATGAAATGTGGAAGGAATCAAATTCCTTTATTTTATTAGTAAATTAATTAATTTATTTTTAATTTAAGGATTTGAAGCTTGGTATAGGAATGATGTTAAAAAAAAAAAAAAAAATCTTATCCTCTTTTGTGGATATAGATGGAAGTAGTTTTTTTTATTAAGTTTAGTTAAATAGACTAGATTTGTGAGAGGAAAAACAAAAAAGCTTAGACTTTGTGAAAAAAAAAAAAAAAACGAGATTAAATTGCTTTCTGGGAAATTCCAACTCATCCAAATTTTAGTAATGATAGAGGAAGAATTAGATATTTGTTTATCTATGAATGTATGTACACATATCTATAAATGTATATATACATTTTATTTTTTTACAATTCAAAATAAAATAAAAATATTTGTCCACAAATTATGTCAATTGAAAATATAATTTGAAAATGTAAATGAGTTAATATTGTTTGTAGACTCCCACCATTAATCATGTTACATGTTAGGCAAGATGACCCAATCAAAAATACATATTGCAATAACTACATCTGTTTTTGTTAGGTAAATGAGTCGGTGTAGACACGTGAGGAAGTAGACCCATGTTGTAGCTATCACATCGCCTCATGATCAACATTGCAGATTAAAACCATTAATTATATATATAACATTCTTTTATATATTATATATTTCTTACCTAAAGATTATCATTTAAGGAAAAAAAATTTTCTTTATTTAATGGCTCTTAGTTTATTTAACATTTTTAAATATTGTTTTTTATAGGAAGAAATTTCGGCATAAATCACATGCAGATATAGAAAATATCTGTCGACGTGTTTCGAACCAGCTAATGCGGTTCATCATCAGGACAAGTTGAGGAGTCAGATCATGGTAAGTTGAGGAGTCAGATCATGGCTGCACATTAAATAGGGAGAGAAAATCTTCCAAACGGCTAGGTTGACTAGGTTGACCAACAACGACTATAAAGAAAAATGGCTAGATAATATTATAATGTTAAGAAGTTAAAAGGTGATAAAAATGATATTATAAATATATTAATTAATATATTATAAATTCAAATGTAATATTTTTTATTGTAGTTGAAAGGTAATAAAAACTATTATTATGATTATAGTAAAAATAAAAAATAAAAAATTTAATAATATAATATATATATATATATATATATATATATATATATATATATATTTAATATATTATATATCCAAAAGTGATTCCATTCTATTTTATTCATATATTATTCTATGGTTGTTAATATATTTAATTCTTTATTGATTTATATACTAGGGATAAGTAAAGAAAGATTTACTTCGGTTATTAAATTAATTTATTTAGTACTAAGAAACTTTTTTATAGAAGATTTCGAAGCCAAAGCCTTAGCCTCGGCTCGTCTCCTTCCCAAGCTATGGAAAAGGTATGTAGATGACACTAATGTCATCTGGTCCCGTGGCCAAGAGGAGTTGGATCCCTTCTTCAATCACCTCATCTGTCAGTCCTCTCCCATTAAGTTCACTATGGAAAAAGAGATCAATGGTTTCCTCCTTTTCTTGGATATTCTTATATGTAAGAATAAGGTCGGTTCACTCTCCCACTTAGTGTTCTGGAAGAAAACGCATACTGAGAAATATCTTCATGGAGATTCCCATCATTTCCCTCCTTAAAAGTTGGGTGTTCTTAACACCCTCGCTACTCGTTCCCTTAGGATTTCTGATAGGGAGAGCTTCAATAAGGACAAATCCCATCTCCTTAATGTCTTTGTGGAGAATGGCTATAGTAGGCGCCTAGGTCATAAGGCTTTCCTTAAAGCCTCTAAAAATTCATTAATTAAAAAGGAACCTAAAGAGCATCAGCTAGGTGTCCATCTTCCCTGTGTCCAGGGAACCACAGACAAGATTTCTCGGATCCTTAAGAAGTATGATATTCCCTCAACCTTTAGACCCCTCAAAACTATTCGCAAATCCCTCCGATTAGTGAAAGATCCCATTGACCCTAAAGACATGAAGGGTGCCTACTTGCTCCCTTGTTCTTGTGGGACCCCCTGTATTGGGGAAACAGGGCACTCCATCCATCAAAGGATCAACGAACATGCAGCTGACCTAAGACATGGGAGAATCAAGTCTTCAGCATTAGTAGAGCATGCGGAAAAGACCAAGCATCAAGTTTGTATTGAGGAAGCCAAAGTTATTCCCAAGGTTGCGCAGTTCCATCACTGTAAATTCAGGGAAGCTATTGAAAATGAAGGAATGCTGAACAATCTCAATAGAGATGATGGCTGGAAGATCAGTAGCTGTTGGATCCCTACCCTTTCTTCTTAGTCTTTCTTTTCCTTACCCCCCCCCCAAACCCCTTTTTTAACTTTTTTCTAGCTTTCGATGTTTTCCCTTAATCTCGCAAATCCTTATCCTTGGAATCTTGTCTTTTCCTTCCTCCTAGGTTTCTCCTTTTGGTTCAGTGGTTTTCTTATGGTCATGTTCTTAACCTTCTTCTTTTTATAATGTGTCACTCAGTCTATTTATTTATTTTTAATTTTTTTCTTGAAAGATATACATAAATAAAAACTTCACGAATATTCTTTAATAGTTTATTATTTCCATTAAATCAATTTTATTGAAAAAAAAAACCCTTTTACTCATTCGATAGGATATAAACACTTAATTAAATAAGTTTATTTAACAACTATAAAATAGTAAATAAATAAATTAAATTAATAAATGAATATTTATGTTTATAAATAAATAAATAAATAGGAATAAATAAATAGAAATTTAACCAATATTATAATAAAACCCCTTTACCTTTCCCTAATGATTTATTAAGATAATTTATCAACCAAAGAATAATATGTAATAAAAATAAAATAGAATAACATTCTTAATATTAAATAAATTAATTTAATAACCTAAGTAAATCTTTCTTTACTTATCCCTAGTATAAAAATCAATAAGGAATTAAATATATTAATAACCATAGAATAACATAGGAATAAAATAGAATGGAATCATAATATATATATTATATATATATATATATATATATATATATATATTTTTTTTTTTTTTTTTTTTTTTTTTATTTATTAATTTTTTTTTATTGTAATCATAATAACAGTTTTATTACCTTTTGACTACAATAAAAAATATTACATTCGAATATATAATATACTAATTACTATATTTATAATATCATTTTTATCACCTTTTAACTTCTTAACATTATAATATCATCTAGCGGTTATTGGTTAGTCTAGTCAACCTAGCCCTGTTGTCCTCATGATGAACCACACTAACTGGTTCGAAACGCCTTGAGAGATATCATGTGATTTACGTCAAAATTTCTTCTTATAAAAAGCTCAATTCAACCATTGTTTTTTTTATTAAAACAATGTTTCATTTTACTATTCATCCCATGCCTCAATTCAACCCTTGTTTTTTCATTAAAGCAATATTTCATTGTACTATTCATCCCATTTTAAAAACAGTTTAATAAAAATAATGTTTTATAACCGTTGATGATATCTAATAATAATCTTAAAGAAATGCAAAATGAGATAGATGCAATGAAATGATTGAAAAGATACAGAAATGAGGTAATTAGAGCTCCTATATTTCCCTATCCTACATTTTGGGAATTTTTTCATGTTTAATTTGCTTTATGGAATTCAAAGTTAAGGAAAAGTCCATCTGCCAATTGATCCATTCGTTGACGTTAACCTCAAAAACAACACTCATCGTGCAGCATTCGTTGCATGAGCATCGACGTTAAAAGAAGGCGATGGGAATTTTTCTCAACGAAATTAATGAGATTGAAAATACTCTTACATTATCCAATACCGATGGTCCTGTGCAAATGTACTTGTAGAATTTAGGTGCAAATTAGATATTGACCTCTCTAGTCGAAAGAAAGTGAAAACAGAAATCCATATCAATTCAATTATATTTTCTAATTGTAATAGCATTTTCTTTAAAAGTTCAAAACAAAGTAGATTAACACTCATATTTATATAAATGATACATTATTATGAGTTTATTTTAATTTGGTTCTGTTCTTTTGTTCACGCTTAATCAACCTTTTTGCCAATAAATTCGCCTTCCAAATTCAAATCTCGTGCTAGCACTTAGGTGCTTTAAGCGTTAGCCCTTCCTCTATATTGACTATCTTACACTCTACTCTATCGAAGTGATATCGAATACAACCCATAAAATAGATTGACATGAAGGCACATATTTTATAAGATAAAGCCACATATTTTATATTTTATAATGTAATATGGTATCTTCTATGCTCCCAATCAACTCCACCACCTCCTCCATATAATGATATGGACGTCTTTATTAGCTGACCAACGAACCTGAGATCCGTAGGCAACCTCCAGGTCTAGGTAGCGAAATCAGAAACTTAGGAACTTATTGTACATTTCAGGTGTGGTTACAAAGGCACAGTTTCAACGACGGTTCTCGTCACCAAATTCTTTATTTCAATGCTGGCAACACTGAAACCATCTCTGTATTTGTAACCGTGAAGAAAAATTCTGCAAATGTCAAAAGCAGGCTTCTTGTAAGAGATGGGAACACTGCTGTCGGGTCTAAGTAACTCCCAATTCAGTTCCTTGGTTAAGTCATAGACCATAGCATTGATTTGATTGACAGCATCTTCCTCTGTTATTCCAGGATTGTCTTTCATATAACACGATACGGCCGAAGCTTCCTCTCCATGCGCCCTGTCTGCCTGCTTTCACAATCCCAATGTCACTATCATATGTATTCCAAGTTTAAATTGAAATAAAGAATTAATAAATGGGGAATGTCGCTATCATATGTATTCCATTTGATTTGAATAAGAGGTTATGAAGAATGAGGAATGTCACTATCTAAAACTTGTTGGTTTGTATAAGAGGTTATGAAGAATGAGGAATGTCACTATCTAAAACTTGTTGATTTGTATAAGAGGTTAAGAAGAACGAGGAAGGTCACTATCTACAATTTGCTATATAAGGTGTTAACTGAGCGGAGGCTACACATGTTTACTGTTTCATGAGCGGAGGCTGCATATGCTTACTATTTCATTTGATTTTAGAATGACCAAAATTAAAGGGTGAGCAGCCCACTCATTTAATACCCTATAACATCCTACTTATTCTCCGCCCTTAGTAATACCTTGTAGCCTTGAGTGTCCCCTTTGAGTCGAAGGATGGCACATATCAAGTCATTGAACTTCGATGGAAAGTCTATTTCCTGCAGGATGTGATGGGGAAGAGGAAACCCCAACGTGAGCATGGGTTGCAGTGTTATTATGCGAGAACCGAAACTGGTTTTGCAATTCTCCATGTACTCCTCGAACGTCGGAAGATAAGCACTCGAAATCCACCTCGCTTCTACCATATACGAATCAATATAATCCTCCCACTGGACAGGAAAATGAACAAGCGAAACAAAATTAACTGATCATACTGGGTGAAGATTCTCACAAAGAAATATTTGCATGACGTGTATGCATTATTATAATTGTTCATACAGATTGTCGAGCAAAGCTGACTGTGTCTCGGCCTTGAATCTTCTGTGCCTCTCGTGCCATTTCGTTTATGGTGTCGAAAACCGCCATGTACACTCCTCTCATATAATCTGGAAGACACTCTATTGAAGACGGATACCATCTTATCATTATCCACACAATTTATGCAAAGGTAATATTAGTTGACTCGATTAGTAGAATGCATATTCTTAATTTGAATGTAATGTTATTTATTTTAAAATCGAGAAGGATTAGTATACTTTTTCTTTATTTGAAGGTGAAGTTATTAAAAATCCAGAAGAATTATATATAAAAAAAATAGTCTCTCCAGGTACAAGCAATTATCACCTCTTAATGCTGCTGTGAAGAGTTCGAGCTCCTCCATTGTTCCGAAGGTGTCGTAGATATCGTCGAGAACCGTGATCATATGACATATTTTGGCAAATCCGAGTCGGAACGCAGAATGTTTAGGATCATTTGCAATGCAAGCTGCTAAAGTGTAGTATTCCACGTGACGATGCCGTGAGAATGTTATTTGAGGGAACCCATAATCTTTCCACCATCTACACATATAAACTTCACATTTTTACTTTCTTGATTTTTCAGGACTCAAATTCAATTAATTTGGAGACGATATGCAATGACAACTCATCACCTCGAGAGAGATTGTAACTCTCTTTTGTATAGAGTGAAAGATGTTGAATTCCACTTTTGCAAGTTGCAACAGTTTCTCTCTCATCAAATACGGCTCCCTAAACCAAAAATTGCGGCAGGAATCAATTCGAAATCTTACATAGATACTAACTTATGAAAAGAAAGATTTCCAGGAAGAGATACAAACGTAATAACGCTAAAATATTAACATATATTCAGATCCAACCATCCTCAGTTCGGACCTTATAATAAGATTTTGAATTTCTCTCAACATATTGGAGGAGTAGTATTTGAGCATTCAACTACACATAAATTAATAAAAAAAACATTGTAGTCTTCAAGATGTGGAAATAAAATTGACAAGCCTACTCAAATATAGTGTCCTCTCCGAATACGTCGATGTACATTCGTGTTTCCATTCTTGGCAGATTTGTATGCCAACGATATTCCAGAAGATACTCTACCTGCGATACACAAATTTGAACTTATAAAACACAGATCGCAACAAAATATGAAATAAAATGCTAATTAGCGGATCTGGTATTACAGCCTTACCTCCTGTGAAAGACCAGAAGCCGGAATCTTTTGTAGGGCGACCTTTAAATACGTTGTACAGAAAATTTCTGCCTCCTCCATAACTTTTTCGCCGGGAAAGGCAATGAGAGATGCCTCTTATCTCTCCCTCTGTTTGAATGTCAGAGCAGGTAAACTGCCCCTTCTCGTTGATAAAGCTTTCCAAAACATCTGGTTTCAATGTATAAAGTACCATAAGCCAATGTCTGGACGTAGGTGGCAGTTATAATGAAAAGTTCAAGAAGTAATTAATTAATAAAACCCCGATATACCTGAAGACACTGGATATCCGTGTAGTCGGAGAATTCGAAGACCCAAGGCGGTTGACTTGAGATCAGTCACGTCACTTTCTCTCCCACGTCCAATGCCTTTTTCGCTCCAATAGCTGCGGGGCAAATAATTTTCTTGTTACAATCGTGTGTATTCGATATATAAAGCATAGATTAAATATGATGATAAGGCTATGGGGACTGACCTGTAAACATGATCCAGCGCTGATTTTATCTCATTTTTGAAATGCCTATCGATCCCCAACCGTTCAACGCTATCGACGATCCAAAGACGTTGATGGAGGTCATTGAGGGGACTGATGGATTTTCCATCCTCCACTGACATTGAATTGAAGATATCTTTTACTTCCCCAATAAGTCTATCAGCACATTCACGGTAAGAAGGTGCCTGAACCGTATACAGTAAATTGGACCAGAAAATTAATTCATGTACTAATTGTGAAGGAGGAAAGGAATAAGAAGAAGAAAAAATTCAAATTCAGATGAAGGCAGTTACCCACCTCATAAGACGTGGAGAGAGAGTCTATGGAAGTATCGTCCCACAGGATGGAATGATGACCACCTATGTCATTAGAAACAGAGGTGGTCGAAGTCATGCTCATGAAAGGTATTATGGATTTCCCTCCCCTGCACATCCAAGATTTGGGACTGTTCTATGGATAGCCTGGAGCTCATGAGTATTACGGGACAACGTTCTGCACAGGCACAGTCTGGAATCCAACGGGACAGCAGAAACCAGAGCCATTTGTGTTGGTTTTTGGCCTATGCTGTTAGATCAAGATAACAAACTACAACTTATGCGGTAGAACTCTACTGCCATGGCCAATAGGTAGATCTTCACGATGGATTGCTGACGTTACTTTAATCTTAAAACAACCAAAAGTGATATTGTTTACGCCCATGTCACAATTTTCAATGAAGTTAATGTCTAACACCTGTATTATGAAAATAGCTTGAACAAGTCAAAAATATATTATGAATCTTGGTTTAAAAAGTCTAGGTGGGAGGAAAAATAGGTTGTTGTGGGATCAGCATTATAACCACTGTCATTATAATCTTTGGATGCTTACTTATTCTGTCTAATCTTGAAGGTTGGAATTTCAACCTTAAATCTTTTAATATATGATATTTCATTTTAACAACCATCGTTAATTAAAATATTTATCAAACTAATTAATAATATTATTAAGGTATTGAAAAATTTATTAATTTTTAGAATGTTCCTAACATATTATCAATGAAGGTTTGAAAATAAATAAATATATTATATTTTTCAAATTATATTTAAAAATATATTTATGAGAATAAATTAATACATACTTTTTAATTCTATTTATATAACCAAAATTAATAAATAGAATTATTATAATAAATAAAATAAAAAATGACTATTTTTTCCGTTTATTTTAGTTTCATTAATAATATTACTAATTCTGATGATAAATCTAGAAACAAAGAGGCTTATATAGAGTTTATATATTGTGATTAATAGAAGTGAAAATTTCATTATTTTTGTAATTGAAGTGACTTTACAATTTTTTTAACCTTGAAGTACATAACACTTTATTATTATTGGGATTGTTGAATTGAGGCTTTTGTGATCCATATCAAGTTTATGACAAAGAATTTTTAGGGGTAAATCACATGATAATACATTTGTCGACGCCTTTCGAACCAACCAGTGTGGTTCATCGTTACGACATGTTAAACGCGTAGTCTAACTAGGCATAGGAGTTGCCCAGAAAGTTATGGAAATTCTGGTCATCTTTAGAAAAATTCAGCATGGATTTTTGTAAATCCAAATTATAGTTGTTAAACATCAAAATTTTAGGTGTCTTAGATGTTTTTGATGGCCGTTTCTACCATCAAAAGCACAATTCAAACAATACTTTTACAAGATTTTTTGAATTTTTTTTGCCCGGATTCGGGCCACTTTTGGCCGTTCAAGCAATTCCTCCTGGCCAATAGCAGATCGAACGGGTAGGTTTGACTCGAAAATGACTATATTAGACTAAACTGGACAAACCACTCTAGTTGACCAAAAAACAAGTAGATTTGACTAGTTAAATTACTTAATAATAATAATATTATTAGATATATAGTTATTCAATGTCTTGGGGTTGATATCATTATATTTTACAATGTTATGATTGTCAATAAAGTTTAGAATGCTACAAACGAATACTATTTTAATACTTTCCAGTTAGTCTTGTGTGTTATTTTAAGTAAAATGTTAATAAAATTTGAGTTAAAAATAATAAATCTAGGGAATATAAAAAATAATAATGAGTAAAATGTTAACAAATATTAATAGATTTAAGGATTATAACCACTAGTAATTGTATGGATTTAATATTAACTAAAATAATGATATTAATTATTATTATTACTAAGGGTTTGGGTAACTAATTAATATAAATTTATTAGTAAAGCTATCTAATGTGAACATAAACTTGTTACTTAAATTTAAATAATTATCATATACTAGATAATTTTAACCCATTCAGATAGTCATGAAAAGGACTATCTCATAAATATAAGGAAAAAGAATGAGGGAGATCTCCAAAGAGGACCTAAAACTCAAATAAGAATTAAGGATAAAGGAATCATGTTAGATAGAATCTTCACTATATGATAATCAGGGAAAAAAAGGGAATAGAAATTAAGTACAAGTCATTAATAGGGGGAGGGGGAGGAAGGGGAAGAACCGACTAGGAAGAGAGGGCAGGGATCCAGCAACTACTCATCTTCCAACCATCATCTCTATTAAGATTGCTTGGCATTTTTTCAATCTGAATGGCTTCTCTAAATTTTCGGTGATGGAACTACGCAACCTTAGCAATAACCTGGGCCTCCTCAAAACAAACATGATGTTTATTGTTCTCTGCATGGTCCGCTAGTGTGGAAGACTTGGTTCTCTGGAGATAATTGTGTCATCCATTGTCTATTGTTTGTCTGTTGCGACGTATCAACCCTAAACAAAATCCAAACAATGGCTTTAAACAAAACCCTGAATAATAAGGTACACAATGGGATTGATGCACTTAAAAACCTAACTTATTCGTGTCCCTATTCATGTTTGTCTCTCTGAAGATAATTGTGTTATCCACTGTCCACTGTTTATCAGTTGTCGACTCCCAAAGGAAATTAGCTGATATTATTCGTGTCCCTATTCATGTGCGTCTCTCTGAAGATAATTGTGTTATCCATTGTCCACTGTTTATCAGTTGTCGACTCCCAAAGGAAATTATCTGATATTTTTAGGTAATTAGGAAATTAGCTAATATTATAAAGTTTTGGAGATATAATATGAATAATATCACACGGCCAATATTAATAATGACTTGTCAGAGATTTCATATGGCAAAAATCAATATTATACCATTGTTAATGATGTAAAAATTATCAACATCCACACAAAGTAAATAAACACGATTATATGGCTATGCACTTTCAAGCATCTAAGTTAACAATTAGATGAATATATGGGCCTTCTGGTTTGACAAACCTCCTGCAATAACATGGAGGTACAATAGCATGAAGGTACCATGAATTTATCATGTAAATTATTTTGACACTCAATATGTTTTAATTGGTTGGTGATGGTTTTGCAACAAATTAAGGAAATGTAAGAAGCTGCAGTCATTTTGAGGATTGGTTTCCTCTCCACCCACCACCCCACTAAAATTCTCTTATTGTAAACCATCATTAACATCTTTTTATTGTAAGCCATAATTGTAATACCCAAACTACAATTTCGATCCCTATGAAAACTTTATTCAAATATAAGGCATTGTTAAAAGCATTCTACTCATAAGGATGTAATACATCCGAATTCCAAGAAATTCTTGATATGAACCTAAGGGGGCATACATCAGGTTCAATGTCTATGATGTGATCCCATATATATATCCTCTCTCCCCCTCTCGGGAATATCAACTGCCATATTTGATGAGACAAATAAATAATTGGTTTTTAAAATAAAATAATCAATAAGAATTCTTTTATGGCGACCTGATAAGTATAGGATTATTTTAAAAAATTGGGCATTACATAGTATTAAAGGAGGAAGATAAAAGTAAGGGATTCTATCAAAATTTCCCTCACAAGTTCGATCCACTCAGTTCAATCCAATCAAAATTAAAATTGCATAACCATATTTATATTAATCAAATAATATTACAATATAAATACATGAATAATTTTTTAATATAGAGAAACTATATCACAAAATCATCTATTTGAGCAAATCTCTCAACAACACACCAATTTGGCAAGATAGTTAATTGTAGAATATATCTCAACCTAACTAGATCCAAAAACCTCCTAAGAACTTGGAATAGACTCCTTCCTAAACTAATGAGCACACCAAAGACAAGTAGCAGTTATATTCTCTAACACCCCCACTTCATGACTACTTGCCTTAATTGCGATCAACAAAGGTCTTCACCAATCTGTAATATACGATCTACTATAGACTAAAGAAACTCATGATCAGAAAAGTCTATTTGCAGTACAACTTGGCATTTACAAAAAATGCAAAAAATGTTGACATCCATATAAAGAAACAACCATGCACTGATATACATAGGTACCTAACCACTGAAACCACCATCTTGCTAGGATTTCCCTTGTGTACATGGTTCATTCAACCATCATATCTTCATAGTTGTAGTTATTCTTTTAACTCCCCCTACATCACCATCATTATCATCTTGGGTTTTTTGGCTTATTCATAACCATGCTCTAGGTTTTGTTAGCTTACCCCAAACCATGCTCTCGGTTTTCTCATCTTACTGTCAATGATGCTTTAGGTATTTTTGGCTTACCCTCAACCATGTTATAAATGATTTTGCATCGCACTCCGAAAGAACTACATCCTCTTGTGGTTTTTATATACCATTGAAAACACATCAACATGACCAAAAACATCACCTACAAGTGGTTCTTTCTTACCACAAACTTGCACTACTAAGTTATTTTCAAATGACCACAAACTACATGGGGGTACACACATGCCTCATCCACGGAAAATTTTAAGGATGGAAAATTATCTTGAAGTTTAAAAACATTGGTGAATTTCATGAGTCCTTAATATGCAAACTTTTAAATTTGTATTGATGTATTTGTAAAATTATTTAATTCTATAATGATTTTATATATTCTCTATATATAATGTTGGCGATTTTTAAGGTAAAATAATTTTATATTATAAAATTTGGGCAAATCATTTTTATAAAAAATGGAAATTGGCTAATCGTTTTTTGGAAATATCATGGAAAATTAGCCTACCTACGAATATTAGCCACTAAAATTTTCCATGGCCTCATACGGGGTACATCATGACTCACATAGGTACATTAAATGGAAATCTACTCTCATGGAGATATAGGTACATGCACTCTCAAGAACCACTACATTAACACAACACATGACATGTAGACTTGCTACAATGTATGGCTTAGATTACAACATGATCATGAGTATGTTATTATTCTACACATGCACTTTATTTCACTTTAATTTTTCCACCATTGTCTGATATTTGTTTATGATCCTAGCATTACCCTCTATTGTCTCTATCACAAGAACAATTGTTTATCTTCCTTGGTCCAAGCCCTAGAGATCTCTTTTTTCTTCTTCCTGCGAACTTGTCATTCCAGTCCAAGAAATTTAGCTTGCAACCAATCTTGGTTTTCCAAGTGAGTACAATACAACTAGTTTCCACCTCAAATAGTATCCATGCTCCTTCCTTCATCTAAAAAACGTCATCATGTACAACCTGGAAAATAATTATAATGTTGATACCTCAGATTCATCAAGAACCTAATGTACTCTAGTGCATAATATCAATATAATTGTAAAGACTACTAAACTAGCCATCCTATGGATCTACTTCCATCTACTAAGATACGTGGGTTCCATTCATTGTATTGTGTACTCTAGGTAACTGGTCTAGTTATAAGATGTATCTATCTCAATATCACATTTTCTATGCATGTGCTAATCATGACTTAATGTTAAGGACTCAAGAAATAGTACCTAGAGGAGACCATGTAGCTATAACTTACTTTTGCCTACAACACTTCTTTTAAGCAGACTTGGGAATGACTCGTCATTAAAACCTTGTGGCATTACAAAAGCCTCAACGAGCAATAATGATAGGAATATGATCCTTTTTCACTTATGCCTCACTTCCTCTTCATTGACCTTCTCCTCTACATTATTATCCACCATGGAGTGGCTTTGGTCTTCTTTCTCTTCTTTTGGTTGCATTTTTGTCTTGTATTCACCAACGATTTGTTAGAGTCATTAACTCTAACAAAGCCACTAAATTGTGTTAGTTGTGCTTAATGTAAATGCTTCTAATTCAAAAATATTTATGAATATCACCATTAACTTTTATTTGGAGTTTCCAATTGAGCAATAATAGTAACGAAATCTAATAAATTGTATTTCCATATTGAATTGATAAGCCTAAAAATGTTTCTTTTCCCTAACTCTAAATAAATTCAAAGAGACATTTATATTTTACCATGACTGAAGATTTCCATAATCACCATTGGTGGATTCACACAAGTATTCTTCGTGTGAAGCTTTGATATGAGCCTCCCTAACTCTAGCACAACTATGATTACAAACTTCTCTTCACAATCCATTCCTTTAGTAGTTTGGGAGCCATACCTTCAAAGGTTTCCAAACTTAGAAGCCTGCATATTACATTTGGTTTACCGGCCTATTTGGTGTTAATATTGTTTCCTACAAGCCTCAACACTTACTTGTCATACCAAGGGTCGTACACTTCAAGGCACAACACAGTCAATGCCAAGATACTCTAACCAATCCTGCAAGAAAGACAATCATATCTCCAAATCAAATCATCAGTCTTCCAAGACCTAAAGAAAGTAAATAAGAATTCTATTACATGATTCCTACACTACTTATAATGGAAACCTTATTGAAAACAACTCAGTCAATCTAAATACTAGTTACTTAACTCATAGGCTCCACTGAGATTGTGACACGAACAAAAAGAATCCAAGAGAACATAGACCTTAACTTAATAAATCAAAAGAGTCTTTGGAAAGATTCATATAGGCTTACAAAAGAATTCCTACACTACCTAAAGTTTCACTCTTTCTTCAATCTGATTGATGTACTGTCTAGAGTTTCACTCTATTCTTACCAATCTTTTAACACTTCTCCTTCATGCACTGTGTATTCATAAATATAACACTCCTGATATGTTTTAGGAAGAATGTGTGACAAATAACCTTACTCTTTTTCATCTTCACAACACAAAAAGATAACCCAAATGAGGTCTTATAAGAAATATCTATGAAAGAAAGCAATTGAATCGAAATGGAAACCAAGTTCTAGAAAATAAATAATCATGAACTAAATATTGTTTCTTCAATCAATACCTTTCACATCATCTCATAACAGACACAAAAATTCACTCATGTATCAATTAAACAAGTCTCAATATAAAACACGACATGTTCCTCTGATCATATTAAAAAAATGACTGAATCACACTCTTTAATATTTAATGATGGGGAACTCAAACATTCACATGTACCATGACTCTATTTTGATTCAAAATGATGTAGAAAAATATCATTAAATAAGTATTCAAGCAAGGAAAATATGAGATACATATTCCTCCACTAACACATAGTAAAGTTAAACATATCGTGTATCGTCACAAAAACCTAAGACTTGATGGCTTCAATGTTGTTTTCTTTGTAGCACAAGATCAGATTGAGTTACCATTTGTTGAATATTCCAAACAAAACAAAAATTTTAAGAGACTAACTTTACCCAAATATTGATATCCAATCATTGAGGGTCTTAATCAAAACCTGAGACATACAACTTTACTTCAATTTATCAAAGCATCTAAAACATGTAAGAGTCACTCCATAGTTCACTTCTCACAACCAAAAATACATATGGGTATATAAATAAAACATGATTTCAACCATCAAAGTTCTTTAGATGCACAATCAAACCCTAGTTTGTATATATTTCCAAGACTTAGCATTCTCAATAAAAAGGAATATAGCCAAATCTTTAAAGGAAAAATCAAGTGTTATAAAAGAAACAATTTATATACAATCAAATCTCAAATGCCTATACTGTTGGAGAAACCTTTAGAAAACATAGTCTTTTTTATGTGATCTGGGTTGATTATTCTTCAAACTACACATTCTTAATACCTTCACGAAAACAAAGTTTTTAAAAGTGACACACAGATACCATGCCCATCTTCCAAAAGATATCCACCATAGATATATATATATATATATATATATACATATATATATATATATATATATATATATATAGATAGATATATATATATATAGATAGATATATATATGTATATATATATATGTATATATATATATATATGTATATATATATATATATGTATATATATATATATATATATATATATATATATATATATATATATACATATATGTGTATATATACATATATGTGTATATATGTATATATGTGTATATATGTATATATATATATATATATGTATATATGTATATATATATATATATATATATATATATACATATGCATATGTATATATATATGCATATGTATATATATATGTATATGTATATATATATATATATATATCTATATATATATATATATATATATATATATATATATATATATCTATATATATATATATATATATATACACACACACACACACACACTTGCACACCACGATATCATATCAAAATAAAAGAAAATCCAAACATTGCTCATTATCAAAGGGTCAACGAGCTGGGTTGGTCAAGCCCTCACCAACCAGATCATGCCCTTGTGGAATAGTACCTAAAATACTGAGTTACATATATCATCAACAAGATCAAATCGAAATAGAAAAAGTTGGCATTGATGCCCTTTGTATTTATAAAACCTCAGTCTCAATCAATTTTGAGTTCAATAGGTTTGTGCCACATAGATCTGGGAGATACAAAGTGCTTGACATTAACAATATACCATATAACAATATCACTAACCTATTATATACCATAGCCTGAAATATATAGGCATTTACAATGATCATCATGGTTGGAGTCAAGCCTATATAGGAAAAAGATACATAAAACTAGTCTAAGATTCCTCCTAACAATATATCTTTGAAGAATGATTATTGATCACTGGGATCCATTTCCAAATCGAGCCGGGTTCGTTTGGAAAAGAGGTTGTAATATGTGAGTTCACTGTTGAAGGCTAGGATAAATTAGTGTGCTTTGTTTTCCTCATAATCCAAGGAAATCCCTCGACAATTTCTTTGACTAGTAGCTAATTCTTTGTTTAGAGGTCCATGCTCCAAACCTTAGTGCAGGAATCTCAAAGGTAGTTTAGGAATATCGTAACCAAATTACATGTCTCTTGTTTTGGTACATGCACTTCATAATAGAATAAAGGATTATAAAATATGAAAAGACCTTACGATAACATCAAATGTAGCATTTAATGATAAAATATTAATCTACCAACATTTTTAGAGATAATAAATTTCATATTCATATCCTTTACGAATACAGCAATAGAAACCAAAAATATGTACATGAAGGTATTTTTTGGCTTGTTGAATAGAGGATGAAGTAGTGTTAGGTGGAAAAACTTAGGACAATCTTGGAGCTTTACATTGCGCCAACCTTATTTTGTTGGGTGTCCTCACATAACCAAAAACCAGTCCTTTAGAAAAAACAAAACCTTCAATCTATGACTTCATCATTTCTTAATCTAAATGTTGATCTCAAACCCTGGAGTCAGAGTCTTTTTCAATTTCCTTCTATATCTCCTGACTTTGTGTAGATTTTCACCTTATAAAAAAATTATGTGCAAACGAATTCTTAAAAAATAGAAAATATACAATGACGAGAAACACAAAAAAATATAGATAGATTTTCCCCTAGACCCCAAAATTGGGACTACTAGATTGACTTTTCATTATATTCCTTTAATGTTACAATAAATATATATACATGTCAAAGAATTCATAAACCTGAATCCATTAGACCTAGATTAGAACATAATTGTAGTTCCATTGACTCGATATAGAAAATACCATGAAAAAAAACCATCATGTCCAAAACCATGTGCAAAACCCATGCACAAAACCATAGGTAAGTTTGCCCGCCTAATATAGGGTCCAAAAAAAAATTCTCGAGCCATTAAACCAAACCCCATGTACGTGAGTTTCTTCCCACATGTAACCCCCTGTGAGCCCCCAACTTTACTCGGTGCAACAAACAAGGGCAGCTAAGGCCCCCCATGTGACCCCCTGCACATTCGACTAGTCATGGAAATAATATAACAAACACCAAACAATTTGTTTATCATAAATGCTACTTCTACCCTCCATTTTATAGCCTTTTATTTTAAATATCCTACTTCTTTTACAAGCTCCATATTATTGTCCTTGAGTTGTTGATTTGTTTCTTTAAATAACAACTTAACACTTCCAATTCTGTAACTTTCTCATTTGGGTGTTGAGCCTTTTTCTACTTCTTAAGTATTTGTACTAGAAATGAAAGAGGATTTGAATCCTCCTACCCTTCTGGAAACAAATCTTCCACACTATTGACATAGTTATCCATAACAGTTATTGCATCCACCAAAATAGAAAAGTCTCATTTTTTTGTCATTGGCCTTTTTCCTAACACTGATAATCTGCCACTAAGTAAATGTTTAACTTTTTGTTCCCTATTGGCGCCATGTGAAAGGTTCTTACCATTATATATTATGACTTCCTATCTGTATGTAGTCCTTCTTCTACGCAACCATCTTGCATGGAGTTTTTCTCATGAAGGTTCTTAGTTTGTTCATGCACATGTAATTGTTCTATATGGATATCTGAAAGGGGGTTTTCTTTATCAATGTTTTGAACCTGATTTTCCATATATGGCACCTATTAGTCATGCTCACCATTGGATAGAGAAATTATGGGATCTTCACTTACCACAAGTGATTTCCTAAAAGAAGAAGAACCGTGCATTTTCTTCACCATACCTCTCACAAACCTTCGGGTTCGTGCGGGCATAGGAGCCTTAGTTGATATATCCTTTATTTCTTCCTGTTGGACACCTAATCCTAAAGGGTTAGCGTGGAAGTTGAATGGACAAAGCAGTCCAAGAGACCTTGGGATCTGAATCCCAAGAGTCACCTATTGTACTATAAATGTGTATCTTATGTTAATAAAAAATGCACTCACTGATTTATCTTTCATATTGTTTGTTGTCCATGTGTGTTTAACATGGTATCAGAGCCATGATGAGTGGCCTCTTTTCCCTGAGCAACTGGTCTGAGTTGCCTTGAATAGTGCTGACTAGAGCTGGCCTAGTCTTCTGTAACGCTCCATTAATTCTGCCATATAACGCATCTGTCCTCTGCGTGATTCTCTGCACCTCTCAGCGCTCTGTCCTCTACCTCTGCCAGCGCTCTGTCCTCTGCGTGATTCTCTGCACCTCCTGCGCTCTGCCCATATACTCTGTCGATTCACTGCCCCTCTCTGCGCTGCCTCTGACCTGACTGCGCATCCGTTTCCTCTGAGAGACTGCGCATTTTTTGCCTATACACTCTGCTCGCCACGGCCTCCGTCGAAACTTTCATCACTGTGGAAGAGGCGCGGGGTCATTACCAGTCTATAGGTCGGTTTTCAAAGATCACTAGTCTGCTCTCTGTTGAAGATCGATACAAGACATGCATGGGTCATTTTGAAGAGATTGGGAAACCTCTTCAACATTACGAAGGCGTCGACTCCGGGAAGCTCTACTCTCTTCATTTGAATAGTTCTCACATGGTTCATTCGCATTGTCAAGATCATTGCATATCAAATTCACAGGACGTTGTGATTCCGTGGATGTATCATTACTTTGTCTGCCTATAGTATCAAAGCCTTTGTGCGTCTGACGTTTTGGATCTGCGGATTATAAATTTTATGGTCTCTGTGTATGAGCTACAAAATTTTTGGGTCTTTGCGTGGTCAACTCACATTTAAAACAAGTCTATATAAGTGTTTCCAATGACCGAGACCAATCGACTGCACTATGTGATTTTCCATACGCGTCTTTTACTTTTCCAAAATTTGAATGTTCGATGAAAATGGAAGCAATTTCAATGAAAATGTGCGGCTCTTCCACTCGGAGATACTGAAAGGATTGAGATCAATAGGGTGGTCTGCACTCTCCGATTTTTGATTATTTACTTTTCCAAATAATCTACGCCTTTTTAGATGCGCTGATGTGAATGATTTAACTTTTAAATGTGAACGCTCCTTGAAGATGGAAGGAGATTTCAATGCGCGTGTGCTACCGTTAGACTATCTCTATAAAGATGACAAAAGGCGTCCATATCTAAGCTCATGATAAGATTGCCTAGAAGGTGCGCGGATGATATCTCCACCTCATTGTTCCAGCCCTCTGAGTTGATAAACAGGATGGAGACCAATGACGTCAATGATAGCGATTGCCTGGAATGGGCTTTCATATTTGCTATATAGTAGCTTTCGTACCTGATATTTAGTCTTTTACTTTTCCAAAAAAAAAAAAACCTCCGCCTTTGAATTTTGTTGGTTATTTGTCTCTAGTTCACACATATAATAATGTTCCAAGGGCTGCCTTCCAAAGCTCGTTTTTCCAAAAGCCGGTTGTGAGAATCAAAGCATCAATGCGCTATTCAAATACGCTGTCCATTTTGAATACGCTGTCCATACATTAAAATACGTTGTAGAAATACACACCGAAACCCTTCAAAGATAGTAGAAATGGGAATATCAATCTACAGTGCACTTATCTGACGTGCTGGGGAGAAAGAATCACAGCATGTTTAAAGATAGAGGATGTATCCTAAGCTACAATGCGTTGCCATTGCAACTGAATATTACAAGGGGGGAAAAAATACTAATAACTCAAGTCTGCAGTGACTGAAATGCCTCAATAAAAGCTGAGGAATCGTTGAGTGTCTTTCTTGCACGCCAATAAACTGAACTAGCTGCATTGGATCTTCCAGCCTTTAACTCTTCTGCGCAATAATCCAGCCATAATTCTATGTTCTGATCATAAAGCTTCAAGGTAGAATCATATAGTTTGCACATATTTTGAGCAGCCTCCTCACAACCAACTGCTGCAAGTTGTAACTCAAATGTAATACAGTGTTTGTAAAAGTCAAGACTTGGACCTGGCAATGCTAGGAGACGATTGTACATTTCTCTAGCACACTGAACCCCTCGATTTGAAGACTTGACTGGGCGTATGCTGCATTATCTCATTCTTTGTGTGCCTGTTGCTTGAGCTTGGTGTTCTCTCAAGTCAGACCCTTGTATTGTGTATTGATTCATGTGTTGGTGTTAATAGCTCAGTGCGTTGAATGACTGGTTCATTACCACGGTTTGTGACTGAGGTGAATGGTGTGAATACAATGTTAAATGGTCCTTCTGCAATAGTTATATGTTGAAAACTGTACATGGTTGCACACTAATCATTTGCTGCATATTTATAAAGAATATTGCTGGTTGTGATCAATTTTTAAGGTGTAAATCAGACATTGAAGAAAAAATGGCCAGAACCAGTGAAGTATTACAGTTCCTTAAAACTTTGATATTATCTACTGTTGATGACACATTAAAAATCAGCAAAGGATCTCTCTCAGAAATTCAGACATGTTTACAATATGCACAAGAAAAGATAGAGTTTTTGCAGCTTGAATCACAGCTACAACAGGAAGAATTACAGCAGTGGAGTCATCATTCTGAACCTGTTTCTGTTCAGAACAATGAAGCAGACTCCCATAAACAACAAGTCAATATTGTTCAAGTTCATTTAGATTCAGTACCCAATAAAGCAGCAGCTGTACATGCAGATGCAGAAACTCAGTCTGCACTTCCCAAGCCCATCATCAGACCTTGGGAACAGCTTGTCCACAACAAGCACAGAACTGGTCTTGGATATGACAAGGACTTGTCCTTTCATATTCCAGACTACTCAAAGCCCATTCAGTTTCAGAGTGCTGGATTCATGTATGACAGTTCACCTGCTCCTCATGACAGTTCAACTTCAGCTGTTCCAGATTCTTCCCCTCTTCCACAGCAACAACAACAACAAAAACAACAGATCGTGAAATGCCAACACTGTGACCGAGTTGGCCATCTGAAAGATCACTGTTTTGATCTTCATCCATGTGAGCACTGTCATAAAACCAGCCATTCTTCACACAGGTGCTTCAAAAACAAACGTCCTGCAAGAACAAAGATTCATCTTGGATGGATCGCTTCTTGGCAATGGGCATCAACAGCCAAGAAGATATTCCAAACACATGTCAGAACTTGTTCCAGAGTATTGAACAGTCTTGCAGTCGAGTTTTCTCCATCATCTCACCTTGTATCTGACAGGGGGGGAAATGATGGTCATCTACAAGCTTCAAAGCCACATCAAGCGAGCCTGAGCCACAACCTGCCACACCAGTTTCAGAGTTGCAGCCAGAGACAAAGATGCCCGTGAATAGGTTGAGAACACTTCCTCTAGCAGAAGACACCAGCTTCTTGCCAGTTTTGGAAGAGTTCCAGGAATTGCATTAAGCATTCCAGAGTTGTTGGTTATCCTTAAACCATCACAGGTTGAGACTTCCCTTTTCAGGTTGAAGTTTTACCTTTTACGCGAGATGAGGCCTCCCTTTTATGGTTAAAGGTTTCCCTCTTTAAAACAATAGGATCACTTCCTCTAGCAGAAAACTTCAGTTTCTTTCCAGTTTTGGAAGAGTTCCGGGAACTGCACTAAGCGTTCCAGTGTTGGTGGTCATCCTTAAACCACCGCCCTTTATACCAACATTTCATAGAGCACATTCAGCCTAGTGCTGCCATGCATTTTTTGCACATGTTGTATTACAGCTCTCTTCTTGGACTCATACATAACCCTTCGGATTAAGGGGGGGAATGTTGGACACCTAATCCTAAAGGGTTAGCGTGGAAGTTGAATGGACAAAGCAGTCCAAGAGACCTTGGGATCTGAATCCCAAGAGTCACCTATTGTACTATAAATGTGTATCTTATGTTAATAAAAAATGCACTCACTGATTTATCTTTCATATTGTTTGCTGTCCATGTGTGTTTAACACTTCCTTTTGTCTAGAGTTGGGCCCTTCTTATCCTTTCTTAATATTATTTGTATTATTCTTGGGACTAGTCTTCTATGTCACTTTAAATCATTTCTTTTCTTTCCTAACACTTGTGTTCTTACTTAGGTCAGGCTTATTAATTTCCTTACCCTGCATAATCTTGGAACTAACACTTTTACATTGAGCAGTTTTAGAACTATTCCGCTCATCTTGGGTGAGCTTATAGCTGGCTCTCTCATTCTGAGTATATTTTGATGTAGGATTTTCAGATTCCGTAGCAAAACAATCAACTGGATAATATTTGATATCAATTACCTATTTGGGATTTCCAAACTATTCAGAAGCTAGAAAATATTCCCATGTAGATCCCCTTTTCCTTAGTTCCTCAACAACCAATATGTTCACCAACCCATAATGATAGAGCTTATATCCAATTTGACTAGCAAGACCCTTCTAACATAACAATACATGGAAACATTGCAATTATTGTAGAAAAGTCGTCACATTGAAATACCTTGAGATTAGAAATAAAGAGAATTGAAAAAGAATCAAATTAAATGCAAACAAAATAAGAGGTAGAGGAAATAACAGGAATAAGTTCAATGAAGAAAAGGAGAAAGATTTTGTGTTTTCGAGTTCTCACATAGATGCATCCCAAAGTGTTTGATATTTGAATTCAAGCACCACCAAACATATGGTAGATAGAAACAAGTGGTTATGCAAAGTTCAAATTTCTAACGTTGGTAATATTGTACTAGGAGATAATGTCTACAAAAAGCTAAGAATGTTCCTTATGTACTTGGGATAACATAGTTTACTTCCAAAATTACATAATTGATTTTGATCAAAAAGTAACGTCTAATCAAAGAAGGTAATAACAAAATTATAGCTAGATATACTAGCACAAGTAATTTATGCAAATTTGAAAGCATAGCAAATAAAAAAAGAGGCTTTCCTTTCAAGCAAAAAG
This sequence comes from Pinus tabuliformis, assembly GCA_031772625.1. Lineage (NCBI taxonomy): Eukaryota > Viridiplantae > Streptophyta > Pinopsida > Pinales > Pinaceae > Pinus > Pinus tabuliformis. The sequence continues at coordinate 1,451,173,670 of CM062820.1, forward strand.
TTTGAATAACATCTACATCTCTAGCACCTCAACATTTTCAATGGATTGAAGACGAACACTAGTGCTCGACGTTGTTAGGGCCCTATAATACTAGTGATTCCCCCATTACTATTGACATTGTATCCCTTATTGTTATTGTTGTGCCCCATAGAATCCGACTATTGTTATTTTTGTGTCTTTATATTATTATTTTTAGGTCGGCTTGGTTATATTGTGACCCCTTAGACTCTTATTTATAGAAAGAAGATTTTTTCATTTGAATTATTTAAAAGTTTCTCATTTGTGTAACGTAAAGGAGGTTGCCCCCTCAAGAAGGTTTATTTCTAAGGCGTTCATCTATCTTTTCTATCCTTTTGTGAGTTGGTTTCATAACATTTGGTATCAAAGCTTTGGATTCTAGGTTTTCGCTACTCCAAATAGGTCATCATGGAATTTTTACTATAACATGTTTTCTGCGATGTTTCAGAAGCAAAACAAAAAACCAATTTGACGGGACACCTTGCTACACCTCGGGTCCAAATTTCATATCTTGTATCACTATATTTTAGAGATATGATCTTAGGAAGTTAGGGTTTTTGCAAACTCCAAAATTTCATCTAAAAGAGGTCATCATAGAATTTTCACTATAACTCATTCACTATGACATTTCAGAAGCTAAAAAATAAGCCCATTTGAGGAGAAATCTTTCTGAACCTCAGTTCTGAAATTTCAAATCGTGTCTCGCTATATTTTAGGAGATATAATCTAAGAAAGTTAGGGTTTTTGTAGATGCTCGAATTACATGACAAACTGGCCACCTTGAGAAATTTTTCATAACCTTCTCTCAGAGCATCATATTGAATTTTTCGTAAGAATTTACAGAAATAAGACAGATTGTAGTTTTTGGGGTACCATTTTCAAAACCTACGGTTGAAACAGGGACCCTCAACACATCGTACAAGTTCACTCTACTAAGCAAGTCTATACTCAGGTCATCATGGGAGATTTGGCATAACTCTTCTTTGGGGAATCCAATCTTGATCATACTTGTGGAGTTAGAAATATTACTCAGAGGGTTACCGCAGGAAGAAATTTCAGGCCTTGGAGATCCAAAATTACCAAAATACATCATATTCAACATCAAGCTCCTACAAAGTGGAAAAAAAAAGGTGTGTAGTTTTTTTAAAATTTTTGCATAAGCTTGGTTTGAAAAATTAGTTTGAAGGAATTAAAAGGGCATAGTGAAGAATTATTATTAATAATTGATGCCCCGAAGAAAGAAAATGGAAACACCTAGTAAGAAACCTAAAAGATCTAGCATTACTCATGAAGAAGATGAAGAAATGCAACATGATATATCAAAATTACGAGACCAAGTGCAGCAAATGTCACTCAGACAAAAAAGTAACGGAATCTAACATTGATGGTTTAAAGAAAGATGTACAAGCTAAGATGTATGGCATGGAAGCTAAGATGGATGGTTTGAAGAAAGGCATAGAAGCTGAGATGAATGACATGGATGCTAAGATGGACGGTGTGGAAGCTAAGATGGATGATCTGAAGACAGATTTGAAGAGAGGCATGGAATATTTGAAGACATATTTGACAAAGTTTCTAGAGGAAATTCTTAGTAATGGAGAAAGGGTAGTAAAGAAAACTCATGATGAGAACAAAATAAATGTTAGTCATGATTTCATAGACTCTAATGTTGGATCAAAGAACCACCATGTTCCAAATATCAATATGAGGAAGTTTGATGGCAAGGATCCCAGAACATGGATACTACAGATGGAAAAAAATTTCGATCTCCATATGTGCAAAACACAAAAAAGGTACGCATTGCAACTTTATATTTGGAACTAAATCAGTTTGTATGGTATCGATGGATTTGTTCCCATAAACAAATTGTCACTTGGGTTTTTTTTGTGGAGGAAATGATAGCACATTATGAGGATACAAAAAGCAACACCCTTTTTAGCCAATTGATAAAACTCAAACAAAAGGGTTCAATGATGGAGCACATTGAGGACTTCCAAAAATTGAATATAAGGGTAAAATATATTCCAGAGGAGCATAGGATTGGTGTGTTCATAGGGGCTTTAAAAGATAACATCCAACATGAGATTTGCCTTTGGGAACCAGATTCATCGAAGAAGGCATTCAAGTTGGAAAGAGAAATGGAAAGCAAAATTATGGAAACAAGGAAGCCTACCACTCACAATCATAAAGATGGAAGTGTTGCTACCCCTAGCCATCCATAACCTACAAGGTTGACACCACAAAAATTGGAAGAAAAAAGAGTAAAAGGGCATTGTTACAGTTGTGATAGAAAATACACTAAAGGTCTTAAGTGTGCCGAGAAGAAATTGTTTTACATAGACTGCGAAGAGGAGGAAGAAAAGAAACAAGAAATGTTAAAAGAGGAGGATATACGCTAGGAACAAACCCTAGAAAAAGAAGAAATGAATTCGACAATATCTTGTAATGCATTGGCTGGATTACCATAACTCAAACTATCAAGATATAAGGGCATATCGAGAAGAAAAAGGTAATAGTGTTGATTGATTTGGGAAGTACCCATAATTTTATTCATTATAAGATAGCAAGGAATTGAATTGCTTCCTATATCCAGCACCAGAGTGTCAAGTGATGGTTGCAAGTGGAGGAACCATAAATTACTTAGGAAAGTGCCATGATATCAAGCTATCCATGGGAGAATTTGTATTGAATAGCACAATGCTTTCCACTCCGATGGGTGGTGCTGATGTTGTACTAAGAGTCTAATGGCTACAATCATTGGGTACAATAGCTTTTGATTTTCAAGTACTTTTCATGAAATTATATTTAGAAGGAATGGAAGTTGAATTAAGGGGTATCGCAGGGAAACCAGGAAAGATAATTAGCTCTAACGCAATGACAAATATTCTAAAGAAACAACAATGAGGCATAATTGCACAACCATGTTCACTAGAGGTTCCCACATCGAAATCATCCATTTCTCCAGATCTCCAAAAATTCTTGGACAATCATTCCAAGGTATTCAAGACTCTCAAAGGCCTCCCGCCTATTTGTGATCATCATCATGCTATCAATTTGATTCCAGGAAGTGTTCCTACAAACATCAGGCCTTATAGATATCCCTATGTCGAAAAGAGTGAAATTGAACGTATGGTTGCAGAAATGGTAGACGCTGCTATAATTCAACCTAGTCAAAGTTATTTCTCTGCTCTAGTAGTATTTGTTCACAATAAGGATGGATCATGGTGCATGTGTCCAGCTTATATGGAGCTCAACAAGCTCACTATTAAAGATAAATTTCCCATTCCTGTCATTGATGAATTATTGGATGAATTGCATGGATCAATTTACTTCACCAAGTTGGATCTTCGTTTACGATATCATCAAATCAGAATGAAGACTGAAGACATTCAAAAAGAAACATTTAGAACTCGTGACGGTCATTATGAATTTTTTGTCATGCCTTTTGGCCTTATTAATGCACCTTCTACATTCCAAGGTTTGATGAATTCCATTTTCAAACACTTCCTTAGAAAATTTGTGTTAGTATTTTTTGATGATATACTAATCTATAGCAAGTCTTGGAAGGATCATGTCCAACATGTTGACATGGTGCTGAAACTATTGGAGGAGAAACAATTATATGCAAAAATCTCCAAATGTTTCTTTGGAGTACAAGAGGTGGAATATCTGGGTCATATTGTATCTCGTGAAGGTGTTAAGGTAGACCCTAACAAAATTAAAACCACTAAGGAATGGAAAATCCCCACATCCATAAAGCATCTACGAGGATTTCTCGGGTTGACATGGTATTATTGCAAGTTTGTTAAGAATTATGGGAGAAATTAGTAGCCCGTCTAATAACATTATTGAAGAAAGATGCATTCTCATGGACTCCATAAGCAACAAAAGCCTTTGAACATCTTAAAGAGGTAATGTGCCAGGCACCAGTCTTAGCTACACTGAACTTCAAAAAAACTTTATTGTGGAATGTGATGCCTCAGGAAATGGAACTGGTGAAGTTTTAATGCAAGAATAAAGACCCATTGCTTTCGAAAGTCATCCAATCAAAGGAAAGTATTTACACAAAGATATTTATGAGAAGGAAATGCCGGCAATATTACGTGCACTTAAAAAATGGTGACCCTACCTAATGGGAATACACTTCAAGGTAAAAATAGATCATGATAGTCTTAAATACATTTTATAACAAAGGTTATCTTTAGAAGAGCAACAAAAATGGGTCACAAAGATGTTGGTCGATGACTTTGAAATCATTTACAAAAAGGGGGAGCAAAATGTTGTGGGAGATGCACTCTCAAGAAAAGATGAGGATGTGGAATCATTTCTTTGCGCCATTTCTATTATCCAACCAAATTGGATAAACGAAGCAAAGGATGAATGGAAGAATGATGAGGAAGTGTGGGCACTCATTCAAAAGATACAATAATATCCCAGTACATATGATACATTTAGCTAAAAAGATGATTCATTTTGGTACAAGGATCAGTTATACCTATGTAATAATTCCCAAATCAAACAAAATATTCTTAGGGAATTGCATGCCTCTCCCTTAGGAGGGCACCCACGATTTCTAAAAACCTACCACAGGGTTAAGAAGGATTTTTTCAGGATGGCCTTAAATCGGATATTCAAAAGTTTGTTGCGAAATGTTTGGTTTTCCAACAAAATAAATTTGAAACAATTAAGACCCCAGGACTATTACAACCTTTATCCATTCCAAGCCAACGTTGGGAGGAGGTTTCAATCGATTTTATCATAGTTTTACCTATGTCCAAAGGAAAGAGTGTTAGCATGGTGGTAGTTGACAGACTTACCAAGTATGCACATTTTTGTGCATTATCTCATCATTTAAAGATAGTATAGTTTCTACTGCATTTATGGAAACAATTCAAAAGCTACATGGAAACCTAAAGATTATTGTAAGTGACAGAGATCCCATTTTCACTAGAAATTTTTGGACATAATTATTTTCTTGTGTTGGTACTCAATTAGCTCATAGTTCATCTTATCATCCTCAATCTAATGGCCAAACTGAGATAGTAAGAAAAAAAATTGGAAGGATATCTTAATTTATTTTTATCTGATAAACAAACACAATGGGTCAAATGGTTATGTCTCGCTGAATGGTGGTATAACACTTCCTTCCAAACTGCAACAAAAATGACGCCATTTATGGATATCATCGCCATCCATCACATCATATTTAAGAGAAAATTCTAAGGTTCAAGCAGTGGAAGATCACATTCAACATCAAAAACAAGTTCTCCAACTCTTAAAGGATAACCTCACCTTGGCACAAAATAGAATGAAACAGTAAGAAGATCAACATCGCAGCGAAAGAAGTTTTGATGTAGGTGATTTGGTATTCCTATGGGTATAGCCATATAAAAAAATGTCCCTCAAGCAATCTAAGAAGGATAATAAATTATCACCAAAGTATTATGGTTCATACAAGCCGTTGCAAAAGATAGGTACAATGGCATACAAATTGGAGCTTCTTGCAGCTTCCCGAGTGCACCCAGTTTTCCATGTTTCATGCTTAAAGAAGGTTATAGGTGACAAGATTCCAGTTCAAACAATATTTCCGAAACTTGATGATGAACGAAAAATCATATTGGACCCTGAAGCAGTTAAATAAACAAGAACTCAACAGCTATAAAATCGATCAATTTCAGAGTATCTCATCAAGTGGAAGAACTTACCCATTGAAGATTCCACATGGGAGGATGATAATTTCATACAGAGCCACGCAAAATACTTAAGCATTGAGGACAACACTTTTTTGAAGGAGAGGGGCATGTTGGAGCCCTATAATACTAGTGATTCCCACATTACTATTGTCATTGTATCCCTTATTGTTATTGTTCTGCCCCTATTGTCCCCATCTTGTTATTATTGTGCCCCATAGAATCCCACTATTTTTATTTTTGTGCCTATATATTATTATTGTTAGGTCGACTTGGTTATATTGTGACCCCTTAGACTCTTATATATAGAAAGGAGGTTTGGTCATTTGAATCATCCAAGAATTGTTCATTTATGTAATGTAAAGGAGGTTGGCCCCTCGAAGAGGTTTATTTCTAAGGCATTCATTTATCTTTTCTATCTTTTTGTGAGATGGTTTCATAACAAAAGTCTTACACAAATTCAAGAAAAAAAAGGTGTCTGTGAATCCATGTTGCATGGTTAATTTAAGAAAATACTATCACCCAACTCTAATTTAATGTTTGGATCTAGATGCAGAACAATCTTGAATAGTGGAGCTACAAAAACAGAATTACATGAAAATCAAGGGTCGGAGCTCATAAATCACTCGTTAAATTGAAATAACCTAGTTTATATGATTAAATATAAGGATATGACTATTAATCATGAATTGTAGTTGATCCTACTGTATTATGTTTAGAGCAGTTTCTCCTCACGATAGCATAACTCTATGTTTTTTTCTTCACAAACCCTTTATACCATACAAGGAAAGAGGAAGTTGACTATTGTACACATATCTGGGAGTAATAATGAATGGATATGAGGATTTTTAAACAAGTGAGCAAAAAGTTACCAAAGAGAAATTATATCCACTGTTTATTTATTTATTTACTTCTATTATTTTTAGTTACAATGTTGTTGTTGGGAAAAGTATCTATTCAGAACGCCCCTATCCCACTCTAAGGTGTGATAGTGCCTTAGCAACAAACAAGGAAAACTACTTGAGTATTCTTCTTTATGAAATGTAAATGAAGAGGAAGGATGTAACTAACCTGTGTCTTTCGCTAGTTTGTTGATCCAATCACTCCTCTCTTCAATAGCTCCCATCTCCCTGCTCCCTTACCAGCCCAGCTTCACCGAATTCCTGCAAGATCACAGAAGAGAGTAACTACACGAAGATATAGATATACATTCATAAAAAGCTCAGGATCAGATTAAGCTAAACATGCAAATATAACAAAACATCATTGATACACAGCATGTAGGAGAAACTCAAATCATTTTATTGATATGATAAGAAAGTCCAAGAGGAGATACAACCAAGTGAGTCCCGATCCAGCATCTACCTCCAGGCAAAGGAATCCCTTCCTCTCCTCCAACAAAGCATAAATCACCCAATGTACTAATCTCAATCTCAAACCAACAGCAATTCTCTGCAAAGTACAAAATTCCAGCCTCTGGATCTCTGGGATGAGGGATCCATATATAGATGTAAGCAAAGAGGATGAGTCAGCTTATGTTTTGACTTGTGGCTTCTCTATGTCAGTTCTTGCTTCCACTTGGAGACTGAGAGCCTCTTACTCATCACTTGGTCGAATTCAGTGAGGCAAGTGTCATTGGAGAAGATTCTGGAAGCTTCCATGGTCTTTCCACCTCGTTGAATGAATCTGCCACTTGTCATTTCCCGCTCAATGCACCTGGGTAGTGCATTCAAGTGCGTTGCAACACACCTAGCCAGTGTATTTGGGTGCTTTGCAACACAGGCAGCTAGTGGAGCTTCTGAATTGATCCTGATTTGACTAGTTCTGAGCGGTTTTTGGTCGAGAACTTCTGGGAGAAGCTGTCATTGGTTGACCTTGTTCCTTTAGGAGCTGTAACAACATCTTTAGGGACTTAGGATCCCTTGATTTATGGACATTTCATGCTTATAGCTGTAAGGCACAAAAATGTCTATAACAAATGTTGAAAGCAAAAACAGATTGCAAGAATCAGAGATAAAGACAACAATTAGTACGACATATAGAGTGTAATGAAGATGCAGGCATACAGAATTCAACTTTTCTACAAGAATGAATAGAACAACAAATTATTAACCTTTTCATATTATTATAACACTTATGCGCGATAGATGTAAAGAACAATATGTTGTCTAGGACAAAGAAAAATAGGAAAAATAATGGAACATGACAGAAACAGGTCCCAAAGTAGTTTTTATTAGAACATGAGCTCTAATAAAACTAAGAAAAATCCTTTGGATTGTATCCCTAAATGATATCATGTTTGCGTCATGATATATTGAGAAACAATAATAAAGAGATTAAAACATACAGAATATAACATAGGAGTGATAATTGTTATGCAATCACAAAACAACAAATATTGACATAGGGTAAAGATACCAAAAATATGTAATTTTTTTTCTTCAAAATGAAACCAACCTAGAAAAAGGAATGGGGAAAGGAAAAGAACCTCTTAACTAATTGAAATTATTCATATTGAATTGGAAACAAGCTTTACAATATGAAAATATGAAAATGAGATGTAGATTGCTTACAACCCTCAAAAGAATTTGTTAGCTAAAAGCTAAGACTCAACTAAATCTACTCTGCCAAATATATCATATGCTTGAACCTGTAAAACTCCCCTAGAGGCCTTCTTATGTAGGCAAGATGGCCCATGTCAACGAAACACATGTCTATGGGAGATTTGAGCCTTATTGGGGGTTATAGGACACCCCACTTTTACATTGTACAACGAACCATAGAAGGAAAACAACTTTTAGGCAACTTTGCTCCAATAGAAGAACAATAGCACATAAAATCACACTTTATTTGAGAACTTACTCCAACAACTCAAGCTTCTATTAAATAATACTCTCCATCTTCTTCAACCCTTACTTTTTGTAGATACTTCATTTCATCAAATAACCATCTAATTTCATAAACATTTTCAAAATCATTACAAATGTCCACGGAGGTTTGTTTGGTTGATAAAACAAGGGGGGTGATAATCTTCCCATTAAAGTTCAATTCCCACTGACCGTTTTACCCCTCATGGAAAAGTGGGACTATGTAAGTCATTCATTGCAATTGGGACTAGGTCCAAGTCTAGGGAAACTTTGGTAAAATAGATACCCCCATCCATGGCTTCTTAGATCAAGAAGCTTTGAGTAACTGAATGTTGTAAGAAAAATTAGCTTCCTTAAATTTACACCCAAATTCTTTCCGCATTGTAATGCAAGAAAAAACTATCAACATAAGATAGAGGGGTACATACCATAGGCACTTACTACATCCATTTTATAAATGACACAAAACCATTAGATGTTCAACAATATATTAGCAATCGATAAGATATGGATCCTTAGAGAATGACTTAACAATGATAGATGTCACTGCAAACACAGTATCACGAATCATCCAAGTTGACTCAAAATCACCGAGTCAACATGACCATACCCCTTAACTGAGTCAATTTCATTTGGAGCCCACCAAAATAGGTCAACTCAGGTCAATTGATTTTTGAAGCAGCCAATGCTTGGAAAAATCAATTAAACCCACCCAAGCCTAACTGGTCAACTTCCATAAGAAGTTTATAACATACCAATATAGGAATTTCATTGTCTATTTCATATATTTTCTCCCTAGATTTTCAAATTTGGGTTCTACAATATCCAACAAAAATTTTCTATGCACAATGAGTGGGGGAATTAGGAGACTAGTACACACCGAAGCACAAGTAGTGCAAAAAATTATCAGCACACCTCTATCCTAGCAAGACTACTACAAGTTTGGACAATTGATTGGAATGAATCTTCTTATAAAGTTAATCCTAAGTCAGAGGGTTCATTTAACTTAAACATGAGGTTCTGTTGAGGCCTCAAAAATCGCTACCACAACAAAGGGGAAACCACCTGGTCCGGACCTTAGTGCAGCTCCTTTTCCGTTTGGAATAGTGGTTCCGACTGGGGATAATGGGACCAGTTTCCCAAAAAAGTATAAGTGAATGGGATGGATGACTTATGAGATAAGATGATAATGAGCGGACAGCTAAACCATAAACAAAATGTAATAACTATAATCGGATCCCGGGACTTATCACTTGGCAAAGCGTAGCGTTTGATGATCTGTGCTTTAAGGCAGGCATATAAATGACTCTAACACTTTAAGCATAGACGTTTAAACCATTTAAACATTGCTCTGCATAATTAGTTATGCAGAGCGATTAGAGCGAATTACTACGCTTAATCATTCATATCATTGATACATGCATGAGTGAAAGGGATAACAAATCAACACAAGCATTCAATAGTGAAGTGAAATGACGATTCACTGTTATATCGCATACATGCATTCAACAATAGCAAAGATAATAACACAGCAATTCATATAATAAGAAAGAACACAGATACAGATAATAGTACCATGTAAGCTGATCGATCAATCCAGTACATCAATCACTATGTCGCAGTCCTTCCTTCAAATCAGAAAGCATTCCAAACAACAGACAGTCGTGCGCAATTGTATAAAACAACCTTCAAATCAAAATTAAGGACCGTTGGTCGAGTTTCACAAAAAGAATATAGACTGAAGCACAATAGTGCAAACTTCAGCCTTTAAGTCTTATTACAAAATTTTACGACCCTTTCCAAAACAATGAAAGGGTCTATAAATACTATACTAATCTAAATATCTAAACAACTGAAAAGCTATTAAATTGGCATCAATAAATGTTTGTTCCATCTTTCTTGGCAATCTAGCAGTTGGCGGCAATGCTTCATTCGGTGGGTTCTTTGCCTTTACTCCTTAGCTGACATATCGCCATCATTGGCTCTACTTCTGGTGGAGTGTTGAGACGCGAAGTTAGCTGGGCATCATATGTAGCATCTTGAATGTCGAGGATCAGGTATCCGAGGGCATCTGTTAAACACTTGAGAGCAGACCTTTGAGTATGTGGCTTGATTAGAAAGAGCCAATATGCATCAGAGGTTAAAGTGTTTACTCCGGTAATTAACTTCCTCTGTTCCTCCAAGTCAGGATAACTTGATTCTTTAAGCATACCTGCTGTTGTTATGCTTCCAGGTGTGCACTTGGAGATCATGTTCGCCAAATAAAGTGTATCATTGACTAGGTCGATCATATTGCTGGCAATTATTTTACACCTGGAAGCCGCCCTTTCTGCTTTCATTACCTGAGTGTTCCATTCCGTGAAGAGGATGTCTTTGTACGCTTCATGGATTCGGGACAAATTCGCCGCTTTCCCTTCGTCAGTATCTTGCCGCTCAATATAATCGGATATGGCTTCTTCGGCCTGATCTAGCTCATTCCTGGCCTTCTCTATTTGCTCACACACTGTTGTAGATATTTCGCATAATTGCTCAGCCTTAGCAAGTTTTTGACATAAAAGTCTGATCTGAGACAGTAATGCGCCATTTATTTGAGTTGCCTCTGCTCTGAAGACTTTCACATTCTATGTGCTCTTGATACCTTCGAGCTGTGTTGATAGTTGAGCTATTCGCTCATCTTTTGATTTCATCATCAGCTCATTTGATGCTTTCAACTGTGACAATGCCTCCGACAATTCTTTTGCCTTCTGAGTTTCACTTTGGTCTATCCTTTGTCTTTCAATTTGCAGTTGCTGGGTTAACAAATTGTTTTCTTGCTATTGAGCCAGCAACTGCTCTTCCACCTGTGCTGCTTTGTTTTTCGCTTCAATTACCTCTGCCTGTAATGCATATATTTCATGGTCCTTAGTCTTCAACAGAAGACTTACCTCCGATGCTTTGTCGATAGTTGCTGCAGAATAAGCTCCCGCGAATTGCGACAGCTTTGTTAGATCATCGGAGGGATCCAAATCCTCCTTCCAGACCATATTGCCCGTGACTGTTTGCTCAGGAAAGATAGAAGGTTGATCAAGCCTTCGTCTTTTCTTAGAGCGCTTGATAACGGCTCTATGCTTTGGGCTATAGAAAATATCCAGGGGAGGAATTTCTTCCACCTGGAGAACAATTTGATCGGAAGGGTCCTTATTGATTACCTCGACATCCTGTGAAATGGGTGGGCCGCTGGTTCCTCCAAGAACCTGAGAAGAAGTGGTATCGGGCGCATCGCTTGTTTTAGAGGAGCCTTTGTCTTTGGAGCCTTCTTTACCACTGATAATGGAATCGAATTGGTTCCATTGTTTAATCAATTCAGGATCGGTGGAGGTTTGCTTATGTTGCTCTGTATGGGCTTTGCTCCGTTCTTTTTCTTGTTCTAGCTTCTGCTGTTCTTCAAGTGCTTTTCGCTGTTGCTCCTCCAATTCCTTTTTCTGCCTATCTGCTAGTTCTTTCTTCAGTTTTTCTTCTTCCTTCTTCTTCCTCTTTGAGAGTTTGTGTGACACTCTCAGCCATAATCTGGTAGCAGATTTCCCGGGCTAACAGCTTGTCTGGGATATATAAAGGGAGGACATGTGGCCTAGCCTTACTCCCAAAAACTCTGATATAGGTGAAATACTCTTCCCCGAACCAACTCGCTATGGCTGGTAAGTCAAAAGAAGCTTCATATGAAATTCTGGGAATGGGTTTGTCATAGATAGAATAGTAAATGGGCACCATGAAACCATTACAAATTTGGTACAAATGATCCTTGTAATAGGACTTCCACAATTTCTGATGGTATAAATGAATGGGTGTTGGATCTTGGGTGGTCCATCTCCAACCGAGGATAGGAAACTCAGAATTAAAACACAGGGTATCCATAATGTAAGCGGTATAATAAAATGGCAGGATTTTCCTTTCGGTGACTTTAGTTTTGTGTCTAAATTCACGAACAGCTACGACCAACTTATCAGAAAGAATAGTGGCCCAATCCATAATTGTACTATTGATAGCCGCTTCCATTAAGGGAACCATGTCAATATTGATATTAACAGAGTCATGTAATCCCCACAATCTACACATCATAATCCCCGCATAGCAATAGGGAGAAGCCAAAGAAACGTTGGAGTACTTACCCGAACTTTCATGCTTGTGCTTGGCTGCGTTCTGCCTCCAATCTCGGAGGGGTTCGGATGGTGATTCATTTTCTTTTGCGAATTTCTCCACGAAGGCTCTGTTGTAGACTAGCTCCGGTTCAGGCAGATGATACATTCACCTTAGGTCATCAGGCTTGAATGACCCGAAAATCCTTCCGTCCCTTGTATGGAAAGTTCTATCAGTGATAGGGATTTCTTCAATTGCCCAGCGCACCACATCTGTGTAAGGGAGCACCTGCTCTCTGGCCGCTATTCTGTGTAAAAAGGAGTCGGCCAAGTCTTTGAGCGTTGCATCAGACTTCCTTAGTACATCAACACTAGCCGTTCTCACTGTCACTTGTGGTTGCTCGGCCTCCAACAGATTATATGTGCTCTGCCATGTGGTCCTAGCAAGACTAGCGCACGTAGTGTCAGAGATTAAGCCTTTCTTCGAAATTGGAGCAGCTTGACCTGCAACAGATGTTGTAGTAGAACCAGAACTCCTCTTATTCTTCTTCCCCATCATGTTCAGGCTTTCTTCAACAAACGAACTCTACACAAGTGCAAGAGAAATCGTAACACGAGGAATAATGAAGACAAAGCATAATTGGAAAGGTATATATCACTTGAAGAATGGCGCTATTAATTTTCGAAAAGTGGCTGCGGATCCAATCACTGGTAAGAGATCGCATATGCATTAATGGTGATTTTAAGGCCTGCTACCCATTAAATGACCTTTACGTTGTTATTCAGTTGAATGACCTCCCAACGCGTGCAACAGATATGCTATGCCTTAGACGCAAGTATTCGTTAATCGAAGGGGCAAAGTTATTAAATACGCATGGATTACCTTATCCCTGCATTTAACGGTTTTTTGAAATCTGCGCCTTATCAACCGGATTTAAATATAACTTTTAAGCTTAAAGAAATCGTTTTTTGAAAATGCCGACTACCGATGAACAATGTCGCATCGCATGGGGGGAGAGTGTTACATTATCATTTGAAAGTAGCCCTGGCGAACGCCGATTGCGATATTGCATCGGACTAGCATATGAACACATTACCAGATACAATTTAAGTGATTTGCCGAACTCCGATAGCGAATTCGCATCGCATCGGGGAAAGAGCTGGGCACCTTATAAAAATGCATGGGATACCGCCGACGGCCGATAGCGATATCGCATCGGGTCGGGGTTTATAACTTAAAGCGTTTTCTCATAAGAGGCAGTGCCGATAGCCGATCGCCGATATAGCGTCGCATCGGGGTATGAGATATGTGCTCTTTTTGTGTATGCAATGAAAACGCCGACTGTCGATAGCGATATCGCATCGGCAAGGGCCAAAGTGCCGTTTAAATGTGTCTCTCTTGTCATTGGGATATGCGATCTTGCGATCGCTTTATCGCAATAACAAAAGATTGTTTTATTTTGGAAACATTGTTATTCGAAAAAGGCTTCAATTTACATACTCATTTGATTATCATACCTTTTTCGAACTAATTCATTAATACCAATTAATTTTTTTAAAAGGGACCCATTTCATATGTTGATTATTTGTAAATACAGATGATATGAAATGGGGGGTTGTTGTAGGGCACAACAGGTTCAAAGTTTGGCAAACCTCAAAACAAAGTTCAAAACTTATGGTTTGATTTTAGGCATCTTACGGTTTTTGTATGCAAGCCTGCTTGTCTAGTGTTTCCCAAACTTATATCGAGCCATATTTAGAACACTTTTATAGTTTGACTTAAATGCTCACTTTAATTAATTTAGGTGCTTTTCTTAGTACTATTTTATGCACAGATTTATCTTTAAGAAAATTGCATAGTAGAGAAGGCTTCTATATTTTGAGCAGGGTACACTCTTCTAGGTAGGAGGTACTCTATTGTAGGGATTTTCTGTCAAGCATGTTAGGTGCTTTATCCTAGATAGAGTTCCAAGTCCCTGCCTCCTTGACAAAGTCTCTACCAGACAAGACCTCGGTGGTCAGGGTTCCAAGTCCCTAAATTTTCTGAAAACCTACCTCAGCCTAGCTATATAGCCTAAAATCCTTTACATTCCAATCATCTCTTGGTTGTGATTTCGTAGAGAGAACCCTTCTGGTTTGGTAGGACTAGCTACCAAACTAAAAATTTTGTCTGTGGTTACCTCTGATGATCTCCTCATCAACATGGAACATTGTGGAGGATAAGAAAGGGCATCACAACTAGGGACTGCCAAGGTGTTCTAGTGAATGTAAGGTTCCCAAGTCATGGAAAAATATAATGCTAGTTGTGAGGTCATGACTGCCAAGGTGTGTTAGAGAATGCTAGGGCATGCTAAAATGTGCCAGATAATAAAAAGAAATTTAAAACAAGCTAAGATGTACCAAGTGCTAAGGGATGCCAAGATGTACAAGGGTTCCAAGTCCCTACCTCCTCTTCTTCCATATGTTATCCACTTATAACATTTCCTTTGCAATATTTGGTGCATTTGCTAGTTATAGGTAATTTATAGGTCATAAATGTCTGCAAAGTTTCACTTCTAATCGAGTATTCAACTGAACATATTTATTCTCCTATACATAACTCCTTTTCCCTCCACCCACTTTTCATAACTTTAATAACCATTAGGTAGGGACCTGTAGCTTCGATACTTGTTTGCTTGTTTGGTAAAAATATTTTTGAGACTTTAATTTATTTAAAGTTGTAGAATTAACAATTTATGAAGTTTCAAGGTATAATTTTAAAAGTAGAATTCTTTAAAGGGTGCTAGCTCAATGGAGGAGCACCTACTTTACAAGCAGGAGGTTGGTGGTTCGATTCCATCGTGCCTTGACATCCATATGGAATGACAATGACCAATTTTTGGTGACGAATGCTCTTTTGACCATCACCAATGAGCTTTGGTGACATCTTTCGACCCTCACCAAAATATGAAATGGTAATGGTCAACGAATGCCACCATATATGCATCAATAATGACAACCCTCAAAAATCTGTAACCATAAATCGTTGTTGTTGATATGAAATGGTGACGGTCAATGTTTGTCATTATTCGTGACGAACCTTGAATGTCACCGCAAAACCTACACTTTTGGAAATGTGGATTTTGGTGATGGTCATCAAACGTCACCATACATATGCATCAATAGTGATGGACATGAAAAATCCATCACAATAAATAATTGTTGTTCATACGAAATGGTGACGGTCACTATCTGTCATAGTAATCAATATTCATGACGAACCTTGAATTTCACCATAACTCCTATACTTGTGGCGACGCTACCTTTGGTGACGTTCAGTTTTGTATGGTCCATCACCATTGCTCATATGAAATATTTACGGTTGTTATCCATCATTATAAATCATTACTGGTGACAGACTTTGAATGGCACTACAACACCTATAATTTTGGCAATGCCACCTTTGGTGACATTCAGTTTTTGGTTACGAAGGTTATGATCCGTCACTATTGCTCATATGAAATGGTGATAGTTGCTATCCATCATTATAAATCATTATTGGTGACATACTTTGAATGTCACTACAACACCTAGACTTTTGTCGGTGCCACCTTTGGTGATGTTCAGCTTTTGGTAACCAAGGCTCTTTTGACCATCACCAATGAGCCTATGGTGACATTTTTCGCCCCTCACCAATGTCCTTTTTTCTTGTAGTGTTGTTTTTTATCGGCTTCTTCAAATGATGGAAGTTTTGCTTGAATCATAATTCTCATAGCTATAGGATATCCCTAGGACCCAAGTGGATTATTTCTTTCTCTAAATGATCTTCGAATAGGAACACGTCTATCTTCATCTTGTAATGTGTCACAAAGCCAAAGAGGTCTCTTCTTGGTAAGAGGATCACATGAAGGAGGATCTAAGGGGCTCGTGGTCTCCATGGGATCATCAAAAATGTTTTTCTAAAGTTCAGGCACTAAAGGACCATCTAAAATATCCATATCGTCATTCTCTTGAGGAGGAGGAGGAGTTGGAGGAAGGCCCCTTTCTATCCCAAGGGCAACATCTTCCTCAAGTGTTACATCCCTACTAATTTCAACCTTGCTTTGATGAAGAATATATATTGTAAATGTTTTAGATTCTTCACAATATCCAACAAACATACATTTTCTTCCTTTGCCTTCCAACTTGTTTCTTTTTTCCTTTGGCAAATGGAAATATACAGAGAACCAAAGATATAGATATGGCTAACATCGAGATTGACACCTATGAACATTTCTTTGGGGTATTTTTGTCCAATTCTTGATGACACGCCCTATTTTGAAAATACATGAAAACATTCATTGATTCTCACAAAAGAAAATTCGACAACTTTTGATCAGGGAGAATGGCACAAGAGGCTTTTGCAACAGACATGTTTCTTTCAACTACTCCATTTTGTTCACGATTATAGGGCACACTCGTCTCTTTATTGATACCTTCCTTCTTACAAAAATCCATCAACTCATTCGAAATGTACTCTCCACCATTGTCAAACCTGAAGATCCTAATTTCTTCCCTATTTTATTTTCAGAAAATACTTTTAACTTCTTGAAAATTTTGAAGGCTTCATCCTTGTGCTTCAAATAATATATCCATGTCTTTCTTGAAAATTCATCAATGACGGTGATCTAGTAGAGATGACCATCAATAGAATGTATGGGAATTGGACCACATATGTCTAAATGAATTTGTTATTAGAATTTTAGTTAATATTTTCAAGGTGCTAACAATTTCAGTGTGAGCGCCAATTTGTAAAAAGAGTGTAAAAGTGTTGATAGTTAAAATATCAACATTATTATGGATTTGTAAAATAAAAATGTGCTCACAACCAAAGTAGTAGCGCAAATTTGTAAAATTGTAAAATTAAAAGGAAATTATAAGTTTGTATGGTCAACAATAAAAGGCATTGATGGAGAACACACTAGAGAATGAGTGGCCACTTGATCAAGCGAGTGCTGACAATTAATTTGTCACTGAGAAAAGTTTGTTTACTCTATTTTTTCCTGTAAGACATAGCAACTTTGGGCCCATATTCTGAATAGTTGGAGAAAAAATTATAACAATAAAGAGGTTTTCTTTAGTAACATAATCATTTAAAAAATCCTCTTTCATTTTTTACACAAGTGTAAGGGTTTTAGATATTAGGAGGGATCTTTGAAGACAATTTTTCAGGATTTTCCAATTCAATTCTTTCCTGTTTTAGACATTGTTTTAAAAGTAAGTTTCGAAATAGCTAGGGATCAATATTCGAAAAGAAAAATATTATTTTGGATCAAATAGACCAATTAATAAAAACCTCTTTCCTTTTTTGCACAACTAAACATGGTTTGAGAGTTTCGAATGGATATTTAAAGATTATCTTTCAAGAATTCACTAGAATTATTTTTTCTATTTTTAGAAAAAAACCCAATGAGTTGGAGAGCTACCTCATCAATTTGACTTGGGGTCAGATATTATCTCCTTAATTATTTGATTTAGTAAGCTATAAATACATGAATAGGTTTAAGATCCATAATTTTTATATCTTGAATAATTTGTAAGTAGTTGATAAAGACTATCATTTTTGTAATATATAGGGTTGGTCTTTGAAGAAAAAACCTATTGTAACTATGTGAATTTGGTTAATAGAGGAAATTTTGGGCATAAGTACAGGGGTTTTGTGCCAAATATTCATTTTTCAATTCTTGTGGCTTGTTTCTTAGTGTTGTGTTCTTTCTCTTTTATTCATTGAGTGTTTAAGGTTCTCATCTGAATCAATAAGTAGATGTAGAATTCATGTCATAATTCTCTACATCTTATATTCAGATATTCACCTTTCAGATGTTGAGTTAAATACATAATTCTTCATTATGATGCTCTACTTTTAAAGCTCTGAGTGTATTCCTATTCTTTTTTTCATGCTATAGATGATTAATATCTATCATGTTGTTGAAATGCATGCCTTTGCAACTCGGATTCCTTACAAACCAAGCTCTAAATATTCTTAACTAATATTATTTGAATCCATTTCCCAATGATTTATTCCCATACTCCAAGCAAGTTTAGAAATTTCCACATTAATTTGGTCATAGAGCGTTTAATAGACCTGGTACCGTTGTCACCTAGGGTAGTTGATTTTGAGGAGAGATCCCTCTCTGACTCAGAAGGGATAGTTTCTAATTCTAATGTGGTTAGAGGTTAACTTACTCTTTTCCCTTCATGGTTAGCGTTTTTCCTAAGTGATAACATAATGATTTGGAAGATTTCTTTTCGCCTATTTTCGTTAGAGGGGAATGGTCACCTTGGCTCATTCCACTAGAAAAAACTAGACATACTTCATCATGTTTGGCTTAAAAATCGAGAATACCATACACCAATTTCTTCAATTTTGGAAGAGCGTCATAATTTAGATGTGCCAATCTTCAGTGTGTTAGTCTGCCTAGATGATTACAATCATGGACCAATGCTAGAAGAGTTCTACAAGTGACTCTATAGAGTCCTTAAAATCTTAATCCCAATCTAAACAGGGGATTGTGGTGAAGTAAAATTATGACCTCGGACACAAACAAATTCCTCTAGCCCGATAATGGGTCTAGCCACAACTGATAAATTCTACAGCAGATTTCCTTAGGTTAGAACCAATTAAGAGGACCTACCTCTTAGTACACTTAGCCTGTTCGATGATGTCCTTGCTTGCTTGCTCTAGCTATCTCTCGCTTCCTTCTTCAAACACCTGAAACAAGTAAACACCAGCAAACAACAACTGTGAAAATAGACAAATTGTAATTCAACCTACCTAACATGTCAAGAAACATTAGGCCATGAACATGTAAGATTAAAAATCATGTAGGAAATCAATCGATAGTTGCATATATATTGACTCAAGAAGAGATTACAACCATTATCTTGATATTTCCATTCTCCTCCGACAAAACCAGGTTCCCACACACTTCTGCTAGCATTCCATGACGGACTCAACAATAGTAGTCTTAAGGATCTCCCCTTTAGGCTTCACACTAAACCAAATTCACACTTCTCCCCAGCACAACTAGAGATCTACAACTATGAATAGCTTGTTGTTTATTCCAAACTTAATTAGCACTAGCACACCAATATTAAAACTACAACACTAACATTAGTTTGTGCTTGGGAAAAATGGAGGTTTATATAGCATGAATGGAGGGGAGATGGATCCTCTTCTCATGGGAGAAGGTATTATCTCTTGAGGTAGTTCCATCATTATAGTGTAAAGGAGCCCAAACTGACATCCTCGACCCCATTCAGCGAAACCATTTACCAGACTTCTGTTATGAAGCTTCGAGAGCTGCAAGATTTAGCTCTTTATTTGAAAAACGTTCCATAAGAGGACCGACATGATTGAAACAAAGCTCAGTCGCTCTGGGTGGCGTAAGGGATAGTCTTAATCCCTGCATATCAGTGCGAGGAAGATTAAGGCCATTAGAGTCGGTCTTGTAAACTGGGAAAAGAGTTTTTGGGGAAATGGTGCAAAAGGGAATTCCTCTACTCACGAGGAGGGACACAATGGGAGTTTCTTCATGAAGGGTAAGCATGTAGGGTTCACTGTAGAGGTCCTCTAGGATCAAGTAAGAGGGAGTATATGGACAGTCACGAAATGTTGTGTAACAGATGCCTCTTAAAGCATGAAGGCTGAACTAGAGTGAGGGATGAAATGCTTTATGAATAAGTGCGGGGAATTGTAGTGTGTCACAGAAAAACCTGCAAGCAAGTACAAATACATATACATAATTGAGAAACTCTGTCAAATGATACATGATTAATGGCATGGATGCATCCATCTAGAGAATGATCATGTAAATGGATCCAGGTATGGACACAATCATCCGTCAAAGATGATCATAATCAAACCAAGGTATGGTCACATCATCCATCTGAAAGAGACATGTATATCAACATAGCCATGTCACATTACTTTGCAACCTGGACTTTTTTTATCTGAGCCTAAGGTCTTGTGCTCCAACACAACCCGATCAAGGTGCAAATTATAACATGTGAATAGATTTGTTGACATCGAACATGCTAGAAAGTCACTTGATTACTAGTTAATGATGTAAACTGTTAACAAGCATGAGAGAAACCACCAATAATGAGAATGGTCCTCAAGGTACTATTAGCACAATCCACGAATGTGAATAGAGGAACTGAATTCAAACACCCGTGAAATCACTCGATCGAAGGCCAATGATGCAAACTCATCATCAAGTGCGAAGAACTTGTCATTAGGGCAAGCAAGCTCTAAGGTACTGGAAGGGAGTCTCTCGATGAACTTCCTGGATAATGAGTTTAAGTCGATAGGAAGCAACCTTGTCGAAGGAGGGCCATAATGTATCCCACATCATCGAAGCAAGACAAAAGGATGCAAAATGATTTTGGATGATACAGAGAATCAGAGGTAAATGTAACTATAGAAGGACAACTCCTGAACATATCGGCGACACGACTAGAAGTTTGGCAGCTATTGAATCCATATGATCAGTGGTCACAATGATGTGGAAGAGATCAAATGGAATGAAAAAATGAATAGCCCAACCTAGGAAGGTCAATGATACAAAGGAGAATATCCTAACCCGACAAAAAGTAGAATGTGTCATGTTTAAGAGTGAGTTACCGACACAATTGATTATATTTCTAAATTTTCCCCCATGATTTCTAGCAGGTACCACAATTATTTTTTAATCGCAAGCTTGAAGGGGATAACATATGCTTGCACTGTAAGTTCATCCTTCATACGAATCCAACCTAGTAAGTTTAACGAGCCCTAGGAATGAGAAGCTCATGTTTGCCATGACGATGAATCCAATGTCGTTTGATATTTTAACGAGTCCGACAAAGGTGTAACTCAGTATCTTTTTCATGTCTAAAAAGTTTGAGAAAGACACGCAAAAGAAAACTCCACATGGTCCCTTTTCGTATGTTTGTACCTCTCGAGCCAAAAAGGTAGAAAATAATAAATGAGAGAACTGCTTGACCAGATCAGTCAAGGAGTACCTTTTTCATAGATAATACGTCCCAACCCGAAAAATGGGTAAACTTATACTGGGCACATGACATTTCACATCTATTAATGAGGTCAAAACGACAAGGGATCGACAATATTTTCGCTTTTAAAGGGTCAGAAAACAACTTGAAAGCGAACCCCCCATTTTATTCTATTTTATGAGTCAAAAGGGAAAAATACTCGACAATATTTTCATATGAGTTTAACAAGTCGAGAAAAGAGCTAAAACCTGACTCATCACCATCGTCGAACACCCATCACCTGTCGCTGCGCAAAAAGGAAAAGTGCATTATCTAATTATTGAGCCAAAATAGGTTAAAATATATACAAAAACCTAACATTTTCATGAAAAAATGAATAAAGAGGAGAAAAGTAAATATATTTTTACCATTTACCATTTTACCTTGCTGTGAAGACTTTTACTCACTTTTTCCATAATTGTTGTAGAGCAGATTGCGGGAGATCTGGGAGGTCATTCACCGAGCTGCCAGTTACAGGTAAGAGCCAAGACCTTGAGCTTCATTTTCATGTATTTTACTCGTGTTTTTAACCAATTTTATGTTTTTTGAGGAATGCGTTATCAAAAAAATTTCGCCCTCAGTTAGCTCAAATTCCAGGTACGGAATCTTCCAGGCTAAGGGTAATTAGCACAAATAGTTGTGTCGTTGCCACAACTATTTTTAAAATAGATGCCTTCATACCATGAATAGGGAAAAACACTATTTCCCCACAAAACCACCATTAAAACTTGAAATTTATGGGTCAAGCATGATCGTTGACTCAAATCTCTGGCTTTTGCAAGAAGAATCATTGAAAATTGTAGACTGGAAAGAACGAGATCATGAAGATGTAGACACCCAGGCAATGAATCATCCAAATTTCCTGAAAGCCTTCAGGGCTTGTGGGCTCCTCAAATTCTTTCTCATGCTAGGGATGCGGGCCCACCCTGAGTTGCTTCGGTACATGATTAGTCTCTTGGACATAAATCGAGAAATATTCGTCATCGTTGACAAGGAGACGGAGTCAGAAACTTCAGATATATATTTCATCATAGGACTGTCTCGAAGAGGGGAACTAGTCAACTTATACGGGTCACGACCGATCGGGGCAAGCATATCCATGTTGCTCACTGAATAGTGCCCTAAGGCCCTCAAATCCAAGAGTGGGAAGATTGAGATTTCCATTGTTCAGGATCTGACACTGAGAGTGCTTCTGTTGACTATCAATAGAGTGGCAGGGTCCCAGGTAGTGCACGATACAAACAAGTCGAAGTTCGTACGATCTTCAACTAGACAGAGGCAATCAAGATCAACATAAAGCACCAGCTAACCAAAGCTAAGGCATGGAAACTAAAGCAATTTTGCTTTGGATCTATACTAGTGACCTCTTTCTTGGAACGGGTACCACTATTCCAGTACCAGTTGACTGAGGTAGATCCTTCAATGCTACACGACCTACAGGTGGCCCACAAGAGTTGTTTGATGCCCAAAATCATTAGGGGCTATCACATGTCATATAGACCTGTATTCTTTTCATGGCTACGATGACAAAAGATCGTAATGGAGGACTAGCTAGATAATGGCACCGACTTTCGTGGAGATCCAGACATGTCGATACCAGACGGAGAGGATTTTAATGATGAAGGTAAAAAATCATTTTGAGATTTTGAGATTTTTTAATTATTTTCTGGTATATTTGTGTTTATAAAATTTCACTTTGTTAATGTAGACTTTGGACCAGAATGCCCTACTGGGATGTCCACAATATCTAGGCATGATGCGTACACAATTGATGTTGTCACTCCTTATCAGGAGGGGAGTGACAACGAGGAGGAGATCACAAGGAAGCTTGAGGGGTTGACTCATGGCATCCTACAGTATGCTCGGGTGGGAGACATTCCTTGCCAGTAACAAAGACACATGGTGGGAGCACTGGATTGGATCTACTGATTGCTGACTCGTGTTGCACGAGCTGTATCATGCTACCACGATCACCATGCTGATTAGTTCCTAGGTCAAACACTTACATTTTTTGAGGCCTGCGTGCCACAGATATATGAGGCCTGCGAGCTGCCGATGTTATTTTGGACACACATATTATCTTTTAGGTTTTCATATATCAAACATTATCACTGTATATACACATGGTGTATTTTCTTACTTACTATAGTAGAAATGGTTCATTTTATCTTCTCACATGTTTTGTAAATGTCTATCCAACACATAATTAGCTAATGCATCTATCGATGTATTCATACGCCTAGGAATATGATGATATGTGATGTAATCAAATGTCTTTCCAGTAGATGAATATGGAGATACATTCTCAATATTTGAGGGTTTCTGATGGAATATTACCCATTGAGTTGAAGGATGACAAGCTGTGAATCGAGGTTGACAACCAACTCTCGAAAGTCAAGAGCATTGGCTTCTGACAATAGTTCAATGACAGCACTGTATTCAGAAATGTTGTTAGTTGTAGAACCTAAACAGATACCTTGAAGGTCAATCAACTCACTGTTAAGGTCATAAATGGCCCATGTCGTGGATGATAGGTTCTGGGTACTATGGCAAGAACCATCAGTGAAACCGATGTGAGGAGTTGCAAACATCTACAAATCAAGGAAAACATAGTAAACATGAAATCTATTTGAAAAACAACACACCAAACCATACTACACAAAAATGAATGACACACTAATGTAGAAAAATAACCATGTAAGATGACCTAAGCATTGTACATCTTGAGAGAATCCATGCACGGACTCTGGTAAGCGATCAACACATAGGGACATCAGAGTTTTACCGTTGCCATGACGAATAAGCATCGACTCAGCAAAATAATGGAGTGGAACTCATATAAGGCATTGCCCCCATGCCCCCTAGGCAAGGGAGGGTTACGATTCAGATGTCAACCGCATTGAAATAATGGGAAATTGGTGAAAGCTCAGGGAGGGAGAAAAATCCTAAATCCATGAAGGGATAAAGCTGCCCACAGTTGAAATATCTTGATCATGTTAGGATAAATAGACACATTAGCAGGTAGTGAAGAAGAGAACTCTTCAAGTTTGGTAGATGTGGTTGTCGGGCAACATAGGAACAAGGAACGAGGATGAGTATTGGTCGAAGGTGGTTCCTCGAGAGAAATGATTTCCATGATACCTTCATGATCAAGGAAGGTCTCGGCTAATGGATCAAGGGATTCTAAGGCGCCAAGCCACGGGGACTGAGGACATGTATCGAGAGAGGTCCTTGAAACAGAAGAATCAGAGGATGCAGAACTCGAAGCTAAAACAATTTCCACATAATTGAGTTTGGCAGGACTAAGCAGCATAACCTCACTCCAGGTATCAACAAGATCTGGTGAAGGTATGACCCAAGGTTCACATTTGACTGAAAACATGTTGATAGAGGCAACATGAGGAGGTGGGAGAGAAAAATTCTCATTAAGGTAGAATCTTTGAAAAGACCTGCCCCCACATTCTCATAGGGAGCACCATTGTGCTTGATGTATGGAACATTGCCATCCGAGGAGGAAGAGTCAAAGAAAGACAACTAGTCAACAGTGAAAATCTTCCCTTGATGGGGAAAAAAATCACATGAAATAAGGAGGAGGCTACAACATGCATAGCATGGGTCCAGCTTCGGCCGAGTAGAATATTGTAATTAAGATTGGAATCAATAATCTCTACTTCTACTTGCATTGTCTTGCATTCAAGAGTGATGGAAAGGTTAGGTAAGACACTGAAGGGTCGCGAATCACGCCCATCGAAAGCTTCAAAAGTGTTTAGAGATTAGTTCAAAGTAGGAGAACCAATGGCCTTCTAGCATGCGATTGACATGATGCAGGTGGAATCGATACCCCCAATAACTGACAAATCAAAACATATCAAATTGGAATCAGTGGGATCGATACCCCCAATAACTAACAACAAATATTTCCACGAAGGATGACGTGGCAGCTGACGTGTGGGATGACGTGGTGGATGACACGGTGACGGGGTGGTGATGTCAGTAGATGACATGGCACTGGCGCAAAGCAGTGGCGGGCGACGTGGACACAACGTCATCATGTGACATAGGGATGACGTCACGGGGTAGCAGCGGGCGGTAAGCGGTTTTCGCACCGCCTTTGGCCCATGGTGGTTTTGCAAGAGGGGGCTCCGATCACGCTGGGAAGCCGACACGTGGCAGGGGTATGGCAGTAATACCGCCCATCCCCCGGACGCTAACTCTCGGCAGATGAGGGGCTCCGATATTGCCGCCAGCCGTTGGATCTATGGCGCAGGATCGGACGGTGGACGGGTAATGCAAGTAGCGGGGGTTCAGAACATAGGGACCCGCACCTTATTTTATCATTTAATAATATTTGCGGGGTTTTAAACTTTGGGTTATGGGTTTTTTTGTGTGGTTTATACGGGCGGGTATGGTTATTAGTTTAACCAAATGTCAAACTAACCCCAAAATACAGACATGCGTGCGCGGATTTTAACATATGGTTTAGGTGGGAGGGTTTAGTGCGGTTATTAATTTAACGAGATGTTAAATTAACCCCTAATTTGTTATGAACGCGGAAGGGTCATTATTAAGGTCCCAAATGGACCAATAATCCCCAAACTTGTGTTATATGGCTATAATTGCCAAGGGAAAGGATATTTAGGTATTTTTTAGTTTTTTTTATAGTTTTTCATAAAATAGGGATGGGGAATGATAAAGGAGCTAAATAATAGAGTTAGTGTCAATATGATTTTATGGATAGGAAATGCTAAGTTGATAAGGTAATAACTTAGGTTTTAAGGGAAATGAAAAAATGGTAAGATCTTTTACACAAGAAATGTGGCTTCTTTTCACTAAGTAAACTCAGAGTTCAACTTAGCATTTCTCATAAAATGAAGTGAAATAGGACTATTGGGCAGATCCCAAGGTCCTTGAGGGGATGTTAGCAAATGATTTCTGGGGGAATGATAGGGGAAATTAGTCATGCTTCCACTGTCCTGCAGTCACTTTTCCATGGTATTTGTGTCATTGATGAGATGAGTCTTTCTTGATAAGACAAAAATGATCACAAACTTACTTCTACAACCTCAAACTGCCTACCTAGCCTAAAAACACCTAGCATTTTTTCTTCCTTTTGAGGGTGCATTTGGACTAGCAAACCCTGATTTTTCTATTTTCCTTTGAATGCCCTCCTATCTAGATCTTACCTTATCTCTTCCAAGGGCCCAGATTAAGCAGTTGGGCTCCTATGTTTCTCTACCTTTTTACTCATCTGCCAAGCTTGAACTGTTTGGACAGATCTTTATTCTCTATTCTAAAGAAAAATAAATTCAAATATGATCTAGCCAGGTTTGGACTGTCTGGCTATTCATCAACTATATGCAGAATCAACCACCTGTACACAATGAAGTTCTGCAATAATGGAATAGTAGTGGCATTTAAATTAGCACACTTTCTTGGTATTTTGGTTTGGGGTTCATTTTCATCATTTTTTCTGACCAATTTACTCTTTTTGCCCTTCGATTTTTCTTTTAGGGCATACCCTCTTTTCATTTTTTAATTTTCTTGATTTGTTTACAAAATATGGAACCTTTGCAGCATGAAAGGATGAACATATTTGGCTCTTCTATAGTCAATCATGAAAAATGAAACCTATTGGTATAGGAACCTAATAATGGCTCCACTTGGGGATGGCTTTTCCTGGTGAAAATCCAAGAACAGTAGGTCATATGGCCTTATTTTCAACTCTTGTTGTAATCTGAAATTCCTCCTTTGTTGTACACTAAATGGTGCTTCTGCAGAATTTGAGTGTTTCTCATGAATTCATTCACTTAGTTGCAGCTCTGTTTGGCTTACTCTATCTGAACATTTGCCATCATTTTTACAGTTCCCAAGTCTCCTTCCAACTTCTTGTGATATACTCAAAGTGCCATACCATTAGGTGCCACAATTCCTCACCTTTCCTCAAAAGTTGCTGCATGTTATTCCCTATAATATTGCTGTAATAAATTTGCAGAAAGAAAACACTATTATGTACAAACTACAGTGCTGTTTTTTTCAACAAATAGGGTCAAAGTAATGTTTTAGCATTCAACCATTTACTAGTCCATCATCTGCCTCTGTTCCATCCAAGCTTTTCAGAAAATAGGTGTTGTTTCCTTGTACAGTTTGAATAACAAATGGTCCTTTCCAAAGAAAATAAAAATTTTCATGTTTCCCTTTAACCTCTCTTCTAGAATCCCACTTTAGAACATTATCCCCAATGAATAAATCCTTTGCTTTGGTTCTTTTATCAAACAACCTTTTCAGTTTTTCTTGTAAAACCTGACTTCTCTCATATACTTCCTCTCTAGTCTGCTGCAATTGAATAGTTTGATTGATCCTTCTTTGAATATCATTAGGTTCTTCTTGTATTTCTTGTAGCAACTTTATCACTGGGATTCCCAAAGATGAAGGGAATCTTGCCTCCATGCCATAAACCAATTCATATGGGCTTGTTCCAATAGATCTTTTGGTGGTCAATCTCTCTGCCCATAGTGCATTTACCAATTTTTTATGCCAATTTTTCTTGTTCTCCTCCAAGACTTTCTTAATAATGTTGATTAAGATTTTGTTGGATGACTCAGCTAGACCATTACCTTGAGGGTAATAGGTTGTGGAGTGGCCCAAGGTAATGTGGTACTTGTTATCACTCCAGGAAACCCTCCGAGGTTATAAATCAGAGATGCCTGGTAACATATAAATTTTAATATTGTTCTCTGAAATATTGGAATGAAAGATGGTTTGGATCAAGTCAGATAACCATTTCAGCTCTATTCACACTCAAGGCATGCATGAACACCCCCAATAACACAAGGCTTTAGACTGCTAATGCTCAATAGTTTGTAGATTTAATGGATAGATGGAGAACACTGACTATGCCAGCAGGTTGCATACATGGACCTATACGAATGGCTAGCTACAGGCAGCAAATGAACTTACTGACTATACAGGCAGATGCGTATATAATTACACTTATAAATGGCTAGCCATAGGCAGCAAAGAAGCTTGCAAATCTAATATATCAAAGCAGAGATAAGATGACGGTTATTTGGCCTCGAACACATAGAAAACCTGAACAAACTGTTCAGGTGCAAGCATAGAATAGAAGAGAAATGGACATTAAACATGTAGCAGCAAAAGAAGCTTGTATTACTAAAGACTACAGATGAGAAGCTTGAGAAAACAGGGGAGGAATAATCTCCAAAAGTTGAACCCTTGTTACATCTTGTTTTCAACTATTTATAGCTTATTTACAATGCTCCTCAGCCTATTGAGGCTTCAGGTGTCTTAATCAATCCTTCTGTCTTGTTTAACTGATTGATTCCCTCAATAGGTAGGCATGGCTCGGCATTTTTCCTCTTCTGATAGAGAAATAACCATACTCAGATATTTTGGGTGGCCTGCTGTGATGCATAGGAGCTCCCTCGTGCCAAAGATTCCCCATTAAGTTCGTTAGGATGACTGCTGCACTGGCAGGGCCATTAATGCTCCATGATTTTATTTGATTTGGGTTGAGGTGTGTAGTGAGCCTTCCCCTTCCCTTTCTGGGTTCTGTTTGTCGGTTGCTGTCCCTCCACCGAATCCTTCTTATGGTATATAACAAAACTACACGGTTCCTTCAAGGATGGCTTGCCGCTTGAACCTGCAATGGAGTGGCTGTCGTTCTTATGAAATCCCTGCACCGGTCCCTTGTTTTTTTAATATTTCAACAATATACATAAAATAGCTGCAAAATCATGAAAAATGGCTCTGGCAGATTTGAAGAATATATATATATTTTACTTTCGAATCCCATCGGATCCAAAACCCATCATAATCGGCATCTTCCCAGGGCTTCCCCTTATATTTTCTTTATACAAAGAAAATACACCAAATACATTGAAAACGATATGGGCGCGGACTTTAAAAAATATGAAATGGAGTGTTGTGCATATATCGGGTCCGGCCCATCGGCCTGCACCATCATTTGTGTTAAAGCCCCACCCCTTTGAAAGTGCCGATGCGATATCGGCGATCACCACGGACCCGATATTTTATAAAATGGAGTGTTGAAGGGTCATCGGGTCCAGCCCATCGCATCGGTGCATAACATATGTGAAAGGCCCTGCACTCTCTGGCAGCCCCGATAGTGAAATGTCAACGTGATGCGAGCCGTTGATCTGTGCATGTGATTAACGGCCCTGATCAAATCGCTAGACCGCAATCGCAATGCCACTGTCGATACCGCCAACCCGCCGATTGCCGATATTGCTGCGGACCCGATATTTTATAAAATGGAGTGTTGAAGGGCCATCGGGTCCGGCCCATCGCATCGGCACATAACATATGTGAAGGCCCTGTACTCTTTGGCAGCCCCGATAGCGAAATGCCGATGTGATGCAAGCCGTTGATCAATGCACGCGATTAACGGCCCTGATCAAATCGCTAGACCGCAATCGCAATGCCACTGCCGATACCGCCGACCCGCCGATCGCCGATATTGCCGCGGACCCGATATTTTATAAAATGGAGTGTTGAAGGGCCATCGGGTCCAGCCCATCGCATTGGCGCATAACTTATGTTAAAGCCTGCCCCTCGTAATCGCTGATAGAAAAATGCCGACGCGATCTGGACCGTTGACCGGACAGATCCAATGGCTGATATGATTTCGGACCCTTAAGCCTGCAACTTTGGTTTTTATGTGATTTTTTGGGTATTTTCACCTTCCGATAGTGTAATTCTGCCCTCCAAAGGGCTTCCCTCTCGCAACCTCTTTGATCGGTGGGTAGCTTTTGTCATGTCTTGATGATTTGAACAGCAAACATGGATTTTGGGCATGACTATAAGCATATTTTCAGCCTTTGAGAGCTTTTTTAATCTATTTTTAATCCATTTGCATAGCAAAGCTAACACTGGCTCCTTCTGGGGATGAGATCCTCCTTGTGAGGTCTCAAGAACTGCAGATCAATGCCTTTCCCGTAGAAAACAAATTAGCCAAAATTTCCTAGTGTTCCATTGGGCATGGAGTCTACTTTGCTTATACTAAAACTGAAAAAATAAAATATTTACAGTTTTAAGGCCTAAAGACCTTAAATCACATAGCTTTCAAAAACCGCCCATTAATTGGGCCATCAAAAACTGGTTCTCCCTCCATACTTTTCAGTGTGAAGGTATTGTTCCCTTGAATCTGTGAAATGATGAAAGGGCCCGTCCAGAGAGCATCAAATTTCCCATGATTGCCTTTCTTTTCTTTAAATGCATCCCATTTCATAACCAAATTCCCAACCTGAAAGTTGTCTCTCTTCGCCTTCTTGTCAAAGACTTCCTTGATCCTCTGCTGATGTGTTGTAGCTTTTTCAATCAGCTACTCTCTGATTTGATATAATTCTGTTAAATCTGTGATTCTATTGGCCATAACATCTTCTTCATTCTGCGTTGTTTGGAGCAAATTTGCCACAGGAAGAGTAAGATGAATTGGAAAAATAGCATCAGTACCATATACCAGCTTGAAAGGAGAGCAGCCTGTAGATCTTTTGATGGTCACTCTGTCTGCCCATAGTGCATATTTGAGCTTTACATCCCAATTCTTCTTATTATCTTCTAACAGCTTCTTAATAATCCTGATCAGACTTTTGTTAGAGGATTCTGCTAGACCATTCCCTTGGGGGTAATACGAGGTGGAATGGACAAGCTTAACGCCCATTGAATCACACATTTCCACCAACTCTTTTGCCTTGAAGGCTGCTGCATTATCTGTTATAAGCTTATGTGGGCAACCAAATTTGCTGAAAATGTTTTCTGATAAAAATTTCATTACCACATTATGATCATCCTTCCTTTTTGGGATTGCTTCAATCCATTTTGTAAAATAATCAGTGGCAACTAATATCCACCTGTGCTGGTCACTGGAGTGCGGGTTGATTTCACCAATGAAATCCAAGCCCCACTACTGAAAAGGTCCTTTTGCAATTATTGGCTTTAGGGGCAGGGATTTTAACTGCTGCTTTCCTTCAAATCTCTGGCACCTGTCACAAGATTTAACAAAAGAAAATGCATCAGAAAATAAAGATGGCCAATAGTACCTAGCTCTGAGAATCTTTTGGGCTGTAGTTCTCCAATAATGATGTCCTCCACACATGCTGTTATGGAACTTCTGCATAACTTCTATTGACTGTTCTTTGTCCAGACATCTTAAAAGCACTCCAGATGGATCCTTCCAGTAAAGCGAGCTATCATTGATGCAATATTTCATTGCCTTGAGCTTTAACGTTCTTGCTTGACTTTGAGAAAATTCTGAAGGAACTTCTAACTCTAAAAGGAATTTAATTATTGCAGCATACCAATTACATGAAGCTAGGTTCTCAGCCACCGACTACCCTCTCTGCGATTCAGCTGTTTCATGCTCTTTCATTAGACCATTTCCTTCTACATTGAACAAGAAATCGACGTCCAAAGATTTGCAATTTTCTTTACCCAACAGTTTGGCAAGCCCCTGACCTCTTACCAGCTTGGTAGGCTTCAGCTCTATGTTGAATTCTATCATTTTTGCAATCCATTTCGCTCTTTTTCCATCATCATCAGGTTGCATTAAGACATCCTTTATTGCAGCAGAAGGAACATATGCAACTATTTTGGAATGCAAGATGTATACTCTGAAAGCTTTCAAAGATTTGATAAGAGCGTATGCTTGTTTCTCAATAATATCATAGCTCAGCTTAGCATCCCTTAAGGTTTTACTGAAAAATGCCACCGGATGCTCTGAGCCTTCTTCATCTGCTTGCAATAAGACTGCTGCAAGGGTGTCGTCAGAGGCAAAATAAAATATGCAGAACTCCTTGCTATAATCTAGACTGATTAAAGTGGGGGCCTCCATAATTGCCCTTTTAATGGACTCAAATGACTTTCTCGCTACACCATTCCACTTGATCTCTGACCCCTTCTTCAACATAGAGGTAATATGCTTCACAAGTTCTGCAAAATTTGGGATAATTATCCTTACAAAATTAATCTTGCCTAGAAAAGACTGGATGTCCTTCCTCGATCGGGACAGACAAGGTCTGTATCGCTTTTACCCTTTCTGGGTCAATTCGGACACCTGCAGCAGAAACAATATGTCCCAACAACTTGCCTTCTTCTAACGCAAACTGTGACTTCTTAGGATTTACTGAAATCCAAAACCTTCTGCACTTCAAAAACACTTTCTTCAAATGTTGCACATGGTTTTGATGGCTATTGGAGTATACTGTTATATCATCCAGGTAGATAAGGACAAATTTATCCTTTTCTCCCACAAATGCTATATCCATAGCTCTCTGAAAGGTGGCTCCAGCATTCATCAACCCAAAATGCATCTTGGAATACATAAAGGTACCCCAAGGAGTGGTGAATGCAGTCTTCTCCTGATCATCCGGATGCACAACAACCTGATTATAACCTGAAAAACCATCTATAAAAACATTACTTTGGCACCTGAGACTTGCTGCAACAAATGCTCCATTTTTGGTAGAGGATAATTATCCTTTTTGGAACATTTATTTAGATTCCTGAAATCAACACATAGTCTGATTTCTCCACTCTTCTTCCTCACAACAACTAGATTGGCCACCCATTTAGAATATCTAAGAGGCACTATGATCTTAGCAGCCAGCAACTTTTTAATTTCTTTCTCAACCAGAGGAAGGAGCATACGATTCATTGGTCTTAGCTTCTGTTTGAAAGGAATAGTGTCTTTCTCAAGCATAATTTTATGCTGAATTATATTTTCATCATATGTATTCAGATCGTTGTACTCCCAAGCGAACACATCAGCAAATTGCCTCATTAATTTGCAGTATTCAGCACTCTGGTTAGCAAATAGATTGGTGGACAGATTTATGAATTTGGGGTGGCCTGGACCTCCTATATCATCTTTGCAAACTGCAGTTTGATCTTCTTTTTGGGAAGCTTTGTAAGGCACATCATTGTGATCAAACAATCTCTCAAGAGGAATTAGACCCTTAGGAATATGGTTGCTAGGGAGTTGGACTATGATGTTCTTGCTAATCTTATTTCTAAGCTTGGACTTGGGATCTTCTAACAAAGCATCATTATTTTGGTCAATTTGCATTTAAGAAAACTCATCAATGACTTGAAGAAACCTATTTAGCTCATCATCATCATCAAAAACCCTCCAATGGTGGACATTATCAGGCACGGAGGGTCTATACTTCATTTGTACCTCATAAACTAGTTTGGGAGGCAATGGAGGTATAAACAAACTAGCTGAGACAGCAAGGGAGTTGGCAAGCTGATTTTGGGCTCTAGGAATATATGAAATGTAGAAAAATTCAAAGAACTCTTTGGTTCTCCATACCTCATCTCTGTACGCTTTTAGCCTTGGGTGCTTTGCTTGGAATGTTTTGTTCACTTGCTAAATTATCAGATCAGCATCTCCGAATACCTTCAACTTCTTTATTCCTCTGTCTTTGGCGGCATGAAGGCCCAACAACAGTGCTTCATATTCTACTATGTTGTTTGTCACCTGAAAAACCAGCTTTAGAGACAATTGAACTGTTTCTTGTTGTGGAGACACTAGCACCACCCCTGCTCCTG
Source organism: Pinus tabuliformis (assembly GCA_031772625.1). Lineage (NCBI taxonomy): Eukaryota > Viridiplantae > Streptophyta > Pinopsida > Pinales > Pinaceae > Pinus > Pinus tabuliformis. The sequence continues at coordinate 1,451,207,999 of CM062820.1, forward strand.
CAGTCTCCTTGGTACATGCTCCATCAAAGAACATCTCTTAAATCTGACCTCCTGTATTATGCTCAGCCTGAGCTGTTGGTTTCCTGATCTGCAATGCAGCCTTCTGAGATTCTTCTATTTGGATAATGCAAGCTCCAAAATCAGTGTCGACTGCATATATGGGATTGTTTGTAGGATTCTTCTCATCGCTAATGATATATGCCAGTTGTGCTTCTCTATATAACCTCCTGCTCTCTCCTCCGAACACTGGGACAGTTTCATAAGATAAATCATTCTGCAATGTTCCACCTAGTCTCTTAATCCACCCTCTGGACAACAGCATGCCAAACTTAGGAGGGACATCTGCCACCACAATATCCATTATCATGCTCTTCATGGGCAACTGGGTTAGAGAAATGGCTAAATCTTTAATCAATCCCAGACATTTCACCTTCCTTGAATCAAACAAGAATAGGTCATGATATGGTCTGGTGATGTCAAGGCCTAACTCTTCCATGACGGTTTTAGGCATCAGATTGTGACTGGCACCTGTATCTAGGAGGCAATTGTGGAGAATTTTGTCATGAATGGTCAAGGAGACATAAAAAGATGGGGAATTATCCTTGGCAGGTTCAGTCATTGGGCTTAGCACAACTGCAGGCCTATCGTCTTGCAAATTGACAAAGTCAGTGGAGGTTCGTGTGATCTTCAGCTCGAGAGCCTCAAGGATAGGCTTTCTAAACATCTCACTCTTTACCAGTTCTGTCAGAGGCACGGTTATTTTTAACTTCTGAACTTCTGATTCGAAGCTAAAAGAGAGAGGTAGCTTGTCAGGACTTTTTACCTCTTGAACTAGTGCTTTGAGGGTGACTGGATCAGCTGCTGGTCTTCTTTGTATGCTATTCTGGGTCTCTGTTTGGACGGAAACTTTTTGGGTAGGATTCTCCTTGATATTATTTGCATTTGACCTTAGATTATATCTTTTCTGTTCCCCCGTTTGCAGAACAGCCCCTCTGTCCCACCTTTGACTGTCTTGCTCCTGCAGCAAAGACTCTTCATATGCAGCCAATTTCAAAAAGGCATCACTGCCTTTATCTTCCATACAGAGAATTTCATCCTCATCTTCAATCTGTTCCTCCTCCATGACCACATTCTGGAAAGGAGCCTTAACCTTTTGATCTTCGTTAGTTTTTTTACCCCTCTAAATGGTTTGTGATTGTTCGTTGGCTCTTCTGAATGGATTCGGATTTCTTGGTGCAAATGTGCTTGGGAGCCTTGTCTTCCCAGGGTTCTGCTCAATCTCCAACTTAGAAATTTTAGCAGATAGTGACTCAATCATTCTAGTCATTTTATCAAGTTTGGTATCTGAGGATGAAGCAGAAGAAGCCTCGCCTTTCGGCCTCCTTCTATCAACGTGACTTTTGAGCTTTTCTGCAGCCATAATGTTAGATTCGACTTCTAGTGCCGCATCCTGCATTTCAGCTAGGGTGGCACATCTTCTTTCTCTCAACAGAAAACAGAACTTAGAGTCAAAGGCACTGGTGTAGGCAAGTTTGGCAGAGGTGGGGGTAGGCTTTATCTCAGCTGGTATCTTACTATACATACGGTTGAATCTTTTATTAAAATCAGACAAGGATTCCCCATTTTCCCTCTTTAGGTTTCCAAACTCTGTATGATAGTATAGAAAGTCCTTTTTATCTCCCCAGTGTTTTAGGAACGTATCATCTAAAGCTTCGATATCTGCTATAGATCTTGGGGCTTGTTCTCTAAACCATTTCCTATCCTCCCCATCTAGACTTTGGACAAAGACTCTCATCCACACATCATCTTCACTAATATCGAGATTATCAGCATAGCTATAAAATGACTCAAGGTGTTCTTCAGCAGTGACAGCTTCAGTCCCAGTGAACTTGGGCATATACTTCTGATATTCTCCAGTGGGCATAGCATTCAAGGGAGTGGGCAGTATTAAAGGTCCATACCTGGCGGCTATGATTCTTTCCATTTTGGTGGGTGCTTGTGGTCCTGCCATGTTTGGAATTTGTGGAAGGACACTAGCAGATGGGGCAGTAGGAAATAATGTAATGGATGGCAGAGATATTGAGATGTTTTGGACAGTATGGGAAGCTTTCTTTGGATTGAGATTCAAAGGGGAACTAAATGGACAAGGAGCTTTATGAATCTCTGCAGGTACTTCTTCATTAGCAATACTAGGCTTTAAATCTTCAAACTGCGTATCCTCAACTAAGAACTTCTCATGCAGAGACAAATAAGATTTCTGGGGCTTACCTGATTTTGATGCTCCCCTCTGTGATGTTTTCTTCGGGTTAACAATCTTCTCAGGGTCTGGCACTAGGATAGCTGGAGACTTCTGCGGATTTCTTCTAGTATGCCTCACAAACTGAGCCAGAACTTCAAAGTGGAGTCTTCAAAGGATGGCCTTCCTCCAGTGGAGTCGCCAGACAGATGATTACAACCAACGTCTATGTTCAAACCTTGTCTGTCATCAAAGCTTGAGGCTGTGTCGTCTCCCAGGGAAGCTGAGCTTCATTTCTCTTCTCCCCGGCAACGGCGCCAGTTATGTTATCACTCCAGGAAACTCTCCGAGGTTGTAAATCAGAGATGCCTGGTAACATATAAATTTTAATATTGTTCTCTGAAATATTGGAATGAAAGATGGTTTGGATCAAGTCAGATAACCATTTCAGCTCTATTCACACTAAAGGCATGCATGAACACCCCCAATAACACAAGGCTTTAGACTGCTAATGCTCAATAGTTTGTAGATTTAATGGATAGATGGAGAACACTGACTATGCCAGCAGGTTGCATACATGGACCTATACGAATGGCTAGCTATAGGAAGCAAATGAACTTACTGACTATACCAGCAGATGCGTATATAATTACACATATAAATGGCTAGCCATAGGCAGCAAAGAAGCTTGCAAATCTAATATATCAAAGCAGAGATAAGATGATAGTTATCTGGCCTCGAACACACAGAAAACCTGAACAAACTGTTCAGGTGCAAGCATAGAACAGCAGAGAAATGGACATTAAACATGTAGCAGCAAAAAAAGCTTGTATTACTAAAGACTACAAATGAGAAGCTTGAGAAAACAGGGGAGGAATAATCTCCAAAAGTTGAACCCTTGTTACATCTTGTTTTTAGCTATTTATAGCTTGTTTACAATGGTCCTCAGCCTTTTGAGGCTTCAGGTGTCTTAATCTCTCCTTCTGTCTTGTTTAACTGATTGATTCCCTCAATAGGTAGGCATGGCTCAGCGGCTTTCCTCTTCTGACAGAGGAATAATGATACTCAGATATTTTGGGTGGCCTGCTGTGATTCATAGGAGCTCCCTCGTGCCAAAGCTGCCCTATTAAGTTCGTTAGGATGACTGCTGCACTAGCAGGGCCGTTAATGCTCCATGATTTTATTTGATTTGGGTTGAGGCGTGTAGTGGCCCTTCCCCTTCCCTTTCTGGGTTCTGTTTGCTGGCCGTCGTCCCTCTGCCGAATCCTTCTTCTGTTATATAACATAACTGCACGGTTCCTTCAAGGATGGCTTGCCACTTGAACCTGCAATGGAGTGGCTGCCGTTCTTATGAAATCCCTGCACCGGTCCCTTGTTTTTTTAATATTTGAACAATATACATAAAACAGCTGCAAAATCATGAAAGATGGCTTTGGCGGATTTGAAGAATATATATATTTTACTTTCGAATCCCATCGGATCCAAAACCCATCATAATCGGCATCTGCCCAGGGCTTCCCTTTATATTTTCTTTATACAAAGAAAATACACCAAATACATTGAAAACGATATGGGCAGGGACTTTAAAAAATATGAAATGGAGTGTTATGCATATATTGGGTCCGGCCCATCGGCCTGCACCATCATTTGTGTTAATGCCCCGCCCCTTTGAAAGTGCCGATGCGATATCAGTGATCACCACGGACCCGATATTTTATAAAATGGAGTGTTGAAGGGTCATCGGGTCTGGCCCATCGCATCTGCGCATAACATATGTGAAAGGCCCTGTACTCTTTGGTAGCCCCGATAGCAAATTCCGACGTGATGCGAGCCGTTGATCTGTGCATGCGATTAATGGCCCTGATCAAATCGCTAGACCGCAATCGCAATGCCACTACCAATACCGCCGACCCGCCGATCACCGATATTGCAGTGGACCCGATATTTTATAAAATGGAGTGTTGAAGGGCCATCGAGTCCGGCCCATCGCATCGGCGCATAACATATGTGAAGGCCCTGTACTCTTTGGCAGCCCCGATAGAGAAATGCCGACGTGATGCGAGCCATTGATCTGTGCACGCGATTAACGGCCCTGATCAAATCGCTAGACCACAATCGCAATGCCACTGCCAATACCACCGACCCGCCGATCGCCGATATTGTCGTGGACCCGATATTTTATAAAATGGAGTGTTGAAGGGCCATCGGGTCCGGCCCATCGCATCGGCGCATAACTTATGTTAAAGCCTGCCCCTCGTAATCGCCGATAGAAAAATGCCGACGCGATCTGGACCGTTGACCGGCCAGATCCAATGGCTGATATGATTTCGGACCCTTAAGCCTGCAACTTTGGTTTTTATGTGATTTTTTGGGTATTTTCACCTTCCGATAGTGTAATTCTGCCCTCCAAAGGGCTTCCTTCTCGCAACCTCTTTGATCGGTGGGTAGCTTTTGTCATGTCTTGATGATTTGAACAGCAAACATGGATTTTGGGCATGACTATAAGCATATTTGCAGCCTTTGAAAGCTTTTTGAATCTATTTTTAATCCATTTGCATAGCAAAGCTAATAGTACTTATGACAAAAAGTGATCATTCTTTTGGATTTAAAGGCAGCAGCATTGTCAGTAATAATCTTCTCCGGACAGCTAAATCTAGACAAGATGTTGGTTTCTAAGAATTGCATGATGATTGAGTCATTGGCTTGCCTACAAGGGGCAGCCTCTATCCACTTGGTAAAATAGTCTGAGGCAGTCAAAATCCACATATGCTGGCTAGAGGATGAAGGGTGGATTTCCCCTATGAAGTCTAAACCCCATTGTTGAAATGGCCTTTCAGTTGAAATGGGTTTGAGGGAAAAAGGGAGCAACTTTTTCTTACCGTCAAAGATCTGGCATTTATGGCAAGAAACTACAAATTTTTTCACATCAGCAAATAGGGAGGGCCAATAAAAACCAGCTCTTAGAATTTTATCAACTGTTGACTTCCAATACAAGTGTCCTCCACAGTCTCCTGCATGAAATTCCTTGAGTATTTTGTTAGTTTCATCCAATGTTAGGCAATTTAGCAAAATACCTTCATGGTTTTTCCAAAACATCACATTATCTATGATACAAAACTTTGAAGCTTTCATTTTCAAGAATCTCTTTTTAGTCCTGGATAACCCTGGAGGAGCTTGCAGGTTTAACAATACAAAACATATGTCAGCATACCAAGGTGATAGTAGAAAGGCTTGATTTATTTGTGGAGTCATCATCTCCTGTTCGTTATCCAGTTCATTGATGTCAGGGGCTTGAAAATTGGTTTCAGTCATCAGCTTGGCTAATCCCTGTCCTTTTATGAGTTTTGTAGGCTTGATTTCAATGTCATACTCTAAAACGTTAGCTATCCGTTTTCCCCTTTTACCTTCAATTCCTTCTTGAGTTAGGATGTATTTGACCATGGCATGAAGGACATAAGCTATCACATGTGAGTACAAGATATAAACTCTGAAAACCTTGATGGCTTTTACAAGGGCATAAGCTTGTTTTTCCATGATCTGATATTTGAGTGGAGAATCTCTAAGGGCTTTGCTGAAAAAAGAAATGGGCTTCTCACACCCTTGGTCATCTCTCTGCAATAGGACAACAACAATAGTATGCTCAGATGCAAAGGAAAAGATCATGAAATCTCTATCAAACTTGGGGTTGGTGAGGACTGGTGTTTTTGTTAAAGCTGTTTTGATGTCCTCAAAGGCCTATTTAGCTTCCATTGTCCATTTGACTTTAGAATCTTTCTTCAAAATATTATTCAATAGTCTTATTAGCTTGGCCAAATTGGGAATGAATCTCCTTAGGAAATTGATCTTTCCTAAAAAAGCTTGCAGTTCTTTGATGTTTGTTGGATGAGGCACTTGGAGAATAGCTTGTATTTTGTCCTGGTCAATTCTAATGCCATCTTTTGAAATTATGTGGCCCAAGAGTTTGCCTTCTTCTAGGCCAAACAGTGATTTCTTTGGGTTCAATTATATGCCATATTTTCTGCAAATTAGGAACACTTGTCTTAAATGCTCTAAATGTTCTTTGTCTGATTTTGAAAAAGCAGTGAGATCATCAAGGTATATGAATAAGAAATCATGGATCTCTTTGGCAAAGGCTATGTTCATTGCCCTTTGAAATGTGGCCCTTGCATTTTTGAGTCCAAAAGGCATTTTCACACATTTGAAGGTTCCCCAAGGTGTTGTAAAGGCAGTTTTGTCTTGATCATCTGGGTGGATTAGGATCTGATTGAATCCTGAGAATCCATTTAGCAATGAGATCCTAGAAGCCCCCACTTCCCTTTGTAGGATATGATCCATTTTTGGTAAGGGGTAGTGGTCTTTGAGAGAGACTTTATTCAAATTTCGTAAGTCAACAAACAACCTTATCTCTCCCGTTTTCTTTCTAGTAGGCACTAGATTTGAAATCCACTCTGAGAACCTGATTGGTGCAATTATTCCAGCTTCATACATTCGTTTAACTTCGTTTTCAATTAGGGGAAGGAGGACATGATTCACCCTTCTAAGCTTTTGTTTAAAAGGTTTTTGATTCTCTTTCAAAGGTATAGTATCTTGAATGAAAGAGGTATCATAGGACTTGAGGTCCTCATAGCTCCATGCATAGACATCTTGGAACTCTTTAAACAACTCAATGTATTTCAGATTTTGATCAGAAGGCAATGTTTTGGACAACTTTACCATTTTGGGATTTTCTGTGGTTCCAATATTGTAGTCCTCACTTTCTGCATTCAGTGGTTTCATTTTTGGCTTTCTTGGAATATCATTTGAATCAAATATATCCTCCAAAGGAGTTAAGCCCGTGGGTAGAAAATTATCCTTTAGTTCAATTACTTCAAATTCTCCCTCAGCCATTTCATCAAGGTCCATTTGCTTCGGTTCTTGTAAATTTTTGTCATCAAAGGTTGTTGTATGCAAAATCATATTTGTTGTTTCAGTTGATATACTTTGCCCACTTTTGTCTATTTGGTGTTGATCATCAATGGTGCTTGTATCAATGTTTATATTTTAGAATTCCTCTTTCAAAGTCATGAAATTATTTATTTGTGTATCATTTTCAAACACCTGCCAATTTTTGACATTATCTGGGACAGCAAGTCTGTGTTTGATTTCAATGGTGAAGTGGCGGTTGGGCTCAAATGGTAGCTTGCAAGTGCTGGAAAAAGTTGCCAAGCTATGTGCATGTAAATTGTGCTTTCTTGGAATTTTGGTGAGTTGAGATTCTGAGAAGGTGTTAAGTATTTCAATGGTTGCCCCTCTGTAAGCTCTCAACCTAAGATCATTTGTAACAAAATTTCCCTTCATTTGTTGGATAATCAAATCTGAATCCCCTAGAATTGAAATCTTGGTTGCCCCTAGACTTCTAATAAGTTTGAGTCCTAACAAAAGGGCTTCATACTCGGCCATATTGTTTGTACATCTGAAATTTAACCTATATGCATGACCTTCAGCATGGTCATTTTGCATGTTGTGTGTCCAAACCCCTACCCCTGCTCCTAATTTGTTCACTGAGCCATCAAACTCTAAGTACCATAAGATTTCTTGGTTATGACTAGCCTTAAGAGTTTTGGAAGCTTGTTCAGTGGGAAGATTTGGCTCTTGTAACTCATATGATATGTCATTTTCCTTTGTTGCATCAATCACATCAATATTTTTTTGATCTTGGGCACTAGATTGTTCATTTATGCTTTCTGTTTGTGCTGTTTTTAGGAGTTTGACATCAGTTTTGGGACACATCTCAGCATTATATAAAATGAATGAATCCACGTTGGAATGAATCGAATAGATGGGGAAGTTTTGGGGTTTCTCTTGACTGATGACCACATATTTCATTAATGTTTCCTGGTATAATCTCTTTGGCTGGCCAAAGACTGAAATAGTGGCATAGGACATGTCTAGCTGCAAAGATTCTTAGAGTTTTGCACCCCAAGATCTGGACAAAAGCGTACCATACTTAGGTGGAATATCAGCTACCACCACATCCATGAAGATTGTTTTGGCTGGATATTGGACTAAGGATACACAAAGATCATTAATTAGGCCTAGACACCTGGCCTGGCTGGAACCATATGAGAACAAGTCTTTGTATGGCCTTGTAATATCTAGGTCTAGTCTTTCCATCACAGATTTAGGCATTAGGTTATGGGAAGCTCCTGAATCAAACATTGCATTATGCAGCACTTTGTCATGAATGTTTAAGCTCACATAGAATGGAGGAACCCCTCCATCTACTGTTTTACCATTGACTTCAGGACCAAAAATCAGTTCTGGTTGGTCATCTAAAACATTGACTGCATCCCTATTCTCTGGTATTTGGAGTGACCTGTTGATTTGTTCCCTATACACTTCATGTTTAGCCAATTCAAACAGAGGAATAGCTATTTTCAGCTTGCCTATTTCTGTTTCTAAGTTAAAATTCTTTTGCATTTGAATTTTTGTATTGTGGACAACAAACGTTTCCTTCTCAGCTGAATTTTCAGTGACCTTCTCTTGATCATGAGTGTTGTTCCAAACTAAATCTGTTTTGAAATTATTTTCAAGAGGGTTGGTTACATTTTATTTTGGAGGAGAGGGTGTGTCTGGCTGCTTTTTTGAGGGATGTAACTCTAGTATGTCCTCAACAGTGGCTTCCTTTGGGTTGGGATCCATTCTAGCAGCAAGTTCTGTTAGGACAACTTTATCCTTTGTTTTCTTTTGCTACTTGGTATCCTTCAGCTTGGTAGGTTCAGGCACATCTATGGTTCTACTTCTTAATTTGTACTGTTTATGAACCTCATAGACCGTTGCATCATAGCCTTCTCTGAAATCAAATGAATCTAGGGATTTGGTTCGAAATTGATTTAAATTATGAGCTTCATGGTCATCTTGGGTTAGGAAGATTTGTTGCTCGTTGTGTAACCCCATTAGATTCATTTGGGTGTCCTCTGTTGGTTCACTAGATGTTGAGGCTTCGGCATAGTTCTCTTGAAATGGAGGTCTGATGCTCTGGTCTGGGCCAGCCCTTCCAACATTTGGATTTTGATTTTTTCTAAAGTTTGGGTTTCTTGTGGTCTTCCTTGGTTGACCTTCCCAAGATGATTTCCTTTCAATACTTTCCACTCTATCTCCAAGTCTGTCCATACCTTTGATGATAGCATCCAGTTTTCGTTCAAATGCTGAAGGCTCTTCTTTGAAGGTTATTCTTCTTTCAGCTATTGCCCGATTTTGTTTAGCAATCAGGTTTGCCTCCACACTAACAACTATATTCTACATGTCTGCTAAGCTTGGAGGGGCTCTTTCCCTCAGTTGATATGCCATGTCAAAATCAAATCCATGAGGGAATTTGATCAAGGCCAGATCAGGTGGAGGTCTAAGGTTCCGAGGAATAGCATTATAGACATTGTTGAACATAGCGCAATAGTCTTGGACGGTTTCTTGTGGGCCTCTTTTCAAATTGTCATATTCTGTTAAGATGTGTAAAGGGTCATTCTTATTTTCCCATCTATTTAGAAAAGATTGATAAAGAGCTTTTGAATTGGCTATAGAATTTACAGCAAGTGCTCTAAACCAAATCCTTACATCACCAGTTAAACTTTGGACAAAGATCTTCATTCTCACATCATCATCATCAATTTCATAATTCTCAAAATAATCTTGCATTTTCTTAGTGTGTTGTTGGGCTATATAGGAGCCAGTACCATCAAAATATGTGATTTTGCTCTGGTAATCCTAAGGCATATCCCCTGGATTTCCAGGTAACTGTAGAGGAGCATAACGGTTTGCCATATTTACAGGGATAAATGGGACAACAGGAAGAAATAAGACCGCTGCAACAGCAGGGACAGGAGTGGAAATATGTGCAGTGGAAGGGGGAGTGGAGAGGATACTTTGAGGTGTATATGAGGAAATAGGAGAGGCTGTAGAAAGGATTGCTGCTCTCCCAAGGGTGAGCTCAAATTTAGTAGGGTTTTGCTGAAGTATATCAAGGTCTAAACCAGCATATTTTTCTAGTTTTTCTTGTTTTCTAAGGGTCTTAGAGATCAAGTTAGGATTTTCAAAAATAGCTGGAGGATCTGGGTCAGAATTTGACCTGGTGTAGTGAGTTTTCTTATTTGGAGCCAGCTTCTAAATTTGTTTTTTGGTATTTTCTGGAAATGTTTGAAGATCACAGTCTTTGACAATATTCTGCAGGAAATTCTATGAAATATAGGAGGCCTTGGGATTTCCTTTGAATATGTTGAAGCAAGGAAACTGGTCAAATCTCCGGGACAACTGTTTTAAAGCCTAAAGCTAGACTGGAGATTGACTGAAGCAGCTTTTATTTACTCCTGTAAATGCCCAGCAAAAACAGTTTCAAAGGCTACCTGGCTAACTTCAGGCTCCATCTGTAGCTTTAGAAAATAGACATCAGTAACAAACAGTCATTCAGTTCCCCAGCAGAGTCGCCAATAATGTTATCATTTAGGTTGTTCCCTGCCTCCAAAAGGGAATACGGCCGAGGTAACCACTAACCCGTCTTTTAGCTGCAGATTCTATCAAACCTGCAACCAGAGAGGGCTCTCTCTTAGTAATTTAGCTTTGTTTTGAAGTGTTTTATGCTAGTTATGATGCACATAGTTTGATTTTTTAAATTTGTTGGATGGTGATCTCAAATAGAGCTTGGATGCAAGTTTGAGATAGTCTATACCATTGGGAAAATGGGGTCAATGAAGATGAACTGCTGAGAGTGTTTTCTTTGATAGAGGGCAATTACTATAGAGCAAGATAATCAGTCTTGGAACAATTTTGAGATCTGGAAGTTAATGGGATGTAAGCCAGTGGATGAAGGGAAATGAAGAATCCTTCATCATGTTGGCAGAGGGAAGGGGCATGAATATTATCAAGGAGCAGTGAAGAATTCCTAGGTAATGTTCAACGTGAAACAATCAGTGGAACGGGAGAAACTAAGAATTCCTGTTTATGACTAATTCGAAGAAAACATAATTAATACCAGAGATTGAACACAGAGTGTATTTAAACAAATTTCGGGCTATTCTTTTTCTCTGCTACTAAGATTATGAAACTTATACGAAATTTGCAAACACAGAAGACACAAAACACAGTTTAGAACAACTTATTGATCCGTAGAAAGACACAGGAATTCTGTAGTAGGTCCCAGAATCATCAAATCCACTTTCAAACGGTCCAACAACAATGAACTTCAACAACCTTTGTATTAGGGAGTCTCAAAATTATAGTGCACTCCAGAGAGAGAATCACCAACCCCAAATACATCTTATGGGGAGGTATTTATACAAAAAGGAGACACAAAATATCTTGTAGATAAGTTCTCATGCAATAACTTCCTTCACCAACTCTTCAGAAGAAGTAAATGAGAGAAATAAATGTCGCAGTAAATGTTGGTGTGCTGGCTGTCTAATTTGTTAGAGATATTTGACTTTTTGGACTGAGTGAGTCGGCTGGTGGCTGCGTCTTTACTCTGCTTTTCTTGCATTTGTTGCCTTGATGTCTTGTTGTGTTGCTGTCATGGCCTTGTCATCAGTGCTTGGTTTTTCATTAATGAGCTGCAGTCACAATTTGATTTCTTCTTTTTGCACTTTTCACTTTTTGATAGGTGGCCCGTGCCTTTGAATTTGCTGACCTATAGCTGACCAAAAAAGAGCAAACATAAACAAAATCACCATGGTAAGATTTCCAACATTCTCTGCCAACAGTCTTCTGTAGGCAACTAATGTCTTTGTATTTTTATCAGTGTTTCATCAGCTTCAGTATATCTATAAAAGTTGGGATGAACCTCAAAAAGGTGATTTATCTCATGTTCAATGTAGAACAGATTTTCTAATTTATCATAAAGACTCTGTCCAGAGGGAGGCCATGTTTCTTTTGAGGTGCTTGAGGATGCTTTAATTTGGTTGGAGACATAATTATTTACCCTGTTGGCATACTGTTCACGTGTTAGCAGTCTTCCACTGCTGGTTAACAAGCTGGGTAATCCTTTGCTCTCCAATGTTGAAAACTTTAGTTTGAAGGCATTTATTTCTGCCTGCATTTCTTGGCACTTCTTTTCTAAAGTCTGTACAAAATTTCTCAGGCTCAGCACCTTTTTTACTATCAAAATGGTATCTGTCCTGTTCCTGATATCTAGAGCTGCCAACTGCTTTTTGGTATGAGTGTTCAAAAATTGGATCATTCTATTGGCTTGCTCAGGCATATTTCCCAATGATGCTCTGACCTTTTGAGTCTCAAATTGAGCTAAGCCTATCAATTCTATTTGCTCGTGTATAGTCTGAATTGATTGCCATTGGTAAGTGATAGATTGGCCAATTTTGGCCCACAAGATTTTCTTGATTTCAGCTATAGTTTTATCTATGGTAAGCTCTTTTTCTAAAGACTTTATTTTATTGTCCAAGGCCTTTATTTCCCTTGTTTTCTCAGCCATTGTTACCTTGGACTTTTCATAGCTTACTTCAAGCCTGAACAACTTTTCTTTGGCCTCTTTCATCTCTGTCATTTGAACTTCTAGCTCTTTGACTGCTTTCATCATTTCTTCCATACTCATGCTAGATCCTGGTGTTGTTGTTGTTGCTGCTGCTGATGCATCTGTAGTTGATGTACCTGTTGTTGATGCTGGAATGATAGGAGGAATTGCTGCTGCTGTTGTAGGAAGGGCAGTGGGGATTGTTGGAGTTGTTACAGGTGGCTGGGAGGTCGACTCTCCCTGCTTGCCTTGCAATGCTTTCTCTAGTTCTTGCTCCATTTGAATTATTCTTTGCTTCATCCTCATCAGCAAATCCATTTTATCTCCTTCTGCCTTCTCTTCTGCAAGTTTTGTAGTTTGTGGGTGCATGGTTGTAGGTAGCCTTAGCTGCTTTCTAAGTGCAGCAATATCTTCTTCCTTTTTTCTTATGAGGGCTTTGATGCCCTTGGCATCCTTAGGATCATGCCCTAGTTCCATAATAATTTTCTCCAATGTTTTTATTCTATTGTCTTTGGCCGAGGAAGACATTCTCTCCAAATCTAATTGAGTAGATGTATTTCTCAATGATTCCTTCAATTGGTGGGCCATCATTGCCTTGTCTACTAGAGTAGCATAGACCATTTCACCTGTTTTCTTGTGTAGCTCAATTTGGTCCATCGGGTGTATGTCCTTGGCGAGGACCTCTGAGTTTGTCTTTATGTATTCTGCAGCTGTCTATGGCTGTGGTACCATAGGCTTGAAATGACTTAAGATCATTTTCTCATGTTTAATGTCATACGCTGCCATTAATCTCTGCTGTTTGGAGGGTGTTGTCTTGAGAAATTGATCATAGAGCTATATTCTCAATAACTCATTTTGGGCCTTGATTTCGATGAAAGTTCCTTTAATACCAGATGGTTGTGCACATTGCTGCCTTGAGGTCGAAACCTCCATACCATGGTGCCTCTCTGTTTCTTGTCTGTGAGAGCTGATGGATGTTTGCTGGCTGGTTTCCCTATCCCTCCTTGGGCTCTCTATGACTTCTTCACTAACTTCCTCTTCGCTTTGATGATCTACTCTCTGCCTTTTCACCTCTTACTGTTGTGTTGACCCACTAGCAGGTGTGGTTTCTTCCCTGTCCCATTTCTTGCCTCTTTCCTCATTGAGAGGAGTCTGTAAAGCTGGTACCTGTGAAGCCTCTGTCTGCAGTGGAGGGGTTTGCCCTTGACTCTATTCCTTTGAAGTAGTTGGCTGTTCTTTCATTGTTTCTTGCTTTGCATCAACTAGCTCCTTGCTTTTTGTTGTATCTACTGCTTGTGTAGTCTTTTCTTGGGCAGCTTGTGAAGTTACAATAGTTGATGCGCCTTCTCCAACTTGCTGTGGCAGTTTGAATGTCACCTACTCAAAAGAATCCAAGTCAAGAGTCTTTTCCAAATCTTTCACATTTTGCTCCATTATTTCTTCTTGGGTGAATTATTCAACTAGTGTCCCTTCCACCCACTCATCTTGATTGGCAAATTGTTCAATCTGTGGGATTTTTAAATGTTCATAGGCTGATAGCCTATATTTTATTTTTTTGGCATTGATAAAGCCATTTGAGTCATAAGGTACCCACCAAAAACTTCTTTTTAACCTGAGTTTTCCCCCCAATATTTGATCAGCATCTTGCCATCCTTCTTTTTTGTTCATGACAAAGGGGCCTAGTTGGTCTTTGAATTTCAACTGAGCCTTTTTCTTGGTGCTATGAAAATGAGTTAAATCTGAGTTGATAAATTTCCTGTAATATTCCAAGGCAAACATTCTCATTAGCACATATCTTGGCAGCCTATAGGGACAGAGCTCACAGCCATATATCCTGATGATAATCTGATTCTGGTAAAAGTACCAGTCACCTATTTTGTAGTTTTTGAGAGCTGCAATATTTTTTGCATGTCATAGGATAGCCTAGCAAGAGGAGTTCTCAATAGGAGAGAAGAGACTGAATAGACAAATAGGTCAATGAACTCACAGTAAGAGTAGGGAGAGCTGCAGACTTCATGAAAGACTGAGGTCCAAAAAATCACAGACCTCTTTTCTCCTTTGGAGTCCAATCTTTTGATGGGGCATTGGAAACGGTCTGGCTGATAATACAGGAATAGATGATATATGTAGGATGAGTATTTGAATACTCCCTCCCTATCCAGTTTGAGTAGTTGGTCATGTATCTTAATGGCAATGAATTTGGCATAATTGTATTTGACAGCAGAGGGTTGTCCTGGGCTAAATGTAGAGAGCAATACCAGTATAGTCTCATCAATATGTTCACTTGTCTTGAAACCCAGAACATAAGATATCATATCAACTAGTAATTTACCCACTTCATTGAAATGTACATGCAGAAAAGGAGGTGGCCCTGTAGGCTGGCGGTCAGCTCTCATGAATACCTGGGAAATTCGGGCTATCTCTGAGCTGGAGAGTTTGGGACCTTCATCAAGCAGGAATTTCATAGAAAGAGGGACCAAAACTGAGTTTTCCTTAAGTTTAGCATTTGATTGATGGAGTCAAGAGTTATATGGAAGAGGATGCTCCCAGATGGAGACTTGACTGCCCTTTGAGTTAGCTCATAGTTTTCACAGTAGAGGCGAATTATCTCAGGGAAGATATTGACAGAGGAAATGAAGTATATAGGAAAACGTGATTCCCATATCCCATAAATATCACTGTTGTTAAGGTAATTGTTCCTCAGCTCACAGAATGTCTACAGGTGGTTTCTGTCCCCAACGAAGTCTTGAATTAAGTAGTCCCTATCAGCCAAAGGTAATGCTTCCATTTCCTTGTGGGGTGCATTGAGAGGAGTAATGTTCAAGGCTGCTGGAGTCTCCATCTTCAAATTCTCTGTGTTTGTGATTTGGAATTTGGTTTTGTGCAACAACTGAACACTGAAAACTGCCTCTGAGGCTTTTGTCAGGGAATTTGCAGACCGAACTTTATACAAAAAACGACTTTACTGGGTAAATTTCATAGGAAGGACAAAGTCTGCACAGTTAAATTGGGAGGCTGGATGAAACAGAGGACATGGTGCTCTTTTGCAGGAGATTTTGGCAAATTAACTCAATGCATGGGCAGTTTTGGAGACTCTGCCGGCGGAAATGGGCTCGAAGTGTGGTTTAATGGCCGATTTGCAGAGGAGGGCAAAGTTTGCAGGTTGTCTTTTGAATAATGGCTCACATAGTGAATTAAAAGGTGGTGATTCATAGGTAGGAGTGCATTTTACTTCGAATTCTAGTCCCTCAGTCGATTTCAAATGGAGAAATTTCGAAAAACAAGGTTTACGGGTGAACAATGGGTAAATACCTGTTTCAGAGCCGACTGGTACAAATTGCAGGTACAACACTGAGCTGGGGGGGCCGAGTTTGCAGGATGAACTCATCTGGGTGGCAAATTGGAGTTCTGGAGGCGAATTGGTCATAAGTTGCGTGTACGGTCTCCGCAAGCGAACAAATAAAAATGAATGTAAAACCGTCGTTTTCACGACTTTTAACAAAATTTGGGCATTTTAGTGCTTTTTGGCGCTTTTTTATGATGACGTCATCATGACGTACTTTTGTCGTGTAGTGGGTATGGAGGATGACGTGGCAGCAGACGTGTGGGATGACATGGCGGATGACACAGCGGCAGGGTGGTGATGTCCGCAGATGACATGGCATTGGCGCAGAGCAGTGGCGGACGACGTGGATGCAACGTCATCATGTGACATAGGGATGACGTCAGGGGGGTAGGCAGCGGGCGGTAAGCGGTTTTCCCCGCACCGCCTTTGGCCCATGGAGGTTTTTTAGGAGGGGGCTCCGATCACGCCGAGAAGCCGAAGCGTGGCAGGGTTATGACAGCAATACCGCCCATCCCCCGAACGCTAACTCTCGGCAGATCAGGGGGTTCAAAACATAGGGACCCGCACCTTATTTTATCATTTAATAATATTTGCGGGGTTTTAAACTTTGGGTTATGGGCTTTTGTGTGTGGTTTATACGGGCGGGTATCGTTATTAGTTTAACCAAATGTCAAACTATCCCCAAAATACAGACATGTGTGCGTGGATTTTAACATATTGTTTAGGTGGGAGGGTTTAGCGTGGTTATTAATTTAACCATATGTTAAATTAACCCCTAATGTGTTTTGAACGCGGAAGGGTTATTATTGGTCCCAAATGGACCAATAATCCCCAAACTTGTGTTATATGGCTATAGTCACCAAGGGAAAGGATATTTAGGTATTTTTTGGTTTTTTTTTTATAGTTTTTTGTAAAATAGGGATGGGGAATGATAAAGGAGCTAAATAATAGAGTTAGTGTCAATATGATTTTATGGATAGGAAACACTAAGTTGATAAGGTAATAACTTAGGTTTTAAGGGAAATGAAAAAATGTTAAGATCTTTTACACAAGAAATGTGGCTTATTTTCACTAAGTAAACTAAGATTTCAACTTAGCATTTCTCATAAACTGAAGTGAAATAGGACTATTGGGCAAATCCCAAGGTCCTTGAGGGGATGTTAGCAAATGATTTCTGGGGGAATGATAGGGGAAATTAGTCATGCTTCCATTGTCCTGCAGTCACTTTGCCATGGTATTTGTGTCATTGATGAGATGAGTCTTTCTTGATAAGACAAAAATGATCACAAACTTACTTCTACAACCTCAAACTGCCTACCCAGCCTAAAAACACCTAGCATTTTTTCTTCCTTTTGATTGGGTGCATTTGGACTAGAAAACCCTGATTTTCCTCTTTTCTTTTGAATGCCCTCCTATCTAAATCTACCCTTATCTCTTCCAAGGGCCCAAATTAAGCAGTTGGGCTCCTTTGTTTCTCTACCTGTTTACTTATCTGCCAAGCTTGAATTGTTTGGATAGATCTTTATTCTCTATTCTAAAGACAAGTAAATTCAAATATGATCTAGCTAGAATTGGACTGTCTGGCTATTCATCAACTGTATGCATAATCAACCACCTGTACACAATGAATTTCTGCAAAAATAGAACAGTAGTGGCATTTAAATTAGCACACTTTCTTGGTCTTTTGGTTTGGGGTTCATTTTCATCATTTTTTCTAACCAATTTACTCTTTTTGCCCTTTGATTTTTCTTTTAGGGCATACCCTCTTTCATTTTTTAATTTTCTTGATTTGTTTACAAAATATGGAACCTTTGCAGCATGAAAGGATGAACATATTTGGCTCTTCTATAGTCAATCATGAAAAATGAAACCTATTGGTATAGGAACCTAACAAACTATCACATAGAAAGATCATCAGCTTCCAGGGACTTGAAGGGATATTGTTTTTCTCGCAATATGTTTGGCCACAAAGCCATTAACTACTATAGAAGGAACACGAAACATGTAAGATATTGTGAATGTAACAAGTTTGGACATATAGCAAAGGAATGCAGGAGAAAATTTTAGGCACCATACCAAAAGGAGAAAACATCATCACACTCGAAGATATGGAAGAAGGAGGAAATACAATAAGAAAGATGTGGCATAGCACAATGTACAAACATAACAAACTCAGGGGGAGCTAAAAGTGTGAAACTTTAGTGTTCTAAATCTGATATGCAAGTTTCATGAAGACAAGTCGTGTATATATGCGAGTTTGAAGTTGCACAATTGTGTATATGTTGGTTTTAGGAAAAAGTAGTGGGATAGACTCAGGAAAAATGGTCTGATATGGTTCAGTTAATTATCTACTCTGTTTGATGATGGTTACAATCTGTTGATGATATGTGGAAATGTGTTGGTGCTCGTAAGCTGTTAAACAGTTGATGTATATCTGATTGATGATGATGCCTTGATGATTCTTACTGATATTTTCAATGATCAGATCTAAAAATGAATAGTTGGCACAGGTTCAGGGGGGGCATATTGTTATAGCTCAAAATCTCATTCTTGATGTTTGTGATGTTCCACACATGGCCTAAGGCAACGCCTCCTTCTAGACCTGGTCCAAATACTCAAAAAGTGTTTTACTCCCTACATGTGACATTGTGCTGTGCTAAATGCGTGTGTACGTGGGTCTGTGTATACCCAACCTGCGTATATGTCTTAAAACACTTAAAAAAATTAAATCTCCTTAATTTCGGGCGGAGATCAAAAGTTTTACCCGTTGATTACATATTAGTGCCCGTGGCCCAACTGTTCCCAACGAATTCTCAACTAAAAAACTACTTTGGGAGAAGTCTAAAAAGGCTTGAATGGGAAGGCCTAAGGGAGGAGAGGAGAGAGGGAGAAATCACTCTGTTGAGATTATCCTTGATTAGGTCTGAAGATCCTTGTGCTTCCAGCACTTCCCCCATTACAGAAAACCCTTGTTTTCTTGAGTTATGATTTCTTTCCATTTGTTGAGATATCCTTGAGTGAGTTATGGAAGGAGCTTGTTGGAGGCTTGATATTGGATGAATCCGAAGGACTATTTTGCTTGGAGCCTGCGAAAGGAAGACTCAGGTGAAATCATTCCTTACTGTATTTTAGTTATCTATAATAAAAGAAACACTTGTCTTGTTCTTAATATGAATCTTTTTCATGCTTATGATATTAATGTTATGATTTACAAATGAATGATTATTTCAATTGCATAACTAACTTTCAATATGCTATGAAGTTGATTTCCTTATGATGTTTAATCCATATACTGCTATGATTTCTTGAATTGACTATTTTGCAGGTTGAAGGGTTGAAAGGAACTCCAAGAGGGTTTGGACCCTGGCTGGATCTCCCCAAACGAAGGACCCCCAGGTGCACCTCTCTTCATGTAGTTTGTTTATATTAGTATCATGGCTATGCGGAATGCTCGTTTTTCTTTATAAATAACCCCCTCTCTTCTAGGGTATTAACCCAAGACCCTAGGGGAATTTGTCCCTAAAAACATATGGTTCTAATAATGCATTGCTGGAATTACGTTAGAAGATCTTGGTACATGAAGATGCTTATATTTCTTGAAAATTAAGGCAATCAAGCAAGAAGGCCAGACAACCAACAAGTCAGTGGGCACCACTCCAACAACCATCGATCAAGCAAGCACGAAAGAGAGACATCAGATTCCCCTCCTTCTAAGGTCACCTCACTATAGGGTTATTTGGCCTGGTATGGCAGTGGTTTGGGCGCTCCACATAGTTGTTTTGATTCAGGTGACTCTTTTGATGATGGACATATACAGGATGTTGATATTGATGTTACTGGAAGGTGTTGATGGTGTAGTTCATATATGATGCATGATAGTTGTTGATGACCATCATTGTCCTGTTTAGATTGTTGTTCCTTGTTATAAATTTCATGTATATCATTTGATGTAAAGGTCTGAAAAGACCTAACTTCTAACCCCACTATGCATGGGAAGGATGATGTAATAATTTCTATTTCAGTCATATATAAACATTTGGTATATCCCCACTTGGTTGGGAGATTGATGTATGTATGAGTTATTGGTGATAGGAAGTTCACACTCACTTAGTTGAGTTATAGAGTCATGTTATTATTTTGAAAAATATTTTTGCAGAGTCTACATGTGTTAAGGGGGAGCATGGACAGTTTAGTGCATCTCAGCAGGTACAAAGAGGGAGCTTAATCAGAGAATTCAACATGTACTCAACGGGAGCATGGACAACATAATGTATATCAAAGGGAGAGCCCTTTGCCCTTCATGTCAAAGGGGGAGAGTGTCTTGGTGTTGTTGTTGCCATCAAGTCAAGTCCAAAGGGGGAGATTGTTGGTATTATGATACAGGTGTTGTCGTTGATGGCAACTCACTCAGATCACAGTTCATAGTGCAACATGTTAACTTATAGATCAAATTCCAGAGATTGAAGAAAGAGAGTGGTTTAAGAAGTATACATTGGTTCACTTTTTCCAAATAGCGTATACACGCGGGTTAACAGAACAAAAGGAGCGTATACATATACACACATTGACATAGGAAGGAAATCACGTACATGTTGGAAAACCAAGGTTTTGGTCCGAGGTATTTGGTCCATGGTATTTTGGTCCAAGGCATTTGGTCTGAGGTATTTGGTCCGATGTATTGACCCTAGGTATTTGGTCCAAGGTATTGGTCCTAAGTGGTTTTGGTCTGAGGTATTGATAAAGAATCTAACCATATAAGGAGGAAAAGATCATTATGCCATGTAGTGCAAGTATTGAATATCTTATGAAGTGTTAGATCAAATATGCAAGTTATGGGTTTCTGATGCTTTTCTTGATCTGAACTAATGATGCACCTATGTGGTTGATGATGGATGATGGATCAGGATCTTAATGCCTAAAATGAATTATCATTATGTGGTTTGATCATGGATAATCTAGATGTGAATACTAATGCATGTGTTATTCTATAAATGTTATGATATGGGTATGACTGAAGTTTGGAATATCTTAGAAGTTCTGAAGATAATATTTGCAAATCTATACAATGGTTCGCTTTGGTAAAAGCGCATATACACGTTGGTCAGTCACATTCAAGTAGCGTATACATTATGAAATATGATATTTGAAGTTGTAGTTGGTTTTGGTTGTTATTGCAGAGTTCTAGGTTCTACTCTATCTTCTGTTGACTGTATTCTGGTGACAGTGTTTTGAATGTTTAGATTGATTGATTGTGGTTTACTTTAGTGATGACGCGTTGTGAGTGATTGTTTGTATTGTAGTGGTGATTGATTTTGAGCTTTAGTGTTGTTGATAGGTCCAGTATGAAAATTTGGTGAAAAATGGCTTTCAGATTGTTGTGTTGTGTTCTAGGAGTATCTTGTCTGAAAATTTATGAAACGTGGTCCCTGGAGGAAGAGAGAAGGTTGTAGCCTTCTGTAGACTGACACCTATGTATTGGTAAACATATCGTCTAGTACAAGAGCCAGGGGGTTGGAGCTCGCTTCCAGTCGCAGTTGAAAAATGAGTGAATTTCGGAGCCTTCTGTAGGTCGGTGCCTACATACTAGTAAACAGAATGGTTAATACAAGAGCTACGGAGTTGTAGCTCGCTTCCAGTAAAAGTTAGAGAACGAGAGAAGGTTGTAGCCTTCTATAGGTGGGTGCCTGCATACTAGTATGAGTCTGCACCATTACAAAATTCTAAATAGTTTTTTCTTATATTAAAAGAAGACATCAAGAGCAGGTGGCTTTTGTCCCGCATTGGATTTCCACCTTAAATCTTTGTGTTCATGTGTGTTGCTTATGTGTGATGGTTTATTTTGTTATTACTACACATGGTTACTATTTGTATGGTTAATGAAGTCCTGATGCATTGATTAAAGATCAACATATGATGAATTAAATGAATCATAAGTTTGTTGGATATATGTTGGTTGCTTTAAAGACAGTTGTGTGTACACGTGAGTTACCTGCATTGAATTAGTGTATATAAATCTAAGTATGAAGATAAAAAGTTATTGAGCTAACTAAAACTGATTCACCACCTTCCCCCCCCCCCCCCCACTCTTAGTATTATTTCCAACAATTTAATGCTTAACAAAGGTTTTGTTTATGTATTAAGATAAGTTAGAAAGTGCAAATGTCAAAATAGACAGGACTATTGAATAACATTGCAATCTAACATAACACTTGAAAAATGTCACAACGCCACAAAAAATTAGCATGTATTGCATCCTAAAGTAGCTCTCGAGGAACATTAGAATGTGAATTTAATCAATGAAAATGAACATCGTAATTTCATAGAGACAATGAAGATGAAAGTCAACATATGTTAATATGACATAATTAAACTATGATAAATGTTTTAACATATCCAAATTGAACATAAATCAATATAAATGAACATAGCAATTCAAAATATGTCAACCTAAATGAATATCACAAAGTAATGTAACCATTGAGGAATATAAAAATCTAACAACATCAATCAAAAACAACATTACAATATTACATATGTCAAATCAACAAAAAAAGATACAAGTGAATGAAAATAAAAATATAAAAATACTACATAACTTAACCAATATCTAAAAACCATTTTCATATAGTTCATAATCTTATTAATATTAATTTTTAATTTACAATTATCAACTAACACAACCATATTGTTAAAAGTGATTTATTTATATTAAAAAATCAATTAACCTTTATTCATATAATTCACAACCATATTATTAAAGTGACTGATTTATGTTAATCTATCACTATTAATAAATTTAAGATGGTTGAATAAAAAATCAATTAACCTTTATTCATAAAGTTCTAAAAAAAAATTAGTGTATAGATTTCTAAAATACCTTTCATTTGATTTCCAATAGCTCAAATTACACAAATTATATCTTCAAACGCTTTAGATTCAACGTCATTATGGGGTTTTTCTATGTCTCCTCCGAAAGGACGGGACATCACAATTGCGTGTCGTCTTATGCGTCGATGCATTGGAAAACCTCATGACTACTTTATAAAGTAGAATATTGTCGTCACCGTTGTTGTTAATTAAACAAAGACAATTATGCACACTGGGATAATTTGCCTATCATATTGTTAAAATATGAAAAATATATTAAAATTAGGTTATAAAATTAATTTTAAAAATGATAGAAAAGATATATCAATGTTTTAGAATTCAGTTTTTTCCAGGGAGCAATTTATTTTACATTACGCAAATGAACCATTTTTGGATGATACAAATGGTAAAATTTCATTTTTATATATAGGAGTATAAGGGGTCATAATATAATCAAATTCGACATAACAATAATAATGTAAAAAAATAATAATAACAACAACGAACTTCTATGGGGCACAATAATAACAATATAAGAACTACATAAATACAAAGGTTATACTAATAATAACAAAAGTTTACACTAGTAATATAAGACCTAACAAATTACGAATTGACTCTTCATCATTCAGTGTCTTTTAGATTTTTTCCCTAACCTGCCAAACTCTTATATATTAAAAGCACAATTGAAAGCAAAAATTTCACCAAAATCTCTTTTACCATGTTCACACCAAAAACTCCAACACGCTTAAAATAATACTGTCACTCGACCGCGTGAGAATATTTTTCGTTTAACATGTTTTATAACATAAAATCAATGGAATACCATTACATTTCGCTACATTAATTTAATAAAGTTTAGTTGATCTGTCGGAATAGCTTTAATTTATTAAAGTTTAACTCGTTCTGTGGGGTATAGCCGTCAACTCCAGGTTTCGGAATTACATAAAAACGTAGGGGCGGCCGCATTCCATAATCAATGGAATATCAGCACTTTCCGTGATTTTCCCTTACTTCAGTAAAATTTAATCTGCTCCGTGGGGATGGCTTTTAAATTTGACCAAAATTTCTTTTACCATATTCACACCAAAAATACCAAAGCCCTAAAATAATACTGTCACTCGACCGCGTGAGAATATGTTTCTTTAGTATGTTTTATAACCTAAAATCAGTGAATGCTATACCATTACATTTCGCTACTTTAATTTAATAAAGTTGAGTTGATCTGTCGGAATAGGTTTAATTTATTAAAGTTTAGCATTATGGGGGGTTTTGATATACACTTATGGCTGGGCTAGAGACACTTGACATCCACCAAAAGGTAAAAAACATTAGTGAATGAGTTAAAAATTAATCACAGTTCAATCCTCTCATTCTATCAAACTGGATGAGTCTTATATGAAATCTGGTGAGTTCTTTCCAAACTATATCTTTTGGGCATACATAAGGAACAAAACCAGGTCAAAGATCTCCTATATAAACGAGGCATTGGCAAGTAACCTCAAAGCCTTATTTTACAAAATATGTACATGATTCCATACTGAAAACATTAACTTTTCCTAATATGCAGTATAATTCATTTTATTTCAGAAAAGACATTGCTTGTAATCTTTAGAAGAAATGAAAACGGCTTTTACACACAGTGTCAGAATGTAAGTATCTCGGTTAGAACTATATTTTTTCCTGAAGATAGGTGGAAACTCTGTGAGGTTTTAAAAGTATGATAAGAAGAAAAATATGAAACAAAATAAAGTAGTTTTGACCATTACAGGATGTAAATTTTTTTATTTTTAGAGGAAAAAATGTTTAACTTACGAGAAATGTTGAGGAGAACCACCTATATTTAAAAAAAAAAAAAAATCCATTACGAAAAAAAACTTGATTTATATTCATATAAAAAATATTTACATAAGAGAGGATAACTGTTGAGAGCTGTAACATATATATGCAGATAGTATGTATGCTGAAAAGTATTAGTTGTGATCAGTGCCAACAGGAAGGCATAGTATCAAAATTCCCTGGTTCTGAGGAAAAAGTCAGAAGCATAGCTGATAGCCATAAGCTATACTCATAAATATATATACTGGAACATTCCAAAAAAGGCCATCCCATCGCACATGAGAGTCAGGGAAGAACCCACATACCTTTATGTGGAAGAAATAACCAATGATGCATGAGAAGACAAAAAAAAAAAACAAATGGAAAACTAGATGCTTAGAAGGGAGAAATCTTATCTTTTATCTGATATGTTATAGCTTGTATTTGTACTTCCATTTTCCATAAGGCACGCTGAATTGCAAGGCCCTTCTTTGACAGGTCGTCCGTCTGAGAATTCAAAAACCTGTCCACATGGATGATTGTGAAAACCAGATTACTGTTCCATGACATTTTTATCCTGTTGATCCATCAAGTTAACATGGGATTCTTGTTGGTTAATTTCCCTAAGCCTCTTCTATTATGTTTTAACAAAATAAAATTCTATAATTCAATTGAAAAGGCAAACAAATCATATTCCCAAATTTCCAACAAGTGTTTGATGATGCCGGATGTAACTAAATAGGACCAATAAAATCAACAAAAGCAGGAGAATTTCAGTATTATCAAAAGCAGGAGAATTTCGGTATGGGTTACTTTCGAGTCTCGTCGAATAAATGAGACAGCCATCAATAGAATTGAAGGATGTCTTTAGGTCTGGCAAGTCTACATATGGTTCGGCCGAAATGGCTTTCATGCGTTGAGGGTCATGTTGATCAATTATTTTCTGTATTGAAGCAGTCCACAATTTCCAACTTCATTCCCTCTACGCGTATCTTCTGTTCTGAATCATGGTTGAAGCATCCGCACCCGCACCCGCCCCCGCAGTTCAGGGTGAACCACCCGTCACCGTGGATATTATTCTGGATATTGCGAGGCTTTTAGCAGGAATGGTGGTATTCATTAGCCTACTCGGAGTGGACACATTGAAAGCATTAAGAAGGAGGGCGCACTGGATACCAGGCGATGCTCTCGTCCTCTCTGCTTTAACCATCCAGGTTATGAACTTGCTGAACAGCCAGAATACTTTCTTCAAACAGGTCTTGGAGAATCCGGTAGGGGAACAGTGGAACGGTGAGGTTGTTAAGAATTACTTGTTTTATATGCATTGTGGCAGAGTGATGCTATGCATGCTGGTAGCCTACTTCCTTCCTGGGATGGCCCGTCCAGGGTATGAGGACTCGTGGGGAAAATTAGCAGCACTAGGGTTGAGTATCTTCCTCCACATTTCTTCGGAAATGTTGACAGTAAATCGCCATTTGGGTCAAGCTGGAAAAATA